>CM032456.1:16268879-16281963 GCA_019049505.1 Pachyrhynchus sulphureomaculatus
TTTTTTTTTATTTTTGTCACGCTGCAATTGAAAATATCAAGCTGGTTCTGCATTTGATTGTATTTCTCGCAAATTTGGAAAAGGGGAGAAAATTTTAGGACATTTGTTCTTGGGATTGGTAAATTAAAAGTTTGCACATTGCGTGCCGCCGTTCTAGGTACATGAAAAGGCAGACATTGCAAGATTTTGTTTGCATCAATTTTGTTTGATATTATCTTATGTAAAAATATAATTTGGGCTTTGTTTCGGCGTGCCTCTAAACTTTCCATCGCAAATCTATCCAAGAGACTTTCATAGGGATAACCTACTTCGGGATATACTCCATCGAGTTTAAAACTAGCGTACTTTAAAAAACGCTTTTGAATTTTTTCAGTATTTTGAATGTGCGCTTGATAAAAGGGGCACCAAACAACAACCGAGTATTCAAGCCGTGATCTCACGAAACTATTAAAAAGCAATTTTAGAGTATCGTATTCAACAAAGTCGGCACTATTACGTATGATGAAACCCAATAGTTTAAAATTCTCCGCCGTAATCTTTGCAATATGGCCACGAAAAGACATATATGTATATATATATATATATACATATATATATATATATATATATATATATATATATATATATATATATATATATATATATATATATATATATATACATATATACAGTGGCGTGTAAAAGTTTCCGGCCAGTGACATTTCGTACTCTAATTTATTTAAAAAAAAAGACTAATGATTTTTAATGATTATGAGATGTGAGTATGAGATATAAGAAACAAAATAATATAATAAAAGAATATTATTTATGTTTGTGAATATATTTATTATTATTATTCTTATATTTATATGTGCAAAAGCTTCCGGCCACATAATATACAATAACGAAGTAGGACGTTCAAAGACGTATTTACGAATAATAGCGCGTTGAATGTTCACATTTAGTTCATAAAAGGTCGTGGGAGCATAAACATGGCTCGGCATATGCAAATCCAAATTCGTGAGACTAACAAAATTTTCAAAAGAAGGAAAGTCTTCTCGTGAGATTGCTTCATTATTATTGATAGGTAAATCAACCGTGAACGATATTATTGTAAAATACCGTTGTGGATATGGTTTAAAAGATCGTCCGCGTAGTGGAAGACCAAGAAAAACGTCTAAAACAGTAGATCGTATCATTAAACGCAAATCAACTGGGGATGTCGAGAAAACTGCTGCCGAAATTGCGCGCGAGCTAAAGGCTGAAAACCTAGCTAATGTTAGTCGTAGTACTGTGACACGAAGACTACATGATGTGGAACTTTTTGGCCGTATAGGTATTAAAAAACCATTAATCAGTAAAAAGAATAAGAAGGCCCGATTACAATTTGCCAAAGATCACCTAAATTGGACAATCAAAGATTGGAAAAAAGTAGCTTTCTCAGACGAATCTAAATTTAATCTTTTTGGAGGCGATGGTAGACATCATGTACGACGCCCTATTGGTACGAGAAATGATGTTCGATACCAAATTCCTACTGTTAAACACGGTGGAGGAAGTGTGATGGTTTGGGAAATTTTCTCTGCACAAAGAGTCGGTCCATTGATCGAGATCAACCGAAAATATGAATGCTGATATTTACAAGGACATTTTAGAAAACAATTTGTTATCATATGCTGAAGAAACATTGCCGCAGAATTGGATATTTCAGCAGGATAATGACCCCAAACATACATCCAAGTTGTTAAAACAGTGGTTTTCTGCTTCAAATGTGAGAGTTTTAAGCTGGCCATCTCAATCACCGGACTTGAACCCAATAGAACACTTATGGGAAATGTTAGATCGTCAAGTTCGAAAGCATACATATTCAAATAAAGCCGCATTATTCAAATCATTGAAGGAAGAATGGGATAAAATCTCACGTGCTTGTAATAATCGATTAATTGAATCAATGCCACACCGTTGTGCGGCTGTTATCGCTTGTTATAATTTAAGTCTATTATAGAGCATACGGACTAATAATTTTTCTTGTAGTACAAAGTGGACGGAAACTTTTGCACATATAAATATAAAAATAATAATAATAAATATATTCACAAACATAAATAATATTCTTTTACTATATTATTTTGTTTCCTATATCTCATACTCACATCTCATAATGATTAAAAATCATTAGTCTTTTTTTTAATAAATCAGAGTACGAAATGTCACTGGCCGGAAACTTTTGCACGCCACTGTAGATATAAATATAAATGTAACTATAACTATGGAATTCTCGTTTAATATAAATACATAAAATAAACTTACCACATTGAAATAACACAGCCGTATCAATTTCGTCATTAAATATTAACTGAGGAACTTTTTTAATAAAATTTGATAATAACAAGAAAAAACCTTCCAACAGGTCAGCTATATCTGAAAGCTGATGATTGGTACTATACTGAGCACACAATTGTAACGTTCTATTACATATTTCTTGTATTAGTTGCTGATGAAGGGTAGCAAATTCTTTTTCCCTTCCGAATAATATCACAACCTAAAAGAACACTTTAAATTAAAAAAATCAATTTTGACTCGATTATATTTTGG
Organism: Pachyrhynchus sulphureomaculatus; assembly: GCA_019049505.1. Classification (NCBI taxonomy): domain Eukaryota; kingdom Metazoa; phylum Arthropoda; class Insecta; order Coleoptera; family Curculionidae; genus Pachyrhynchus; species Pachyrhynchus sulphureomaculatus. The sequence continues at coordinate 16,271,454 of CM032456.1, forward strand.
AATATAATTTACTATTAATACATTTTATTATTAATTCCAACAAATGCAGTGTATGTTTAGGAGCCGAGCCCCAAATATGGGAGCAGTATTCCATCGTTGGACGAATTTGAGCTTTGTACAGAATTAAAAATTGTTGAGTTTAAAGCTTTCTAGTTCAAAATAATATTCTCAGCTTTTCAGAAACTATCTTTGCTATGCTTGCAACACGTTCATGCCGAGACATATTTGCTCCCAAATTAAAGCCCAGCAAATTGAGTGATGCTAGAAGAATGGAGTGCCTCGACATAACATAAAGAGATTTGGCTCCAATGAAGAAGTTATCGCCGAAACTGAGGCCTACTTTGAAGGCAAAGACAAATTCTTCTACAAGAAAGGTATAGAAATGTTAGAAAAGCGCTTTCACATTCATTGAGAATTAGATGTTTTGTTTGGTAATTAATTGAAAAGAATTTTTCACTGAGAAAGTATTCAATTGTAAATTCTCAAATTCTTTTGATATCAAATATGTAGGTGATCAGAATACATATTTGAATTGATAAAAGGGGTGGTATGGCTTTTCCAGGTTTGTGAATTTTGGGCAAGTAATACAAGACCTTTTCCTTAAAATTAAAAAAAAAAATACCGAGGTAATCAAATTTAAGAGATGGATGACCACAGACATTTTAAGCTTAATGGAGAAGAGGAGACTGGTTAAAGCAAATAGGGAAGAATATAAAAGACTTAGTAAAGTGATTCGAAAGGAAGTAAAAATGGCAAAAGAACGATGGATGAGGGAGATGTGTGAAGAGATGGAAGAAATGGAAAAGAAACATGATATCTTCCAAATGCACCGAAAGGTGAGAGATATAACTGGTATGTATCGAAAACAACCAGCCCATGTATCATTCGATTCATCCAATCAACCTATTATATGGGATGAAGAAATCAAAGAAGCTTGGGAAACATATATCAACGAACTTTTTGATGACAAGAGAGCTTCCAAAGGAAACAATGACAACTGTTTAAATGGGCCCGAAATCTTAAAGGAAGAAATCCTTCACGCAATTTCTATTACACAGAATAAGAAAGCCACAGAACCTGACGAAATTCCCATTGAAGTAATCAAACTTATAGCAGAGGAAAATATAGGACAAATTGCAAAACTGTTTAATCTAATATACAGCACAGGCACTATACCAGAAGAATGGTTAAAATCAACATTCATCACAATCCCCAAAAAATCACATTCCAAAAACTGTCGTGATTACCGCTTAATGAGTCACCTCTTAAAGGTTTTTCTACGGATCATCCATTCCAGAATTCGTACAAAGTGTGAGTTCGATCTAGATAATAGTCAGATGGGGTTCAGAAATGCATTCAGGACGCGCGAAGCCTTGTTCGGTGTCAATGTGCTCTTGCAGAAATGTCGGGATCAGCGTAAGGATGTGTTCGTCTGCTTTGTCGACTATGAGAAGGCTTTCGATAAGGTTAGACTCGACAAACAATACAACAACTACAGCTGGATGACAGGGACATTCGAATAATTGAAAACCTATACTGGGGACAAACAGCCGAAGTCCGCATAGGAGAGTTGAAAACAAATAACATAAAAATTAAGCGCGGGGTCCGACAGGGCTGTGTCCTGTCTCCACTCTTGTTCAACCTATACTCGGACAGGATTTTCAGGGAAGCATTAGAGGATGTGGAGCTGGGTGTTAAGGTTATGGTAAACAGAATTGATGAGGCTGGACGGGGTCTGGGCCTGAATGTCAACGTTGGCAAAACCAAGTTTATGGTGTTTAGTCGAAGCCAATATGAAGATGCGAAGCTGACATTCAACAACTCACCGATAGAGCGGGTTCATAAATTTAAATATCTTGGAAGTATAATAACAGATGATTTGGATCCCGACATAGAGATAAGATGCAGAATTGAAACAGCTCGTACAACTTTCAGAAAAATGAGCACTCTTCTATGCAATGACAATTTGAACCTCAAACTGAGGCAACGGATGGCCAAATGCTATATCTGGTCAGGGTTGTTGTATGGAGTGGAGTGCTGGACCATGAAAATAAGCACATTGAACCGACTGGAAGCTTTTGAAATGTGGATCCACCGTAGAATGCTTCGAATACCGTGGACTGACTTGCGTAGAGCAAACTCTGAAAGACTGTTGATCAATACTATAAAGTGTCGCAAAATTGCTTATCTCGGACATATACTACGTGGAGAAAAGTACGGTCTTCTCCAGCTCATCATGAAAGGAAAAATTGAGGGAAGGCGCGGAGTTGGTAGAAAACAAATGTCCTGGCTAAAGAACATCAGAGAGTGGACAGGAATCCAAAGCGCTGGAGATCTTTTTAGATTGGCCGAAGACAGACGAGCACTCTCCATAGTGATCGCCAACGTCCGGGCGACCGGATATGGCACATGAAGAAGAAGAAAGAATCAAATTTAGAGACAGGAAATAGATTTTTTTTAAAAAAATCTTATTCCCTAAAATGGTAACGATAAACTTAAACCCTCGACGATTTTTTTTTTATGGGTCTAGCACACGTGCTACAGGGAAGTCCCTAAAGCGCTACAGGAGCGACACATGTGCGGAAAAAGCGATTCACGTTCTTGAATCGCTGTAAATTGTACTCGGTGGGAAACACAGTCCTGGGCAAATTATTCCAAAGAGATGATGTTCTCCATATAAATGACTGCTTGAAAAGCGTTGTACGAGGAGTAACAAGCTGAACCTCATACGGATGTGAAGTATTAGCGTGACGTGTACTTCTAACATGCACCGCTCTGGGAGGAATTAAACGGGCTACATCCTTCGAACACTTTCCATGAAAAATACTTGTAGCATAGACTCAAGTCGCCAACCGTTCTTCGATGTCCCAGCGAATCAAGGCCGCCGGTCAGTTCTGGATCTCCAATCAGTCGAACAGCTCTTCTCTGAATAGAATCCAATAAATACAGTGTATGTTTGGGAGCGGAGCCCCAAACATGGGAGCAGTATTCCATAGTTGGTCGAATTTGAGCTTCGTAAAGAATTAACAGTTGTTGTGGAGTGTAAAGCTTTCTGGTTCGAAATAATATTCCCAACTTTTGAGGAGCTCTCCTTGCTATGCCTGCAACATGTTCATGCCAGGACATATTTGCTCCCAAATTAACGCCCAACAAATTGAGTGACGATGTTAGAGGGATGGAGTGCCTCGACATAACTATGTTCAGCAACGTTAACTTTTTAGAAAAAACTGCCGCCTGGGTTTTTGTAGCGTTAAATTCCACTTGGTTACTGTCACCCCAAGATAGAATTTCTTCCAGGTTTTTGTTAAATTGAATGACTTCCTGCTGTCTGGATATTCGTCTGAGTAGCCGATGTCCGAGCGTTCAAAGTGAATGAAGAGATAAGTGTACTGTCATCTGCAAAGCTGTAGATTGGATTCTCGGTCTTTTCCAGCAGATCGTTAATGTAAATGAGAAAGAGAGTAGGAGACAGTATGGAGCCTTGGGGTACACCGGCGTTGATAGTGAAGGTGTTAGAAAGAAATCCGTCGACTGTCACTCGTAAAGAACGCTCTTTGAGGAAACATGAGAGCCACAAACAGAACCTTTCAGACATACCATAAGAACGTAGCTTAGCCAACAGCCCATCGTGCCAAACACGGTCGAATGCCTTGGATATGTCAAGAGCAACCGCTCGAGATTCTCCAAAGTGTTCAATTGCTTTGTTTCAGACATGTGTTACATAAGTCAGAAGATCTCCTGTTGATCTATTTTTATGAAAGCCATATTGGTGATCGCTAATAATGTTGAATCCTTCAAGATATTTTAGAAGATGCTGATTGATAGCCTTTTCCATGACTTTCGATATTATTGAAAGCAGTGCGATTGGTCGGTAGTTATTTGGCAAGGTCTTCTTGCCTTTTTTAGGTATCGGCTGAACTGTAGCACATTTCCAGCAGGAAGGAACTATTCCCTTTCTCTAGGATAGGTTGAAAAGTCTACAGAAAACTGGTGTTAGTTCCCTCGCACAGTTTTTAAGAACTATTCCGTCAGGGCCAGAAGCCTTTCTGGTGTCTAGCTTCATCAGTATACGCTTTATGATACGCTGTGTGAAGACAACATCGGGCATCCTTGACTGCACTATGGGAATAGTAGGTGGTGTTTTTCCTTGGAAATCGACAGTAGAATGTGAAGCAAAGAGTTCAGCCAACAAGCTCGCTTTCTCAACAGGTGTCGTTGCAATAGAATTATCTGGCTGTGTGAGTGGTGGTATGGTGGATTTGGTAAAATTTTGACTAACTGCCTTAGCGACCGACCAAAAGGACCTAGAATTTTCGGGACAAGCGAGAAGTTTGTTTCTAATCCGTTGATTGTGTACCTCCTTGGTTTCGTCGATAACCTCTTTGCATCTGTTCCTGGCACGAACAAATGTGTTACGATTTATGGTGTTAGGATTTTCATGCCATTGTCGGTATGCAAGGTGCTTAGAAGCAACAGCTTCTTTGCATTTTCGGTCAAACCGAGGCTTGCCGTTAGGAGGGCATTTCTTCGAAAAAGGGATGTAAGCCTCCATACCGGCCAAAATAACATCGGAAACCTCCCTGGCGCAGTCAGATGGGTCGTCGGATCGAAAAACAAACGTCTAACCAAGGGAAAGTTCGAAAATATTCCATGAGATCTTCCCATTTAGCAGATTTGTAGTGCCAAATCTTGCGCGGTTTAGGCGTCTCTCTGTCACTGATTGGTAGAATACTCGATGTCGAAAGTAGTTTATGGTCGGAAGAACCTAACGGCGGATTTACGCTGACCGTGTAAATCTCCGGATTGGTGGTTAAAAATAGATCAAGAAGACTGGCGAACTCTTCGTCTCGATCAGGGATCCGTGTTGGTTCGTCAATAAGCTGTGTTAAGCGACAACTGATTGAAAATGATTCGGCTTCACGACCTTGTTCGTCGGTAGTATTTGAGTATTTAAGCCAGTTGATGTTGTGGACATTAAAGTCGCCCAGGATCGCAATTTCGGCATTTGGATAGTTAATTTGTAAATGATCGATGGGGTCTGCAAGAGAAGCGAAAAGTGTTCTAAAGTCAGTATCACTTGGTGGTCGGTATAGGATACAGATGAATCTGGTGGTTGGTTGAGTCGTTATTTTTAACCACATAACATCAAAGTTTGGGGGCTCCCGAGCCTCTTCTCGTTGGCAAGAGAGGTCGCTTCTGACATAAAGACAGATTCCAAAGTTACGCCTAAATCGGGAATAGAAGTCGTACCCAGGATAAAGATAGTTTACTGTGCTGGTCGATGCACTGACCTTAGTTTCACAGAGAGCGAGTACATGAGGTTTGTTTGATTGCAGGTGTTGGTGCACTGAATTTATGTTCGTGTTTAAACCTCGTATGTTGCAAAAATTCATTTGGAAATTCTGATCTCTGCATGTCGACGCCCCTGAACCAGCCCCCACCCGGAGATCCGAACGGGGGGCTATTTTACCTCCGGAATTTTTTCTATCCAGGTGCCCCAAGTTATGTATGTAGTGAATGATCTTAATAACAGTATTAAAATAGAAAATTTTCCTTTGAACGTTTCTAAATATATTATTTTGAAGTGGCTTTCTGGCATACATTGACTGTTTAATGTCAAACAAAGGGCATTAAGGAACATATTTAATATCAAATCAGAAAACATATTTCAAGAAATTCAAGTATTTTCTTAACTGTAGTAAAACAATACACCACAAAAAAAGGCAGACAAAAACAATATTTTACTTACTGAACTATATGTTTACTTACGGTCTTTGCCACAACTAGTATATGAGCTTGCGGATTCTCTCTATATATAGTAACAACAATTTCAAGGATATCATTAATTAATGGTTTACAGTCATCCTTTAAGGTAGCAATAGCATATTTTAGTAACGTACTAAGATCCTGAAATATAATATTAAATTTAAATATTCTGGCAGCAGAAAAATTGGTTTTCTTAGGCCAATATTTATTTGGCCATCCTCAGGGTTCTACAAACAAAATGGCATATTTGTATAATTACAGATGAAAGTTTTCTTCCTGAAGACTAATTTGGCAATTTTTTAGAAGTTATCTTCATAACACTGTAAGGTTAAATTAGAGAATATAACGAATTGCTGTTTAGTGCAGGCGCCAATGGCTGTATAAAAAAAAGTGTTACCGGCCAGTCGCATGTTCCGTTCCCCCACCTCTATGCCTGGTGTCCCGCGAGCCCTTGCGCTTTGGCCAGCTGGCCGAATCGACGCCAGCCGCAATCTAACGTCGTCAAAGCGTGTTATTTTTGTTTTTCTACATTTGCTAAATTATAATTTACGAATTGCCTGAATAGTTTTGTGAAAAAATGTTTGAAGTTGTTAATTTTAAGAGGAAGGGAGCTAATGAACTGGTGTGTTTATTTTGTGATTCGTCAGGACAATTAGTGAATGGTCCGAAGCCACAGACATTTCTGACTTTAAAATGTACAGCACAGAGTCGTAAAGACGAAATTAGTGCAAAGTTCGATAAGCTATATGATCCAGACTCTAAGTGTTCAATGTTTTTCCTGGCCCAGAAGTTGTTTCGCGCGCTATGTGATTGAGGAAAAAGTTCGGCGTCGAGAAACAGCTTTATACAAACATGAAGAAGAATATGCGGCACAAATACTACCGATGAACAAGGTCGTGAAGCCGAATCATTTTCTCAAATACTACCGATGAACAAGGTCGTGAAGCCGAATCATTTTCAATCAGTTGTGGCTTGACTCAGCTTATTGATGAACCAACACGGATCCCTAATCGAGACGGAGAGTTCGCCAGTCTTCTTGATCTGTTTTTAACCACCAATCCGGAAATTTACACGATCAGCGTAAATCCGCCGTTAGGTTCTTCCGACCATAGACTACTTTCGACATCGAGTATTCTACCAATCAGTGATAGAGAGGCGCCCAAACCGCGCAAGATTTGGCACATCTTGCATACCGACAGTGGCGTGAAGATCCTAACACCATAAATCGTAACATCTTTGTTTGTGCCAGGAACAGATGCAAAGAAATTATCGTCGAAACCAAGGAGGTACACAATCAACGGATTAGAAACAAACTTCTCGCTTGTCCCGGCAATTCCAGGTCCTTTTGGTCAGTCGCTAAGGCAGTTAGTCAAAATTTCACCAAATCCACCATACCACCACTCACACGGCCAGATAATTCTATTGCAACAACACCTGTTGAGAAAGCGAACTTGTTGGCTGAACTCTTTGCTTCACATTCTACTGTCGATTTCCAAGGAAAAACACCACCTACTATTCCCATAGTGTAGTCAAGGATGCCCGATATTGTCTTCAGACAGCGTATCATAAAACGTATTTTGATGAAGCTAGACACCAAAAAGGCTTCTGGCGCTGACGGAATACTAACACCAGTTTTCTGTAGACTTTTCAACCTATCCTACAGAAAGGGAATATTTCCTTCCTGCTGGAAATGTGCCACAGTTCAGCCGATACCTAAAAAAGGCAAGAAGACCTTGCCAAATAACTACCGACCAATCGCACTACTCTCAATAATATCGAAAGTCATGGAAAAGGCTATCAATCAGCATCTTCTAAAATATTTTGAAGGATTCAACATTATTAGTGATCACCAATATGGTTTTTCGTAAAAATAGATCAACAGGAGATCTTCTGACTTATGTAACACATGTTTGGAACAACGCAATTGAACACTTTGGAGAATCTCGAGCGGTTGCTCTTGACATATCCAAGGCATTTGACCGTGTTTGGCACGATGGGCTGTTGGCTAAGTTACGTTCTTATGGTATGTCTGAAAAGTTCTGTTTGTGGCTCTCATGTTTCCTCAGAGAGCGTTCTTTACGAGTGGCAGTCGACGGATTTCTTTCTAACACCTTCACTATCAACGCCGGTGTGCCCAAGGTTCCATACTATCTCCTACTCTCTTCCTTATTTATATTAACGATCTGCTGGAAAAGACCGAGAATCCAATCTACAGCTTTGCAGATGACACTACACTTATCTCTTCATTCACTTTGAATGCTCGGACATCGACTACTCAGACGAATATCCGCAGACAGCAGGAAGTCATTCAACTTAACAAAGACCTGGAAGAAATTCTATCTTGGGGTGACAGTAACCAAGTGGAATTTAACGCTACAAAAACCCAGGAGGCAGTTTTTTCTAAAAAAGTTAACGTTGCTGAACCCGACATAGTTATGTCGAGGCACTCCATCCCTCTAACATTTACACTCCACAACAACTGTTAATTCTTTACAAAGCTCAAATTCGACCAACTATGGAATACTGCTCCCATGTTTGGAGCTCCGCTCCCAAACATACACTGCATTTGTTGGATTCTATCCAGAGAAGAGCTGTTCGTCTGATTGGACACCCGGAACTGACCGACGGCCTTGATTCGCTGGAACATCGAAAAACGGTTGGCGACTTGAGCCTATTCTACAAGTACTTTCATGGAAAGTGTTCGAAGGATGTGGCCCGCTTAATTCCTCCCAGAGCGGTGCATGTTAGGAGTACACGTCACGCTAATACATTCATATGAGGTTCAGCTTGTTACTCCTCGTACAACGCTTTTCAAGCAGTCTTTTATATGAAGAACATCATACCTTTGGAATAGTTTACCCAGGACTGTGTTTCCCATCGAGTACAATCTACAGCGATTCAAGAACAACGTGAATCGCTTTCTCCGCACACGTGTCGCTCCTGTAGCGCTTTAGGGATTTCCCTGTAGCACGTCTGCTAGACCCATAAAAAAAAAAAAAAAAATATTTTTGATACTACACACAAAAACTAGATAACGACCTCACAGCAATAAGTACAAGTCAAACCGCCCAGGATTTGTTTGCTAAAGAAGGAAGGTATCACAAATCTTGTTACCGTGACTATATATGGGTACCGAGATCATCTCAAAACAAACCAGGTCGTCATTCTTCTAAAATATCCCAAGAAATATTACAGACCTCTGTTGAAAAACTGATGTACGAAGTGAAAGATATAGATAGATGCAGTTGTGGAAAACCGAGTAGTCAAATCCCTCTAATTGACGAGTATGGTGAAAAAATATTATTTTCACATTCAGTCGAGAGATCGAAATCTTCCATAGTATTCCTCCATTCAACATCCCTCTCGCTGAAGTAGTAGAACGTGTGCGTCATTTAGATACAGACAGATAAAAATTGCATGCAAAACAACTGAGAAATGAGGAAATGACTGCTAAACTTTTATCGGATGAATATTTATGTGACGAGAACATACTAGAAAACGCGTTAAATAAAACTGATGTACCACCGGCGTGGACGACTTTCATTCAAAAATTATTATTCAGTGCGAAGATCCAAAATTTAGGAAAAAGTCCTCTTCGGAGGGCAAATGTAATATTCAGTGACATTGTGTACTGTACTACTAAAAAGAAGACACACAAACACGTAGTTCTAGCCGAATCTGTTCACCACCTGAATAGATCAAAACGTTTCATTACAATATTAAATAAATTGGGGTACAGTATCAGCTATAAGGCATTAAGGATCTTGACACAGAGATAACAGGGGCAATTTTGTGCAAAGATGAAAATGAAACACCTAAAAACATTGTGCGGAACCAGGCATTGTGCAAATTGTTAACAAATAGATGCTTATACTGCACTCTGTCGGCGACTTACTAAGTCTATTCAAGCAGAGCGGCACAGCACGACTGGCACTTATTGCAGAAACGCACCTTTCTCGAACTTACTGCTCGAAGGCACAGATGGCAGCATTGGTATAACAACTAAAGACGAAACGAAAAGAATCGCATTTTTAGAAGTTACCAAAAGTGTTCTTGGTATTTGCTGAACCATCCAAGACGCGTTTCGCCGTATCACGGCTCATCAGCTGGGCGAAAGAACACTTTTGGTAACTTCTAAAAATGCAATTCTTTTCGTTTCGTCTTTAGTTGTTATACCAACGCTGCCATCTATGCCTTCGAGCAATAAGCTCGAGAAAGGTGCGTTTCTGCAATAAATGCCAGCCGTGCTGTGCCGCTCTGCTTGAATAGACTTAGTAAGTCGCCGACAGAGTGCAGTATAAGCATCCATTTGTTACAGTTTTCCGTTAGTTACCTGGATAAAGGACTAAAAATGTGTTCTCGTATTTGCTGAACCTAGCCCAGCTGATGAGCCGTGATACGGCGAAATGCGTCTTGGGATGGTTCAGCAAATACGAAGAACACTTTTGGTAACTTCTAAAAATGCGATTTTTTTCGTTTCGTCTTTAGTTGTTATACAAATGCTGCCATCTATACCTTCGAGCAGTAAGCTCGAGAAAGGTGCGTTTCTGCAATAAGTGCCAGCCGTGCTGTGCCGTTCTGCTTGAATAGACTTAGTAAGTCGCCAACAGAGTGCAGTATAGGGATCTATTTGTTATAGTTTTCCGTTAGTTAATTGGATAAAGGACTAAAAAATGTGTTCTCGTATTTGCTGAACCTACCCCGGTTGATGAGCTGTGATACGGCGAAACGCGTCTTGGGATGG
>CM032456.1:16282063-16390955 GCA_019049505.1 Pachyrhynchus sulphureomaculatus
CTGTTTTATAGGGCGCCTACCTGAAACCTTTAGCTGTATAAAAAAAGTGTTGCCGGGCAGTCGCGTGGTCCGTTCTCCCACCTCCATGCCTGGGGTCCCGCGAGCGTGTTATTTTTGTTTTTCTACATTTGCTAAATTATAATTTACGAATTGATTGAATAGTTTTGTGAAAAAATGTCACTAGAAGTTGTTAATTTTAGGAGGAAGAGACCTAATGAACTGGTGGTGTGTTTGTTTTGTGATTCGTCAGGACAATTAGTGAATGATCCGAAGCCACAGACATTTCTGACTATAAAATATGCAGCACAGAGTCGTAAAGACAAAATTAGTTCAAAGTTCGACAAGCTATATGATCCAGACTCTAAGTGTTCAATGTTTTTCCTAGCCCAGAAGTTGTTTCGCGCGCTACGTGATTGAGGCGTCGAGAAACAACTTTATATAAACATGAAGAAGAATATGCGGCACAAAATATTTTTAATACTGCACACGAAAAACTAAAATAACGTCCTCACAGCAATAAGTACAGGTCAAACCGCCCAGGACTTGTTTGCTACAGAAGTAAGGTATCACAAATCTTGTTACCGTGACTATGTATGGGTACCGAGATCATCTCAAACAAACCAGGTCGTCCTTCTTCTAAAATATCCCAAGAAAATATTACAGACCTCTGTTGAAAAACTGATGTATGAAGTGAAAGATAGATAGATGCAGTTGTGGAAAACCGAGTAGTCAAATCCCTTCTAATTGACCAGTATGGTGAAAAAAAGTATTATTTTCACATCCAATCGAGAAGTCGAAACCTTCCATAGTATTCCTCCATTCAACATCCGTCTCGCTGAAGTAGTAGAACGTGTGCGCCATTTAGATACAGACAGAATTAAATTGTGTGCAAAACAACTAAGAGATGAGGCAATGACTGCTAAACTTTTATCGGATGAATATTTATGTGACGAGAAACCTACTAGAAAACGCGTTAAATAAAACTGATGTACCACCTGCGTGGACGACTTTCATTCAAAAATTATTATTCAGTGCGAAGATCCAAAAATTAGGAAAAAAGTCCTCTTCAGAGAGCAAAAGTAATATACAGTGACATTGTGTACTGTATTACTGAAACGAAGACACATAAAACACGTAGTTCTAGCCGAATCTGTTCACCACCTGAATAGATCAAAACGTTTGATTACAATATTAAATAAATTGGGGCACAGTATCAGCTATAAGGCATTAAAGGATCTTGACACAGAGATAACAGGGGCAATTTTGTGCGAAGATGAAAATGAAACACCTAAAAACATTGTGCGGAACCAGGCATTGTGCAAATTGTTAACAAAATTAAACACTGATTATGTTTATGATTACTAAAAATAATATTTTCACGTATTATAGTAAAAATAAATGCGTATTAAGTAGGGTAAAGCACCCAGTAGTCGGCCCTGTGCCAGTAGTCAGCCCTTTACACTATTTCTATTGAAAAAAGGCGAAAAGGCTGCGAAAAGGCCGACTTCTAGGTGGTTTACCCTACCTATACTTCTTATTTCACTTATTACCTATTCATACATCATACACTTGTGTTTAGAAAACTACTACTATTTAAACCAATGGTTTATTGAAGGATTAGGAACAATTTATGAAGGGGGGGTTAATTATTGAACCATAATACTTATTGGCAACACTGATAACATTAATGTTCGGGACCTATAAAATATCGATCAGAAGCCAGAATGCGGTCTGCATATTTTGCATACATATCTCCATTCGGAGTTCGGTCTAACTTGGCTTTATATGGTAAGATTTGGGTAGCTGTGAATATAGAAATAACTAAGAAACGCATACTCGCTATCGAGCAGCGCATAAGCAGCAAGTAATAATTAGAAATAGTTTTATTAGTGTAACAATCCTACGAATATACATAAATTAAACGAATCGGCATGATGAGTCAGGGATCACGCTGCATTAACCACGTCTGTTAGTAATCGGCCGAATATTAAATTTTGCACTTTAACAATGCACTATACTACCAAATAAAAATTTCCTTTAAAAAATACTTACCAACATGACATCATTGTTATTACAGTACTTTTGTGCTATTGTTCTATAAAGCGGTAATGTGTTTTTCATTATAAGATAAACAGGTTGTTCTACTTTCCCATCTGATTCAATATAAAGAGAATTAAATAAAGCTGCTAATATTTTCAGTCTTGACATAATGGACATTGCAACACCAGGTAACTGAAATGGAAAAAAATTATTCATTTATTTTAAAAAGGGTAGTTACTAATCGAATAATGTTTCCAATTTTGATGATATCAATATTCGGCTCTTGGAAATTATAAGAGATACAAAAAGGTTTAAATTGAAGGATTTTAAAAATTTATTAATGATTAAAAAGTGGTTTAAAAAACACAGTTACTTTTATTTTATTATACGGGGCATTTTTTATGGCAGTATGTGATGATGTGGAACAAAGATTTGCATTTGTATACATATAAAATTCCCTTGACGCAAGAATTGACTGCGCGTAACTGGCTACAGAGATCATGTGATTTGACACATGGATAATAATTAATAAAAAACAACTAAAATTTACCATTTTTAGTGTTCTGTACGGAACATTATAAGATCACTTCAGTGTCTGTCCGTCGGTCACACCCGCTTTTCTCCGGAACTATTTGACATAGAAAGTTGAAATTTGGTACAAATATAGGAATTGATGGCTCCATCAGAGCCGTGTAGTTTTGAAAGTCAAATTTTGACTCAAGACTTATTTTTTTGTCCGTTTCTCATTATATTTCTGCGTGCTTCAGACTTAGTTTTGTATCTGACTGTTAATTTTACCGATAAGATAAATACCCATGTACTATATATGATTAAAATATATCTAGTTATGATTAAAAAAAAGGGAAGGTACTGCATTTATATAATTGTTAAAGTTAGCAACTAAATAAAAAACTGAACCTCAAGAATGTATAATTCTTTACATTCACGTCATGTTTTGCTTCCTGTACAATTTCAACGCGTCAATTACAATATCACTAACTACTTACGGGTTCTTCTTGCGTTAGTTTTTGAATATCTTCAAATGTAGGAGCTAATGTAACATTGAGATATTCCATAACACTATCTACTGGCATTATACTTAAAACTCTTCCAATGCTGTACATCAGTCTTCTACATTCACCTAATTTTAATAATCCGCTTTGAATTGCCACCTACAAATTAGAAGCAATTCAACGATTATTATTAAATAAAATGGACAAAATAAAGTTTGATAAGTAATTTAAATTTATGAAATTATTTCATAATCTATAATATATATAAAATGCAACCTCTCTGTCTGTCTGTCTGTTCGTTAGTGCGCTTATCACTGGAGAACCACTTATCCGATTTACGTACTTTTTTTTTTAAAACATACATATGTTCTCTGGCCAGGTTTTAGGCTATATTTTATTACGATAGGTAGCATAAGGAATGAGCAGTGACGTAAAATAGTGAGTGAAGTCGGAAAAAAGTTTGCCGCTAGCGCGTTCCCTTGCAATACACAGTCTAAACCATTAATTATGGAACAATATTATGTAGCAGAGAATATCTATAATCTATTATCTACAATATATATAAAATGCAATGTCTCTCTGTCTGTCCATTAGTGCGTTTATCACGCGAAAACCACTTATCCGGTTTACGCGTCGTTTTTTAAAATCATACATATATTCTTTGGCCAGGTATATAATAATAATAATAATCTATATCTCTAATATATATAAAATGCAACGTTTCTCTATTTGTCTGTCTATCCATTAGTGCGCTTATCCCTCGAGAACCACTTATCCAGTTTACGTGATTTTTTTAAATTCATACATATGTTCTCTGGCCAGGTTATAGATATATATTTTATTACATCTATAATATATATAAAATGCAACGTATCTCTGTCTGTCTGTCTGCCTGTCCGTTAGTGCGCTTATCACTGGAGAACCACTCATCCGACTTTCGTACTTTTTTTTTTCAAAACCTATATATGTTCTCCGGCCAAGTTATAGGCTATATTTTATTACGATAGGTAGCATAAGGAATAAGCAGTGACGATAATAGTGAATGAAGTCGGAAAAAAGTTTGCCGCTAGCGCGTTCTCTTGCAATACACAATCTAAACCATTAAATATAGAACAATATTATGTAGCAGAGAATATCTATAATCTATAATATATATAAAATGCAATGTCTCTCTGTCTGTCTGTTCATTAGTGCGTTTATCACGCGAGAACCACTTATTCGATTTACGTGTTTTTTTTTTTAAATTCATACATATACGAGGCTGGTTTGAAAAGTCCGTGCAAAAATAAAAACTACTTATGTGTTTGGGGTAAACCTTTTTTATTTTTCGACATAGTCTCCTTTTAGGCTTATACACTTCCTCCAACGATGTTCTAGTTTGTTGATCCCTTCCGAATAATAGGATTTGTCCAAGTCTGCAAAATATCCATTAGTGTCTGCAATCACCTCCTCGTTTGAATAAAATCTTTGTCCCGCCAGCCATTTCTTCAAGTTGGGGAACAAATAATAGTCCGAGGGAGCAAAGTCTGGAGAATAGGGGGACGTGAAACGAGTTGGAATCCTATTTCCAATAATTTTGCGACCACAACTGCTGAGGTCCAATAACGATGAATAATATTCACCTGTAATAGTTTTACCCCTTTCCAGATAGTCGATGAGGATTATCCCTTGCGAATCCCAAAAGACAGTCGCCATAACCTTTCCGGCCGAAGGAACGATCTTCGCCTTTTTTTTTGGTGCAGATTCCTCCTTGGTAACCCATTGTTTAGATTGTTGTTTGGTCTCAGGAGTATAGTAATGTATCCATGTTTCATCCACAGTGACGAAACGACGCTTAAAGTCCTCCGGATTCTTCTGGAACAGCTGCAAACAATCCTTGCAACACTTCACACGATTCCGTTTTTGGTCAAGCGTGAGCAATCGCGGCACCCATCTTGCGGATAGCTTTCTCATGTCCAAATGTTTATGCAAAATATTATGTACCCGTTCAGTCGAGATGCCTACAGCACTAGCAATCTCACGCACCTTAACTCTTCTGTCATCCATCACCATATCATGGATTCGATCAATGATTTCTGGAGTCGTAACCTCCACAGGCCGTCCAGAACGTTCAGCGTCACTTGTGCCCATATGGCCAGTCCGAAAATTTTGAAACCACTTATAAACTGTTCTAATCGAAGGTTGCAGAGTCACCATAATGTTTATCAAGGTTCTCTTTAGTCTCCTGAGGCGTTTTGCCTTTCATAAAGTAATGTTTAATCACCACACGAAATTCTTTTTCGTCCATTTCTTGAAAATCACTCGACTTCCTTGATTCACACGAATGCCAAACACAAAGAAATAGACCAATATGGCTGAAACTTGGTGTGCGTTCATTCAAGAGATGCTACTAACTAAACATGGCCTCGATACGCGCCGGTGGTGCCGTCTCTCGGACTTTGCACGGACTTTTCAAACCAGCCTCGTATTCTTTGGCCAGGTTATATAATAATAATAATAATCTATATCTATAATATATATAAAATGCAACGTCTCTCTGTCCGTCTGTCTGTCTGTCCGTCCGTCCGTCCGTTAGTACGCTTATCACTGGAGAACCACTTATCCGATTTACGTGCTTTTTTTTAAACATACGTATGTTCTCTGGTCAGGTTATAGGATATATTTTATTACGTTAGGTGACATAAAGAATAAGCAGTGACGATAATAGTGACTTAGGTCAGAGAAAAGTTTGCCACTAACGCGTTCTCTTACAATACACTCCCTAAAGTATTAAATATGGAACAATATCATGTAGTAAAGAATATAATATATATAAAATGCAACGTCTCTCTATCTGTCTGTCTGTCCGTTAATGCGCTTATCACTCGAGAACCACTTATCCGATTTACGTGTTTTTATAAATTTAAACGTATGTTCTATATAATTCGATATAAGCCTCGATAATGGGAGATAAGGTGAGTTATGGGAGATAAGTATAGATAATGGGAAATAGAGAGAAATAATGGGAAATAAGCAGAGATAAGTCTAGATAATGGGAGTTATGGTGAGAAAATGGGAGATAAGAAGAAATAATGGGAGATAAGGAGAAATATTGCGAGAGAAGTCGAGATAAGCGTAGATAATGGGAAATAAGGTAAGATAATGGGAGATAAGGAGAAATAATGGGAGATAAGGAGAAATAATGGGAGATAAGGAGAAATAATGGGAGATGAGCAGAGATAAGCCTAGATAATGGAAATTATGTAGAGATAAGGAGAAATATTGGGAGATAAGGAGATATTGGGAGATAAGGGGAAATAATGGGAGATATTTTATTACGATGGGTAATATAAGGAATAAGCAGTGACGATAGTAGTGACTCAAGTCCACGCGAGCGGAGCAGGCTAGTTTAATGATAAATCTCAAAATCCGTTACAAATAGACTAAACTACATTGTGATAATTCTTCTTCCCCAATGGGCAGTCTGTAATGTAAGAACGTGACCGCTCTTAAAAAAATGTGTTTTGAGAACATTTTTTGCATCAATGTATTCTTTGGTGTGCTAACAACGGCATAATTACCTTAGTAAGTTGTCCAATCGCCTCCTGCATCAATAATCGCCTGGCATCTTCGAGGCATGCTGTCGACGACATTTTCTGCATATTCTGCAAATTTTTCGAAACTCGTGAAACAACTGAGCTTTCTTTTTACAAGGAACCAAACGTCTTCAATAGGGTCGGCGTCCGGCGATTGTGAGGGCCACTCTAGTATATTATCGTTGGCCCAAGCGAGACGCTTCGCGACTTGATTTTGGTCCGGCAGAGGTTTCTTCAACGTGCTTGATGCAGCGTCAATTTCGGGTCCCATGAAAACAAAGACACGATTCTTTTTTCGACTTTCGTAATGACTTTGCCTACCGAGCCACATTTTTGACAAGTCGTCGACATTTTTGGTCTCGTTAAAATGATTTACCCACTTCTTCACAAACGACGCCGACTTTTTAATATATTTAGCGACCGCGGAATGCGTCATTTAAGGCCTCTTTGGATGGGAACAAAGAAAGACTGTATCGAACCGACGCGCAAACAAGTGACTCATTCGGACGTTTCGACGAAAGTTCGGAATCAACCGATACTTTTACTAAAATGCGTCGTAAGCAAAGGTTCTTTCTACTGATTTTTTATTGAATTTCTAGAATTACATTAACCAAAAATGAATTATCGCGGACACGTTCTTACTTGACAGACTGTACCTATATATGAACTGACCATGAAGTTAATGGAGAAAGTCTTTTTTTTTTAATTTTTTTTTATATCTTATTTCGCTAAAAATCTATTGGTTATTTCTAAAGTTTGGTGACAATGACCATCTTTTATGTTTCTCTCAAGAAAAACAGTAGTGCAATTGTAGGTAAGTGGTAGAAAATACTTCCATTATTTAATTTATTGATATTTTAGGTTAAGCGTCGAATTTCTGTTGAATCGCTGGAACGCATCTACCAAAAATGAATTATAGCGGATATGTTCTTACTTGACAGACTGTAATTATCTTTTCAACTTACTTGTGACGCTATAAGAATATGATCAACATAAGGTAACAGAAATTTTTGACAGCTATAAGTTATATCTTTCAACGCCATTGTGGCACTTGTGGATATATCTGCGTTTCCCAATGCTGAAATAATCAATGGAAATACATTACTCAGTAATTCTGGATGGTCTATAAACCACTCGGAGTAGGCTCCTGAAAAGAAAATAAAGATTAAAGTACAACATGAACGGCAAATGTATCGATATACAAAAAAAAATACTTCAAATTAATTACATAGATCTGTAACATAAACTATTTCTTTTTAGTGTTCCCTACGGAATGAGTAGAGACCGGATTACATGAATTTGCATATTTTCATATGCATTTGCATATTTAGACCATTCTCATCGATTATTGCATATTTTACCCAAAATTTAGTAATGATGCATATTTTCCCTATATTTACAATATTTCTCGGTATTACTAGGCAATTGAATTGCTCAGGGTATTGTTAATGTCGCCGTCTGGAACCGATCTTACCGCCGGGACATTACCTGCAATAGTTTAAACATCGATTAGGTTATAGTGCCAAGGGAATATCCAAAATTACGACGGAATTTTACTCCTTTGTTTCTTGGACGGGATATTAAGTGATAAGTAGTTAGTTTCTAAGAATATTTGTTTGAGTGTGGATCAAATAAACAATTTTCTCGAAGACAAATTTTTATTTTAAAACAAGATATCAGTTTTAACATTATTGTTGACGCGCTTGCATCAGTGTAGTCCTTTTGCAATTTTTAAATGAAACTACCGACAGTTGGGGTCGCTATATTGCGAATTTAATTGTGGGTGCATTAAGATTAGAGCCTTCTTCTTCCTATTTGATGGCCTGCAAAGAACTTGACAAGACAAATCATTCTACGATCGCCAAATTTGTGAATGAGGGTATTAAAAAAGTATTTCCTGAATCTTCTGCAGATGAAAGAGTGTTTATATTTCTCTCAGTTGCTGCTCCCTATATGATCAAGGCAGCCAAAGTCCTCCAATTATTTTATCCAAATTTAATTCATGTAACGTGCTTTGCTCACGGAGTCCATCGACTCGCTGAAGAAGTACGATACACGTTTGTAAATGTAAATAAACTGATTTCATCAGCAAAGAAAGTGTTCCTTAAGGCACCTGCTCGCAATAACGCCTATAAAGAAAAACTGCCAAATGTGCCTTTACCTCCCGAACCAGTGGTAACTCGATGGGGAACATGGATTGAAGTTGTACTATTTTACAATGAACATTTCGAGGCCATCAAAGGTGTAGTAAATGACTTCGATAGTGCAGAGCCTATGGCAGTTCGTCAATCCAAGGAAGCATTTAACGATTCTGATATTAAAAAAACATAGCTTTGATTAGCACTCACTTTTCCCACATACCTGCGGGTATTAAAAAGCTTGAAATTCGAGGTTTGGCGTTGACCGAATCAATTCAGTTAATGAATAAAATCCGTCAAATAAACTCCACATTGCCAGATGTATTCCCGCGTGGAGTTAAAGAAAAGTTTAAAAAACATTTTGTGTAATAACCCAGGCTTTGAACCTTTGTGTCAAATTGATAGTTTTATTAATGGGACGGGTGAACTTTTGCCAGAAACAATAAGTGCTAACATAGCACCCAAATTCAAATACTGTCCAGTTACCTCAGTGGATGTGGAACGGTCTTTTTCCACTTATAAAAATATTTTAAATGATCGAAGACACAATCCTACTACCCCAAAATTTGGAACAATACCTTATTGTTTACGTGTAAAAGAATAGAAATGTTAAATCATTTTAGAAAATGTTAAATAATTGTTAATTAAATTTAAACATCGTCGATAACTTGTTAATTTTATGCTGATTTTGAAATAAAAAACTAAAAATTACTACTTTTATTATTATTTAATAATGCATATTTTGACCCTTTTCATGCATATTTTAAGCATTTTTTATGCATATTTGCATGCATATTTCAAGATTTTTATGTTGCATATAATCCGGTCTCTACTTATGAGATTACTTCGGTGTCTGTCTGTCACACCCGATTTTCTCTAAAACTATTTGACATAGAAAGTTAAAATTGGGTACAAATATAGGAACTGATGGCCCAATTAAAGCCGTGTAGTTTAGGAAGCTAAATTTTGACTTAAGGAGTTAGTTTTGGGGAGTGAAATCGGCAGTGAGGTTATCGAGCGGGTTGTCAAATGAAAGCTGGTGAAAACTCGAGTTCAAAAATATATATGATGTAATACTTGCGCACACTTTTCTTTGTATTATTTTATAAAATTGCCAAAAAGCCCTGTCCACGAACCCTATCTCGAAAAGTACTGATCAAAAAATCTTGAAAAAATTCTGGAATATTCGCCATAAGATGTAGATGAACAAAAATTATCACCAGTATACATTACCTTTGATAACTTATCTAGTATATAAAAAAAACCAAAAATTTCAAGGCATCAGGTTTCAACAAAGATCAACTTTGTTGAATCATTTTATACCTCCGTCACAAAAATTTAATTTAATCGGGCAAGTCCGACTTGCACTTGGCGGTGTACGGAACACTTATAAGATGACTTCGGTGTCTGTCTGTCGGTCTGTCACACCCGATTTTCTCCGAAACTATTTGGCATAGAAAATTGAAATTTGGTAATAATATAGGAATTGATGGCCTCATCAAAGCCATGTAGTTTTGAGAGTTAAATTTTGACTTAAGGGGTTAGTTTTGGGGGGTGAAATCGGAAGTGAAAAAAAAAATTTTTTACTAGGTAATCGAGTGTGGTGTCAAATGAAACCTTGTGAAAACACGAATAAAAAATATATATATAATAAAATACTTGCGCGCACTTTTCTTTGTATTATTTTTAAAAAAATCGCAAAACATCGCTGTCCACCCGCCTTATCTCAAAAAGTACTTATCAAATAGAATAGAATAGAATAGAAATATGCTTTATTGTCCTAAAATACAACGTATTTGTTGACAAAGCAAGCTTAACTTAAATTATTATTATATTAATAAACACAAATTCAAAGAAAGAAAAAACAAGGAAACAGAACAAGATTAGTAGTCAATGCAGTAAATACAAAATAAAATAAATAAAAATTACACATATGTCAACCCAAATGCCAACCACTCAACTACTGTTATATGCTTATTCCAGTTTATCATTGTAGAATTCCTCAAGTACATAGTACGCCTTTTTTATAAGTAGGGCCCTAGTCTTTCGTCTAAAGACTCTCTCGCAATTCAATCCTCTCAATTTGAGAGGCAGATGATTATATATTTTTTTGCCATTATAAACAATTGCAGATTTGATCAGCTCCGTTTTCGGGGCCGGCAATGGCAGGACGAACGCTCGCCTAGTGCCGTGCCGGCTGACTGGCATTGCCTCAAGACGATGTTTTTTAAAGATGATGATAGCAGTTTCCAGGATAAATAGGGCACAAAGAGTAAGAATCCCTAACCTCGGAAACAATGGTCGACATGACTCTCGCAACCCAGCTCCCGAAATATATCTGATAGCTCTCTTTTGCAATACAAAAACAGAACTAAAGTGAACTCGGGAGTAGCAAGCCCAGAAACAGATCCCATACCTCAAATGAGCCTCAACTAGTGAAAAAATAAGGGGTTCTAGCTACATTCAGCCCCAGGCTATTTGCAATAACCCTAAGGGCATAGCAGCCTGAAGAAATTTTGCTGCAGATATTGCCAATGTGATCCTCAAACCGCAGCGATGAGTCAATTATTAGACCGAGAAATGAATTCTTATCAGCTGAAGAGATGATCTCATTCTCAATATTAACATTCTCTATATTGCATCTAAAGCTCAGAATCCTTGTCTTGGCTATATTGAAGGACAGTTTGTTATCATCACACCAAGCCTTCATCTTAGATAAATCTGCCTGAACATCGGCCCGAAGTCTCCCCACATCCTTATTGTGCCACAAAATTGTGGTGTCATCAGCAAAGATGGTAAATCTGCCAGCCACTGTCAAACGGGGCAGGTCATTAACATAGATCAAAAACAATAGTGGTCCAAGTACAGAGCCTTGAGGGATACCCACACTGATCCCAACCCCTTCCGAGAACTGACCCTTAAAAGTCACTGCCTGGACTCGGCCCGACAAATACGACCGAAACCAATCCCAAGTTAACCCCCTGAACCCATAAATGTCCAGCTTTGACAGCAAGATCCCATGATCAACACAATCGAAAGCTTTTGTCAAATCACAAAACACCGCCGCAGCATGTTCACCAGAATTCAATTCGAGATAAAGTCGTTCGAGCAGATTAAAAATTGCATCGTTCGTGCTCCTCGAGGCTCGGAATCCGAATTGCTGCGCACTAAGAAGGTCATGTTTGTTCAAAAAATCAACCATTCTCTTCCCGACCAACCTCTCCACCACTTTCGCCAATGTCGGGAGTAAAGAAATGGGTCTAAAATTTGAAGGGATATTACAATCTCCACCTTTATGCAAAGGCACAATCAGAGCCCTCTTCAAACATGCCGGAAAAGTACCACTGGAAAACGAGCCGTTAATTGCATCTGCCAGGGCCCCTACGGCTCTCTGCGGCATTGCCAGGAGGACGCTCAGAGAGACACCGTCCCAGCCACAGGAATTCTTATTTCTCATTTCCCCTAAAACCTCACTTATTTCAATGGTGGAAGTTGGGGACAAGAAAAAGGTATCAGACACTGAGACATGACCGAGATATTTTATGGGATCCCCTGGATTAACAATTTTTGTTGATAAGTTATGTGCAATATTACAGTAGTAATCATTAATTTGACCGGCGTCAAGAGTGCAAGAAGAAACCGGTTCGATACCAGAGCCGCCTCTATGTTTATTAATGATTTTCCAAGTTTCCCTAGATCTATTTTTTGCATTCAATATTCTCAAATGATAATAATTTCGTTTGGCGGTTTTTATGATTTTCCTATATATGTTACGATAACTATTGAAGTATTCTATAAAAGCAACATTATCAAAACTGAATTTCCTTATAAGATGCAAGGATTTCATATTCTTTGCTGAAACTCGGAGACCCGGTGTGATCCAAGGTTTTCTCTTTTTGTTTTTAATAACAACCACGGGAAAGGCACTATTAAATGCATTAACCAAAGCAGTATGAAATCCATGTAGGAGATCATCAGTGCATAAAACTTTCTCCCACTCCGTTCGCTCAAAATTAGCCGTAAACCTATTGAAGTTTCGCTTTGAATACAGCCTGCCGCGCCTTATTTTATCTTTAGAAATAGATCGAAGCAGCGGTACACATGCAACAACAGCCTCATGGTCTGACAGAGCCGCATTAACAATCTCACACCCGACATCATCATTATCAAAAGTCGTACAAAGATAATCAATTGTAGAACAAGAGTGTGGCGAAAGTCGAGTCGGCCCAGAAACGAGCATAGTCAAATTAAATGAAGTTATTAAATTATTCAGTACTCGTGCAGACGAATTTGATACATTAGAAAAGTCAATATTCAAATCACCAGCCAACACTATAGACGCACCTATCGAAATTTCACTCAACAATTGTTCAAGCTTCTCCAAAAACACACTTACATCTGCAGAAGGCGCTCTGTAAACAGCAATAATAAACAGATTATGTTCACTGCAATGTACAATCGAGAATTCGAAGATTTTCTCTTCCAAAATATAATTAAATTTCTCACTATTAGAGAACATACAGTTCTGCAGAAAATCTTTTCGTATCATAATAAGTGTGCCACCATGAGCATGTATGTTTCGACTAAATTTTAATACTAAAACGTAATCAGGCACATACAAAGACTCCCCAGGTCTGAGCCAGTGTTCCACCAAAACAACAATATTAGGGAAATCTATGGTTTCCAAAAACAAGAACAGTTCATCAATTTTATTACGAACAGACTGAATGTTTAGCAATACTAGGGTGAATTCATTACCTAGACGATTGTTTATTACACTAAAAAAATGTGACCCTTTGTTTGAACACTTATCATCATCTGTCTCCTCATTAATAACAGCAGGAGCATCATTAGGCTTGGGTTTCAATGGCGTTATATACCTCAGATTACTACTTAAATTAGAGCAAAAAATTATCCATACTGGCTTCCATAAGTGTTGCCAACTTAGAAAGGCCTCTTCTATTGAGGTAGTACTTAGAATATAAAAAGTCTTTAATAGAAAATTTATCCGAAATATCGAGGAAATCAATATTGATTGAAAATCGTTTTAATCTTTCGACAACAGAGGATAACTTGTGGTTTATATGAAATATATTTTTCCCAACTTTAATGTTATTTACAAAAGGTAAATTGCTAATTATTAAATTAGTTTGAAAACACTTATTTGCCAACAATGTTATGTCACTTATTCTAATATTTACATCATTTAATCCTGCAAGGAAAATTACGTAATCATTTTGAGTTAAGTCACGAATGTAACAATCCGCTGTATAAACCAAGTCTTTGTATTTTGCAAATGGTTTACATATAAGTTGGACATCAGAATTAACCAACTTTTTTGCCAGTTGATTGTACATAGTTTTTCCAAAGTCATCAGTTAGAACAATAACCTTATTCCGCACTTTGTTAGTCTCTATTAAATTCTGCGTCCTTCTGATTTTCTTATCCAAAAATGGGAGTGCTAATTATTTGCTTTACATTGCTATGATCTTTACCTCCTATAAACTCCTTCTTCATTGTAAATAACTCTAGTCTTGCATTCTTCATATCCTCCAGATAGAAATCCCTATCCGCGCTTAACGTTTCAATGCTGGTCAGCATACTGTTTTTAATTTCTTCATACTCTTGAAGTTCCCTCTCCAATCTAGCATTCTTGTTAGCAATCTCAGCAATTTCGCCCCTTAAGAGGTTACAATTCTCCAACAATCTCGTCATTTCCAGCTTCATGCCATCCATTCTTATTTGACAGCCATGAGTTTCACACAGAGATCCTGCATCAGCCTCTATCACTTCATCCTCAGAATCTCCAGCCATTCTCCTTCGTTTATCAGTAGAACTGCCCTCATCATTATTTAACTCCTTATTCACTACAGTAATACCGGTAACGTTCAATTCTGCATCTCTCTCCAAGTTTATAATTCTTTCATCCCGTTCGTGGATTTGTTGCTTTAAATTCTGAATTTCCTGGGCATGGAGGTCATGAATCTTATCTGATTTAATTTTCATTAACTCACAATCCCTTGAACATATTATTTTGTGAAGTTCTAACTTAATTAGACCTTTTGAGCGCTCCAAGCAACTGGGATGAAAGATATTTAAGCATTGCACACAACACCAGTTTGCACAAGTTTTATTTTTACAACACTTGAATACTGCTGCCATTGTGAAATTGAATCAATATGCACATCAATCATAGTGCAAGCTAAGCCATGTAAAATACATATTTGGTTAAAAGGAAAAAAAAATAGAAAATAGCGCGACAACCGCTCCACTAAATTCGTTCTCAAAGAAATACAAACAAATGGTTTCATACATCTGATAAAAAGAGAACAAAAAATACACAACCGATAAAAATAATTTCTCGTGTTTATCGTTTTAAATTGTAAATCTATGAAATTAAAAACGTATTTTCCATCAGTCTGGGCACAATTTCCCGTGGAAACAATTATAGAAACGAACAAACAGCACTTCATTAAAACATCCGTGAAAAAACGAAAATTTTTGATAAAGTTTTTCCAGGTCAAACGTTAAAAAATAACACCTTGACACCTCACGAAAAGACCAATATATATATATATATTAGAAATTTTTTTTTCAAAACATTTTGAAAAAATTCTGGAATATTCTCCACTGGGTGTAGATTGAACGAAAACTATCACGAGTGCTTTACCTTTAATAATTTATCTGGTATATAAAAAAAAAAACCAAAAATTTCAAGGTCATCATATTTCAGTAGATTGGAAACAAACTTTGTTGAAAATCCATTTGGGGTGTGTTTTGTGATCATTTTATACCTCTGTAACAAATTTTTTTTATTTTAAAAAGCAATCAACGTACGAAACACTAATTGCGCAAGTTCAACTTGCACTTGACCGGTTATTTTCATAAGAAATACATACCTACAGTCTCCAAAGCAGTGGTCATAACTTTAATGTGTAAATCATTAAAAGGTATATCCTTAATCGTCATCATAAGCTTTGGTAAATATAAGTTTTCCATTTCTATACTTTCTCCAATTGCACAAAAAGCATGTAAACAGGTCTCAATTTCATTCCACTTGGGAGGTTCACAATATCCACTACTATTTTTTTTATCGAGAGCGTCATTTAGTTTAGTTGTTAAAATATCTAACATTTCTAAATTTAAAACATTATAGCAGTACATAAAAGTATCTGAAATATCTTGTCTGTAACAACGAAACACTTCTTTATCATCCAAAGACCAACTAGTGTCTTCCAGTAATGGTAACATTGATTTCCTTAACAAAATGCAAACCAAATCTCGATAATATGGTTTTACCATAAGTAGTAACTGTGCACATTCTGCCGCATCAAGTGCTAATATATCATCCTAAAAATAAAAATTTTAATACAAAATGAACTAGATTTTTAGTGGAAATTAGAAAATTTACCTGTAACGTATACCAAAACCCGAAAGTCATTGTACTGCTAGATTCATCAGTAGGATAAAGCCCAGGCAGATTTGTACATTTCAATATAGAGTTAAAAAGATCAAAGGTGATTCTCTGCTCATCGCCATTAGATGATTTTAAGTTGTCAATGAAAATTCTTGAGTGTGAATCAGCTAAAGTTATTACTAAGCCATATAGATTAGCCACAACATCCTAAAAATTCTTTTATTGTGAAAGTTAAAAAATATTACCCAAATTAGCTATTCAAGCGTCGTAAAAAAATGACAGGGTTGAAACAATTAAGTCAAACTTGACTTAGTATGAAGGAATATACCCCAGGGATTTAGACTGAAAGTTTTTCTGTATATGATGTACACTAATGCACTATCCTCGGTAGTTAGGAATTATATGGTATTGTATGCGGGTGATACTTCCATCATAATGGATAGGAATGAAGAGACTGATATAGGCCAGCATCTTGAGTGTTGGCTTCTCAGCTTATTATGAGCAATTTTTTTTATTGTTCATCTCCCCGCCTGAGTAGGGATTTTACCCTTTTTCATATCCTAAGGACATCTGCGAGGATGTCGCAATGGTTGCTGATAAAATACAAATTATTCAATTCCCGGTTAGAGCGAACCATTAGCAAAAACCATGCCTTCTTTGGTATGATTATTGATTAGAGGCTTGATTGGAAGGCTCACGTGGAGAGGCTGTTGAGTGAACTTTCAAGATTCTGCTATGCATTGGAATTGATGGTGCAGAAAAGATATATCGGAAATTTATTTATAATGTGATCAAGAAAAACTGTAGACCAGTGTTAAAAAAAAAAGAAGATTGTTTATTGTTAAGAATTTATTGATTCTTGAATCTCTCTCCTCAGTCCCTATTGTATGAAAAACTTTGGTGAAAATTCTACTATACATATCTTTATCCGTAAACCTACTACATCTTTATATATATATATATATATATATATATATATATATATATATATATATATATATATATATATATATATATATATATATATATACACACAGTCGACACTGTTTATAGTGAAACTCTATATAGTGAAAAACTCTTTATAGTGCAATTTTTTCAAGACCTAAAATATTTTAATGAAATTTCATGTAAAAAGCCCTGCATATAGTGAATTTGTAAAATAGTATAAAACACTTTTATTGAGATCTTAGCCATTTCGGGTTTCCCATTTTTATCTAACATTAGCACGACTTCCATTTTTATGACGCATTCTTTTGAAAAGGTTCTTAACACGTTTATAACGCCTAATGGTTGGCAATAAAACAGGTAGATTTCTGTGAGAAACCCGGGGAATAACCCATTTTATAGAAACCCGGGGAATAACCCATTTTATAGTCGAGGCCTAGTAATTCACAAATTCAGGTTCAGTTTCTTTTTGTTTAAGAATCAAGTAAGATGTCCAAGCGAGTGTCTTTAAGTTTACCTGAGAAAATTAAAGTTTTGGAGGAAGTTGATAAAGACTGCAAAAAAAAATTGATGTTGCTGCAAAATTTGGTGTTGTTGCGTCTCTCTGATAATAAAAAGTCGCGACAGTATCATCAAGAAACCTAGTGTTCCAAGCAGTCGAAAACGAGTACGGGTGAGTACTTACGAGGATGTAAATGAAGCAGTTTTACGATGGTTTCAAGTGGCCCGTACGCATCAAAACGTACCTATATCGGGAAATTTAATAAAGCAAAAGGCTCTACAATTTGCTAAAGAATTTAACTGCGTTAATTTTCAAGGTAGTGAAGGGTGGTTGAGTGCCTGGAAGACTCGCAATTCAATTGTTTTCAAGACGGTGTCTGGCGAGAGTGCAAGCGTTAGTCAGGAGGACTGTGACATTTGGACTGAAACTCTTTTAAAAAGTGCATTGAAAAAGTACGAGCCAAAAAACGTTTTCAATTGTGATGAAACCGGTTTGTTTTTTAAATCTTTGCCAAATAAAACTTTTGCTTTTAAAAGTGATTAATGTTTTGGTGTTAAAACAAGTAAAGAAAGGGTGACACTTATGGTTGGAGCAAACATGGATGGCTCAGAAAAACTGAAATTACTGCTCATAGGTAAAAGCATAAATCCCCGTTGTTTAAAAGGAGTTAAATCTCTGGAGTTAGATTACGCCAATAATAAAAAGGCATGGATGACTTCTGAGATTTTCGAAAGATGGATCAAAGAACTGGACACGAAAATGAAAAGCCAAAAGCGAAAGATTGTGATGTTTATAGACAATTGTCCTGCACATCCAGTTACTGTAAGTAAAAAATTAAGGGAGATTGAATTGATCTTTTTTCCACCAAACATGACCTCCAAATTGCAACCTATGGACCAGTGTATTATAATAAAACATCATTACCGAAACAGAATTGTTCACAAAATTGTTGCGACTGATAACCTTCCAGTCCAAAAATTGATTACCCTTAAAGAGTGTATAACCGAAGTCGCTAAAGTATGGAGTGAAAATGTTTCTCAGAAAACTATCAAAAACTGCTTTTCTAAAGCAGGTTTTACTGAAAAAATTGACAAATGGGAAGAAGAAGACGAAATGGATCTCGCTACCTTAAAAAGGCAATGGGGTATTCTACAAAAAACTGCTACCGTCGACGCAGATTTTTTACTTGAAGATTTCTTAGAAATCGACAATGATGTTGGCACGACAGATCTCCCAACTGACCAAGACATAATTGACGATATAAAAAGTATAGAAGATCATGAAGAAGAAACTGAAACCGGGGAATGTCCTGCTAAATTTAGTGAAAATGAGATAAGAAATGCATTTGACATTGTGCGAA
This sequence comes from Pachyrhynchus sulphureomaculatus, assembly GCA_019049505.1. Taxonomy (NCBI): domain Eukaryota; kingdom Metazoa; phylum Arthropoda; class Insecta; order Coleoptera; family Curculionidae; genus Pachyrhynchus; species Pachyrhynchus sulphureomaculatus. The sequence continues at coordinate 16,301,054 of CM032456.1, forward strand.
CAATTATTTTTCAAAACTAATGTTGTTCAAAAGAAAATTATAATAAGATTATTTTTCCTAGTACATATGTACGTAGTATGTACATATGTATTAACAGATTTTGTATTATTCTTTTTATTTCGCATGGTCACAGAGCCAAATCTATAAGTACTCATAATTATTGATTGAAAAAATGTTACCATTACAAAGTTTGCATTTTTGATTTTCTGTTCTGTTTTTTAATTGAAAATGGGATCTCAGCATCGCCATGGCCAGGAAACAGCCGCAATTCAAACCCCATAAAGAACTTGTGGATCATAATGAAAAAAATTAATGCCGCTAAGCCTAAAAGTAAAGATGTGCTCAATCAAGCAAATGAGAACGTATGGAACCAAAAAATTAATGATGACATCGTAAAAAATTTGGTTGACTTGATGCCAACCAGAATTGCGTCAGTGATAAAGGTGGCTCAACGAAATTCTAGACGAGAAAAAAAATTGTTTAAAAACATATTTTTGATGTTGTGCTTCCTCCTAAGTTCTTTTTACTTCCATAAAAAAATGGAAGTATTTTCTTAATCACCAATACATTAGAGATTTATTATTTTCCATGTTTATTTCTTCTAGGTTTTTTTGCTTCCAATAGCTATTATTTATAGTTTTCCTTTTCACATCAAATCATCAGAAGTGAGAATCAATGTTCAGTTTTGGAAAAATATCATTTATATTAAGTGATATATATATATATATATATATATATATATATATATATATATATATATATATATATATATATATATATATATATATATAATTACATAAATTTTTACTATTTACTCTACCTTATTTAGTTCGGTCGAATTTCTTTCGGTCTCTAGTATTTTTTCAAACTTATATAACATATTTGCTGCAAATTTCGTAACATAATTGTTATATTTACTAGTATGTGGATGCTGAATAATAGCTGTTAAAGCTTCCACTGCTACCTCTGATAATTCCATTTCTTCTCCTGACAAGCATTCAGGATCGCTCTTATTCCTAAAAAATTGGTATCCAATTTAATTAACGTGAACTAAATTCAGATATACTCTAACACAAGCGTAAGGAAATTAAATAAGTGTGAAAGAAATTAAATTTATTTATTTATTTATTTATTTATTTATTTATTTATATATATATATATATATATATATATATATATATATATATATATATATATATATACATATATATTTATATATATATATATATATATATATATATATATATATATATATATATATATATATATATAAATATATATATATATATATATATATATATATATATATATATATATATATATATATATATATATATATATATATATAAATATATATATATATATATATATATATATATATATATATAAATATATACATATATATATATATATATATATATATATATATATATATATATATATATATATATATATATATATACATATATATATATATATATATATATATATATATATATATATATATATATATATATATATACATATATATATATATATATATATATATATATATATATATATACATATATATATATATATATATATATATATATATATATATATATATATATATACATATATATATATATATATATATATATATATATATATAATATATATATATATATATATATATATATATATATATATATATATATATATATATATATATATGTAGATGTATGTATATACATATATACAGTGAAGTCTGCTTATAACCAACCCGTTTATAGCGAATTTCCGGTTAAAACAACTAATTTATAGTGCACGAAAAAACTTTCATAAGACCAATGCAAATTTTTATCGGTTATAACAAACCCGGTTATGACGAACTTCTGGATAAAGCGAACCAAATTTGGATGTTTTGTGTCCGTTTATAACGAACTTGCCACTTCCTGTGCTCGATGTCGCGGGACTTGATCTAGGAAATTCACCGAAACTCGCTGGGAACCCCTATTCTACTTGTTTCAGCCGCGTCGCTAGTTCGAGCAGCATTATTTTCAATTCACTTGTGTTATGCGGTTCTAATGCATATTTGATCAAAGTAGCAAAGTGAATGTTTAAGTTTTTATTTTAAAATGAATACACAAAAACGTAAAGCGTTTACTTTAAAAAACAAACACGATATTATAAGGAAAATAAAAAATGGAGTTAAACAAAATGTTTGCAAAGAGTTGAAATTAACTAAATCTACGGTTTCTACCATATAGAAGAAGAGGCAAGAAATCTTATCAATCTATGAAAAAAGAAACTTTAGTTGTAAGAAAATCTACACATGACCAAGTCGATAAAGGACTCCTTAAATGGTTTAGTCAAAAACGACATGGACATGTTACTATTACCGGCTATAGTTTACAAGAGAAAGCTAGTGAATTGGGAAAGAAAATAGAGAACACCGAGTTTAACTGTTCTAGAAGTTGGATTGAACGATTTAAAAAGTGACATAATATTAGCGGGGGTAAAATAGTAGGAGAAACTGCAGGAGTGGCTATATGACTGTTGTTGATCATTGGTTGGCCGGAAATTCGAGAAAATTATGAATATGTGGACATTTTTAATGCAGATGAAACGGGTCTGTTTTACAAGATAACGCCTGATAAGATATTCAAATTTGTCGGAGAGAATTGTGCTGGTGGAAAATTATCAAAAGTAAGGATTACTGTGTTGGTAACTGCAAATATGTCTGGAACAGAGAAAAGAAAATTGTTGGTGATAGGAAAGTCCGCCAATCCCAGGTGTTTTAAAAACAAACATTTACCAGTAAAGTACGAATCAAACAGTAAAGCCTGGATGACATCAAAAATTTTTAAAAATGAATTGATCGAATGGGAAAAAGAATTAAAATTCACAAACAGAAAAATATTACTTTTAACCGACAACTATCCAGCGCACCCTGAAGTTGATCTACAGCAAATAAAATTGGTTTTTATGCCTCCAAACACAAGTGCAAAGCTCCAGCCTATGGATCAAGGTGTGATACATTCTTTAAAATGTCATTATAGAAAGATTTTACTTATGAAAATGTTAGAAACAATCGATAAAGGTAAAATTTTTTCTGTAACTCTCTTGGACGCTATAAACTTTATTCATATGGCTTGGCAAACAGTCAGTAGAGAAACCATTGCAAACCGTTTTAAGCATGGCAGATTTTTAAGGAAGGAATGTAGATATGACTCAGATGATGAGCTACCGTTGACCCAGTGGACTGAAAAATATCGAGAAGATCCTACTGATTGTCTAGAATTTGTTTATTGAATTCTGATATTCAACAAAGTACAGTGAAAATCGAGATTAAAAAGATGTTTAAACGCTTTAATTTTGAAGCATATGTGTGTGCTGATAATTAATTAAGGAGGAGAGAAATATTAACTGATGATTAAATTGTGACATCAGTGACTTCTGGAAAGAGTTTAAGCGATAATGACGATGCAGACGAGCTTGGAGAAGGAGATAATATTTATGTTCCATCCATTTCAGGAATGACTAAGAAAATGACTGAAACTCTTGGAATCTCGTGAAGTTCCTGAACATATATGGAGTAGTTTTTGTGACCTTGACAATTATATAGACACCATTTCTTTTTCAAGTGAAATTGTACAAACGAAAACTACTGATTTTATTGTATAAACTACGTATTTTAATGTTTTTGTTTATACTCGTATATGACCAACATAAACATACATAATAATAACTTTAATGTGACTTGTTTTATTTTCCTTTGAACGTTTTCTTTTAATTTAATAATGATTATTATTCATTTCTCTAAGCATTAGCGCCTAATCTAAATAAAAAAGTAGTGAAAAATGATATTAGATTTTGTTTACTGTTTTTAAACGAACTTCGGATATATCGAACAATTTTTAGTGATTTTCTGGAGTTCGTTATAAACGGACTTTACCGTATATATATATATATATATATATATATATATATATATATATATATATATATATATATATATATATATATATATCCTGGCTTGCAGAATATAAACTATTAATTGCTTTCATGCAGGCTGGCTGTTTATATTACATAGATTAAATTATACTTAAGTCAATATTTATTTTTACTGTATCGAATTGCGGAACCATTAAGTTTATTTTAAGATATTGATATATGGCCATATATTACTTAGAATAATGTTTATGTAACCGATATAGTTTTTATATATTTTATCTTGCCTTAGGTGGATTTTGGAGCTAAATCTCATATAACTGATATTTTGATTCATTTAAAATCGTCTTAAGGACTCTAAAAAGCTGTAAATGAAATAACAAAATTTATTAGTTCATTCTTTGTGCACTTCCCCTTGCTATATAAAACTGAAAAACAACCGTTCATGTTACAAATTAACGGAAATTGTCAAAATGGCAACCATCCGTGGATATTTTTAAAATTTCTTTAAGGCATTTTTTCTGGATCATATTTACAAATAACGTATAACTGTAACAGATGTGACTTGCCGATTATTAAATAACCGGTCAAGTGAAACTTGCGCAATTAGTGTTCCGTACGTTGATTGCTTTTAAAATAAAAAATTTTGTTACAGAAGTATAAAATGATCAGTGACTTCACAAAACACACCCCAAATCAGTTTTCAACAAAGTTTGTTTCCAATCTTTACTGAAATCTGATGACCTTGAAATTTCTGTTTTTTTTTATATACCAGATAAATTATTACAGGTAATGCACTCGTGATAATTTTCGTTCAATCTACACCCCGTGGAGAATATTCCAGAATTTTTTCAACATTTTTTGATCAGTACTTTTCGAGATAAGGCGGGGGGACAGCGATTTTCGCGATTTTTTTAAAAATAATACAAAGAAAAGTGCGCGCAAGTATTACATTATATATATATTTTTTACTCGTGTTTTCACAAGCTTTCATTTGACACCACACTCGATTACCTAGTAAAAAAATTTTTTTTTCACTTCCGATTTCACCCCCCCAAAACTAACCCCTTAAGTCAAAATTTAACTTTCAAAACTACATGGCTCTGATGAGACCATCAATTCCTATATTATTACCAAATTTCAACTTTCTATGACAAATAGTTTCGGAGAAAATCGGGTGTGACAGACACCGAAGTGATCTTATAAGTGTTCCGTACGGAACACTAAAAATGTTTGGTAATAATACTGGTTATATAGTGTTTAAAACTATCCTTAATTACATAAGGTTATGTTAATCGTTGTGTTATATTATTTATGAACAAAGTTATTTTAAAGACGCAAATCTGTGATACTATCAGGTCTGGGAAAAAGTTCGTGGCGTGTTTTTAGTAAAATTCAACTGGTTTTCTTATAGTGTGAAAATAAATTTGTTTAAACCAAATAAGCTCCATTATTATCGACAATGTTTCACCATTTTTCGGGTAGAGCCATGATGCCATTGGTGAAGAACTTTTGTGGTTTCTGGTTGAAAAACTGAATCAAGTGGTTTTCACAGGCTTCTTTTGAAAGCAGCTTAATTCCATTTGAGAGAGTTCTGCAGAGATCGGAACAAGTGATAGTCAGAGGGTGCTATGTCTGGACTATACGGTGGATGCATTGAAACTTCCCAACCAAGCTCGCAATTTTTGACGGGTCATTAAAGAAATGTGTGGTGGAGCATTGTTATGATGAAAGACAATACCTTTTCTATTAATCAATTTGGGCCGTTTTCTTTCAATTGCCTGGCGTAATCTCTCTAGTTGTCCATAGTAGAGTTGAGAATCAATCATCTGACCAACTGGAAGTAGCTCACGGTGGATGATTCCCTTCCAGTCCCACCACACACAGAGCATCACTTTTTTCGGCGTCAATCCTGACTTCGCGAACGCTTGTGACAGCTCACCATCCCTTGTCCACGATCTTTTACGCTTCCGATTGTCGTACGTGATCCATTTTTCATCACCGGTTATGACACGTTTCAGAAATGGCTCGATTTCACTGCATTTCAGCAGCGCATCGCAGCTGTTAATTCGGTCTATCATGTTTTTCGCGCTCAACTCATGAGGAACCCATACATCGAGCTTCTTTTTGTAGCCAATTTTGTGTGAATGGTTCAAAACCGTTTTGTGGTCCATGCCTAGCTCCATACAAATATCGACACTGCTGATATGCTTATCTTGCTGGACTTTTTCAAGAATTTCATCAGCTTTTTCAGTGATTGGACGTCCAGAACGTGACTCATCTTTCACATCAAAATTACCAGAACGAAAGCGAGCGAACCATTTCCGCGCAGCAGATTTTGATAAAGTACCTTCACCGTACACAGCACAAATTTTTTCACAAGCCTGCGCAGCGTTCTTCCCTTTATCGTACTAATATTGCAAAATATAGCGCAATTTTTCATTACTTTTCTCCATTTTCAAACGCAAACAACTTTCCAACCACTGCATGAATTTCGATATTTATACACTCAAAGTAACGCACGAAGTGTCACCTTTCCAACGAGCGTTTAGTGGTGTCGCTGCGATCTGTGTTTCTCGAGTTATTTGCAATTAACGCCATCTATCGGAAAAAAAAACGCCACGAACTCTTTCCCAGACCTGATATATCAGAGAACTAATAAAGATTAAGTAAAGGTGAATGGTTTAAGTCTAGCTGTTCGTTTAATAATAGATTGGAGTTTTTCCGTATGTTAATTTCAAGACATATAATAAACAAATCCCATACTTTTAATGATACATTCAAAATACTGCAGGTAGAAAATAAATCTAAAAATTAAATATGCTTGAATGTCAGCCATTGTATGGTGAAACAATTGTCAAGTCATTTTAAATATATTGAAAATTAAAACATAGTGTTGTGTTTTATATAACTTTATTATGAATTTCTAACAAGTATTGGCTAACACAATCAAAGATTTACTTGACAATTTTTTTCTTACTCTTAAAAGACCAATAAATAATGTGTAATTAGTATATTGTCTTATTTTTAACAATATACTCCCTAAAATACAACTCTAAAAAGCTTAATTTTCTTCAGAACTGAAGGTATGTAACCTCTTTGTCCCACTTACTTGAAATGAACACGTTAGACCCTAAGGTGGTACTCCTTACTTCACTTAACTTAACGAATGTAAAAATCACAGTTCTAACTTACCAATAAACGTAACATGTCAAGTCAATTAATAGATTACATACAGAATCACAATCTTGTATATTCAAACCACCTAGTTGCATCCAAGCTGATCCACATCTGGCTGCAGTAAGATACGTCGTCAAATTTAACATATTAAATCTAAAATAACAATCTAATTTAAAACATTTTTTATCTAAGAAAAAAATTTATATAATTACCCTTTCGCCGGTATAGGCATTAAGCACATCTCGACTACTTTCATAATGTCTTTTGACACCTCCTGTAGTACAGCTCTTACTCTATTTCTTTGGCTTAGTGATAAAGTAACACTTTGAAACTAAAAATTTATAAATAAATATTAGTATTACCAATTTAGTATTTAATTAAATTTATAAATCATCATCATCAATCAGCTCCTTGCGTCCACTGCTGGACATAGGCCTCCCCCATCTCAGTCCACTCTCTCCTCTCCTGGACTCTCTGCATCCAGTTACCACACAGTCTTTTAATATCGTCGGTCTAGCGCGTGGGAGGTCTATCCCTACTACGCCTGTCGCTCCTAGGTTTGCATTCAAGCAGACTCTTAGTCCATCTCCCAACCGACATTCGGGCTATATGTCCCGCCCAGTTCCATTTAAGTTTCGCGATGTACGCAATTACATCAGTAACGGCGGTTCTTTGATGGATAACTTCGTTTCTAATACAATCTCGCAGTGACACTCCAATCATTGATCTTTCCATCTTGCGCAGTGTTATTCTAAGCTTTTTAGCGGTTGCGATAGTTAAGGTTACAGTTTCCTCCCCATAAGTCATCACTGAAAGCACACACTGATGTGACCTTCCTTTTTAGGCAGATAGGAAGATTACTCCTAAAGACATCAGTCTTCCAAGCGAACGTTATTCTTTTCTTCAATTCGTATCTTTGGTTCTACCTCTTTACTGCCGACATTAATCTGTTTGCTTGGAACTAAGTTCATCATATATTTTGTTTTAAAAGCATTCATTTCCAATCCCACGTCTGCATATACTTCTCGAAGTTCTTGGAGCATTACTGCAAGCTCTCCAAGACTGTCAGATATCAGGACTATATCTGCAAAACGCAGATTTGTCAGACTCTGCCCATCTATATTAAGGCCTTTTCCTTCCCAGTTAAGTTTCTTGAAAGCGTGTTCTAAAACTGCGGTGAACAGTTTAGGTGACATTGGGTCGCCTCGTCTTACTCCCCTACCAATTGGTATGGATTTGGTGTTTTCGTAGAGTTTCACCGTTATACATGCATTTTTGTAGATGTTGTAAATCAACTTTATATAACGATAGTCAATGCGGCACTTTTGTAACGCTTCTAATACCGAGTTTAGTTCAACCCTATCAAAAGCCTTAAGGAAATCTATGAAGGTTCCGAATTATGCCCGGAAGCCAGCCTGCTCCTTCAGTTGGTAGATGGCCAACTTATTTTCAAGTCTTGTTATTATTCTAGTGAACAATTTGTAGAGATAGCTCAGAAGGCTTATGGGAAAGTAGTTTCCGAGTTCCGCTGCATCTTCTTTTTTGTGAAGTAGTATGACGACAGAATTATGCCACTTATCTGGTATCGTGATATTAAACAGACAAAGGCTGAACAAGGATCTTATTTTTCCTAGAAGACAAGGCCCACCGATTTTGATGGCGTCCGCAACTACGTTATCGTTTCCAGGGGCTTTTGTTATTCTTTGTTTTCCTTAAGGTCAACTCTATCTCATCCAAGGTGATATCTTGCAGTGATTCCAATCCCTGGTTTACAATACCAATACAATTTATAAATAATATTATTTAATTGTCTCTGTTTAAAATTTTAAATTGACTCTAAAATATTTCTTATTAATGAGATTATAACTTGCGTAAAAAGTGTAATTAAAACGACAACTTAGAAATCAGATTTGAATTTTAAACCAAAAAAAAATCAACAGAATCTCTTATTTCTACTAATATGCATTGAAATCAATTTGGATTCAAATCTAAACAGCAGTTTTTGCAGTGGTACAAGATACATTCAGTACTATCATAGACTATGGAACCAATATAGACTATTGAATCAAATGGTCGCTATTCAGCAGGAAATAAAAAGTCCTAGAAGGAGTAACAACTTCAAAGGTGCATATTTTATTAACCGTCTCTGTTCTTCTTGTTCACACAGCGATGCTTTTGCTGTCCGCTATTTTCGTTGTCTAAAATTTACATGAGTAACATAGTCTCACGAGGGCCCTCTGAAAGGTTCTCGAGCTAACAATGAGAGAAAGTTTTTTTTTGATGTGAAATATGTTTTATTTTTCGATATAATCTTCTGAAACTTCAATACATTTTTTCCAACGTTTTTCCAATTATTCAATACCATCATTAAAGTGTGGTTCCGGAGGTCTGCAAAATATCCATCCACAGCTGCAATAGCTTCGTCATTTGAAGTAAAACGTTTTCCAGCCAGGAATTTCTTCAGGTTTGGAAATAGATAATAGTCAGAGGGAGCCAAATCTGGTGAATACGCTGGATATTCAAGCAATTCGTACTTTAATTCATTTAATTTTGCCATCGTCAAAACACTTGTGTGAACACAATGCGAGGTCTTGAAAAATAATTCTTTTTTTCTTCAAAACATGTCTTGTCTCACGAATTTTTGCATTCAACTGATCCAAAAGGTTACAATAATATTCAGAGTTAATTGTTTACTTTTCTGTAGATAATCATCAACAAAATACCTTTGTAATCCCAAAAAACTGTTGTTCATAACCTTCCCTGCTGACGAAACCGTCTTTGCCTTCTTTGGTGCACTTTCACTGGCTAAATTCCATTGTTTCTACTGTTCTTTTCACTCTGGTGTAGAGTGGTGGATCTAAGTTTCATCAACAGTTATGAAACGACGCTTAAAGTCCATTTTATTTTGCTTAAAACGATCCAAACACGCTTGAGAAATACGGATTTGAATAAGTTTTTGGTCAATTGTCAGCAAATGCGGCACCCATCTTGCACAAAGCTTTTTTATATGTAATTCTTCACGCATATTCCTCAAATAACTGAGGTAACGTCTAGGTCTCTGAGGGAGCTTGGGTTCATTAGGCTTGCTCATCAGAATTTTCCTCCATTACCTCTATAAAAATGCTGTACTGCTTGTTGGTTAGGCCTCTCTTGGAATATTGCTCATGTGTGTGGAACCCACCTTTTGCTTGCCATGCTAGGAGCTTGGAGCTTGTTCAGAGTAAATTTCTACGTCATATTAATTTTAAATTCTTTAACAATGATTCTTTTAGTTATTTAAAACTGACATCTATATTAAACTTGAATACCCTGTCTAACTGGAGAGTTCAGCGCGTTCTTGTAATGTTCTTTAAAATTTTAAATTCCATTGTAAATTGTCCAGAACTTTTATCTCAGATTAATTTGTATGCACCCTCTAGACATACTAGATCTACGTTATCCTTCTTCAAACCTTATCATAAGGCAACCTATGAAGCTAATACCTTCATGACAAGATCTATGGGCATTGTAAATGACTGCCCATCACTGGACTTGTTCTTCAGCTCCTTGTCTCTTTTTAAGAGGCAGATCGGGGTTCTTTTTTGAATTTCTTAGTTTTAGCCTTTAGTTTTAAGTAGTTTAAGTGTCATTTATAAATGTAAACTTTGTATTCTGTCTTTATGAGTTAATGGGCCTGTCCCGTAAATAAATAAATAAATAAATAAAAAAATATTTCTAATTCGTTCTTTTGATATGCCTATGGCATCAGTTATTTCACGCACTTCCACTGGTCAATCATCTTACACCATATTATGGAGTTGTTGAATGATTTGTGGTGTTGTAGTTTTTGGACGACCTTCGCGTGGATCATCTTCGAGACTAGATTTAAAAAGAGCAGCCCATTTTTTCACAGTGGAAAGTAAAGGTGATGCATCCTTATACACTTAAGAATTTCAGATGAATTTCTGTTGGTGTTACACAACAAAGCAAACACAATTAAGAATGAATTTCCTGTTGGTGTTAAACCATCCACAACAAAGCTAATCACTGCATGATATTCAATTTTTTTCCATTTAAAAAAAAATCAATGACACGTCAATATTAAACAGCTGCTAGTACTCAAATGAATTGACAGATCGAAATAAAATTTTAGATGTGTTTATATAAAGGATGGAACGTTCCAATATGATTATGGTTTTACAGTTTCTAACGCCATCGATGCGTGTGCTTTAAATCAACTTTTCCTTGATAATTCGCACATTAGTTAGACTGAAGCCATTATTATGCTCAACTTTCTATCCTATTTTTTAGTGTAAAAAAGCCAAACTCATTACTTACTTTACAACTTATATTTATAAAGAAAATATTAGGTAAATAACTTTATCAACTTTTTTTGTTGGTTATTGTGGATGATGCAATATAATTATAAAATATTTAGATAAATCAACCATATCCTGAACAGTAATTGTTAGGTATTATAATTTAACAATAATTATTTCAGATCGTGACCTAAGTAAGTACACAAAATTTGCATCAGAATAGCCTTCAGCAAAGGGATCCTTTGCTGAAGCTTTCTTATGTCTTGTCAAGATAAATTCTATTGTTGCTAAAAATATTTTTTCATAAACAAACTTAACTTTTATGCCATAGTCTCTTAGCCTAAAACCTTTCCTGAAAAAAAAAAATTGTGAGTATATCACTGTTACAAATTACGAAAATTATTATTATTATTATTAAGGCATAAAGACAGAGGAAACAGGAAGACTAAGCTAAAAATAATTGGAAAATTAAATTTTGAGATCCATAAAATAGAATTTAAAAAAGTGTTGAAAGGTTAATAAGTGCATCAGTGTTAACGCAAAACACTTAACGATATGTTATTAGGTTCTACCACAGTCAGTTACAAATACACCATAAACTTACCTCTTCAGGTATCACAGTTAGTATTTCTAAAAGAATCCATATTACCCTCTCTGATTCAACTGTTGGCAAGTTATGGGGTTGGAAACTTGATACTAATTCTTCAAAGGCATTTGGCCAATGGGTGGGTATTGTATGTATAATATATGCTGAGAGCTAAAAAACACTGTAAGTAGTTGTCTAATAATATAAAAGATATAGTTATAGCCCAAACCAAAATTAAATCTGATTATTATTATTTGTCTGTTCCAATATCGAGATCTTCAGGATTAAGAAGTAGTAGATCCCCCGACAGATCTTCACCTTGACGTGGTGATAGGGCTTAAGACTGCATCCGTAACCATCCTCAAGGGGATGGGACGGGTGCGGTTCAAAGAGGGATCCTCCAAGCTAAGATATTAGCTACCGCGCCGAGAGCTGCATGGCGCAGGAGGTGCTGCGTCACGAACGGTACCTCCCGGATACCGGGCAACCTCCGGGAGTAACGAGCCAAGCCCCAACCATACGCGGCGCTGGTTGAACATGTTGCAGGCATAGCATGGAGAGCTTCTCAAAAGTTGGGAATATTATTTCGAACTAGAAAGCTTTACACTCCACAACTGCAACCTGGAACTGCCTGGCGGCCTTGATTCGTTGGAATATCAAAGAACGGTTGGCTACTTGAGTCTGTTCTACAAGTATTTTCATGAAGTGTTCGAAGGATGTAGCTTGCTTAATTCCTCCCAGAGCGGTGCATGTTAGAAATATACGTCGCGCTAATACTTCACATCCGTATGAGGTTCAGCTTGTTACTCCTCGTACAACGCTTTTCAAGCAGTCTTTTATATGGAGAACATCATCCCTTTAGAATAGTTTGCCCAGGACTGTGTTTCCCACCGAGTACAAATTGCAGCGATTCAAGAACAATGTGAATCGTTTTTTCCGCAAATGTGTCGCTACTGTAGCGCTTTAGGGACTTCTCTGCAGCACTTGTGCTAGACCCATAAAAAAAAAAAGTAGACCTTGTTAATTAAAATTCCGTTACTCTTAGAAAACTATAATAATAATAATCTTTATTATTAGCAAAGCTAAACAAGTACAATTACAATATATATAATTACAAACTAACTTAAATGCTATGGTTATCTATTATGTAGCTTCTTAACAATTTTTTAAAGTTTACAAAGTTTGCATTTTTCAAATTTATTGGAAGATTGTTAAATTCTATAAGTCCTCGATGGAATAAGCAATTTTCAGCATATGATGAATTCACAGTGGGAACATAAAAGTCCAATCTATTTCTAGTGTTATATGCGTGAATGTCATTGACATATTGTAATTTTTCTAAAATATGTTCAGGGTACATTCTATTTTTAATTTTAAAAACAACTATCATTGTATTTAAAAAGATATTTTGTTTTACACTTAATAAGTCTGTTGTTTTCAACATATCTTTTATTCTTGAATACCTATTACAACCTATTATACATCTTAATGCCCAGTTTTGCTTTTTCTGGAGATTGTCTATATCTCTTTTGTTGAACATATAGAGAATTGTGGAACAATAATTGAGGTGGGGCATTATTATCGACTTATATATTAGCAATTTAGCCCAAGTACTTAAATGTTTACCTATTCTACATAAAAAATAAATTTTTTTTGATACTTTTTTTGTTATATAAGTGGCGTGACTAGAAAATGATAGATTTTCATCAATAACTACACCCAAATATTTACATTCTTTAACTTGTTCAATTCTGTCATTGTCTATCACAATGCCATTATGAGTAGTGTTATCTAGGGTATTATTTTTGCCTTTTAGTATCATAAATTTGGTTTTTTTAACATTGACACTAAGACTATTACAACACAGCCACTTGTGTAACCTATCTAAGTCTTCATTTATTGTTTTCACTAGATCTGTTATGTTATCACTTTCATAATAGAGGATTGTGTCATCTGCAAATAGCTGTAATTCACATTTTTTTATGACTTTCACTATATCATTTATATATAATATGAATAAGTCAGGTCGTAGCACTGTGCCCTGTGGAACACCATGACTATTGATCCTAATAGAAGATAACGCTCCATTATATTTTGTTTGTTGTGTTCTGCTGTCCAGATATTCACAGAACCATTTTAACACATTTCCCTCAAAACCATATTTTTCCAATTTCTGAACCAACAACTTTCTGTTTATAGTTTCAAAAGCCCTTTGAAAGTCAAGTAGAAGTACACCAACCAATTTTTTCTCACCTATAGAAGACTTCCACTTGGAAATAACAGTCTGTAGTGCACTTTCACAAGAATGATTTTTCCTAAAACCAGCCTGACAATATGTAAGCAACTTGTTTTCCTCTACGTATTTTCTCATTTGTTCGCTTACAATAGTTTCAAGAAGTTTTTCATATGTAGCTACCATATTAATTGGTCGATATTCTTCATATCTATTAGTGTTAGTTACTTTCTCAATAGGAATAATCGTTGTCATTTTCCATTCTTGGGGGAATCTTCCTCTTACTAGGCTAGTGTTAATTAGTTTCAGAAAGCAATCACCTATTACTTCAAATGCTAGTTTTAAAATTCTGACATTAATGCCATCAACACTACTTGTCTTATTTTTTAAATTTTTTACAGTTTTTCTAAGGTCAGCTAGTTCTAATGTATCAAAATTATTAAACTTATTTATTGGGGTTTCGATATTGTTTAGAACTTCCTGGGTTTCAATTTCCCCCATGTCTTTTGTTATGGCACTAATACTTTGCAAAAAGTAGTCATTAAATTTTTCTGCTATTATTTTGTTATCCTTTTCCATCTTTCCCTTGAAAAAAATGCCTTCTTGTCGTTTACTGTTTTTACTAGAAATGATCAGACCCTTCAGAGTCCTCCACATTTCTTTAGAACCTCCTTTAGCTTCATCTATTTTTCTATTATAATATGCTTGCTTTTTTTCTTTAATAAGCTGAACCACTCTGTTTCTATTCTGTTTATAGCTTATCCAGTCATCTTCAAGTCTAGTTATCATTGCTCTTCTGTACAATCTGTCTCTATTAGAAATTGCATCTTTAATTCCGAGCGTCCACCATTTTTTGTTTCCCCATTTGCACATTGCCTCTTTTCTACTATTGGAGCATGCTTGTTTAATTTCTCAGTTATAATTTGTACCAGATAGTTTGCAATCTCGTTTGTGGACTTCAAGGTTATAGGCCATACACAGCTCATAATGTCCAATTGAAACTGAAGTTCATTAAAGTTTTTCGTATCTCTGACACTTGTTTTTTGCTTAACTCTTTTAAAAGAAGGAAATTCTGTAGTTATAATGGAGTGATCCGCTATTTTGGGTGAGTGGTGAATTTGATATTCAATACTTTTTTCATTAGTTATTATAAGATCAATCATTGTTGCTGTATTCTGTGTAATTCTTGTAAAGTTTTGAACGATTTGATACATACCATTACTTTTTATAATATCTTTAAGTTTCTTGGAATAATATGAATCTTTTGCAACATTGGTGTTGAAATCCCCTGTTAAAATAAACCCGTCAGGTGTTACAGCATATTCTCCTATTATTTCTTCTAATTTATCCAAGAATACAATATCACTGGCATTAGGAGAATGGTAGACATTAAGAACATTGTATTTTTTGCCATTAACACATAGGTTTATACCAACCAACCATAAATTCCCATCTATTACTATATTTATAGTTGACCTGTAATGAAGTTCTTCTTTCACATATATAGAAGCTCCTCCTGTATGCCTACTTGTTGAAAGTGCATGAACTGCTTTATAGCCATTAATGTTTATTTCGCTGTCTTCTAAGTCTTTGGTAATATGTGTTTCTACCAAACAAATTACTGTAGGCTTCCACTGAGTAACTGTCCATTCAAGTTCTGTTTTATTTGCGGTTAAACTATTTATATTAAGATACATCATATTTTGTTTTTTTTAATTGCTACTTTGTTGATTTCTCAAATGCATCTGGATAATTAACTCTTAATTGTAATTGTTCGAATAATCTTTTGAATGCTTCACATTCTCTATTGTAAGCTGAATGGTGGTAATCTATATTTGCAATTTTTAGTACCTCCTTTGCATGTTTGCAGTTAGTACAGATTTCAACTTCACTTGTACATTCCTCTTTTTTATGATTCTGACTACATTTAAGACAGACTACCTCTCTGCTTGTACACTTTTGTGCTATGTGCCCAAATTTCCAACACTTAAAGCATTGAATGATGTTAACATGGTCAAAATACCTACATCTTCTCCATCCTATATGCAAGACATCTCTTCTGCTTATCTGACCATATGTTACATCATCAACTTCTAATATTGCTACATTTGATTTTCGTCGTCTGTCCTCATATGTGCTCAGAACCTTCATCACTCTTTTTTTCTTCTTCTGTTGTTATCCCATTTTGTAAAATAATGCTTTCAGTTAGTCTATCATAATTCTGCACTAATTTTTTTTCAATATTTGTTATCTATAATCGTGGATTTTTCTTTTCAGGTACCTTAATTTCATAGTCTCTGCTCATTTTGTCTTTAATACTGATGGAGATGTTTCTTATATCGTCCTTCTTCGTGGAACTTATAGCAATGCCCCCCTCTCGAACAAACTTGATTCTGGATACCTCTGCACCAATAGATTTGGGATCTATTTGTTCTTCAATTGCCTTCTTAGTAGATGAACTATCTTGGTTTTTATCTTTTGGTTTTATTACTATAACTTCTTGTTTTTTCTTAATAACTTCATTGTATTTTTGAACAGGTACTGGGCATTGTGAATTTGAACTATTCATATTTACTAGGTGATGTTTTACATCCTCTAGAAGTGTCAACATTGTTGGAATTTTTTTCAGCACTTCCTTACAGCTATCACAAGAAAAGATTAATAGCCTTCTTTGTAGAGGCATACATTTCACCTCTGAAGCTGATAAATTTGAACATCCCATATGAATTTTCTCATGACAAATATCGCATTGGTAGTACTCTCCTTCGATTTTATTTTTACATTTCAAACAATGTTGCTTTTCATTTCCAACCATCATTCATAATCTTACTCTTGCCTCATTTAATGTAGTAATCTTTATAGCCTCCTTATTTAATCTTTGACTATGCAATAATACTCTATTGTACGCTATGCTAAAACTCCCCAGACGCGTTATTTACATTTAAAATATGTTTAGGCAGCACAAAAAAAAGACAAAAGATAACATTCCAACAGTTTTCTTTTTTGTATGGATTTGCCTGCTTTTGTTCAGAATATTTTCCAATTTTTCACAGTTGCTGTGGAAATTCTCGAGCTGAGATGGAAACCGACAAAATCACCTGAATTTTCACGACACGTAGATACCAAACACTTGTATTAAAACCATCTTAAACCGACAAAAATCACGAAACTTCGAGAGCTCAAACAAACCGCAGTGTTTATATGAAATACATCATATTGTCTATGTCATGACCATGTCAGATATTTTTCTATAAACAATTTCAAAACACAGTAAGAGCTGTTTTGTATAATCAATACTGAGTAACTTTTTATTTTATAAAGTATTAAAATAAATTTAAATTTATAGTTTGTTAAAAATGTTTTTTTTTTTTTGACTCTTTTTTTTTTTTTGGTTTTGTTTGTTTGGCTCGGTTCTTTGTGGACCATTAGCCAGTTACTTTCTGCCAGGTCGACGTCCGTCTGACTCTAGGTCATATGTCAACCCGGGCTTTTCCAAAGAAAAAATATTTATTGGTCTTTAACACGTTGACTGCCAACTACTAACTCGTAGATTGCGTTCTTTTCTCGGACGCCAACTACGAGTTATCTCGTCCTGTTTTTACTTGCCATTTTTTGTGCAGCTACGATTAAACTCGAAATATATCAGTGCTAATCTCGATAGATGGCTTCTGGGAAAAGAACAAAAAAATCTATGCTGGCTTGCATGAACAGAAAATTTATTAAAAAATGAACAAAAAATATAATTATAAAAATTAGTTCAATTTCAAGAAATAAAATAATATTTTATTGTTTGTGGAACTTCTTAAAACAATCTTCCACACAAAGGGCTGGCTTCTCTTTACAGGCTGGACAGAAATAACGCGTTTCTCGGCGTTTTTTTGCTTGGGTACATATACCACATGGCTTTATCGGACGCTGTTTTTTTTTCGTAGGTGGTAGACTCTCTAAATAATGGAGCTCTTGCAATTTAATTTTTTTCGAAACTGGTTGAATCTCTTCTCCAATCAACGCGACGACGAATTCTTCTCTGAACTTTATCAGTTTTATTTTAGAAGATGTTACTTTTTGAAAAATTTTGTGAGCATTGTGTATATATATCTCTATAATATGTAATGAAACCTTTTTGGGCCATCTAATAGTCTTTCTTAGAGATGAGTAGTACGAAAGCATTTGATCTGATCGGTCAATGCCAGATATTCCATTATTGTAATCTCGAATTATATTCGGTTTCATACAAATTTTTCCATTGCGATTTGGCACCTCTACCATTTCAACAGCATGCATGTTTGAAATGCTAAGGACATCTCGTTTGTCTTTCCATTTGCATACAGTAACAGGACCATTTTGTTGCCAAATACACTCCCCTTTTTTCAGTTTACGATTTACCACATCTGTGGGGTTTCCTTTTCTGTTATTTCGTAAGGTTCCACACACATAAGTTTTTCGTGTATTTAGCAGTTTTGTAAGAGTAACAAAATTATAAAAATTATCCATGTAAACCGTGTATCCTTTATCGAGATAGTCCTCAAGTAAATGTAAAACAACGTCAGTAGTGTGACCTACATTATTGTCGGTTTCCTCAGATTTTCCGCTGTAAATCTTTATTTTCATTACAAGACCGTCGGACTCACATAGTTCATACAGTTTGATACCATATTTGTGTTTTTTATTTTTAATGTATTGGCGGAAAAGCAATCTTCCCCGCCATAGCATCATGGATTCGTCAATACAAATATTTTTATCTGGTACATAGTTTTCATGCATAATATTATTGAAATGATTTAGTATTGGTCTCACCTTGTATAATCTGTCGGCAGATGGTATTGAGTTATCAACCAAATGAAAATAACGAAGTAACAACTGGAATCGATTTCGACTCATATGTGAGCGCCAAAAGTTTACATTATATAGCTTGTTTGTGCTCCAGTAATGTTCAATTGATGGAAAAGTACAAGGTCCCATTTGCAACAAAAGTCCAATAAAAACTTTCATCTCTGCAGCACTGATGTCTTCCCACTTTGATAACCTATTAGATTTTTTTATTTCTTTGCGTTTTTTTCAATTTTTTGCGCAGCATATAAATTAGTTTGTTCCACCAGTAATGCAAGAAATTCATCCGAAAAAAATAAGTCCACCAGCGTTTGTACTGTAAAATTTGTCGTATCCAATTTCACACCAACATTTTCTTGGAAAATAAATAATTCAGGATTTTGTTGAATTTCTGTCCACAAATCCTCATTCGCATTTGATGTTGTTGCTTGGGAATCATCGTCATTATCTTCAAATTCGGGATCAACTTCAGGTTCGGAGACGACTTCGTCTTCACTATCACTTAAATTCTCAGAAGGTTCATAATCGCTACTGTCGTTACCATCCTCGCCAAAAATCCCGTCAAATTCTGAATCACTTAGATTTGCGTAGTACTCAATTTCATTTTGAGTCAGTGGTCTTTTCTTATCCATATTGCGTTCTTGATAATTTAATTATAACAATAATTTATAAAACAAAAAGAAAGACGTAAATGTGATGCACTCGACAATTTCTGAGATACTACTGGCGAATATGGACGCGTATCTATGATTCAGCTTTAGAGAAGCGACAGGTCGAAGCGTGTCTGTGCGTGTCTGCGTGCGAATTAACTCGTAGTTGGCTTCCGCGAAGAGATTTCTGTTACAGAAGCCAACTACGAGATAATTCGTAAGACCTTTTTTTTAAAAAAAAACACATTTTTTATGCTTTTTGATGATAACTATGCACTAGAATTAGAGTTTTTAATAATATAATGTGATTAAATCAAATTGTCATTTTAGGCCAGATTTCTGAAAATTGCCGTGGCAGTCAACGTGTTAAAACTTCTTTTTTGGCACTGATAAAGGATCTCCTCGGGAACTGGTACTGGTTTTGGGTATAACCTTTTCTGTCAGACCGCCCGTCTGATTACGTGATTGACACAAAAAACACGGCCTCACGTGTTCACCTACTGCTCAAATCACCTAACCTCAACCGACGTTATAGAAATCACCCCTCACAGCGCTTAGCAACCCTATACGATTCGAACCCCTACCACGCAATTTGTGGACCACCGATCCACACTTCGAAGCCCCAAAACGCCCGAACTTTGCCTTCAAAAGCCCCAACCGGGTGCTACGAACTGTCGACCGGAAGTCGTTTTTGACTCTTAAAGCATAAGTAGGAGTTTTTAATTTAACACATTCTTTTTTCAACTTACCATTACAAATAACACTGTTTAAAAACTGGTTTGTCATGCTTCATGTTATTCATTTATTTTTTTAGGTAAAAACTCATCATATCGTAACACATAATAAGGTAAGAGACATGTGATTTTCCGTTTGTTGGCGTTAAACATCGGAATAAGTTAAAATGATCCCTACGTGCTTAATATTTATTAGTTAGGCGAGAAATTTATAAACATTATATTTTTTTTAACAACCCCAACACTCGGTAATGGCCAACAAATGAAAGGGATAGACAAAATGAAATACCATGAGAACTATTTTATCACTGATTAGCTTAACACGTTACTACAAAAAAATGAAATAATGCAACACAACCTAGTTTCAAAACACATATCTTATAAGAGTGAAATTTCAAAGATGTCTGGAGGTGTGTTAATGATGCACAGTTGCCATTCTGGTGCATGGATGAGTCAATTACTGCTCCTGATAAACCTAACCTGGTTAACCAAATGTGCGTCAAGTGAAAAAATAAAGTTTTGTGTAGTGCTGATATATACTGAGTAGTGTCATTGTGCCAAAGATTTTATATTCCCAACATAGGTGTGCATAATACTGGTTTACAGCACAGATAGCCTCCTTGTTCGATAAAATTTTTTTCCCTCCAAATAAATTTTTGAGGTTAGGAAACAAAAACGTCCCTCGAGGTCAAATCTGAGGAATAAGGTGAGTGAGGATCTATTTCGAAGCCCAGCCATTGCAACAGCCAATCTATGAAATGCAAACTGTTCAATAACATTCAAGAATAAGAGCAAGTCATTGTTTTAGCCTTTTCCGAATAGTCAAACATGATGGTACTCTGCGAGTCCTAAAAAATAGTTGCCGTCACTTTTCCCCCTGATAAAACTGCCCTCACTCTTTCCAGTGCACTTTCACTTTCGTCAACCCACTGTTTGGACTGCCGTTTTGTCTCCAGGGTATAATGGTTAATAATAAATTAATTAATAATAAATTTAATTTAAAACAAACTTAATGGTTAATAATAAATTATGACGAGATAACAGCACAATCTGTTTTTAATAATTCACGATAAAATTTAGCCAACTGTAAAAAAGATGATAGAAAAATAGAAGTATGACACTTACTGCAATACACAAACGATTTAAAACTATTTTTGGACCTGTAGCGTAACTAATAATGGCTTCAAGAATTCGTTTTTTTAGTGCATCATAGTGATCCTCTGGAATTTCATTCCAATATTTCAACAGTTTTGTATGTAATGTTGTAGCAGCAAAAAATTGAACCTGAAAAGTCTAAAAAATATGTTTAGTATGTTTAGTTGTCTATTTACAGATTCTGGTTATTCTAACTAAAAGATCCATCCTCAACAGCTTAAAAATAACCCTCAAGTTCGTTATGGAAAACATTTCCCCCTTTGGTGAAAAACTTATTGGGTTATTGCATTTTTCACAAAAATGATTAATGATGACAATACAATACAATAACATCTACTGGTTCAAAACTAAAGGTGAATACTTTTAGTTAGCACCCTGTATATATATATATATATATATATATATATATATATATATATATATATATATATATATATAAATCAAATCAAATCAAATCAAATATTTATTAGTAATAAGTACACAATGTGCTTTTACATGTCACAAGTCAAAAGGAATTATTAAAATGCTAAAATATTAAAATATCAAAAACATGTAACTACAAATCAATGAACAATTAAAGATATCAAAAGAACAAAATAAAGGTAAGACACATTAATTACATAGTTAAAAGTCATTAAAATTATGATTCAAAAACTCATCAAGTGAGTAAAATGATCTTGCAATCAGGTAGGATTTTACCTTCCTGACAAAGCTCTCGTCCGACAGCTCCCTAACAGCCACCGGTAAGGCATTAAAGAAACTGACCCCATAGTAGTCAGTGCCTCTGCGAGTCCGAGCTATTCTGTGGAAGCTAGGAATTATATTTTGGTTACCTCTAGTGGGGTAATTATGGAGATTTTCATGGGTAGTGAATTGCCACACATTTTGTTTAATGTATGTTAAGCACTGGAATATGTATACACAGGGGAAGGTCAATATCCCCAACTCAGAGAAATAGCGACGACAACAGTCGCGATATCCCAGTCCCACAATGACGCGAATACAGCGTCGCTGAAGTGAGAAAATTCTTTGCCCATGCGATGAGTGTCCCCAGTTCACAAGAGCATAAGACATGTTAGATGCAAAATATGCATGATAAGCGATTAAGAGAACCTCTCGAGATACATTTCTAGCCAAACTTCGAATAAGGAAAAATCATTCTGGAAAGTTTAGACGCCAGTTCAGAGACATGCTTCTCCCATGTGAGCCCAGGGTCTAGGAACACACCCAGAAATTTAACAAAGTCATTTGTAGATAGATCTGATGGAGAATTTCTTAGGGTAAACCTCAGACTCAGTGTTTTATCACGGTTTAGGGTGAGCCTATTTGCCAAGAACCAACCCCCTATGTTATGCTGCATGTCGGAAACAGTCTGCTGTATTGGATCTCCAGGATGATAGTGCTGCAGACTGGTGGTATCATCTGCAAATAGGATTAAATTTGGGTCATCAGTGTAATTTGGCAAATCATTTATATAAATTAAAAACAGTAATGGTCCCAAGACTGACCCCTGGGGAACCCCGTGTTTGATAATCTGTCTGCCAGAGACCTCCATGTTAAAGCTCACATATTGAGAGCGATTAGAAAGATATGACCTAACAAGGTCTATGCTACAAGGATCAAAGTTGTAGTATGACAGTTTCGAGAGAAGGATCTCTGAAGAAACACAGTCAAAAGCCTTTGATAAGTCAAAGAACGAAGCATAGGTATCCAATCCCAACTCAAGGCCCTCCGCCACATACTCGGTAAGCCGATTTATTGCCAGGGCAGTAGATCTTTTAGTTCTAAAACCAAACTGACTCTGCATAAACAGGTTGTTGTGCTCAAAGTATACAGTCATTTGATTTTTCATGACTGATTCAAATATTTTGGAAAAAACAGGTAGAATGGATATTGGGCGGTAGTTATTACAATCATCCACCGATCCTTTATTTTTAAAGATAGGAACAACTTTGGCAACTTTAAGCATTGATGGGAAGGTGTTCTCCCTCAGGCCAAGATTGATGAGATGTGTCAAGGGGTATATAATTAGGTTTTTTAGAGTTTTGATGATTTTGGTGCTCATGTCAATAGGATCCCTACAAAGTGAATTTTTCAATCCAGAAATTGCTTCCCTTACTGTTGTAACCTTTTGAAAATTGGTCGCTTTTTGCGGCGTCTTTTTGTACCCTGTGAAAATTGTTTCTCCCACGCTTGGGCGCAATTTTCTTGCAACCTCTTTTTAATTTCTGAGAATGAATTGAGTGAATAATGATTTTAAGAGAACTAAAGAAATTAAACAAACACTAGCTCAGTTTTCCTTGGTAGAGAAATATGGGTAAGAGATAATTGTTATACGTCTTTTTGGAATTATTTTCTATTTTTAAAAAGCTTCAGTTGTACAAATTTTGGGCACCATTCATTTTAAAATAGAAAGGATCTAACTTCAGTTAAAAAAATGAAAAAATACTGAAGTGTTTTACGGTTATTACTAAAAAGAATTATTCTAGTACAACTTTTCTTATCCTGAAAAGAAAAATAGGTATTCAGTGAGACACTAGCTTTAATCAACAAAAAAAGAAAATTTATTCATGATTTAAAATAAAAGTTCCAACCTTTGCAGTTTTAAGGAATACAAAAAAATTCTAGCCTAAAAGTAGTTTTTATAAATTAGAGTCCCTAAATCAGAGATTTTACTTCTAAATCTTGACTACACCCGAAATCGAAGAGTCGTGATTTTCACTTCGCGATTTTTCAGTTCAAATTGCTGTTGAAACACTTATTTGCGGGGAATATATTTATTGATGTATGTTCTGGTAACTTACGGTTTTCCTATGGGCTTCTAGGCCTTCAATGCAACACAAAACCGATTTCACACTTTTGAGAAGAGCCTACTTTAGCTACTCCATTTAGAAAACACACTAAGCCCACTACGGCTTTATGATAAAAAAACTCGTGCTTTACTTGGCTCTCGTAGATATTGTCGTAAGCCTCTACTGCGGCTCGGTGGAAAATCGCCACTTGGCGGCTCGGTGGAAATTAGCCTGGCTGCGGCTTGATGGTACTAAGCCTCTCGGCGGCTTGATGGTACAAAGCCTGGCGGCGGCTTGATGTTACTGCCTGGCGGCGGCTCGGTGTTCTAAGCCAAGATTCGCGTCCTCCGGACCCTTAAATAAGCCGTGGGCACTCTGTCTGTAATATGGCGACGCCGGAACCAAAACTCCGGATACAAACATTTGACCAATCCCGGCGTATCGATAGATTCGGTCGCAAACCCGCACAGCACACTATATAACGAGCGGCTAGGAATTTCTGATTAATATACCGCTCGATACAAAAATGAAAAGAAGTACATTATTAAGAGAAAAATCAGTAACATTAAATCTAGGAAAAAATGAATGTTACACTGTATTATTTGTGATCTGAACAAATTTAAAAGTTTCCATATTTTCCAGAACATTCCTACTTAGAAATTTATTATAGGATACTTCTGAGTTAGGCAACTGTGTCATCAGCTCCTCTGCAATATTGATGAAAAAGCTATTCAGGGCTTCGGCACTCAGATTTCTTGTTTGACAATATGGTCTACAATTAGAATTTGATTTAATTATTTTCCATATGGTCGTTTGTTTATTTATGGATTTACGCACTACATTATCATACGATTTTTTTTTTGTATTTGATATTTCCTTCCTATACTGGCTTTTGTAGTCACTGAGTAATTTTTTGGGAACCAAGATTGGATTCTGTTTATGCAATAAACCCAGCAATCTGAGTCTCTCCCTCATTTCATGAAGATGCTGGTTGAACCAATGGACCTTAATAGCACGATCTCTGCTCGACACCAACCTAGACCTGAGAGGAAAACACTCCTCAATTGAATCAGTGAGAATGTCAATAAACATCTGAAACTTCTCATCTACAGCACCCACAGTATTGGTAATGAAGCTCCAATCAACCAGTTCAATTCTGTTGTACAAACAAAATAGACCTTCTTGGGTGATGGGTCTATAGTTCACTCTAGTGCCACCCCGAATGTGATTCAGGGATGACATATGGCATTCCATCAACAAGCCGGAGTGATCAGATAGACCAGTGAGGTCGAAGGGTGAGATTTTTAAATTTTCACAGGGAAACATTTGTATAAAGATTGTCTAGACAGGAATTCTGTCTTGTACAAAACCCCACAGTTTGGTGAAGGCCATATGTTGACATAATATTGTTTAGGTGTTCCACCCTCACATCATTCTCAAGAAAAGAAACATTAAAATCCCCCGTAAAAAGAATGTTATTGCGAAGATTCAATGACTCACATATTTGTGATAAAATTACCAGAAAACGATCAAAATCACCTCTAGGTGATCTATATATTGTTATTATTTGAGTGTTTAGTTCATTTAAAAAAATACCTGCCATCTCACACACTATTTCCTCCGAGAATTTAGATAATTCCATATCTCGAAAGTCTAGCCCCTGCCTTAAATATATTGCAACTCCTCCATGTATTTTTATGGACCTGCAATAACCTGCCGCAACCTTGTAGCCACAGCAGTAGCAAACAAGAGCTCATCAGGGCTGAGCCAGTGCTCATTAACACAAAAAAAAACAATCATATTCACCCTCCTTGAGAATTACTTCATATTCTAAAATTTTATTTCTTAGACACTGAACATTAGCATGTAAAATTTTTATGTTTGAGTTTTCTGGGTATCCGTTGAACGAACACTCTCTTCGGGGGATAGGTTCTTGTGTGTTCGACGGTTTTTCAGATTCTGAAAATGGTTCACCTTGACTCCGCTCGGCCAGAAGTCTGACCTCAACAATTCATTCTCCAGCTCTCTTGGGACACCCATATATATATATATATATATATATATATATATATATATATATATATATATATATATATATGTATATATATATATATGTATATATATATATATATATATATATATATATATATATATATATATATATATATATATATATATATATATATATATATATATATATATATATACAGTCGACACTCTATATAGTGAAAGACCAAAATGTTGACTGAAATTTCACTATAGAAAGTTTTTCACTGTATAGAGTTTCACTATAAACAGTGTTGACTGTATATATATATATATATATATATATATATATATATATATATATATATATATATATATATATAGGATAGTTTTTTGTTCTTGGTCTTGCAATCAATTTTTAATGAAACAAGTTTACTTTTGGTTGACGTTTCGGTTTATTTTATTTAAACCATCTTCAGAACTTATATCTAGTTGGATCTTTTGGTTTACATGTTACAAGACCAACTAGATATAAGTTCTGAAGATGGTTTAAATAAAATAAACCGAAACGTTAACCAAATGTAAACTTGTTTCATTAAAAATTGACCGCAAGACCAAGAACAAAAAACTATCCTAAATTTATTCATTAACGGTCAGGAAAAAAGAAAAACATATATATATATATATATATATATATATATATATATATATATATATATATATATATATATATATATACATATATATAATTTATACAGTAAATCCTAAATTAGTGGTAAAACCATTGCAATCTCAAACAATATCTCCGAAGATATTTGTAAAAAACCAAATTTTTTAAATTTTCTGTGTGAGCTTATTTTCATTAATATTGCAAAACAATCTGTACATTCTTTGGGTATTTTCATATGGTCTTTAGAAGAAGACAAATATTATTACCGTCATCAACACAAAGTTTTTAAATGCAGCCCTAACTTTTTTTCTATATTTTTTAAAGCCAGTCCTAAAAATATTACGTTTGCTATTTTAAAAAGATTAAGAAATAAGACCTAATAAGTAAGACATAAAGATATAATTTTTATATGGAGATTGATTACTCATTTGTAATCAGTGTAATGCATGTTTATATTTAAAAAAAAAAATCTCATTAAAAATTGTCCTTTTGTATTTTCCATTTTATTTTTATAGGAAATCCTAAAAATAACACAAGTTAGTAACAATGTTACTATCTGGCTTTCAGTTTCTACTTTATATTTGTGAGGCTCAACTCGATTAAGTAATATTTCTCATCTATACAGTTTACACTGGCATTTGGCTCATGATTTACAAACAAGCTGTGAAAGCATTTTATTTAAAGAGTACTATTTTTTCCATTATACCAAACTATATTTACATCTAAACCACCGTTACCTTTAGATGTTAAATGTAGTATTTTTACCTGTTGTGGATTTAAAAGGTCCCACACAAAAGACCAGGCCTGAGAGGAATTTTGAGCTTTAGTAAGCCACTGATGTGCTTCAGCTTGTTGGTTTGTCTCGGCCCTATAAAATACTGCTACAGCTTGTTCCAAATTTTCAACAGTAAATTCCATTTTACCAAAAAGACTACTGATTCACTGGCTTGTAATTATTATTACAGGTTCTCTGTTTTTAGTGCCTTCAAAAACAGCTGATATCTTCTTTGTGTCCTAATTGTCGTGGCACTAATGGCTTAGCTGATCATTGGGAGAACAGAGTGCACTAAGTGCTTTTCTATCTTATATTATTTTATATTGTTAAAAGGAGATAAAAACGCATTCTGTTTTTTTAAGCGGGAAAATTTTGCGCCTAACTTCACGTTAATCTGATGGATTCAGTCAATCTAACCACAAAGAAGTTATAGTTAGAGCATCTAACAGCACCAAAATGGTATCGCCCTATGAACTGATATAGAGTTTTTTTCTGCTTAACCATACAGGCTATAGTTTGATTAGTTAGTGTGATTAGCACCAAGATGCCAACTAACGTCGGAGGTTAGAAGAGTCTAACAAAGCTGTCAACCATCTTTAGAAGGAACATCAGCGGTGTGGTCATTATATCTGCCTTTTTAACCCTATTCTTATTCTCTTATATATAAGAAGATAGAAAAATGCATTCTGTACTTCTTGTGTATTTTATTTTTGTACAAAATTAAATTTTTAATTACTTCACCTCATAAAGAGTGTCTAAAGAGTTAACTCTACAAATTTACAGAATGTTGTGGTGAATTCTACACCCTACTGAAACCCAGTCTGACCTCTCGATGCAAGTTATTCCAAAGAATTGACCTCCCACTTTCAATTGCCTAAAACTTTCACGAGTAGCATAGTTTAACAGCAACAATTCTTTCGTATGTGGTGTTATATTGTCATTTTAGCAAATTATGTAAATATAAATAAAGTCTTGTTCTTTTATATAATTTAAGTAAAGTCTAAATTTTTAGGGCGACAGATTCATAACCTGACCTAGACTAAACGTCAAAGCTCCGTATATTTACATTAACAAGCGATCACACAGCTAACCTGACCTGAAAACTAGCTGCCTGGATGGTGTGCGGACACAAATGTATAGTCTTGTCATACTTCCACTTAAAATTTTTCTTTGACTGACGTTCTTATTAGGGCTGTTGTTATTTTTAAAAATATTGAATTTTCGATATATCGTTATTTGTAAATGTATTAATATAGGAATTCAATATATCGAAAAAAAATATCAGGGTCTCGATATATCAGTTCTATTTAAAAAAATAATAAATCAGTCCAAAAATGAGTTACAAAGTTCTTTTTAATCAAGTATATTTATTAAACAAATCAAATGACAAATCAATGAAAACGTTAGGTCACTGTGCTCTCAGTATTTATTAATAAAAAAAAGATAAAATATATTTCAGCAAGAGTTTTTAAGAATATTCGTTGTTTTATATGTTCTGCTGTTTGACTCCTGCGATTATTAGGCACCAGAAGATTAATTGTTGAAAACTCATTCAGAGGCTGCAGGTGTAGCAGAAGAAATCAAATATCTTAAAGCAATTTCTGACAGCATGGGAATAAAGTGCCTACTATCTATCCAGAACTTTCGGGCATTAGATGACCTTCAAATATTCGGCTGATCTAAATATTATTTTAATTCAGCAGGCATTGTACCAAAACTTGTGCCAGAAGCTTCATTCGACATATTTTTTAAGAGCATATGCTCATGTCTTCCCCATAGAGATGAGGTTGTTTCTTCTGCTCTACCGGGAGAAATCCCTACCGTAGTTGAAATATTTCCCGTTCTTTTATGTTCTACAGTAATGTCTTTTGACAGATCTGGTATTGCATTAGCAACGGCTAATGTTGAGCTAAAATGCATTTTCTTTAAGTGGGGATCCAAGATGATTGCTTTTGCCAAAAATAAGTTTTATTCTAATCTTCTATCATAAATACTTTTCAATAAAACGTTTTGTATCGACAATCTAGTAGCAGTAAATAGTTTGGTTTGTTCAATTTCTTGTCTTAATAAATTCGTTAGTTATAATAATATAGACTAAAGTAAGTACGGTAATATAATTTAAGTAATTTACGAACAGAGCGGAAAATGAAAACTTATTTAAAAAAAATCGATATTTCGATATATCGATATTTCTTCAACAGCCCTAATTCTCAATATCAATTTAAGTCCAATCTGTTGAAGTGCATAGTTTTAGCCAATAGAAGAAGGAAGTAAATAATACTATCCCTGATAGCCATGCTGAATCCAACTTTTATAAACTCTAGGGCCGGAATTTGTGGTCAATTTGAAGAAAAAAGTTGGAGAGGGCAAGGTTGTAGTGAAGTTGGCAGTAAATTCCTACGCAATTTGAGTACAACTTGACTACAAAAAACTGTACAAGTTATTAGAGTGAACTTGTACAAAAGTTGGAGTACATATTGTAGTTCAAGTTTTCCTACAACTTGTATTCAATTACCGGCCGTAGATTTCGATCATCTTGTATCCAAATGGTTGCTCACCAAAAACTTACCGTAAACTTGGCGTCAAATTGACTCCAAACTACAGATGACCAAGTTTTTATAGTGCAACACTGGCTATCTGGGTATATTTATAAGAAAGAGCGGAATATTTTCTAAATTTGTACTCGTAATAAGTTATATACCTACATACACTCCACTAAAAAAAAATTAACAAATACAAGTGACAACACCGAAATGTATCCAAAGCAGGTTTAACTACCAAACCACGTGCGATCATTTAATTTTGAGCAGTGTTGCACAGAATCGCAATAAGTAATTTTTTTCACATAGAGTAGGGTTGCAGTTGTGGCCAATGTTCTCTACTTGTCTTTACTGCACTAACTAAAGTTTCTAATGAATCATTGATTTGGCAGGAAATTATTTTAAGAATTACATACTTTGTTTACTAGTAAAATGTTTTCGATTAATATCAATAAGTCAAATTTTTAGGGTTGTAACATCACATCGGCCTATGCTCCTGGTGGCCTGATATCGTAAAATTAAAAAGAAGAAGAATTTTTCTGACGTACCTATTATTGTTGTTCTGTCACTTTTGTGGCTTATGTTTATTTTGTTTTTATTATGTATAAAGGAAATATATTTACTTGACAAGAAATTTCTCTCATTTAAAGTTTATAAAATTTGTAAATCTTTGGTCTTATACTTTTGTCTTCTACAGGTAACTATAAACATCTTATTTTCTGTTTAGATAACATATATTTGAACAACCTGAAACAACAAAAGTACTTTTTAATAATTATTAAATATGGTAAAGTTAATTATTCTATTATAATTATAATTAAAATTCGTTATTATTTTCCATATCAAATTTTCTTAATGTTGATACTTATAAGGCTGTTAATATTTTTTTTATTTTTAATATTGTTATTAATCTAAATTTAGTTATAAAGCTAAAAGGATTTATGTTAGTAAAGAAAATGGGAAAATCTAATTAAAAATAAACAAAAATTATTTAGCAAATCCTTATTCTCAATTTATGATTTCATGAATTAATTACACAGTTTTTCTTTGCATGTCAAATTAAATGTATGCTTATTTTCATATAGTCATAGTTCATTAAGCATTAAAAACTAACACTAAAAAATTCCAAAAAACTTTAACTTGTTAATGTGGACGATAGTTTTATTCTAATTTGGAATAAGGCAAATCTCATTAGTCTTAGTATTAATTTCTGAAGTATAAATCAGCTGTTCTTGATGGTACTATATTTTACTGACATTCGTTTTACATTGTTTACTTTTCTACAATTTTATCGATAAATAATTTATTTTTCTATATATAAAAGGATGCATTTAGTAAATGTACAGACACAGACGTTCTAATAATAACATTAGTGTTCCCCAAGCATAGTAACTCTCATTAAAGAATTTTTTGCTTCTCTATACTATTGGGAACCTTTCAGGAAGTAAGAGTTAAAACGAAGGGTTTATGAAGGCTTTCCACCTCCAAAAGTGAACTCAGTCGTCTTTTGGAAATTTGACGGCGACTGTTTTTTGGAACTTTAAAAGAATTTGGCTTATTGAATATATGCAAAAAGAGTCTTAATTATTAGAGATATTTATGGAAGGAAAATTTAACCCCTCAAGCACCTGTAAACCAAAACTTTGCTGGTGTATCAAAACTACAGGGTCCATAAGGCTCGCAAGTCGTTACTGAGAGCTGTGGACTCACCGAGTTACAACACCCACCCTATAGCCCTGATTAAGTGCGCGGCTGCATATGAACAAAGACTTCGGAGTCCAAAAATTTTCCTTAGATGATGAGTTGAAAGCTGCTGTAGCATCGTTTTTTGAAATAGAAACACAGGTTTTTTTTGAGGGGCATAAAACAAATCAAGAAACACTGGACTAAGTTTATTAGTAGAGTCGCTAGTTATGTCTAAAAACATATTTTTTTTACGCTTTGCAGGTAGATATGCTTTATTCATCAACGTAATTTCCATCAAAGACATTCGCGCCGAGTACCCTTTTGTAAAAATGATAACTTCTTCATTCGTGCGAAATTTCTTACCGGCGAGCATTTTTTTTTCCTGCGAACAGCCAGTAGTCGCTATGTGGGAGCAATTCGAAGTTCAATTCATGTAGTTTTGCCATTGTTTTGATGACTTGTGACACGGTGCGTGATGAAACAAAAAAGCTGCTGTAGCATCGTATTTCCTTTCTTTTTGAAATTACACACGCACATCCCAAAACACATTGTGTGTTTTTTTTGGACGAGAGGGTCCACTCAGAAAACATCCATGTTTCAAGAAACACTGTTACGACATAAGTTCATATTCAACAGTAGCAGACACTTTGAACAGAGCTTTCTCATAGTCAAATGCTAGTTATGTTCTTTTGATATCTTTACGATGTCAGCTAAAAAACATTATTTTTTTTACGTGTTACCGCCTCTTTGTGAGTTTTCCTTCATTGCTTCGCTTGAATAATTACGGTGATATTGTTTTGAAAATAAAAAGTAGCGTCCCTGATAAGTAATGAATAATATCATGAAATTTTAATTTGAATTGTTTAACTGCAATTGAAAAGTTTAGGCCCGGGACTTTTCAGCCCATGTGTTAATTTCCAAGTGATTCAAAATTAATGTTTAAGAAGAGGCTCCACCTGCTTCTATTTTGTCAAGTTTTTAGTGTTCCACACGGAATACTTATAAGATCACTTCAGTGTCTGTTTGTCTGTCAGTCTATTTGATATAGATAGTTGAAATTTGCACTAATATAGGAATTGATGGCCTCATCAGAGCCGGGTAGTTTTGAAATAAAATTTTGACTTAAGAGGTTCATTTTTGAGGGGGGTGAAATCAGCAAGTGAAAAAAATGGTTTTTTACCAGGTCATCACGTGAGGTGCTTGGAATAATACAAGTTCTGGAACATTCTCCACAGGGTGTAGATTGAACGAAAATTATCACGTTTGCGTTAGCTTTAATAACTTATTTGGTATATAAAAAAAAATAAACATTTCAAGGTCATCAGTTTTCAGGAAAGATCAGAAAAAACTTTGTTGAAAATTCATTTGGGGTGTGATTTGTGAAGTCATTGATCATTTTATACCTCCATAACAAAAATTTTTATTTTAAAAAAAAATCAATGTACGGAACACTAATTGCGCAAGTCCGACTTGCACTTGGTCAGTTATTTTTTAGTAGTAGGTTTTTATTTTACGTTATTTTCATACGATCATGATGTCTAATCCAAGGTAAAATATTATTGTTATTGGTTTTATAGGACATGGATACTACTATGATAAAATTGAGATAAGCTGATGATATTAATAAAAGAATTATTTTTACAATTATGAAGTCTTTTAGATTAATCGTTCATCAAAAAACATTTAGTGGTAAGTAAACAAAACAATCCCCATATGCATGATTACAACCATTATTAACTTACTCAATTTTAGATTAATAGCTGCTTAATTATTAAATCAAATAAGCTCTGTAATTATAAATTAGATGTATAAAATGGGTTTCTGTCATGATTCGCACCTTATGTTGATTTTGATCTACACTCATATTTAATATGAAAAAAATAGCAAGTACCATATGCCTGCTTAACTTAACTTTATTGAAATTTATGATTTTGGCTATGCTCAAGTTATTTTAACTTGAGAATAGAGACTCTTAAACTATTGGAAAAAAACATTCCCATTTCTCTACTGCTCGATATTGTAAGTAATGATGTGCCATTTCTACCAATAAAACTGGAAACCATGATATTTGATTTATTGTTAAGATAAAATATATAAAAATATGTCAGCTAATTGCATGTTGTCAGCTAATTGCATCACCGGATAGTATTGAACATCTATATGTTTCTATTAATTTTGGCAAATGCGTTACTGTTCTTGGCTGTGTGTATATACCACCTAGATCATCTCCTGAAACTTACCAAATATTTAGTGATACCCTTGATAGCATCTCTGAGGCATATCCAGACTCTAAGTTTTGTGTGACTGGTAACTTTAATATTCCTAAAATGGCCTGGATCGAGGAGGCATTGAGTTCAACACCGTTTCCCCTGGATTCACCCGCTGGCCGTGAACTGGAGATATGTGAAATAGTGTCAAATATGTGTGCCTTTCATAATTTATTTCAAGTGAATAATGTAATTAATAAAACTGGTTCTGTTCTTGATCTGGTTCTAAGCCGCGTAAATGATCTATCGCTGGGGATGGCTGATGATCCTCTGATCCTACCGGATGATTTCCATCCACCTCTTGAATTTAAGCTAATATTTATAACTAATAAAAAAGTTATTTCACCCCAATGTACTGAATTCTATTATGATTTTAAGTCTGCAGATTATATTTCGATAGATCATTTTCTGGGTTCGGTATCGTGGGATCATCTGCTTTCGAATCGGGGGGTTAACCAAATGTTGAATATTTTTTATGATGTACTTTATAGGGCCATAGATTTGTATGTTCCGTTAAAGAAGGTATCTAGTAGAAAATTCCCTAGGTGGTTTTCTCCTGAGTTGAAAAACTTAATAATTCGTAAAAAACAAGCACACAAGAGGTTTAGATCATCTGGGGAACCTCAGGACTATTATTACTTCTCTGCTTTAAGATCACAGTGTAAGAATTTATCACGTAGGTGCCATGTTGATTATATCTCCAACATTGAACTCTCTATCAGAGATAACGTGAAAAGCTTTTGGGACTTTGTTGGTGCACAGCATGGCACAAATGACCTTCCTCCTAAGATGTTTTATAATGAGCAATCTGTGGACATGGGCATTGATGTGGCTAATCTTTTTGCAAGTTACTTCGGCTCTGTTTATTCTGATGAGTTACTAGATTATCCAGCCTTACCCTCTACTAATATTCATAATATCTTCAAATTTAAGATTTCAATCTCTGAAATTTACGAGGGGCTCATGAGGTTGGATCACAGAAAGGGGTCTGGTCCTGATGGTTTACCTCCTGGATTACTAAAGGCATGTAGCTTCGTATTATCGCGACCATTATGCATGTTGTTTAACCGGTCATTGGAGGAGGGTTGCTTTCCTGACTATTGGAAGACCAGTTTTGTCACCCCGGTATTCAAGTCAGGGGACAGGGCAGATATCGCAAACTATAGGCCAATAAGTATTTTGAGTACTGTTCCTAAATTATTTGAAAACCTAGTAACTAAAGTATTGGCATCTAACTTGGGACCATCTATAATAGATGAACAGTTTGGTTTTCAGAGAGGCAAGTCTGCTGAATTGAACTTGATTTTCCTATACGGACTACCTGTCGAGGACCTTGGAGAGTGGATCTGAGGTACATTCCATCTATACCGATTTCTCTAAGCCTTTGATAAGGTCAACCATGGGTGTTCTTCTTAAGAAGCTCAATAACCGTGGCATATTGGGTCCACTATTGGGCTGGATTAGGAGTTATTTGTGTGGCAGAGTTCAAGTGGTCCGAGCTAATAATTTTAACTCTGTCAACATTACTGTGCCCTCAGGAGTGCCTCAAGGCTCCCATATGGGGCCTCTGCTGTTTAACCTGTTTTGAATGATGTGGCCGACTGCTTTCGGTCTTCCAGGTTCTTGCTTTTTGCTGATGATTTGAAGTTGTATACGGCGGTTGGATCGATTGAGGATTGTGTGGGATTGCAGAGTGATTTGGATAGACTTAGTGTCTGGTGTCAGTTAAACGGTATGGTTTTAAATACTTCTAAATGCTTCTCTATGTCTTTCTCGAGATCACGCAATTCATTGTTTTTTGATTACAGCATAAATGGGACTTCCCTCGTGTCCGTGGTTAATGTTAAGAATCTGGGGGTTAAATTTGATTCGGCACTGAGTTTTATTCCTCATATAACCGAAGTAACGTCTAGGTCTCTGAGGATGCTTGGGTTCATTAGGCGTTGCTCATCAGAATTTTCATCCATTACCTCTATAAAAATGCTGTACTGCTTGTTGGTTAGGCCTCTCTTGGAATATTGCTCATGTGTGTGGAACCCACCTTTTGCTTGCCATGCTAGGAGCTTGGAGCTTGAATGTAAATTTCTTCTTTTAAATTCTCTAACAATGATTCTTTTATTCAAAACTGACATCTGTATTAAACTTGAATACCCTGTCTAACCGGAGAGTTCAGCGTGATCTTGTAATGTTCTTTAAAATTTTAAATTCCATTGTAAATTGTCCAGAACTTTTATCTCAGATTAATTTGTATGCACCCTCTAGACATACTAGATCTACGTTGTCCTTCTTCAAACCTTTTCATAAGACAACCTACGGAGCTAATACCTTCATAACAAGATCTATGGGCATTGTAAACAACTGCTCATCACTGGAATTGTTCTCCAGCTCCTTGTCACTTTTTAAGAAGCAGATCGGGGTTCTTTTCTGAATTTCTTAGTTTTAGCCTTTAGTTTTAAGTAGTTTTAAGTGTCATTTATATTGTAAACTTTTGTATTTTGTTTTATTAGTTAATGGGCCTGTCCCGTAAATAAATAAATAAATAAATAAATAAGTAATATAATAATTAATAAACTGATTTACCCAGTTCTTCCCTCTTAAAAACATAGTTCTAAAATGAATACAGAATTTGACTTTCTCAAATTAAAGAATAAATGAATACACAGTGGCGACCCGTGGCTCTGTGACATAGTACTTGCTTGCGGTGCAGGCGGTTTCGGGTTCAATCCCGGCTGGACGGTCACTTATTTATTAATTTATTTAAGTACGTATATTTGGCCTAGCTACGTACATAGGTAGTAGCAGCACTACCACGTTGTCTAAAAGGTGTGCTGTCAAATACAAAAATGTATGTTTCGGCACTTAGACAACATTGACCGGTATTACGACCTCCTCGCCGATATCCATAGGATATGAAAAAGGGTTAAAGCCCTACTTAGGCGGGAAGGCAAACAATCAAAAAAAAAAAAAAAACACATTAACACTCGATATCATAAATGATAGATATACTATGGTGACATATGAATCATAAACAAAGTTTTGTAGGTGAAGAGCTACCCTTAAAATTGAAAGTCATGAAACAATATATATCAGAATTTTCAGAATACCCTTAAAATTTGTTTATTATTTTAATGAAAAACCAATATTCTCATTATATTATTAAAACTATGCAAAATTTATCACCTTCCACACATTTCACTTCCTACTCAAGAGCTTCATCGCTCAAAAATTATAGTTTCCATTCCTACTTCAAGTATTAT
The DNA here is from genome assembly GCA_019049505.1 of Pachyrhynchus sulphureomaculatus. NCBI lineage: Eukaryota > Metazoa > Arthropoda > Insecta > Coleoptera > Curculionidae > Pachyrhynchus > Pachyrhynchus sulphureomaculatus. The sequence continues at coordinate 16,338,629 of CM032456.1, forward strand.
ATATGTACCAGATTTGCAATCGATATCTCATTTCGTTCAAGAGTTATCGTGCCAATAGATGGACAGACAGAAATTGGAGAGAATGTTTTTCGTTATCGAGGGACCCTGAAACGTAAAGAAATGCAAAAACTCTCAGAATGTGATTTTTTCACAAATACAACATTGTTCTTTAGCAACGCAACATAAATATGTTTTTTCACTAACATGTGGGAAATTGAAATTCCAACTAATAAAAATAGCAACGATAGAGTAAAGTTCATTATCTCATTTGTTTCAGGAATGATATTATTAACTATTTGTTTATGTTTTCACAATAGCGTAAGTGTATTAAAAACAAGGGTAAAAATTGAAAAATTCAAAATAAATCGAAAACTATTAGAAATAGATATATGACATACTTACATACATAAAAGTTGGAGGGTTTTGTAAAATCTATCAGAAAAAATAATAATATTCAAGGTGTGCCATTTAAAAAAATTTGAGATTTTTCAATTTACAATATTTATTTATTTACGGAATAGGCCCATTAACTCATAAAGACAAAATACAAAAGTTTACATATATAAATGACACTTAAAACTACTTAAAACTAAAGGCTAAAATTTAGAAATTCAGAAAAGAACCCCGATCTGCCTCTTAAAAAGAGACGAGGAGTTGGAGAACAAGTCCAGTGATGGGCAGTTATTTACAATGCCCATAGATCTGGTCATGAAGGTATTAGCTCCGTAGGTTGTCTTATGATAAGGTTTTGAAGAAGAACAACGTAGATCTAGTATGTCTAGAGCAGGGGTGCTCAAACTTGAACTGCTGGCGATCTACATCAATATTGTTAGACTACGATCGATCGACTCTGAGAGGCTGCAAGTAAGTGTGATGCAGGATTGTCGTCTAGGTAGGGTGTATTGTGGCATAGATATTAGTTTTCCGCACAATATGCATTTTTTTAGTCGAGGTAAGTGTAGGTCTGCTCTAAAATGGCAATGAAAAAACACATAATTATTCAAAATTGCGAGTTTATTGGTTCTTACAAAACAAACGAGTTCTAGTGTCTAAACTTAACTAAAGAGTGACTTTGGATGTTGAAGCGTGGCACTACATGTCCTCAGCATACTTTTCATAAGATGGTACGTAATTACCGAGTGCTAATCGCAAGCATGATGACATATGTTCGTCAGTTAGTCGATTGCGATATTTTGACTTAATTATCTTCATTTCAGAAAATGCAGACTCGCACAAGTAAGTTGACCCAAATATTGCCGTCAGTTGAAGGGCGATTTGCCTTAGATTCGGATATTTATCTTCAGATATAAAACACCAGAATTTTGTATCAGATGTATATCTGATATAATCTGCACTAACTCATTTTCAACAGAACATGAGTCCATGTTAAACTGACTTGCTATTTCAGTAGCTAATTCCTCAATGTTTTTACATGAAAAAAGATAACTCATAAATGATGCGATATTTGCCAATTTACTGAAATCATAAAAACGTATTTCGAATTGGCCCAAAATATTTGATAATTCTGCCTCATAAATATCATAATTCAACTGAGGAATCCTTGCTTTCAAAGACGGAAAATTTTTTCAGATCCTTTCTTTTCAGTTGATCTATCATAAGTTGCAATTTACTTTTGAATGCGTTTATTGCGCTAATCATCTCAATAATAGTTTTTCCTTTACCTTGAAGCTCCAAATTAATGGTGTTTAAATGCATTGTGATGTCTGTCAAAAATGCCAAATCAGGCAGCCATTTTCCGTTTTTTCAGCATCTGAGTGTCATCACCTCTTTCGTCCAGAAAAGCTGTTATTTCGGGCAATAATTCTTGAAACCTTTCTAGGAATTTTCCGCGACTCAACCACCTGACGTCCGTGTGAAGAACTAAATCAGTGTGTTCAGCTGACTCACTATCTTCCAACTGCAATTTAAAGAGCCGTCGTTGCAAGCTACGTGCACGGATAGAATTCACAATTTTTATTGCAATGCCCATAATCTCCTCCATGTTTAGAACTTTTGAACACAAAACTTGTTGATGTATAATGCAATGGAAGGAGAAAAATGAAGGGAAATCATCATTAGCTCGACACAATGCCACAAAACCGTTTTTGTTTCCAGTCATTGCTGGTGCTCCATCGGTTGTAATGCACACTAGTTTATATATTGGTAGCTTGTAGTTTGTTACAAAATTGAAGAAAACGTCATATATATATATCTTCGCCACGAGTCTTTCCTTTCAGAGGAATCATTGTCAAAAACTCTTCCTTAGCCGACATGTCATTGAATACCATTCGAATAAAAATACACAGCTGGGCAGTGTCTGTCATATCGGTGGATTCGTCGAACTGTAAAGAAAAGTATGTACATTCCATGATATCATGTTTTAGTTTATCTGCCATGTCCTGACTCATGACTTCAACACGCCTTGTGACAGTCGGACGAGATAACTGAAGTTCTCTAATAGCAAACATAATCTGTTTTATTTTTAAAATCTCCAAATAAAGTCTCACCCGCTTCAATAAATGCTTCCTTTACAACCAATCCATCATCAAATGGTTTCTTGTGTTTCGCCAATATATGAGATATTTTAAATGACGCGATCGTTGTAGCTTTTGATTGTTTGGCTGGTCTTGTGAACATGGTTTGTTCTTTTTTCAAACAAGTTTTCAAATCACGTACTTTTCGTTTTCTTAATTCACTCTGTGACGTAAAATCATTTTCATAGTTTTTATGAACCGTTTTATGATGCCTCTCTAAGTTCCCACGCTTAGGTATTGCAACTGACGCACGGCAAATGAGACAAATGCACTTATCCTTTACCATACAAAAGAAAAATTCTTCCTCCCAATCGTTTTGGACTATTTATTAATAAACTTTGTATCGATGTATTGCCTTCAAGTTACAACTCAGACTGACTCCTATTCCTGCAGGCGCAACATTTATATCGGCGCGAACGAAGTCTCGAATGTTCTCGTCAAACACGCCGCCCGAAGTTTCTAGAAAAATCGGCGGGAATCAAAAACGCGGCTTTTCTTTGACAAGTACCACGCGTTCCTTTTATAAAGCCGCCTTTTGCCGCTAGCAGGGGGTTATTACGATAAAAGAAAGTGATGAGGGGGTTATTCTGACCTAATTGTGGATCGAATAAATTTTAGTAGTTTATTCATTACATTTTGTTTTAGTTACCTAAAACGAAATCTGTGAATAGTTCTACATCGGATTTTTTTTTTCGAGATCAACTCAAAAAGCACTCGCGATCGACTTGTCGATCGCGATCGACTGTTTGAGCACCCCTGGTCTAGAGGGTGCATACAAATTAATCTGAGATAAAAGCTCTGGACAATTTACGGTGGAATTTAAAATTTTAAAGAACATTACAAGATCGCGCTGAACTCTCCGGTTAGACAGAGTATTCAAGTTTAATATAGATGTCAGTTTTGAATAACTAAAAGAATCATTGTTAAAGAATTTAAAATTAATATGACGTAGAAATTTACTCTGAACAAGCACCAAGCTCCTAGCATGGCAAGCAAAAGGTGGGTCCCACACACATTAGCAATATTCCAAGAGAGGCCTAACCAACAAGCAATACAGCATTTTTATAGAGGTAATGGATGAAAATTCTGATGAGCAACGCCTAATGAACCCAAGCATCCTCAGAGACCTAGACGTTACCTCGGTTATATGAGGAATAAAACTCAGTGCTGAATCAAACTTAACCCCAGATCCCTAACATTGACCACGGACACGAGGGAAGTCCCATTTATGCTGATTCAAAAAACAATGGATTGCGCGATCTCGAGAAAGACATAGAGAAGCATTTAGAAATATTTAAAACCATATCGTTTAATTGACACCAGACACTAAGTCTATCCAAATCACCCTGCAATCCCACACAATCCTCAATCGATCCAACCGCCGTATACAACTTCAAATCATCAGCAAAAAGCAAGAACCTGAAAGACCGAAAGCAGTCGGCCACATCATTCAAGAACAGGTTAAACAGCAGAGGCCCCATATGGGAGCCTTGAGGCACTCCCGAGGGCACAATAATGTTGACAGACTTAAAATTATTAGCTCGAACCACCTGAACTCTGCCACACAAATAACTCCTAATCCAGCCCAACAGTGGACCCGATATGCCATGGTTATTGAGCTTCTTAAGAAGAACACCATAGTTGACGTGCATAAATTTATTTTGAACACCCTGTAGCATCTAACTCAAATTTCTTTACATATATCTTTTTTTCATCTCTATAGAACGCTCGTACCAATTATGAGTAGTCCACTTTCAGAAACAATGGCGGTACTACTGGCAATTTCTTACAAAACTAAAAACTAGTATTTTTTTCAAAAAAATTGAAATATTAGAAAAACTACTTTAGGTATATAACATTATTAATAAAAAGGTTATAAGATTTTACGCAGAATTTAAAAATAAATTAGAAAATAGGATGTTTCATTTAAAAAAACATGTTATATCGGCCACACTTTTTTAAAGTACCCTGTATACTCAAAAATAATTTTAAACTGTGCACCTTAACATTTCCTAAAACTATTGTATTTAACATATTTTCGTCATTCCCTAAACAAATGAGATAATGAACTTTACTCTATTGTTGACTCACCCTGTACAGTACAGGGTAAATAATTTTACCAAATATGGAAAAAAAATGTTGCGGTTTACTGACGTATTACAAGATAACATAAGCAACAAATCTTTTATAGAAAAGGAGCTGAAAACTTTAATGTCATATTTAGGCGGTAAAGTATTTCGTAAATTTTTCCTCTTGCACGAAGTAACGATGTGATACAAGTTATTGCTTATGGATTTAAAAGACTGTTCGGTGGCTCAGTGTGATGTAAAAACAACCATACTGAATGAGCAATTAAGTAGTGTTTTGTACGGTTTTATTTTAAAATCCCTTTAATTTAAAAACCAACAAACTAACTTTCTTACGTGATAATTATTGAAATATTTAAAAAATATCTTTAAAAAAAGGTATTATAAATTTAAATTTGTTGAAATTCAAATCTAAACTCTCAGCTTATTGACGAACCAACACGGATCCCTGATCGAGACGGGGAGTTCGCCAGTCTTCTTGATCTGTTTTTAACCACCAATCCGGAGATTTACACGGTCACCGTAAATCCGCCGTTAGGTTCTTCCGACCATAAACTGCTTTCGACATCGAGTATCCTGCCAATCAGTGACAGAGAGGAGCCTAGGCCGCGCAAGATTTGGCACTACAAATCTGCTAAATGGGAAGATCTCATGGAATACTTTCGAACTTTCCCTTGGATGGACGTTTGTTTTCAATCCGATAACCCATCTGACTGCGCCAGGGAGGTCTCCGATGTTATTTTGGCTGGTATGGATGCTTACATCCCTTTTTCGAAGAAATGCTCCTCCAACGGCAAGCCATGGTTCGACCGAAAATGCAAAGAAGCTGTTGCTTCTAAACATATTGCCTACCGACAATGGCGTGAAAATCCTAACACCTTAAATCGAAACATCTTTGTTCATGCCCGGAACAGATACAAGGGAATTATCGACGAAACCAAGGAGGCACACAATCAACGAATTAGAAACAAACTTCTCGCTTGTCCCAACAATTCCAGGTCCTTTTGGGCAGTCGCTAAGGCAGTTAGTCAAAACTTTACCAAATCCACGATACCACCACTCACACGGCCAGATAATTCCATTGCAACCACACCTGTTGAGAGAGCGAACTTGTTGGCTGAACTCTTTGCTTCACATTCTACTGTCGATTTCCAAGGAAAAACACCACCTACTATTCCATATTGCAGTCAAGGATGCCCGATGTTGTCTTCAGACAGCGCATCATAAAGCGTATTTTAATGAAGCTAGACACCAAGAAGGCTTCTGGCGCTGACGGAATACCTGCCATAGTTCTCAAAAACTGTGCAAGGGAACTAACACCAGTTTTCTGTAGACTTTTTAACCTATCCTACAGAAAGCGAATATTTCCGTCCTGCTGGAAATGTGCCACGGTTCAGCCGATACCTAAAAAAGGTAAGAAGACCTTGCCAAATAACTACCGACCAGTTGCACTGCTTTCAATAATATCGAAAGTCATGGAAAAGGTTATCAATGAGCATCTTCTAAAATATCTTGAACGATTCAATATTATTAGCGATCACCAATATGGTTTTCGTAAACATAGATCAACAGGAGATCTTCTGACTTATGTAACACATGTTTGGAAAAACGCAATTGAACACTTTGGAGAATCTCGAGCGGTTGCTCTTGACATATCCAAGGCATTCGACCGAGTTTGGCACGATGGACTGTTGGCTAAGTTGCGCTCTTATGGTATGTCTGAAAGGTTCTGTTTGTGGCTCTCATGTTTCCTCAGAGAGCGTTCTTTACGAGTGGCGGTCGACGGATTTCTTTCTAACACCCTCACTATCAACGCCGGTGTGCCCCAGGGCTCCATACTGTCTCCTACTCTCTTTCTCATTTACATTAATGATCTGCTGGAAAAGACCGAGAATCCAATCTATAACTTTGCAGATGACAGTACGCTTGTCTCTTCATTCACCTTGAACGCTCGGACATCGGCTGCTCAGGCGAATATCCGCAGACAGCAGGAGGTCGTTCAACTTAACAAAGACCTGGAAGAAATTCTCTCTTGGGGTGACAGTAACCAAGTGGAATTTAACGCTACAAAAACCCAAGCGGCAGTTTTTTCTAAAAAAGTTAACGTTGCTGAACCCGACATAATTATGTCGGGGCACTCCATTCCCCTAGCATCGTCGCTCAGTTTGTTGGGCGTTAGTTTAGGAGCAAATATGTGTTGGCATGAACATGTTGCAGGCATAGCAAGGAGAGCTTCTCAAAAATTGGGAATATTATTTAGAACCAGAAAGCTTTACACCCCACAGCAACTGTTAATTCTTTACAAAGCCCAAATTCGACCAACTATGGAATACTGCTCCCACGTTTGGGGCTCCGCTCCCAAACATACACTGCATTTGTTGGATTCTGTTCAGAGAAGAGCGGTCCGTCTGATTGGGGACCCGGAATTGACCGGCGGCCTTGATTCGCTGGAACATCGAAGAACGGTTGGCGACTTGAGTCTGTTCTACAAGTATTTTCATGGAAAGTGTTCGAAGGATGTAGCCCGCTTAATTCCTCCCAAAGCGGTGCATGTTAGAAATACACGTCGCGCTGGTGCTTCGCATCCGTACGAGGTTCAGCTTGTTACTCCGCGTACAACGCTTTTCAAGCAATCTTTTATATGGAGAACGTCATCCCTTTGGAATAATTTGCCCAGCGCTGTGTTTCCCACCGAGTACAATTTACAGCGATTCAAGAACAACGTGAATCGCTTTTTCCGCACTCGTGCCGCTCCTGGAGCGCTTTAGGGACTTCCCTGCAGCACGTGTGCTAGACCAATAAAAAAAAAAAAAAATAGTTTAAAGGAGTAATATGGAAACTGTGAGATATTAGAATAGAGGAGGTAAGTTCTCGAGAGAAGCGTGGCGCTCATAGAAAGAAAAAGAAATAATGGTCATTCTGTCTCTCTTACTCGGCGCATGCCCTGTGCGAGAATGTTATTCGTATTTCGTCTGGAGCCAATGAAGACCAAGGAGGAGCAAGAGAGACAGATTGACTCATATTATTTCTCTCTCTTTTTAACGACGCCACATTTTTGCTTACGCGCAGGCTCTATACTTTACCTCCTCTATTCAAATATCTTTATGATAATATTATCCTATATTAGCAGCCGTTTCCACAGGAAATTTATATTTGGTAGTCGTGATAATTAGTGTTCCGTACGGAACACTTATAAGATCACTTCGGTGTCTGTCTGTCTGTCGCACCCGATTTTCTCCGAAACTATTTGACATAGAAAGGTGAAATTTGGTAATAATATAGGAATTGATGGCCTCATCAGAGCCATGTAGTTTTGAGAATTAAATTTTGACTTAAGGGGTTAGTTTTGGGGGGTGAAGTCGGAAGTGAAAAAAAAAAAATTTTATTAGGTCATCGAGTGTGGTGTGAAATGAAAGCTTGTGAAAATGCGAGTGAAAAATATATATATATATATATATAATATTATACTTGCACGCACTTTTCTTTGTATTATTTTTAAAAACTCGCGAAAAAATCGTTGTCCCGGGCCTTATCCCGAAAAGTACTTATCAAAAAATTTCAAAAAAAAAATTCTAGAATGTTATCACGAGTGCATTACCTTTAATAATTTATATGGTATATAAAAAAAAAAAACAAAAATTTCAAGGTGATCAGGTTTCAGTAAAGATTTAGACAAGGCGAAATCGGCGCCATCGTTGGAAAAAAATTTTCTAATTGAATTTTTTTTCATAACCTTCTCCAGGAGATGCCCCTGAAAGAGGATCAACATGTTGCCTGGCGGTAACCTGGTCCGAATTTGTTTTAAACAAATTTTTTTAAAACAAAGTCCAAAAATTGAAATTTTCGCCCCGGAACAAGTTTTTTTAGGTAAATTGGACCATTTTGAACAAAAAATGTCTCTTGTGAATTTTCTCTAAAATGCGCCGTTTTCGAGATATCGGCGATTTTAGGTGCGAGAAAACGCGAAAATGGCCACTTTCACCTCCCAATATCGGGGTCAAAAATTAAAATTTTCAATGTTGCCAAGTGTCCAAATTAAAGTTTGAGATCTCCTCTACAAATTACCGTAGGAAATATTGCAATATCTTCATTTTTAAATATTGTTTTTTAACAGTTAACAAATTGCGTTCGAGCGCCCGCGGCTGCATCGAAACTGTATACATAGATATATACGCAACGCCCGTACGTAGGCGCACGGAACTGTATACGCACTGCGATGCTCTATAAAGCTTTGTTTCTTGATTTCTTATTAAAATTAATATATTTGAAAAGTATGTAAAAAATATTTATTTATTAAAGAGTAATTGTTATATCAAATTTAATTATTATAACAAATGAATATAAATAAAAATTCAATATTCGATTAGGATGGTAGAAGAATTAAAACAATTTTATGAAATATAACTTATATATATATTTAATAGAATTTTCGCAAATATTTAAATTACACCCACACATGAGTATACAACTTACGTTGTTGCTTTTGCAATTACATCCATTAGTTTTACAATTTTTTGTACATTTACATTGCCTAATTAACGAATCTGGTATCGAATTTTTTAACATGAATTTGGGTAACAATTCACCTGTTTCTATAGTGTAACCAAATTCTGTTGCATCTAAATGTCGATACCGAGAATACAATGACATTTTCCATATGTACGTTTGTAGTGAAGCTCGTGAAATGTGCAATTTTAAAGCATCGGATGTACATGGAATTTTTCCAAAATTAATACCCATCCCACAAGAACGTTCTAAAATTATTTGTCTAGCATTATCTGCTGTTTCTCCAGCTTTATTCAAAATTTTCAAATACAATTTTTCTAATGCATTGAATTCCATGGCATTTAATTGTAAGCCAGTACCAAGTGGGGTTAATGTATTTTGAGTATCTAAATCAAAGACTAAATCTAAAGCTTTATTTTTAGTACCTACTTTACTAGTAGTATCACAGCCTGTAAACGCATGTAAAGCAGGCAAAACTTGACAAACTTGACTAGTTAAATATTCAGCAGCTACATTACAAGACAATAATCTTGGCTTCTGACCAACTACTTTAAAATACAATCCTGTACAACCAATTAATTTGAAAAAGCTCCAATAATGAATTGCTAATATAAAAACGTCGGTATCAACGGAATGAATTATTATTTCAGAATTATAAGGTAACATATATCGAGCATGACAAAATATCCTTGTATCAGCCTCTAAGTGATTGTTTTCTAACTCAATAATTTCATGTATATTATTTCCCTGTATACAATAGCACTTTTCAATGTTATAGAATCCACCTGATATTATTAATTGTTGAGTGTGACTTAATGCAACGTAATTTACAGCATTATTAGATAAATATTGAACCAATTGAAACTTATTATTTGTATTCATCATTAAAGTTTTAATATTTTTTGGAATTTTTGTATCACAGTTTTGAATAAATATATTCGCGCCTACGTACGGGCGTTGCGTATATATCTATGTATACAGTTTCGATGCGGCCGCGGGCGCTCGAACGCAATTTGTTAACTGTTAAAAAACAATGTTTAAAAATAAAGATATTGCAATATTTCCTACGGTAATTTGTAGAAGAGATCTCAAACTTTAATTTGGACACTTGGCAACATTGAAAATTTTAATTTTTGACCCCAATATTGGGAGGTGAAAGTGACCATTTGTTTTAGAGAAAAAAAAAATTTGTCCAATTTTTAAACAAATTCGGACCAGGTTACCGCCCGGCAACATGTTGATCCTCTTTCAGGGGCATCTCCTGGAGAAGGTTATGAAAAAAAATTCAATTAGAAAATTTTTTCCAACGATGGCGCCGATTTCGCCTTGTCTAATTGGAAACAAACTTTGTTGAAAACTCATTTGGGATGTATTTTGTGAAGTCACTGATCATTTTATACCTCTCTAACAATTTTTTTTTATTTTAAAAGCAATCGACGTACAGAACACTAATTGCGCAAGTTCAACTTGCACTTGACCGGTTTTTTTTTAGCTAATGTTCACGAAATATTTAATATGTTGTTATGTGTGTATGAACTTTAGCTATAATGGTATATGTGGCTTATTTGACAAAAACCTTCAGTTAGTTTCAGAACTCTGAAATGGAGGAAAACATGGTATCACCTAGTTTGGTGGCACACCAGTTTGCCCATGTTTCTTGGACCTCCCATACTTTTAATGCAAGCGTACAACTTATCGATTTTTTTTCGTCCGATAGGCCACAATATATTTCACTGTCTTATAATTTTATATGTGTAAATTTAGTTCATATTAAAGCATTATTAATAAATATTACATTTAGACGATGACCTTGTTATAAGCCAGAAAGATTATCCAGAAGCTAATAAAAATGACATTGTGGAAATTTATCACCCTTCTCCAATGGAAGAAGAAAGCCAAAAGAGAGGTGAATGTGAGGAGGAATATCCCCGTTTACTCTTACAAATTAAAGCTTTTAGAGATGACATCGTTCAAACAGCCAGAACTATAAGTGTTGAACAAAGTGTAGCTACTGCTTTTGGTTTACAGACTTATAAAAATGTTATTGTTAGACTTGTAAATCCCAAAGATGTTGCGTTAGATTCCATTGAACTAACATTTAAGGATCAGTATATGGGACGGTCAGAAATGTGGAGATTAAAAAATAGCTTAGTAAGTAATTTCGAGAGATTTTCATTGTAGTTAAAGTAATTCTAACTATACCTCTAAAAAGTCCTAGCAGAAAAAAAAAAATTAAATAAACATGTACAGTGCTACCTCGATAATCCGGATCTCCATTAAATCGGATTCTTTAATAATCCGGACAAACATTTCTATTGCACTGTGTACTTTATAATCCGGATTTGATAGTACTAGGTAATCCGGACCTGCGTTTTTAGACATCTACTTAATTTAAACTACATGGGAAAACTGAAATCGATAGTGAAGTGATTCCCCTAACTTCCAGTCTAATACGAGGCTGGTTTGAAAAGTCCGTGCAAAGTCCGAGCATCTCTTGAATGAACGCACACCATGTTTCAGCTATATTGGTCTATTTCTTTGTGTTTGGCATTCGTGTGAATCAAGGAAGTCTAGTGATTTTCAAGAAATGGACGAAAAAGAATTTCGTGTGGTGATTAAACATTACTTTATGAAAGGCAAAACGCCTCAGGAGACTAAAGAGAAGCTTGATAAACATTATGGTGACTCTGCACCTTCGATTAGAACAGTTTATAAGTGGTTTCAAAATTTTCGGACTGGCCATATGGGCACAAGTGACGCTGAACGTTCTGGACGGCCTGTGGAGGTTACGACTCCAGAAATCATTGATCAAATCCATGATATGGTGATGGATGACAGAAGAGTTAAGGTGCGTGAGATTGCTAGTGCTGTGGGCATCTCGACTGAATGGGTACATAATATTTTGCATAAACATTTGGACATGAGAAAGCTATCCGCAAGATGGGTGCCGCGATTGTTCACGCTTGACCAAAAACGGAATCGTGTGAAGTGTTGCAAGGATGGTTTGCAGCTGTTCCAGAAGAATTCGGAGGACTTTAAGCGTCGTTTCGTCACTGTGGATGAAACATTATACATTACTATACTCCTGAGACCAAACAACAATCTAAACAATGGGTTACCAAGGGGGAATCTGCACCAAAAAAGGCGAAGACCGTTCCTTCGGCCGGAAAGGTTATGGCGACTGTCTTTTGGGATTCGCAAGGGATAATCCTCATCGACTATCTGGAAAAGGGTAAGACTATTACAGGTGAATAATATTCATCGTTATTGGACCGTTTGAAAACCGAGCTGCAAGAAAAACGCCCGCGATTGGCCCACAAGAAAGTCCTTTTCCATCACGACAACGCACCAGCACACACCTCAGCAGTTGTGGCCGCAAAATTAATGGAAATAGGATTCCAACTCGTTTCACATCCTCCCTATTCTCCATACTTGGCTCCCTCGGACTACTATTTGTTCCCCAATTTGAAGAAATGGCTGGCGGACAAAGATTTTATTCAAACGAGGAGGTGATTGCAGACACTAATGGATATTTTGCAGACTATTATTCGGAAGGGACCAACAAACTAGAACATCGTTGGACGAAGTGTATAAGCCTAAAAGGAGACTATGTCGAAAAAAATAAAAAAGGTTTACCCCAAACACATAAGTAGTTTTTATTTTTGCACGGACTTTTCAAACCAGCCTCGTACTTTGTCCAGGAATTTCTGCTGGGTGCTGCTGATGAATTCCCGGATGGTTGGCATTTGGAGGTCCCTGTGGAGTTGGGTATTTCTGACAAACCACGGGGCGTTGGCAATGGTTCGGAGGGCCTTGTTCTGGATGGTCTGAAGGGTAGATCTGCGAGTGCGTGACATTTTGGCACCATGCGGGGCTGGAGTAGGTCATTCCTGCTCTGATGATCATCTTGTAGATTGTTAACTTGTTTCGTGTTGACAATTTCCTGGACTTGAGTAGGGGGTAGAGCTTGCCAAGGGTTGGTTGGCTTTCTTGGCGGAGGCAGTGACCTGGTCCTTCCATACTAGCCGCTTGTCGTAGTGGAAGTCCCAGGTACTTGATGCTGTCGGACCATCGAAGGCGGGTTCCTTGGAGTGTGAGGCTTTCTGGCGGTGGCAAGCGGGCCTTGGAAAACATGATGGCCTGGGTTTTGTAGGTGCCTTTGAGTTGCCTACAACGCATCGCGTATCGCGTCTAAAGGTTAAGGACTTTGTAGTTGTTTGTTTGTTGACACAAGTACAACATACCTACGTTACTATTTTACTTTATGTGGTTCATATAACGTTTTTTTTTACGTATATATACCTACATATTAAAATGCCTTCTAAAAGAAAACATATTACACTAACAATAAAACAAAAGTCCGATATATTAGAAAGACTAATTCTTGGTGAAAGCGGAAAATGAATACGGAGTAAGAACATCCACAATTTCGGATATAAAAAAGAAGCAAGGGAAAATCAAAAGGTATGTATATATGATTTATTTTAAAGATAATTTTGGACACTCACTATGGACGTGTAACTTCTTTTAGATTTATTTCCAAATGTGATTCAGGTCCTGGCGTCAGAAAAACCTTACGAAAAGCCGAATATCCAGAAATGGAAACTCGTTTGTATACATAGTTTTGTGCGCAACGATCAAGGCACGTCCCAATTTCCTACGAAATTTTATCAGGCAAAGCAAAACAGTTGTACACTGAAACCTACGGGAATGATAATTTTAGAGCTAACAGAGGCTGGATTTCTAACTTCAGAAAAAGACATGGTCTGCGTGCTTTAAAAGTTTGTGGCGAAAATCTATCCAATAATGAAAGTGCCGTCGATGCTTCCTAACTTTATTCGCAGATAAGATAAAAAAATTAAACCTTGGACCTACTCAAATATACAATGCAAAACGCTGGTTCGTTCTCAGGAAAAGACCGCACCAGGTCGAAAAAATAAACAAAGAACGCATTACCTTTCTAGCATGTTGCAATGCTGATGGATCACAAAAATTAAAGTTGTTAGTGATAGAAAAGGCAAAAAATCCGAGGGCTTTTAAAAATGTGAACATACCGGTTGAGTACAAATCATCTGCCAATGCACAGCAATTTTCTTAGACTGGTTTCATCATTCTTTTATTCGTCAAGTAAAAAGTCATTTAAGAAGTCTCAACTTGCCTGAAAGAGCCCTGCTAATCGTTGATAATGCTTTGAGCCATGGAACTATAGAAGAGCTGACTAGTGAGGATGGACAGTTTACAACATTATTTCTTCCACCAAATTATACTGCACTTTTGCAGCCTATGGATCAGAATGCAATCAGGACTGACAAAATTATTTTATCGGAAAAGTCTTTTAGCCCATATTTTTATCAAATAATGAAAAGAACCTTGTTAGGTTATTAAAAAGCATTAACCTAAAATATGCTGCACAAAATTATGGCTTATGTGGCAGATACCAACCGAGACACTGAATATGATGCTGAAGATCTGATTCCTCTGAGTGAATTGCGGCACAATTTGCTTTCCACGAATGAAGAAATGAAAGTTAAAGCCTAAAATTTTTCTTTAAGTATTTTTTTGGTTAATTCGTAAATATTTAACAGATGTTTCAGATATGCTGAATGTTCTCACTGAGCAGAATCTCACGAACGTGGAAATATATAATTGGCTTGAAAATGATGAAGATTTGTTACCATTGGAAGACATAGATAATACAGTGTGAACAACACAAGAGTGATAATGAAGGTTCAGAGTTAAATACTAATACAAACCAGACTGTTAAGAACACTGTGAAGAATGATGAGGCAGTTAAAAGTTTCAATATGTGTACATGAGATGGGCAGAAGAAAATGATGTCCCTCTAAGTGATGTTCTTGTACTTCAAAGATTAAAAGAAATTGCTTTTATGATGAACCAGAGAAGGGTCAAGCAAACAAAAATTTCAATTTTTTTTACAAAATAAGATAAAACTTGATAAGATATACTTCTATTTTAAATATTATTCTATGTATGTACTATTTTTTAGTTGTTTCGTATTAAATGATTCGATTTTTAATATAAATAATGTCCTGCTTCAGTAATTCGAATTATTTACTAATTCGGATCACCGCGGTTTTAATTAGTCCGGATTATCGAGGTCGCACTGTATATGGTTTATTAAAATTATAGATCCTTTTCTAGTTTCCGCTAATTTTTAGCCCATTTATTAAGTTTTTTTGATACTTCAAATAAAATTCTATTGTATATACATGCTAATCCCAAATATCGTGCTCATCGTTAAGATGATTAATTCCAGATTAAGTTAGTGGTGGTAAACGTGGTAACCTTTTAGGTTTTTAAGCTTGTCAAATTAGTTCTGTATTTTTAAAGTTGTTACAATGTTGATAGGATTATTTTTACAATTTAACAGTATTCGTTCGTTGTTGTATGAATACTATTAGACCAAGAGGGTGACCCGAAATTTTGACCTGTCGACTAACCGTCTGCCTAGTTATTCAGTCGATCGAGCGACTCAAATAAAAACCTTTAACGTTGATTTTGCGGCCCCTGTGCCCTGGAACTAAATTTATTGATTTCATGTGGTTAAATGACGGTCCATTTTTGGATCGACGTTTTTTGGGTCCTAAAGCTAGGTGCGGTCTCGACGGTGTCTGCCCTTTGGGGCGCTCGACTTTTTTACTGTCAACAAGTATTATGGTGGTTAAACGGCAGTCTACTTTTATATGTAGTATTTTGGGCATTCCAGGGCACGGGGCCCGTAAAAATCAACGTTAAAGGCTTTTATTCGACTCGCCCGATTAGAATGGCAGACGGTTAGTCGACAGGTCAAAATTTCGCGTCGTTCTCTTGGTCTATATCTTAAATTTGTGTTTAAATATATCAAATCAGTTAAAATTATTCGATGATTTGGTATATTATTTTGGGATGCTCATTTCATATGGATGTTTAACATACTCATCATCGCTCACTTCTTTCTTCTATAATGGCATCATCAGTTAAAATTCCATCACATAATTCAGCATGTGCAACTGCAAATTCTTCAATTCCAATTTTCAACAAGCTTTTCACTTAGTACAATAATCGTTTTAAATCAATTCTCATTTCTGCAATTCTCTCTACTTCTGTAATTCATTTGATGAGATAAATGCTCCTGCGTGTCTCGAATCCACTTTTTTTCAGGATTTTTTAATTAGGTCCGTACTTACACGTTTCCAAGGTTATATACAATAAAACATCCTTAAAAGTTACGTTCTTTTAAGTCTAGGGGATACTATTATTGCATTCCTCAACCTTTTAAAATAAATCTTAATACTACTCTGTATATATCATCACTACACCAAACACTTTATTTTCGCACTTGACGTTCGTTTTGCAAACCATGTTAGCTTCCTTAGAAGCGATGATTGACTAACGATAAACTACAAATCTACCCTGATTATACTTCGCCTAATTCCTGAATTACTCAGACGGAACTAATGGCATAGGCGAGGCGATCAGTTCCGGTCAAATAACCAGTAGAGGGGACTATAAGGAATAGGCCCTCTATCTTTATTTAAACTACTTTTGCGTTTTGTAATTTTCATACTTTCGTATGCGTTCAACAATACATATTTAATTAATCTTAGATTATCTAATGTTACAGTATGATCAGCTTCAAGGACATGTTCGGCAATGCTAGAGTTTTCTGTTCTATTGTATTTTAAATGTACTAAGTGTTCTTTAAATCGCGTTTTAATTGACGTTTTAGTTTGCCCAACATACATTTTGTCACAATCATTATAACAAACATAAATTCCACTTTTCTTACATTTATGAATTTTGTCTTTGGGATTTCCTCAAATTGTCTGATGACTTATAGACTAAGGTGAGGCCTACCTTATTAAATACTTTATTGAGTCCCCTGCTATATTTCGGATAATATGGTATGGAGACATACTTGATTTTATTTGCTTCGCGTGTAAAATTCTGAATATTTAATATGAACTTACGTTTATTTATTAACTTGTTTATTAAGTCATCGTCATAATCATTAACTCTAGTTATATTCCTAATATTGAAGTTTACTCTATTCAGAAGAAAAGTGACCAAACGATGAACTAAAAAATTTAATGCGACAGTATAGTAAATCTTAATAACTTGGTTTTATATCTTGTATTACGTGTTGATCCATTGACTGTATTATGATAGTACAATTTGGCTGTAACAACAGTAATTATATTTTCTTATCATCATTAGCTGGTTCTTTGTGATGTCCTGGTGCTTTTTCTAATATTTAAACTGCTTTTAGACTAAGGTTAAGTTCCTTAATAGTACATGTTTTCTTTTTGAAATTTTTCTTTGTTTATATTCCATCGTAGTCTTCAGAATTCAGCAGGCATAAATAAGTCTGCAGGCCATGTTCGGATTATCGAGATTGCATTCGGATTATTAGGTAGTGACTTCATACTGGATGATCCAATTAAAGTGTGTTTGGAGTAGGTTATATTATAATTAGTTTTAAAAATGTAACAGTGTGTTACCGATATAAAAATCAGTTTTTTTAAGTCAGAGACAGTTGTTTCTGTTAAAAAAATATTTCAAAATTGGTAAAAATTGAAAGTTTAAATTGATTGCAAAAATTTGGTATTCCTACGTAATATTTTCCGTTTTTGACAAAATGT
The DNA here is from genome assembly GCA_019049505.1 of Pachyrhynchus sulphureomaculatus. NCBI lineage: Eukaryota > Metazoa > Arthropoda > Insecta > Coleoptera > Curculionidae > Pachyrhynchus > Pachyrhynchus sulphureomaculatus. The sequence continues at coordinate 16,356,398 of CM032456.1, forward strand.
TAATCTTATCAGTTAGCGGAAATCACGTGACTTTCAAGTAGGTAAATTTTCATTTTTATTGAAGCATGAGCTAAAGCTCAAATTGAATTTCAACCAAAAGCCATATTAAAAAAATTTCACGTTTAATATGAACTTTTTAGATGATATTTAAACTTTAGTAATCATTTTTAGGTAAATACGTGTGTCTACATGAACAAAAAAATTAGAATTTTGTGGAGGAGCTGTAAGATGTCAAGTATACGAAATGTGGTCACTAGGTGAACGAGTAGCTTGTGGAGTAATAACTGAAGATACTAAGGTAGTTTTTCGTTCATCAACAGCTATGGTTTATATATTTTTACAGATGTCCTCAGAAATGTGGGACTTTGATATCTATGGTGATTTATATTTTGAAAAGGCTGTGAATGGATTTTTATCGGATTTGTTTATGAAGTGGAAAAAAAAATGGTAGTAATCATGAAGTAACTATAGTTTTATTTTCACGAACGTTTTATGAGGCAACCAGTTTGGAGGAATTTCCACAACTTATGAGGGAATGTTTACAAAAAGATTATAAAGGAAGATATTATGAGGATTTCTATAGGTATTATGTACAAAATTATTTAGTTTTAACTTAATAAATGACAATATTGCTTAGAAATTAGATTTGAAATAGAAGGCAAAATAATGAAAAGGCCATTTTGAATAGCTTATATTGCATTGTGGATATGATATATATATGGGTCATTCTTCTTCAACCGGACCCCCCATTAGTCCAAAAATTGACGCAATTTATGAGCACATAATCTGGTTCAGATTAAAGCTTATGATATGTAGTTTTGAATTTTAAGTGGCATATTAAGAAATTGTGCTGATTTGGACTCAATACTGACCCAAATCTGAAAATGGATTTCAAAAAATATCAGGAAAACTTAAAAGTAAAAATGTAATTTCCTAGTATATTCAAAAGTTTCCTCTGATAAGCTTATTCTACCCCAAAAAACCTACAACTTTTGTAAGAAAAGTTTTTTTTTTTGTGGCCTCAATTTTCGAAGATATTTATCACAGCGTATTTACCATATTTTGGATATTCAACAATTTTTTACTCGAAAATTATAACTATATTTATGTAAGAGATGAAAAATAATTAATTTTACTCATAGAATCACCATGGACTTTTTCAGAATTTTTGAACCTTTTTTAATCTTTATTTTGATCTATAGACACCGGCAAATTGTTTTAGAACGAAAAAATCGTAAAAAAATGGTGAATTGTAAAAAGCGCTTTAAAAATTCTGAAAAAATTCATGGTGATTCTAAGAATAAAAGCAAGTATTTTTTTGTCTCTTACATAATTTCTCTAAAAATTTTAGTTTTCGAGTAAAAAATTATTGAGTAACCAAAATATGCCAAATACGCTTTGATAATTATCTCCGAAAATTGAGGCCATAAAAAAAAACTTTTCCTACAAAAGTTGTAGATTTTTTGGAGTCAAATAAGATTATCAGTGAAAACTCTTGGTTATATAAGGAATTCTCATTTTTATTTTAGTTTTTTTCTGAAATTTTTTGAAATCCATTTTCAGATTTGGGTCGGTATTGAGCCCAAATCAGCACAATTTCTTAATATGCCACTCAAAATTCAAAAACTACATGTCATAAGCTTTAATCAATCGTCATCGTCAATTTATGGATTAATGGGGGGTGCGGTTGAGGAAAGAGGACCCATATATATATATATATATATATATATATATATATATATATATATATATATATATATATATATATATATATATATATATATATACTCGTATATATATATATATATATATATATATATATATATATATATATATATATATATATATACTCATATATATATATATATATATATATATATATATATACTCGTATATATATATATATATATATATATATATATATATATATATATACTCATATATATATATATATATATATATATATATATATATATATATATATATATATATATATATATATATATATATATACTCATATATACAGTAATACCCCGCTTTACGCGAGGGATACGTTCCGAAAAAAATCGCGTTAACTGAAATTCGCGTATATCGAGGTTTATGATTAAAACATAGTCAAAATTTAATACAAAAAAATACAAATCATTTTAATCAATCACTTTAATTCTAAGAACACTTTATGCAATACATACTCTTATTTTTTACGGAAAAATACATCTATTGTCTTTTGGGTAACGTTTTGTTTACGTTCTTGTAAAATACGTTCATAACACCCAACACTGTTTTTAATTGTTTGACACACGGTCAAGACACGGTCATCATTATTGTCTATACTCTGCAATATGTCCAAACCTGAATAAATTTTTGAAAGTGCATTTTGTATTTCCCCTGAAGATAAAACTTTCTCTTCTACTTGTTCTTCCTCATCGTAGATAGGATTATTCTGTAACTCGATCAGATCTTCATTGCTAATAGGATCGTCGTGCGTTGCTACAAGTTCTACGAGATCTTCTACCGTGACATCTTCAAGTTCAGACCCCTCAATCATTGCAGCAATGTCTTCAAGCACTTGTCTCTGCATCTGGACAATTCTTCTAGGTGCTTCCACTACATCTGGCCAAAGATTACGCCACACCCCATTCATACAACTCATTTTAACTTCCTTCCAAGCCTCTTCTATGTTGTGAATAGACTTCATAATGTTTTATGACTTCACCACTCTCGCATAGACTGTCTTCCTTCCCCGTCAGTTTCATGAATTAGTTGGCTAAAAGTGCGGCGATGGTAATAAGCTTTGAAGTTTGCTATTGCTCCTGGTCCATAGGTTGTAATATTGACGTAGTGTTTGGTGGAAGGAACTTTACGTACACTTTTAAGTCTCTGGGCGTATCAAGTGAGGTTGGATGTCCTGGGGCATTGTCTAAGAGTAATATAACTTTAGGTTCAAGCCCATTTCTGTCACAGTATGATTTGACTGATGGGCAAAAACTATTAGAATACCATTCTTGAAAAATTTCCCGTGTAACCCACGCCTTTCTGTTTGATCGCCACACAACTGGTAGACTTGTCTTGTCTGTGCCTCGCATTGCACGGGGTGTTTCTGAATGGTACACTAGTAAAGGTTTCAGTTTGAAATCACCAGTGGCATTACCACCCAGCAGAAGTGTTAGTCGATCTTTCGCAGCTTTGAAACCACTGGCTTGACGTTCTTCCTTAGAAATGAATGTTCGAGATGGCATTTTTTTCCAGTAAAGTGCGGTCTCATCAACATTGAAGATGAGACAAGCAGGAATTTTCTCTCGTCTAACGAAGTCTTGAAACTTGTCTGGAAACTCAGCTGCAGCTTGAATGTCCGCGCTGGCCGCCTCGCCTGTTATGTGGATATTGTGAAGATTAGAACGCTGCTTGAACCGATGGAACCAGCCTCTGCTGGCAGCAAAAGTCGGAGTGGCACTCCCTTCTCCTTCTTTTGTTTTCAGCATCTCATACAAAGATTTTGCTTTTGTGCATATGAGATCTTGACTTAGTGGTGTGTTCTTCTTATTCAAATCTTCGATCCAGACTGACAGTAATTTCTCCATTCTTTCTAAGATAGATGATCTCGAACGAGAAAGTTTTGTTGCACTTATAGGTGTTGAACCTTCGCTGGAGATTTTAATTTTTTCCCGATTTTTATAAATCGTTCTCACAGTCGATTCTGAGAGTCCAAAATCTCTCCCAACAATTGTTGCTTTGCCTCCATTTTCCATTCTTCTTAACACTTTCATCTTCAATTCCAAAGTGACGCTTTTACGCTCTTTTTTCTTTACAGGCGGCATTTTTAACGTAGGGTTAAATTATGTATGTATGTATCTCCAATAAATATTAAAACAAAACTGCCAGCCGACCGAACTAACATTACGGAACAAATGAACACACGAAACGAACGAGGAAATCCCCATAGAACAAAGTCGAAGGACAGGGAATTCCCAATTCTTCAAAGAGAATATTCAGAGAAAGCGGGGATCCCCCCGCGACCATAGAGAAGTTAATGACTACATGAGCGCGAAATTTGAAATTCGCGTTATAGTGAAACCGCGCGTAACGGGGTCGCGCTAAGCGGGGTATTACTGTATATATATATATATATATATATATATATATATATATATATATATATATATACTCGTATATATATATATATATATATATATATATATATATATATATATATATATATATATATATGTATATATATATACTCGTATATATATATATATATATATATATATATATATATATATATATATATATATATAAATGTATGTATGTATATATATATATATATATATATATATATATATATATATATATATATATTTTTTTTTTTTTTTTTGTTGAGTGTATGGTTCTTTGATCTTGGTGTATATATATATATATATATATATATATATATATATATATATATATATATATATATGTTTTATATATTTTACGTGTTCTTGGAATTAGATCATTAAAAACTGTTCTTGGTTCTGTTATATATTTATTAACGTTTCGACCTTCGGAAGAGGTATTCTTCAAAATTTGCTCTAAAAGATTACATTAGAAGAATTAAATATTTAATTCTTCTAATGTAATCTTTTAGAGCAAATTTTGAAGAAGACCTCTTCCGAAGGTCGAAACGTTAATAAATATATAACAGAACCAAGAACAGTTTTTAATGATCTAATTCCAAGAACACGTAAAATATATAAAATATATATATATATATATATATATATATATATATATATATATATATATATATATATATATATGTATGTATGTATGTATGTATGTATGTATGTATATATATATATATATATATATATATATATATATATATATATATATATATGAAGAATATATAAATAAAGAAAAAGAGATCCTCAGAAACTAATCTTAATCAATTACAGTTACCAAACCAGTTAAGGGAATTTTGACAGTGCGAATTGAGGTTCAATGTGACCCGGTATAAAATTTTGATTATTTGAGACGTAGTCGTTTAAAAAGTGACTTTTTATACTTTAATGGAGACCTGAACTAACCTGAACATTGTGAACAAACGAACACAGAGATGATGTTTATAACAACCCGAATTTTGCTGAATTAATTGTCTGTTTTGATTTGTGTTGCTAATGTCACCAATTCTATTTTATATAAACATTTTCCCTGCGCTCTTTTATTTACAGTGCTGTAAAATGAAATTTTTCCTATATTGAGTGGTGTCATTGTGCCAAAGACTCCAAATTCTCAACATAGCTAATTACAAATGTTCAAACTATCAAAATGGTGTATCCTAGAGAAAACTACATGCCCCATTTTAGGTTTTTGATTAATTATTTCGATTTCCACAGAAATTAACTTCTGATACAGTCAGAAGTCAAGTTTTTGTTAAAGATTCAAATGATCAGTAGGTGTCAATATTTTGGAAATTAGTTTAAACAGATTTTGCCTATACTTGAAAAGTGTTATTATAGGTTGTTTAATTAAAAATAAGAAAGTCTACTTTGTTGTCACTATTTTCAAATTACTTTTCTAGACAGAATAATGGCCAATCATGGTGACATACCCTGTAGAAATGTAATATTTCTTAAATTTTAGGGTTGCAGTTCAAAACGAGAAGTATGATGATTGGAGTAACATTTTTAGTCCTACTTAGAAAAATATTTCAAGATTATTTACAGACTGTGTTAAAATATCATTCTAGATTTAACCAAGTTTTACCAGCCGCTACTAATAGTACGGCTGCTCAAGGGAATTTTCTAGAAGTTTTGAATATGTCATTGAACGGTAAAGTTTCATTACTTTTTACTATATATTATTTATTAAAAAAAAGTCATTTTAAGCAGCATTTAAAAGCTTTTAAAAAAGTGAATAAAATGCTGAGAAAAAATTGTTTTTTGCAAGATACAAATTGCAAATTAAAGAAGTAATAATAAGATGAATTGATTGCTAAAATTATGCTTATATATGTAAGTTTGAGCAAGAAATAATCTTATACTCATAAAACGTTTTGAAATTCTAATAAATAAAGCCATTTCCGCCGATTTTCATGGAAAAAGTGAATTTAAGCAGATAACAGATCATTTTTAATCCGTTTTTGAAACCAAAACTAATACCAAAATTGGAATTTTTCTGAACCATTTTTCTATATCATTTATTTTTGATCCGTTTGTTTAAAAGAAACACCTCCTTGACGCTTCACCCTAGTGTTTAGGGCATTTTCCAAAGAATTTTTTAGTTTACTTTCATTCCTAAAAAACACAATTTTTTTATAATTACAAACTCTGGACACATACATATTAAAATGGAGTTACAACATAATATATATTTATAATTTTAAAAGTTTAAAAATTAATTTCATACGCACCTTGAACGTTTGATGGATTAACTATTACTTATTTGATGCATTGGAACTGAGTTGTTATCAATATTTTTTTAGATTTTTAAACTGCTTTTTATTTTGTACGGAATTCTCTTTTTCTTTACCATTTATATATGGTAGCCCAAAATTAATTTAATAACTTAGTGTAAATGTGGCGAATGTGTACTATGTTCTTTTTTAATTTCGATTATTTCTTTGATGGTTAACTTTTCGTAATTGTGGTCTTTGTTTATGATTTTGGTCTCATTAAAATTGAAGTTGTGGTTTTGTTCTGTCATGTGTTTGTGTAGCAGTTGGGGCGTTTTTAGTGTATTTATATCCATTTATTCGGTTCTTTAATCATTGACAGATCATCCCTATAAATTTCTTTGGACAGTCGGCAAATGGTATTGAATATATTACGTTTGATTGGTATATGGTTGGTATATTGTTTTTTGGATTGGTGTATAGCGTCTTTAGTTTGTTATAACACATGGGCTGAAAAGTCCCAGGCCTAACACATAGATGGCGCTAGTTTTATTGCAGTCACCTTTTTTTCAGTTAATACTAACCTTCAAAAGACAGCTGTTAAAATTTCATGATATTCTATTCATTAGTTTGTGAGTTATTGTGCTAAGAGTGACGCTACTTTTGTTATTTTCAAAACAATGGATCAAAAACAATTTCGTGTTTTAATTTTACACTGCTTCTTGATGGGAAAAAATACCGTTCAAGCGAAGCAATGGCTTGAAAAGTGTTATGGGAACTCCGCTCCATCAGAAACAACAATAAAACGTTGGTTTGCTGACTTCAAACGTGGTCGTAGAGACACCGATGATGCAGAACGCAGTGGACGTCCAAATGAGGCGGTAACACCAGAAAACATCAAAAAAATCCATAAAATCGTTTTGAATGATCGAAAAGTGAAGTTGCGTGAGTTAGCTGACATCGTAAAGATATCAAAAGAACGTGTTGGACTATGAGAAAGCTCTGTTCAAAGAGGGTGCCGCGTTTGCTCACTGTTGCCCAAAAACAAGAACGTGTTGATGATTCTGAGCAGTGTTTGGCCATGTTTAAACGTAACAAACCGGAATTTTTGCGTCGATATGTGACAATGGATGAAACATGGATCCATCACTTCACTCCGGAATCAAAACGATCGTCATCTGAGTGGATAGCAACTGGTGAACCTCGTCCAAAGCGCCCGAAAGCACAACAATCGCTGGAAAGGTTATGGCCTCGGTATTTTGGGATGTGCGTGGTGTAATATTCATCGACTATCTTGAGAAAGGAAATACCATCAACAGTGAATATTATATAGCGTTATTGGAGCGTTTGAAGGCCGAAATTGCAAAGAAACGACCGCATATGGCAAAGAAAAAAATTTTGTTTCATCAAGAGAACGCACCGTGTCACAAGTCAATCAAAACAATGGCAAAACTACATGAATTGAACTTCGAATTGCTCCCACATCCACCGTATTCGCCAGATTTGGCTCCAAGCGACTACTGGCTGTTCGCAGACCTGAAAAAATGCTCGCCGGTAAGAAATTTCGCACGAATGAAGAGGTTATCGCTGAAACTGAGGCCTATTTTGAGGCAAAAGATAAATCGTTCTACAAAAGTGGTATTGAAATGTTAGAGCGGCGCTGGAATGATTGCGTTGCTCTTGATGGAGATTACGTTGATGAATAAAGCTAATTTTGAACCAAAAAAACCGTGTTTTCTTTGTTAGGCCCGGGACTTTTCAGCCCATGTGTTACGTTTTATGGCAGACCACAATGTCATATTTTTTTAGAGCATTCTTTAGTTTTTCGAAGAGTTCCCTTGTGTATGGTAACGGTAGGTATTTACTTTGGCCTCAGTTTCGGCGACAAGTTCTTCATTGGAGCTAAATCTGTTTCCCGCGAGCATTTTTTTGAGGTCTGCGAATAGATGATAGTTGCTGGAGCCCAAATCTGAAGAACACAGTAGACGAGGAAGCAATTTGAACTTCAATTCATGCAATTTTCCCATCGTAACCATTGACTTGTGACATGGTGCATGGTCTTGTGTCTTTGGTCACTTCGGACCGCTTTCACCGGCTGCTGTCTACTCAGCTGACTGCCGATTTGATTCCGGTGTATAGTGGTGGATCCATGTCACCCATTGTCACATATCGCATGAAAAAATCCATTTTATTGCGCTTAAATAGGTCCAAACAGCGCAGCTGTGAGCAAATGCGGCACCCATTTCGAACAGAGCTTTCTCATGCCCAAATGTTCCTGCAAAATGTGACACGTTCTTTTGATATCTTTAAGATGTCAGCTATCTCACGCAATTTCACTTTACGGTCATCCAAATTTTGTGGATATTATTTATCAAAAGTAGCGTCACTAAAACCTCTGTAACTTGTAAACTAATCGTCGAAATGTCATGAAATTTTGGTTGGCACTTCCTAAAAACCATATGGATTTTTTGAAAAGGGCGATATCTATGAATCAGACCAAAAACTTTTCAACCTACGTGTTATGTATATTTAGCCAGAAAGATGTTAATAAAAAACTAATAAAATAACAAAAATACTTTGAAAATGAATAACAAAAATAGTCATATAACAAATTTCGGATGGTTGTAGTTTCTATTTGATAGAAATTCATTATACATATATAATAAAAGACTGTTTTTAGTCAATTTCCACTAGTCTATTTTTTTTTTTAATTTGTTAATTATAATATTACAAAAATGTAAACATTAAACCTAACTTGACAGTGTAAAATGTAGATCTGAAGAAGCTGCATCGACAGCGAAACGCGTCATCGCAATTATAAATAAATTAGTGGAAATTGACTAAAAACAGTCTTTTATTATATAGTCAAATAACAGTATACATACATCAAAATATCAAAAATAATGCATTATATAATTGACTAGCTGTGCAGGAGTAGTTTCGGATTTCCGGAGTTTTCGGACTGAGTGAAGCATAGACTTAAGTCGCTGTTAAAAGAAGCTGTGACTTATTAATCACCGTCGCAGGTATACCTGTGACCTAAAAGTCGCTGATAAGCTCATCGCTAATATACACTATTATGGGTCGTTCTGGAAAATAATTCCAAGAAAAAATTCCATAAGTCCTATACATGACCCCGCTGAAAATTACACCGTAGAATCTGGACTTAATTTTTTTTAAATAACGCCGCCGTATTTCTTGTCATTTAAGTTACAGAATTATTTTCATTTAAAAGTTAGTCTTATTATCTGTATCCCTTCAGTTATTTTTATTATTTTCAGTGTTTGAGAAGCACTACTTGACCGGAGTTTTGATAGAACTGGCCAGCTTAGTGTCGTGGTCACACCAGGAGTTGGTGTATTTGAAGTAGATAGGGAACTTACGAATATCACTAAACAGAGAATTATTGATGGAGGTGTTGGTAGTGATTTGGTTTGTGTTGGAGAACAACCATTACACGCTGTGCCACTATTAAAAGTAAGAAATATTTTTAAGAGTTGTCATCCGATTTTATTATTCGCAATATGGCTAAAATTGAAACAATTCAAAATTCTGTGACTTAATTGTAGTTAACTATTAGCAACTTTTTTTTTCTAAATGAAATGAAACGAATTGTTTTGTTATTTGTCACTTATTTTTTATTTATCTGCTACTGCAGTTTCGTAGGTTTTCTACATTGTCAAGCGTAATAGTACAAACTGAGGTGGTTTATTTACGATTTATAACAAATTTCCCGGTACAATTTAGAATTACCCATCATTAAATTTCGGTGAACTTAAATTAAAATTATTTTATTACAAAGAGTTAAATGACTATGTGTTTGCAAATCAGGTATGTTTTGTTAACAGTAAAACTTTTTTTAAGGTTTTTTATGAATATCAACATATTTACAGGTCTTTAAAGAAGTTTTCTTCCAAATTTCAAGAATTATTTTTCAATATATTCTTAAAACTTTTTATAAAATTCCTTCTTCAACAAAATATATCTAAAAAAACACTTTTAAAATACTTAAGAGGGTAGTATCCCTATTTTTATTGTGTTTGTAGATCTTTATAGCTTCTAAAATATTTAATTTTCTTCCTTTTTGTGCTTCATGGAATATTTGTAGATTATTTATGTTTGGAAAAGTATGATTTGTTTGATTGAAATGGTTAGCAAAGTTGGAGTTTCCTTTGTTTAATCTAAAATATGTTTGGTGTTCTTTAAATCTAGTATCGAAAGTTCTCCCTGTTTAGCCTGTATAACAGCTATTACATTTATTAGATGACAGTTTATAAACTCCAGAGCCTTTGTCTTTATGAGTTTTGTCTTTTACAATGAAAAAGAGGGAGAAAAGTTTTTGGGGTGATTTAAAAGCGATATTTATGTTGTCTTTTGCGAGTATATAAGCAATTTTACTAGAAATTGGTCCGAAATATGTCAGTGAGGAAAAAGTTTTTTTTTATCGTTTTTGACGTGTGGATAAATATGTCTTAAATTTAGTTGTTTTTGTTTATTTTTAATTAGGTTATCTATGTTTTTTTTTCAGAAATGCGTTGTCGTGGGCAATATTCTTGATTATATCTAATTCTTTCTCTAAATTTTGTTTATTTAAAGGGATGGAGAATACTCTGTGAATCATTGATCTATAGGCTGCGGGTTTATGTGAGTTGGGGTGGCATGAATTATTGTGAATAGTGGTGTCTGTAAAAGTGGGCTTTTTAAAAATATCGAAGGAGAGTTTATTGTTATCTTTGATGATGGAGAGGTCTAGGAAGTTTATTTTGTTATTCATTTTCTATTCGGATGTATTCCATTCCGTATCAGCTTGTTCTAGGCGAATAAAACAGAATTACTTTAGTTGGTTGTTGGATTATTTTGAACCTATGAAAGAATCTTACCACCTTTCTTAAACTAGTTTCTGGGATATTGATATCTGAAAAGTAAAATTTTCATCGTATAGCGTCATTTTTAGTGTTCCGTACGGAACACTTATAAGATCACTTCGGTGTCTGACCGTCTGTCTGTCCGTCTGTCACACCCGATTTTCTCCGAAACTATTTGTCATAGAAAGTTGAAATTTGGTAATAATATAAGAATGATGGCCTCATCAGAGCCATGTAGCTTTGAATGTAAAATTTTGACTTAAGGGGTTAATTTTGGGGGGTGAAATTGGAAGTGAAAAAAAAAAATTTTTACTAGGTAATCGAGTGTGGTGTCAAATGAAAGCTTGTGAAAACACGAGTAAATAATATATATATATACATATTTATATATATATATAATGTAATATACTTGCGCGCAGTTTTCTTTGTATTATTTTTAAAAAAATCGCTGTCCACCCGCCTTATCTCGAAAAGTACTTATCAAAAAATTTGAAAAAAATTTTGGAATATTCTCCACGGGATGTAGATTGAACGAAAATTATCACGAGTGCATTACCTTTAATAATTTATCTGGTATATAAAAAAAAAAACAAAAATTTCAAGGTCATCAGATTTCAGTAAAGATTGGAAACAAACTTTGTTGAAAACTCATTTGGGTGTGTTTTGTGAAGTCACTGATCATTTTATACTTGTGTAACAAAATTTTTTATTTGATAAGCAATCAACGTACGGAACACTAATTGCGCAAGTTCAACTTGCACTTGACCGTTTTTTTAAAAATAAAATGGCATACATGTTTCTATCTTTTTTATTTTTTTTATCCAAAATTCTTATCAAAAAATTAATATTTCTGTTCGGTACCAGACATTTTTGAGTAGCGAACGAAAAACTAAACCTGCAATAAATTTTATCCCAGAATTTACTGTTTGGATGCTACAGGTTACTTTAATATACTATGAAACATATCAACTCAGTTTTTTTGCACATAAAACCTTATTATTGTATGAACAACACGTTACAATAAATCTCGAATTAATCAGTTTTTGTAATTTTTAGTTTCATAATAAGGATACGCACATAAATGTGCCTGATGACTATTCTATGCCCCACTGGATCAATCTGTCTTTCTATTCAACCAATAAGAAAATTCCTTATTCTAATTTTGTTCCACGAATTAAATTACCTCCTCCATTATCAGATGAAGAAATAAAAAAAAATGAAGGACACAGCTAAACGAGAACTTCTCTCTGAGGATGATTGTATACACAGTTCATTTTTTGATTATGATGCGTATGATGCTGCGGTCTTTCAGTTTCCATCTGCACATCATTTCCAGGAAGCTTCGTAAGTATGAACAATCTTACATAACTCAATAGATTGGGCTTACTTTCATATACAGTGAAATTCCCCTTCGCGGACACTCCTCTTACACTCTTGAACGGACAGTTTCTCATGGTCCCGACCGACTCCCATATAATTGGCATTATGTTAACTCCCTTTTGGACGGACATTCTCTCGAACGGACGCGGACACAAAAAAATGTTCTCTTAACCGGACAAAAAACAAGAAATAAGCGCCTTGTCTCATTTTTTCTGTAGCGAGTATCGCTGTTGCGTTTCCAAATCGCACCGCGTGCCAACTTCGCTGCCTGCCTTCACTGAGAGGCGTCCCCGAGTAAACCGGGGATTTAATATTAGTCTGACGCCTATGCGAAAAAGAGACACAGTGGGCGACACATTTATTGTAGAAATGGCTCAAAATAGAAAAATTCTCACGGTTAGACAAAAAAATTGAGATTATTGAAGTTTACAATAAGGAAAAGTTAAGTGTAAAGGACTTATTGAAGTTTTGATATCGGAAAAACATAAGCTGCTGATATAATTAAACATAAAGAAGTCCTTCTAAACAAGTAGATGTCGAACAGTAATTTGGATGAAAAAAGAAGCTTTTTGACTGGCGATAGTACCAAAATTGGCAAGTTTGTGTTGTAACTGGTTTATAGCAGCTCGCCATAAGGGGATTCCTTTGGCAGGTATGCACATGAATTGTTTTTTTAGATAAAGTTTTGTAGAATTAGAGCATTGATTTTCGTTTCATATCAATTCAAAGAATGGATAAAAAGGATCAGATTATCAGTAGGCTTGTCGTGACAAAAATGCAAAAAACTTATTGTTAATGTTTTTTTCAGGTCCGCTAATACGATGCAAATCAAAAGAAATAGCCGAGTCTCTGGGACATTCTACGTTCAGTGCTTCTTCTGGTTGGCTTAATAAATTTAAAATCCGCCACAACATAAGTTTTTAAAGCGATTTCAGGAGAAGGAGCTTCGGTTATTGCTGAAGATGTTTCATCATTCTTGAAAAAATGCCTTCTTTAATTAAGGGATATTCACCAAGAGACATCTACAGTCCCTGGCCAAATTATTAGACGCACTGTATTTTTTTTAGTAATTTTATGTTTCTTAAGAGTTTTTATGCAATAATGGTATATTTAAACTACAATATTATTGATTTTTATTTAAAAGAATTGTTGTAGACTACATATTTGTATTTATTTTTAACATATGGTAACACTGTGTTGACAAAGTGATACATGAACGTAAAAGTACAAACCTGTATCAGTCGCGATCGGAATCGAGTCAGGTACGGACGTGTTTCTGTGGCTTTATGGACTGTGATTGTTTGTTTAACAGTTTTATACTACTCAGTTTATTAGTTTATTTTGTATGCAGTGTTTTAAAAAAGTAATTGGACTATTTTTATTATGGGTAGAAAAGGCGATCTTTCACCACGTAAAAAAGCTGAAGTGAAGGCCCTTGTGATTGCGAAAACATTTACAAACCGAGAAATATCACGAAGATTGGAGGTTTCTGAAGCTAGTGTACGACGCAAAAAAAAGAAAATTGAGTCAGGGAAGGAATTAAGCCCGAAAAGAAAGAAAAGATGCGGTAGAAAACCAATTTTCACTCCACGGTCAGAGAGATGTTTGAAGAAAATTTGTGTAGAAAAACAGATTTGCTACCCACAAAGGTAATAAAATCACAACTCCAGGGTGCTAGCGTAAATGCTTCTGAGCGCACTGTTCGAAGAAAATTGAAAGAATTAGATTTTAAGGCCTGTCGCCCCGCCAGGAAGCCCAAGTTAACAGCTGCAATGAAAGCAAAGCGCCTGAAGTGGGCCAAACAATGGCAAGACAAAGATGTGGACTTCTGGAGATCGGTAAGATACAGCAATTTAATCAATAATTGATACATTATTATCATTTTCAGTTAAATAAAGCAAATAAACATGGAAGTTTATATATTTTTCCTATTTTTGACAGGTCTGCTTCAGTGACGAAAGCACATTCGAAATTTTGCAGAATAAAGCTCAGTATGTGCGTCGTCGTCATGGAGAAAAGTTTCATCCTGATTGGGTCGTCCCGACGGTTCAACATCCCACCAAAGTGATGATTTGGTCAGTCATCAGCGGCAAGGGCACTGGACGTCTGTACGTCGTCAAAGGAATAATGAGGAAAGATCAGTACAAAGAAGTATTACAAAATCGGTTGATTCCGCAGCTCAGAGAATGGTTTCCAAATGGGGAACCATTCACTTTTCATGCAAGATGGAGCTCCCTGCCACACTGCTCGGTCTGTTAAAGCTTTTTTGGCAGAAAAAAATATCCCTCTGTTGGATTGGCCCTGATATGAACCCCATTGAAAATGTGTGGGAGCTGATGAAAAGAGAAGTGGCTAAAGATGTGATTACCAACAAAACCCAGCTCCTAGAATCATCATCCTCAAATGCAGGAGACAGTACAATCTTGCATTGATAGCATGCCGCGCAGAATTAAAGCTTTGATAGCGGCTAAAGGTGGCTCAACTAAATATTGACTTTTACTAACATTAATTTCACTTTTCTTTAAAACTTAATAAACTTATGCTTTTCTAAATTAATGCTGTTTTATTTATGTCAAATAAATAGGTAATTGATTGGATAATATAAAAATAAAAAACAAAAAAACAAATCAATTTAAAATAATAAAAATATCACTCGGTAATTAATATTTTACATGAAATCTTGCAGTGCGTCTAATAATTTGGCCAGGGACTGTATAATGCCAATGAGACACGCCTATATTTTAGGGCTCTACCCAACAAAACGCTAACATTAAAAAAAGAAAAATGTGTTGGTGGTAAATATCCCAAAGAGAGGTTTACAATTTTGCATTGTGCAAATATGGCGTGAGAAAAAGAAAAACTCTTAGTCATTGGTAAGGCAGCTAAACCCAGAGCATTCAAAAATATTAACATAAATAACCTGCCTGTAACTTGAAAAAATATAATAACAAAGCTTGGATGACTAGAGAAATAGAGTGGTTGCAAGATCTTGATTGAAAAATGACAAAAAAGGAAGACGTCCGCTTAAAAAGATAAAAATCTTGTTTCTGCTCCCTAACTGTACATCAGCTTGCCAACTACTTGACAAGGGATTTATAAAAAATTTAAAATTTATTACCGAAGTCTAATACTAAAACACCTGATAGTAAACACTGAAACTGCTGGTACAGCTTTTGAGTTAATTAAGAAAATTACGCTATTGAATGCAGTTTACTTTGCAAAAACCGCTCGGGCACAAGTAATCAAGGAAACAGTTAAAAATTGCTTCCGTAAAGCGGGATTTAAGCATGAAAATATGCAAAGTGGAGACCAGCTAACTGAGGCTGTGACATCCAATCCAGAAGATGATTTACTACTTAACGAACTTGCAGATATCCTCAAAAATAAGAATTTGTTGGAGTTGACTGATAATGAAAACCTTAATGATGAAAATTTATATGTTAAAAATCCAGATTCAGAACAAGAAATTGAAGATCCACTTGAAATACAAGGACTTTCTGAAGATTCTGATGTCGATGAGGTTCCAGTACCAACAGATGCTATCCCAAATTATGGTGAAGCTATTACCCTAATCAAGCAGCTTAAAAGTTTTGCCGAAGATCACGGAGATGCAGAGTCTTTAAAGCTTCTTTCCAAATTAGAAATACGATTTGTGGACGCCAAGAAAGAAAAAAAAGACACAAACAACAATATATGAATTTTTGCGTCATTAAAGTAACCTTTCATTTCATATGTACAGTCCCTGGCCAAATTATTAGACGCACTGCAAGATTTCATATAAAATATTAATTACCGAGTGATATTGTACCGTTTTTATTATTTTAAATTGATTTGTTTTTTATTTTTATATTATCCAATCAATTACCTATTTATTTGACATAAATAAAACAGCATTAATTTTAGAAAAAGCATAAGTTTATTAAGTTTTAAAGAAAAGTGAAATTAATGTGAGTAAAAGTCAATATTTAGTTGTGCCACCTTTAGCCGCTATCAAGCTTTAATTCTGCGCGGCATGCTATCAATGCAAGATTGTACTGTCTCCTGCATTTAAGGATGATGATTCCACACATGAATAATCTTTTCTAGGAGCTGGGTTTTGTTGGTAATCACATCTTTAGCCACTTCTCTTTTCATCAGCTCCCACACATTTTCAATGGGGTTCATATCAGGGCCAATCCAACAGAGGGATATTTTTTTCTGCCAAAAAAGCTTTAACAGACCGAGCAGTGTGGCAGGGAGCTCCATCTTGCATGAAAGTGAATGGTTCCCCATTTGGAAACCATTCTCTGAGCTGCGGAATCAACTGATTTTGTAATACTTCTTTGTACTGATCTTGCCTCATTATTCCTTTGACGCGTACAGTGCCCTTGCCGCTGATGACTGACCACATCATCACTTTGGTGGGATGTTTAACCGTCGCGACGACACAATCAAGATGAAACTTTTCTCCATGACGACGACGCACATACTGAGCTTTATTCTGCAAAATTTCGGATGTGCTTTCGTCACTGAAGCAGACCTGTCAAAAATAGAAAAAATATATAAACTTCCATGTTTATTTGCTTTATTTAACTGAAAATGATAATAATGTATCAATTATTGATTAAATTGCTGTATCTTACCGATCTCCAGAAGTCCACATCTTTGTCTTGCCATTGTTTGGCCCACTTCAGGCGCTTTGCTTTCATTGTAGCTGTTAACTTGGGCTTCCTGGCGGGGCGACAGGCCTTAAAATCTAATTCTTTCAATTTTCTTCGAACAGTGCGCTCAGAAGCATTTACGCTAGCATCCTGGAGTTGCGATTTTATTACCTTTGTGGTAGCAAATCTGTTTTCTACACAAATTTTCTTCAAAACATCTCTCTGACCGTGGAGTGAAAATTGGTTTTCTACCGCATCTTTTCTTTCTTTTCGGGCTTAATTCCTTCCCTGACTCAATTTTCTTTTTTATGCGTCCTACACTAGCTTCAGAAACCTCCAGTCTTCGTGATATTTCTCGGTTTGTAAATGTTTTCGCAATCACAAGGGCCTTCACTTCAGCTTTTTTACGTGGTGAAAGATCGCCTTTTCTACCCATAATGAAAATAGTCCAATTACTTTTTTTAAAACACTCCATACAAAATAAACTAATAACTGAGTAGTATAAAACTGTTAAACAAACAATCACAGTCCATAAAGCCACAGAAACACGTCCGTACCTGACTCGATTCCGATCGCGACTGATACAGGTTTGTACTTATTTACGTTCATGTATCACTTTGTGAACACAGTGTTGCTATATGTTAAAAATAAATACAAATATGTAGTCTACAACAATTCTTTTAAATAAAAATCAATAATATTGTAGTTTAAATATACCATTATTGCATAAAAACTCTTAAGAAACAAAATTACTAAAAAAAAATACAGTGCGTCTAATAATTTGGCCAGGGACTGTATAACTCTATCCTATTATATTTTATATGTATCTAAAGGTAACAAATCTTTGTTTTTTCCTTAAATTTTAAGTTTTTTTGTTTATTTTAAAAATATTTACATACATAAGTATACGTTTTAAAATAAATTAATTACAGTTTTCATTAAAAGAACGATTTTTTTTTATTATTTTTAATCGGACGCCCCTCTTGAACTTTCGGTCGGTCCAGTTGGTGTCCGCCCAAGGGAGATTTCACTGTATTTGTTCCTTTTATTTACAGTACGAAAATATTCTCTAATTGAGGCTTACGGTATTTCTGGAAGCACTATGAGTGTGTCTGAAATAAATTGGTATTTACGTGATAAAAAATATATTCACTTCACTTGTTATATGTTTTCGTTTGGTCAAATAATCAAATACAAGGGTGAATTGCAAAGTCTTGTAAATAACATCTTTTGGCAGAAACAAAAATTTATTTCTCAACATAGTCTCTATCGAGTTCAATACATTTGGTTCAGCGAGATTCCAATTTTTTTATTCTCTCAAAAAAAAAAATGTTTTGAACTGTGCATAATACTCGATTACGGCACAAATAAAATTTTCTTCCTCCCAAGTCAATTTTTGAGGTTAGGAAACGAAAAATCACTTGGGCGAAATCTGGGGAATAGGGTGGGGGATACTATTTTGAAATTCAGCTCTTGCACTTTTGCCATTGCAGTATCCAATGTGTGAGAAGGCTTATTGTCGTGGTGAAGAAGCACTTTTTTGCCCGCTAATCTCGGTCGCTTGTGGTTCAACTCCCTACGCAAATGGTTCGATAATAAGAGCTGCGAGCATTGTATTACTCTTTTCCAAATAATCAATAATGATGATACCCTGTGAGTCCCAAAAAACAGTTGACATCACTTTTTTCCCACCCCATAAAACTATTTTCGCTTATTTAGGTCCACTTTCACCTTTACCAACTCACTCTTTTGACTGCCATTTGGTTCCGGGGTGTAATAGTGGACCCACAATTTTTCAATATATGATTTTGAAGTGTCCTTTCTCGTGCGTTTTTGGCCTGGAGTCAACAAAAATGCGGGACCCATCGCGCACTCAGCTTTTTTATTTTTAGAACTTCATATTATACACCCGTTTATATGAGATGTCTATATATATATATATATTAGAAACGCAGACTCTCTGCAGCTATACAAGCCGATAAAGTGGTTATCAAATTGCCAACACTTCACTGCAAGCAGCGTGATTTTTCGATGGATCCACGTCAGATATATGTGGCTCTTGTTTGTCGGTCCTAGCCCAACTGATAAGCCGTGATACGGCGAAACGCGTTTCGGGATGGCTCGACGAATATGAGAACAGCGGGGTAGGCTGCTGAAATATGGGCCTTCGTCCATTTTCAGTAGTTTTATATTGTTCCAAATATATAAATATAAATATATATGTAAATATATATATATATATATATATATATATATATATATATATATATATATATATATATATATATATATATATATATACGACGCTGGTTTGAAAAGTCCGTGCAAAAATAAAAACTACTTATGTGTTTGGGTAAACCGTTTTTATTTTTCGACATAGTCTCCTTTTAGGCTTATACACTTCGGCCAACGATGTTCTAGTTTATTGATCCCTTCCGAATAATAGGATTTGTCCAAGTCTGCAAAATAACCATTATTGTCTGCAATCACCTCCTCGTTTGAATAAAATCTTTGTCCCGCCAGCCACTTCTTCAAATTGAGGAACAAATAGTAGTCCGAGGGAGCCAAGTCTGGAGAATAGGGGGGATGTGAAACGAGTTGGAATCCTATTTCCATTAATTTTGCGACCACAACTGCTGAGGTGTGTGCTGGTGCGTTGTCGTGATGGAAAAGACTTTCATGTGGGCCAATCGCGGGCGTTTTTCTTGCAGCTGGGTTTTCAAACGGTCCAATAACGATGAATAATATTCACCTGTAATAGTTTTTACCCTTTTCCAGATAGTCGATGAGGATTATCCCTTGCGAATCCCAAAAGACAGTCGCCATAACCTTTCCGGCCGAAGGAACGGTCTTCGCCTTTTTTGGTGCAGATTCCCCCTTGGTAACCCATTGTTTAGATTGTTGTTTGGTCTCAGGAGTATAGTAATGTATCCATGTTTCATCCACAGTGACGAAACGACACTTAAAGTCCTCCGGATTCTTCTGGAACAGCTGCAAACCATCCTTGCAACACTTCACACGATTCCGTTTTTGGTCAAGCGTGAGCAATCGCGGCACCCATCTTGCGGATAGCTTTCTCATGTCCAAATGTTTATGCAAAATATTATGTACCCGTTCAGTCGAGATGCCCACAGCACTAGCAATCTCACGCACCTTAATTCTTCTGTCATCCATCACCATATCATGGATTTGATCAATGATTTCTGGAGTCGTAACCTCCACAGGCCGTCCAGAACGTTCAGCGTCACTTGTGCCCATATGGCCAGTCCGAGAATTTTGAAACCACTTATAGACTGTTCTAATCGAAGGTGCCGAGTCACCATAATGTTTATCAAGCTTCTCTTTAGTCTCCTGAGGCGTTTTGCCTTTCATAAAGTAATGTTTAATCACCACACGAAATTCTTTTTCGTCCATTTCTTGAAAATCACTCGACTTCCTTGATTCACACGAATGCCAAACACAAAGAAATAGACCAATTTGGCTGAAACTTGGTGTGCCTTCATTCAAGAGATGCTACTAACTAAACGTGACCTCGATACGCGCTGGTGGTTCCATCTCTCGGACTTTGCACGGACTTTTCAAACCAGCCTCGTATATATATATATATATATATATATATATATATATATATATATATATATATATATATATATATATATAATTAATATTTTACATGAAATCTTGCAGTGCGTCTAATAATTTGGCCAGGGACTGTATATATATATATATATATATATATATATATATATATATATATATATATATATATATATATATATATATATATATATATATATATATATATACAGTCCCTGGCCAAATTATTAGACGCACTGCAAGATTTTATGTAAAATATTAATTACCGAGTGATATTGTACCGTTTTATTATTTTAAATTGATTTGTTTTTTATTTTTATATTATCCAATCAATTACCTATTTATTTGACATAAATAAAACAGCATTAATTTAGAAAAGCATAAGTTTATTAAGTTTTTTAAAGAAAAGTGAAATTAATGTTAGTAAAAGTCAATATTTAGTTGAGCCACCTTTAGCCGCTATCAAAGCTTTAATTCTGCGCGGCATGCTATCAATGCAAGATTGTACTGTCTCCTGCATTTGAGGATGATGATTCCACACATGAATAATCTTTTCTAGGAGCTGGGTTTTATTGGTAATCACATCTTTAGCCACTTCTCTTTTCATCAGCTCCCACACATTTTCAATGGGCTATTACCCGGCCAATCCAACAGAGGTATATTTTTTTCTGCCAAAAAAGCTTTAACAGACCGAGCAGTGTGGCAGGGAGCTCCATCTTGCATGAAAGTGAATGGTTCCCTATTTGGAAACCATTCTCTGAGCTGCGGAATCAACCGATTTTGTAATACTTCTTTGTACTGATCTTGCCTCATTATTCCTTTGACGACGTACAGACGTCCAGTGCCCTTGCCGCTGATGACTGACCAAATCATCACTTTGGTGGGATGTTTAACCGTCGGAACGACACAATCAGGATGAAACTTTTCTCCATGACGACGACGCACATACTGAGCTTTATTCTGCAAAATTTCGAATGTGCTTTCGTCACTGTAGCAGACCTGTCAAAAATAGGAAAAATATATAAACTTCCATATTTATTTGCTTTATTTAACTGAAAATGATAATAATGTATCAATTATTGATTAAATTGCTGTATCTTACCGATCTCCAGAAGTCCACATCTTTGTCTTGCCATTGTTTGGCCCACTTCAGGCGCTTTGCTTTCATTGTAGCTGTTAACTTGGGCTTCCTGGCGGGGCGACAGGCCTTAAAATCTAATTCTTTCAATTTTCTTCGAACAGTGCGCTCAGAAGCATTTACGCTAGCATCCTGGAGTTGTGATTTTATTACCTTTGTGGTAGCAAATCTGTTTTCTACACAAATTTTCTTCAAACATCTCTCTGACCGTGGAGTGAAAATTGGTTTTCTACCGCATCTTTTCTTTCTTTTCGGGCTTAATTCCTTCCCTGACTCAATTTTCTTTTTTATGCGTCGTACACTAGCTTCAGAAACCTCCAATCTTCGTGATATTTCTCGGTTTGTAAATGTTTTCGCAATCACAAGGGCCTTCACTTCAGCTTTTTTACGTGGTGAAAGATCGCCTTTTCTACCCATAATGAAAATAGTCCAGTTACTTTTTTAAAACACTGCATACAAAATAAGCTAATAACTGAGTAGTATAAAACTGTTAAACAAACAATCACAGTCCATAAAGCCACAGAAACACGTCCGTACCTGACTCGATTCCGATCGCGACTGATACAGGTTTGTACTTATTTACGTTCATGTATCACTTTGTCAACACAGTGTTGCCATATGTTAAAAATAAATACAAATATGTAGTCTACAACAATTCTTTTAAATAAAAATCAATAATATTGTAGTTTAAATATACCATTATTGCATAAAAACTCTTAAGAAACATAAAATTACTAAAAAAAATACAGTGCGTCTAATAATTTGGCCAGGGACTGTATATATATATATATATATATATAATATATATATATATATATATATATATATATATATATATATATATATATATATTATGACTACTGTATTTTTATATAATGGCTACATTACTAATATTTTTTTTCAGGAATATACATGCCAAAGTGCCACCTAGACATAAACGAAGTTCAGGCAGCTTATTAGATTCCCAGGAGTTTATTAAAGGCGCGAGAAGAAAAATGTCCGATCCCGATATTTCTCAACATAAGACTGAATTCAACAGGCGATCAGAGCCGATAGCTATTCCTTCTGCAATTATTAATCCTGTAGTGTCACCTCATGCGGAAGGTTTGTACGTCAGTTTACGGTGTAATAATATTTTTATATTTTACAGTATCTTGCGAGGTGATGATCTTCAAGAAATATCTAACTTATATGTTTCTGTATATTTTAAATGTGATTTATTAAGTAATGCGATGAACTAAATATGACTACACATCTTAATTTTCATAGTATACGAGGCTGGTTTGAAAAGTCCGTGCAAAAATAAGAACTACTCTTCTGTTTGGGGTAAACCTTTTTTATTTTTCGACATAGTCTCCTTTTAGGCTTATACACTTCGTCCAACGATGTTCTAGTTTGTTAATCCCTTCCGAATAATAGGATTTGTCCAAGTCTGCAAAATATCCATTAGTGTCTGCAATCACCTCCTCGTTTGAATAAAATCTTTGTCCCGCCAGTCATTTCTTCAAATTGGGGAACAAATAGTAGTCCGAGGGAGCCAAGTCTGGAGAATAGGAGGGATGTGAAACGAGTTGGAATCCTATTTCCATTAATTTTGCGAACACAACTGCTGAGGTGTGTGCTGGTGCGTTTGTCGTGATGGAAAAGGACTTTCTTGTGGGCCAATCGCGGGCGTTTTTCTTGCAGCTCAGTTTTCAAACGGTCTAATAACGATGAATAATATTCACCTGTAATAGTTTTTTAAACCCTTTTCCAGATAGTCGATGAGGATTATCCCTTGCGAATCCCAAAAGACAGTCGCCATAACCTTTCCGGCCGAAGGAACGTTCTTCGCCTTTTTTTGGGGCAGATTCCCCCGTGGTAACCCATTGTTTAGATTGTTGTTTGGTCTCAGGAGTATAGTAATGTATCCATGTCTCATCCACAGTGACGAAACGACGCTTAAAGTCCTCCGGATTCTACTGGAACAGCTGCAAACCATCCTTGCAACACTTCACACGATTCCGTTTTTTGGTCAAGCATGAGCAATCGCGGCACCCATCTTGCGGATAGCTTTCTCATGTCCAAATGTTTATGCAAAATATTATGTACCCGTTCAGTCGAGATGCCCACAGCACTAGCAATCTCACGCACCTTAACTCTTCTGTCATCCATCACCATATCATGGATTTGATCAATGATTTCTGGAGTCGTAACCTCCACAGGCCGTCCAGAACGTTCAGCGTCACTTGTGCCCATATGGCCAGTCCGAAAATTTTGAAACCACTTATAAACTGTTCTAATCGAAGGTGCAGAGTCACCATAATGTTTATCAAGCTTCTCTTTAGTCTCCTGAGGCGTTTTGCCTTTCATAAAGTAATGTTTAATCACCACACGAAATTCTTTTTCGTCCATTTCTTGAAAATCACTCGACTTCCTTGATTCACACGAATGCCAAACACAAAGAAATAGACCAATATGGCTGAAACTTGGGTGTGCGTTCATTCAAGAGATGCTACTAACTAAACATGACCTCGATACGCGCCGGTGGTGCCATCTCTCGGACTTTGCGCGGACTTTTCAAACCAGCCTCGTATATACAAGGACATTATAAAAACCATTTAATATATTAAGACTGGAAAATGCTTATATGAAAAGAGATTACAGAAAAATAATATTATATGGTACCTCTATTTGATAACTGAAAAATTGAGCTGTAAGGAAACCGACTCTGTTAGGTTGTTTTAGCGTCCCCATTGGTAGACCGTTTATTCTAAAAGTGTTTCGATGATTTTTTGATAAACGAATAAAATTGACAGTTTGTAGCAATGTTGTCAGAATTGCACAAGAAATTTCCTATCAAGTTTTATAAAAATAAAGACGTTTACCTTTTTAATTAAAAATACAGGTCAAGTGCAAGTTGGACTTTCGCAATTAGTGTTCCTTATCGTGATTGCTTTTAAAATAAAATGAAATCCTTACCTAGGCTAAGTTAATTACGTCCCGGACATGTAATCAATCTAGCTCAATTTAGAATGTAGTAATAAAAGTGTAAAACAAATATTTACTACCTAAATATTTGTTTAATTATAAACAAATAAAATATAATCCTCTTGCCTTGATGCAGTAGCGATGCGCAGGCAATAATGTACTTGACAATATAGTAACAAACCCTTCACCGTCGTGTCGAGGAAGTTTCATGGGTTTTTACTCCAAAAATTTATCTATTTAGACTATTCCAGAATTTTTCAAAAACTTTTTAGTTTGTACTTTTCGAGATAGGGTGGAGGGACAACGATTTCTGGGCATTTTTTAAAAATAATACAAAGAATAATGTACGCCAGAAATACACACAATCATATACAGTGCGACCTCGATAATCCGGACTAATTAAACCCGCGGTGATCCGAATTAGTAAAATAATTCGAATTACTGAAGCAGGACATTATTTTAATACGAAACAACTAAAAAATAGTACATACATAGAATAAAATTTAAAAAGAAGCATATCTTATCAAGTTTTATCTTATTTTGTAAAAAATTTTGTATTTTTTGTTTGCTTGACCCTTCTTTGGTTCATCATAAAAGCAATTTCTTTTAATCTTTGAAGTACAAGAACATCACTTAGAGGATATCATTTTCTTCTGCCCATCTCATGCACACATTCAAACATTTAACTGCCTCAACAGTCTTCACAGTTGTTCTTAACAGTCTAGTTTGTATTAGTATTTAACTTTGAACCTTCATTATCACTCTCGTGTTGTTCATCTGTATCATCTGTCTTCCAGTGGTAACAAATCTTTATAATTTTCAAGCCAATTACATATATCCACGTTCGTGAGATTCTGCTCAGTGAGAACATTCAGCACAACTGAAACATCTGTTTAAATATTTACGAATTAACCAAAAAAATATTCAAAGAAAAATTTCAGGCTTTACCTTTCATTTCTTCATTCGTGGAAAGCAAATTGTGCCGCAATTCAGTCAGAGGAATTAGATCTTCAGCATCATATTCAGTGTCTGGGTTGGTATCTGCCACATAAACCATAATTTTGTGCCAGCACTTTTTCAAGACTTCAGGGGAGACTTTTTCCCATGAATTGCATAGTAGACATAATACGGCATCTTTTAGGTTAATGCTTTTGATAACCTAACAAGGTTCTCTTCATTATTTGATAAAATATGGGCTAAAAAACTTTTCCGATAAAATAATTTTGTCAGTCTGATTGTATTCTGGTCCATAGGCTGCAAAAAGTGCAGTACAATTTGGTGGAAAAAATAATTTGTAAACTGTCCATCCTCACTAGTCAGCTCTTCTATAGTTCCATGGCTCAAAGCGTTATCAACGATTAGCAGGGCTCTTTCAGGCAAGTTGAGACTTCTTAAATGACTTTTGACTTGACGAATAAAAGAATGATGAAACCATTCTAAGAAAATTGCTGTAGTTATCCATGCATTGGCAGATGATTTGTACTCAACCGGTATGTTCACATTTTTAAAAGCCCTCGGATTTTTTTGCCTTTCCTATCACTAACAACTTTAATTTTTGTGATCCATCAGCATTGCAACATGCTAGAAGGGTAACGCGTTCTTTGTTTATTTTTCGACCTGGTGCGGTCTTTTCCTGAAACGAACCAGCGTTTTTTCAGGCAACATTTTCCAATACAGAGCTGATTCATCTCCATTGTATATTTGAGTAGGTCCAAGGTTTAATTCTTTTATCTTATCTGCGAATAAAGTTAGGACAGGATCGACGGCACTTTCATCATTGGATAGTTTTTCGCCACAAACTTTTAAAGCACGCAGACCATGTCTTTTTCTGAACTTAGAAATCCAGCCTCTGCTAGCTCTAAAATTATAATTTCTGTAGGTTTCAGTGTAAAACTGTTTTGCTTTGCCTGATAAAACTTCGTAGGAAATTAGGACGTGCCTTGATCGTTGCGTACAAAACCATGTATACAAACGAGTTTCCATTTCTGGATATTCGGCTTTTCGTAATGTTTTTCTGACGCCAGGACCGGAAATAAATATAAATCCCCCCCCCCCCCCCTGAAGTTACACGTCCATAGTGAGTGTCCAGAATTATCTTTAAAATGAATCATATATACATACCTTTTGATTTCCCCTTGCTTCTTTTTTATATCTGAAATTGTGGATGTTCCTACTCCGTATTCATTTGCCAACACTTTTCCACTTTCACCAAGAACTAGTCTTTCTAATATATCGGACTTTTGTTTTATTGTTAGTGTAATATGTTTTCTTTTAGAAGGCATTTTAATATGTAGGTACATATACGTAAAAAAAACGTTTACGTACTTATATGAACCACATAAAGTAAAATAGAACGTAGGTAATGTTGTACTTGTGACAATAAACAAACTACAAAGTTCTTAACCTTTAGACGCGATACGCGATGCGTTGTAGGCAAATCAAAGGCACCTAGAGTTTGTGTGAATCCCAGATTTCAGTTTTCCCATGTAGTTTAAATTAAGTAGATGCCTAAAAAACGCAGGTCCGGATTACCTAGTACTATCAAATCCGGATTATAAAGTACACAATGCAATAGAAATGTTTGTCCGGATTATTAAAGAATCCGGTTTAATGGAAGTCCGGTTTATCGAGGTGGCACTGTATATATTTTTGAACTCGTATCGAACAGGCTTTCATTTGACACCCCACTTGACCTGGTAATTTTTTTTCACTTCCGATTTCACCTTCCAAAACTAACCCCTTACGTTAAAATTTAACTTTTTAAAACTCCACGGCTATCAATTCCTAAATTTCAACTTTCTAGGTCAAATAGTTTCGGAGAAAATCGGGTGTGACAGACAAACACCGAAGTGATCCCATAGATGTTTCGTACGGAACACTAAAAGATCAGTTTTTGATACTGCAAAAATTAACTACACCTCAACTTGTAGGTCATAATACTATAATCACTAAAGGAACACTGTAAAATTAAAAATACTTTATGCAAAGATGTTTCGTAAATTAGAATCACTTCACTTACATTAACGAATTTAATCCATATATTTTAGGGCAGTTTATCGTTTAATAGTTTATTTTGTTATTAATTTCGTTTTCGTTTTTTTTTTTTTTTTTATGGCTCTAGCTCACGTGCTGCAGGGAAGTCCCTAAAGCGCTCCAGGAGCGGCACGGGTGCGGAAAAAGCGATTCACGTTGTTCTTGAATCGCTGTAAATTGTACTCGGTGGGAAACACAGCGCTGGGCAAATTATTCCAAAGGGATGACGTTCTCCATATAAAAGATTGCTTGAAAAGCGTTGTACGCGGAGTAACAAGCTGAACCTCATACGGATGCGAAGCACCAGCGCGACGTGTATTTCTAAAATGCACCGCTTTGGGAGGAATTAAGCGGGCTACATCCTTCAAACACTTTCCATGAAAATACTTGTAGAACAGACTCAAGTCGCCAACCGTTCTTCGATGTTCCAGCGAATCAAGGCCACCGGTCAATTCCGGGTCCCCAATCAGACGGACCGCTCTTCTCTGAACAGAATCCAACAAATGCAGTGTATGTTTGGGAGCGGAGCCCCAAACGTGGGAGCACTATTCCATAGTTGGTCGAATTTGGGCTTTGTAAACAATTAACAGTTGCTGTGGGGTGTAAAGCTTTCTGGTTCTAAATAATATTCCCAACTTTTGAGAAGCTCTCCTTGCTATGCCTGCAACATGTTCATGCCAAGACATATTTGCTCCCAAACTAAACGCCCAACAAATTGAGCGACGATGCTAGGGGAATGGAGTGCCTCGACATAACTATGTCGGGTTCAGCAACGTTAACTTTTTTAGAAAAAACTGCCGCTTGGGTTTTTGTAGTGTTAAATTCCACTTGGTTACTGTCACCCCAAGATAGAATTTCTTCCAGGTCTTTGTTAAGTTGAACGACCTCCTGCTGTCTGCGGATATTCACCTGAGCAGCCGATGTCCGAGCGTTCAAGGTGAATGAAGAGACAAGCGTACTGTCATCTGCGAAGCTATAGATTGGATTCCCGGTCTTTTCCCAGCAGATCTTAATGTAAATGAGAAATATAGTAGGAGACAGTATGGAGCCCTGGGGCACACCGGCGTTGATAGTGAGGGTGTTAGAAAGAAATCCGTCGACCGCCACTCGTAAACAACGTTCTCTGAGGAAACATGAGAGCCACAAACAGAACCTTTCAGACATACCATAAGAGCGTAACTTAGCCAATAGTCCATCGTGTCAAACACGGTCGAATGCCTTGGATATGTCAAGAGCAACCGCTTGAGATTCTCCAAAGTGTTCAATTGCGTTGTTTCCAAACATGTGTTACATAAGTCAGAAGATCTCCTGTTGATCTATGTTTACGAAAACCATATTGGTGATCGCTAATAATATTGAATCGTTTAAGATATTTTAGAAGATGCTCATTGATAACCTTTTCCATGACTTTCGATATTATTGAAAGCAGTGCAACTGGTCGGTAGTTATTTGGCAAGGTCTTCTTACCTTTTTTAGGTATCGGCTGAACCGTGGCACATTTCCAGCAGGATGGAAATATTCCCTTTCTGTAGGATAGGTTAAAAAGTCTACGGAAAACTGGTGTTAGTTCCCTTGCACAGTTTTTGAGAACTATGGCAGGTATTCCGTCAGCGCCAGAAGCCTTCTTGGTGTCTAGCTTCATTAAACTACGCTTTATGATGCGCTGTCTGAAGACAACATCGGGCATCCTTGACTGCAATATGGGAATAGTAGGTGGTGTTTTTCCTTGGAAATCGACAGTAGAATGTGAAGCAAAGAGTTCAGCCAACAAGTTCGTTGCAATGGAATTATCTGGCCGTGTGAGTGGTGGTATGGTGGATTTGGTAAAATTTTGACTAACTGCTTTAGCGACTGCCCAAAAGGACCTGGAATTGTTGGGACAAGCGAGAAGTTTGTTTCTAATTCGTTGATTGTGTGCCTCCTTGGTTTCGTCGATAATTCCCTTGCATCTGTTCCGGGCATGAACAAAGATGTTTCGATTTACGGTGTTAGGATTTTCACGCCATTGTCGGTAGGCAATATGTTTAGAAGCAACAGCTTCTTTGCATTTTCGGTCGAACCAAGGCTTGCCGTTGGAGGAGCATTTCTTCTTCGAAAAAGGGATGTAAGCTTCCATACCAGCCAAAATAACATCGGAGACCTCCCTGGCGCAGTCAGATAGGTTTATCGGATGGAAAACAAATGTCCATCCAAGGGAAAATTCGAAAGTATTCCATGAGATCTTCCCATTTAGCAGATTTGTAGTGCCAAATCTTGGGCGGCCTAGGCGCCTCTCTGTCACTGATTGGCAGGATACTCGATGTCGAAAGCAGTTTATGGTCGGAAGAACCTAACGGCGGATTTACGGTGACCGTGTAAATCTCCGGATTGGTGGTTAAAAACAGATCAAGAAGACTGGCGAACTCCCCGTCTCGATCAGGGATCCGTGTTGGTTCGTCAATAAGCTGAGTTAAGCCATAACTGATTGAGAATGATTCAGCTTCACGACCTTGTTCGTCGGTAGTATTTAAATATTTAGCCAGTTGATATTGTGGACATTAAAGTCGCCCAGGATGGCAATTTCGGCACTTGGATAGTTACTTTGTAAATGATCGATGGTGTCTGCAAGAGAAGCGAAAAGTGTTCGAAAATTGGTATCACTTGGTGGTCGATACAGGGTACAGATGAACCTTGTGGTTTGTTGAGTCGTTATTTTTAACCACATAACATCAAAGTTTGGGGACTCCAGAGCTTCTTCTCGTTGACAAGAGAGGTCGCTTCTGACAAGAAGACAGATTCCAAAGTTACGCCTAAATCGGGAATAGAAGTCGTACCCAGGATAAAGATAGTTGACCGTGCTGGTCGATGGACTGACCTTGGTTTCACATAGAGCGAGTACATGAGGTTTATTTGATTGCAGGTGTTGATGCACTGAATTTATGTTCGAGTTTATACCTCGTATGTTGAAATATATTTTGCTGGATGCAAAAAAAAGGTTCTTTCAATCATTACAAAATAAAACTTTCTGGGCGTAGTTTGTTACAGGTCCATACGCGTTTCGATCTTTACCAATACAGCTCTTCGGTTACGGACTCTGTCTGTCTGCTCAAAACTCTGCTTATGTGGTTTCCATGTTGCCAGTACATCTTTCCAACCGTTCTTAATTAACTTCGACGCACAAGTCTACAAAAAAATATGTTGTTTTGGTGCAGCTCTGTTTTTATCTGTAGTTGATAAGGAAGGTAATATACTATAAATCGACAAAATTTATTTTACCCTGTCAGCTCTAGTTCACTACCTAACCTCATTTTTTATTTTTAGCCGTCTTATTCGATAACAGCAAGTTTTACAAAAACACTGATAAAATCAATCTTATTATTTCATAATGGCTAGTAAGTTAAGACGTTGTGTTAACGATCCTGATAAGTTTTGTTACATTTGTGGTGAATATATTTTAAAAGATCAGCGAAAATTGGTAACAGATACTGTGACTCGTTTGTATTTTGCTTACTTCAGCATAGAAATTTGCAGTCAAGATAAATCGCGAGTGCCTCATAGTGTATGTAATATGTGCATTAAACATCTGCGACAATGGGAGAAAAGTACACGTAAATCTCTGAAATTTGGCGTGCCCATGATTTGGAAAGAACAAAAAAAATCATCACGACGACTGTTACTTCTGTATGACAAATATAGTGGGCATCAATAAAACCAATCGTCATAAATAGAAATATCCCAATATTTCTTCAGCAAGAAAACCAATACCCTATTCAGAAAACATTCCAGTACCAGTTTTTCATCAGCTACCACAATGATGAAGAACCCAGTGCTTCTCAAGGAAGTGAATATTGTGCAGAAACATCGAATCCTAATTTATTTTCACAAAAAGAGCTTAATGATCTCATCAGAGACTTAGATCTTTCAGAAGGGCGTGCCGAATTGCTAGCATCAAGATTAAAAGAAAAAAAATTGCCTATCCTCTGATGTAAAAATTTCTTTATATCGCACTAGAGAACAAAACTTATTTCAATTTTTTTGCTTCTGATGAAAATTTAGTATATTGTAGTGATGTGAGCGACTTACTCACTTTCATGGGCTTGGAGACCTGTCAGGCAAGTGATTGGCTTGGCGTCTCTTTATTGACAGCAGTAAACGAAGTCTAAAAGCTGTTCTTTTACATAATGGCTATTCCGATTGGCCACTTTACTTGTATGAAAGAGAATATCAAGTGATGTCAATACTTTTACAGAAAATAAAATATGTTGAACATAAATGAGTGATATGTGTCGACTTGAAGATGGTTAATTCTTTGTTAGGACAACATAGTGGCTATACAAAAATATCCATGTTTTTAATTTGTTTGTGGGACAGTCGAGCCAAATCAAGACACTGGATACAAAAAAATTGGCCTGTGAGAAATGCTTTGGTCGTTGGTGAAAGAAATGTAATAAATGAGCCTTTGGTTTCGCGAGAAAAACAATGGACAAAAATGGTCAATGTTTCCATTTTTATTTCTGAAAAATTTCTTGGATTAAGTACTGAAAAAGTAAAAGCAGGCATTTTTGATGGCTCCAAATACGTCGATCAATTAAAGACTTTTTTTTTTTTTTTTTTTTTTTTTTTTTATGGGTCTAGCACACGTGCTACAGGGAAGTCCCTAAAGCGCTACAGGAGCGACACGTGTGCGGAGAAAGCGATTCACGTTGTTCTTGAATCGCTGTAGATTGTACTTCGGTGGGAAACACAGTCCTGGGTAAACCATTCCAAAGGTATGATGTTCTCCATATAAAAGACTGCTTGAAAAGCGTTGTACGAGGAGTAACAAGCTGAATCTCATACGGATGTGAAACATTAGCGCGACGTGTACTTCTAATATGCACCGCTCTGGGAGGAATTAAACGGGCCACATCTTTCGAACACTTTCCATGAAAGTACTTGTAGAATAGGCTCAAGTCGCCAACCGTTCTTCGATGCTCCAGCGAATCAAGGCCGTCGGTCAGTTCCGGGTGTCCAATCAGACAACAGCTCTTCTCTGGATAGAATCCAACAAATGCAGTGTATGTTTGGGAGCGGAGCTCCAAACATGGGAGCAGTATTCCATAGTTGGTCGAATTTGCGCTTTGTAAAGAATTAACAGTTGTTGTGGAGTGTAAAGCTTTCTGGGTTCGAAACAATATTCCCAACTTTTGAGAAGCTCTTCTTGCTATGCCTGCAACATGTTCATGCCAGGACATATTTGCTCCCAAATTAACGCCTAACAGATTGAGTGACGATGTTAGAGGGATGGAGTGCCCCGACATAACTATGTCGGGTTCTGAAACGTTAACTTTTTTAGAAAAAACTGCCGCCTGGGTTTTTGTAGCGTTAAATTCCACTTGGTTACTGTCACCCCAAGATAGAATTTCTTCCAGGTCTTTGTTAAGACGAATGACTTCCTGCTGTCTGCGGATATTCGTCTGAGTAGTCGATGTCCGAGCGTTCAAAGTGAATGAAGAGATAAGTGTACTGTCATCTGCAAAGCTGTAGATTGGATTCTCGGTCTTTTCCAGCAGATCGTTAATATAAATGAGGAAGAGAGTAGGAGACAGTATGGAACCTTGGGGCACACCGGCGTTGATAGTGAAGGTGTTAGAAAGAAATCCGTCAACTGCCACTCGTAAAGAACGCTCTCTGAGGAAACATGAGAGCCACAAACAGAACTTTTCAGACATACCATAAGAACGTAGCTTAGCCAACAGCCCATCGTGCCAAACACGGTCAAATGCTTTGGATATGTCAAGAGCAAACCGCTCGAGATTCTCCCAAAGTGTTCAATTGCGTTGTTCCAAACATGTGTTACGTAAGTCAGAAGATCTCCTGTTGATCTATTTTTTACGAAAGCCATATTGCTGATCACTAATAATGTTGGACCCTTCAAAATATTTTAGAAGATGCTGATTGATAGCCTTTTCCATGACTTTCGATATTATTGAGAGTAATGCGATTGGTCGGTAGTTATTTGGCAAGGTCTTCTTGCCTTTTTTAGGTATCGGCTGAACTGTGGCACATTTCCAGCAGGAAGGAAATATTCCCTTTCTGTAGGATAGGTTGAAAAGTCTACAGAAAACTGGTGTTAGTTCCCTCGCACAGTTCTTGAGAACTATGGCAGGTATTCCGTCAGCGCCTGAAGCCTGTTTTGGTGTCTAGCTTCATCAAAATACGTTTTATGATACGCTGTCTGAAGACAATATCGGGCATCCTTGACTGCACTATGGGAATAGTAGGTGGTGTTTTTCCTTGGAAATCGACAGTAGAATGTGAAGCAAAGAGTTCAGCCAACAAGTTCGCTTTCTCAACAGGTGTCGTTGCAATAGAATTATCTGGCCGTGTGAGTGGTGGTATGGTGGATTTGGTGAAATTCTGACCAACTGCCTTAGCGACTGACCAAAAGGACCTGGAATTGCCGGGACAAGCGAGAAGTTTGTTTCTAATCCGTTGATTGTGTACCTCCTTGGTTTCGTCGATAATTTCTTTGCATCTGTTCCTGACACGAACAAAGATGTTTACGATTTATGGTGTTAGGATCTTCACGCCACTGTCG
>CM032456.1:16391055-16413555 GCA_019049505.1 Pachyrhynchus sulphureomaculatus
GACATTCTCTCGAACGGACGCGGACACAAAAAAATGTTCTCTTAACCGGACAAAAAACAAGAAATAAGCGCCTTGTCTCATTTTTCTGTGGCGAGTATCGCTGTTGCGTTTCCAAATCGCACCGCGTGCCAACTTCGCTGCCTGCCTTCACTGAGAGGCGTCCCCGAGTAAACCGGGGATTTAATATTAGTCTGACGCCCTATGCGAAAAAGAGACACAGTGGGCGACACATTTATTGTAGAAATGGCTCAAAATAGAAAAATTCTCACGGTTAGACAAAAAAATTGAGATTATTGAAGTTTACAATAAGGAAAAGTTAAGTGTAAAGGACTTATTGAAGTTTTGATATCGGAAAAAACATAAGCTGCTGATATAATTAAACATAAAGAAGTCCTTCTAAACAAGTAGATGTCGAACAGTAATTTGGATGAAAAAAGAAGCTTTTTGACTGGCGATAGTACCAAAATTGGCAAGTTGTGTTGTAACTGGTTTATAGCAGCTCGCCATAAGGGGATTCCTTTGGCAGGTATGCACATGAATTGTTTTTTTAGATAAAGTTTTGTGGAATTAGAGCATTGATTTTCGTTTCATATCAATTCAAAGAATGGATAAAAAGGATCAGAGTATCAGTAGGCTTGTCGTGACAAAAATGCAAAAAAACTTATTGTTAATGTTTTTTTTCAGATCCGCTAATACGATGCAAATCAAAAGAAATAGCCGAGTCTCTGGGACATTCTACGTTCAGTGCTTCTTCTGGTTGGCTTAATAAATTTAAAATCCGCCACAACATAAGTTTTAAAGCGATTTCAGGAGAAGGAGCTTCGGTTATTGCTGAAGATGTTTCATCATTCTGGAAAAAATGCCCTTCTTTAATTAAGGGATATTCACCAAGAGACATCTATAATGCCGATGAGACACGCCTATATTTTAGGGCTCTACCCAACAAAACGCTAACATTAAAAAAAGAAAAATGTGTTGATGGTAAATATCCCAAAGAGAGGTTTACAATTTTGCATTGTGCAAATATGGCGAGAGAAAAAGAAAAACTCTTAGTCATTGGTAAGGCAGCTAAACCCAGAGCATTTAAAAATATTAACATAAATAACCTGCCTGTAACTTGAAAATATAATAACAAAGCTTGGATGACTAGAGAAATAGAGTGGTTGCAAGATCTTGATTGAAAAATGACAAAAAAAGGAAGACGTCCGCTTAAAAAAATATAAAAATCTTGTTTCTGCTCCCTAACTGTACATCAGCTTGCCAACTACTTGACAAGGGATTTATAAAAAAATTTAAAATTTATTACCGAAGTCTAATACTAAAACACCTGATAGTAAACACTGAAACTGCTGGTACAGCTTTTGAGTTAATAAGAAAATTACGCTATCGAATGCAGTTTACTTTGCAAAAAACCGCTCGGGCACAAGTAATCAAGGAAACAGTTAAAAATTGCTTCCGTAAAGCGGGATTTAAGCATGAAAATATGCAAACTGGAGACCAGCTAACTGAGGCTGTGACATCCGATCCAGAAGATGATTTACTACTTAACGAACTTGCAGATATCCTCAAAAATAAGAATTTGTTGGAGTTGACTGATAATGAAAACCTTAATGATGAAAATTATATGTTAAAAATCCAGATTCAGAACAAGAAATTGAAGATCCACTTGAAATACAAGGACTTTCTGAAGATTCTGATGTCGATGAGGTTCCAGTACCAACAGATGCTATCCCAAATTATGGTGAAGCTATTACCCTAATCAAGCAGCTTAAAAGTTTTGCCGAAGATCACGGAGATGCAGAGTCTTTAAAGCTTCTTTCCAAATTAGAAATACGATTTGTGGACGCCAAGAAAGAAAGACACAAACAACAATATATGAATTTTTGCGTCATTAAAGTAACCTTTCATTTCATATGTACAGTCCCTGGCCAAATTATTAGACGCACTGCAAGATTTCATATAAAATATTAATTACCGAGTGATATTGTACCGTTTTATTATTTTAAATTGATTTGTTTTTTATTTTTATATTATCCAATCAATTACCTATTTATTTGACATAAATAAAACAGCATTAATTTAGAAAAGCATAAGTTTATTAAGTTTTAAAGAAAAGTGAAATTAATGTGAGTAAAAGTCAATATTTTAGTTGAGCCACCTTTAGCCGCTATCAAAGCTTTAATTCTGCGCGGCATGCTATCAATGCAAGATTGTACTGTCTCCGGCATTTGAGGATGATGATTCCACACATGAATAATCTTTTCTAGGAGCTGGGTTTTGTTGGTAATTCACATCTTTAGCCACTTCTCTTTTCATCAACTCCCACACATTTTCAATGGGGTTCATATCAGGGCCAATCCAACAGAGGGATATTTTTTTTTTCTGCCAAAAAAGCTTTAACAGACCGAGCAGTGTGGCAGGGAGCTCCATCTTGCATGAAAGTGAATGGTTCCCCATTTGGAAACCATTCTCTGAGCTGCGGAATCAACCGATTTTGTAATACTTCTTTGTACTGATCTTGCCTCATTATTCCTTTGACGCCGTACAGACGTCCAGTGCCCTTGCCGCTGATGACTGACCAAATCATCACTTTGGTGGGATGTTTAACCGTCGCGACGACACAATCAGGATGAAACTTTTTCTCCATGACGACGACGCACATACTGAGCTTTATTCTGCAAAATTTCGAATGTGCTTTCGTCACTGAAGCAGACCTGTCAAAAATAGGAAAAATATATAAACTTCCATGTTTATTTGCTTTATTTAACTGAAAATGATAATAATGTATCAATTATTGATTAAATTGCTGTATCTTACCGATCTCCAAAAGTCCACATCTTTGTCTTGCCATTGTTTAGCCCACTTCAGGCGCTTTGCTTTCATTGTAGCTGTTAACTTGGGCTTCCTGGCGGGGCGACAGGCCTTAAAATCTAATTCTTTCAATTTTCTTCGAACAGTGCGCTCAGAAGCATTTACGCTAGCATCCTGGAGTTGTGATTTTATTACCTTTGTGGTAGCAAATCTGTTTTCTACACAAATTTTCTTCAAACATCTCTCTGACCGTGGAGTGAAAATTGGTTTTCTACCGCATCTTTTCTTTCTTTCGGGCTTAATTCCTTCCCTGACTCAATTTTCTTTTTTATGCGTCGTACACTAGCTTCAGAAACCTCCAATCTCTTCGTGATATTTCTCGGTTTGTAAATGTTTTCGCAATCACAAAGGGCCTTCACTTCAGCTTTTTTACGTGGTGAAAGATCGCCTTTTCTACCCATAATGAAAATAGTCCAATTACTTTTTTAAAACACTCCATACAAAATAAACTAATTAACTGAGTAGTATAAAACTGTTAAACAAAAACAATCACAGTCCATAAAGCCACAGAAACACGTCCGTACCTGACTCGATTCCGATCGCGACTGATACAGGTTTGTACTTATTTACGTTCATGTATCACTTTGTCAACACAGTGTTGCTATATGTTAAAAATAAATACAAATATGTAGTCTACAACAATTCTTTTAAATAAAAATCAATAATATTGTAGTTTAAATATACCATTATTGCATAAAAACTCTTAAGAAACATAAAATTACTAAAAAAAATACAGTGCGTCTAATAATTTGGCCAGGGACTGTATAACTCTATCCTATTATATTTTATATGTATCTAAAGGTAACAAATCTTTGTTTTTTTATTCCTTAAATTTTTAAGTTTTTTGTTTATTTTAAAAATATTTACATACATAAGTATACGTTTTAAAATAAATTAATTACAGTTTTCATTAAAAGAACGATTTTTTTTTATTATTTTTTAATCGGACCCCTCTTGAACTTTCGGTCGGTCGAGTTGGTGTCCGCCCAAGGGAGATTTCACTGTATTTGTTCCTTTTATTTACAGTACGAAAATATTCTCTAATTGAGGCTTACGGTATTTCTGGAAGCACTATGAGTGTGTCTGAAATAAATTGGTATTTACGTGATAAAAAAATATATTCACTTCACTTGTTATATGTTTTTTCGTTTGGTCAAATAATCAAATACAAGGGTGAATTGCAAAGTCTTGTAAATAACATCTTTTGGCAGAAACAAAAATTTATTTTCTCAACATAGTCTCTATCGAGTTCAATACATTTGGTTCAGCGAGATTCCAATTTTTTTATTCTCTCAAAAAAAAAAAATGTTTTGAAACTGTGCATAATACTCGATTACGGCACAAATAAAATTTTCTTCCTCCCAAGTCAATTTTTGAGGTTAGGAAACGAAAAATCACTTGGGGCGAAATCTGGGGAATAGGGTGGGGGATACTATTTTGAAATTCAGCTCTTGCACTTTTGCCATTGCAGTATCCAATGTGTGAGAAGGCTTATTGTCGTGGTGAAGAAGCACTTTTTTTGCCCGTTAATCTCGGTCGCTTGTGTGTGTCGCTCCCTACGCAAATGGTTCAATAATAAGAGCTGCGAGAATTGTATTACCCTTTTCCAAATAGTCAATAATGATGATACCCTATGAGTCCCAAAAAAACAGTTGACATCACTTTTCCCACCCATAAAACTATTTTCGCTTATTTCGGTCCACTTTCACCTTTACCAACTCACTCTTTTGACTGCCATTTGGTTCCGGGGTGTAATAGTGGACCCACAATTTTTCAATATATGATTTTGAAGTGTCCTTCCTCGTGCGTTTTTGGCCTGGAGTCAACAAAAATGCGGGACCCATCGCGCACTCAGCTTTTTTATTTTTAGAACTTCATATTATACACCCGTTTATATGAGATTCTATATATATATATATATATATATATATATATATTATATATAATATATATATATATATATATATATATATATACAGTCCCTGGCCAAATTATTAGACGCACTGTATTTTTTTAGTAATTTTATGTTTCTTAAGAGTTTTTATGCAATAATGGTATATTTAAACTACGATATTATTGATTTTTATTTAAAAGAATTGTTGTAGACTACATATTTGTATTTATTTTTAACATATGGTAACACTGTGTTGACAAAGTGATACATGAACGTAAATAAGTACAAACCTGTATCAGTCGCGATCGGAATCGAGTCAGGTAAGGACGTGTTTCTGTGACTTTATGGACTGTGATTGTTTTTGTTTAACAGTTTTATACTACTCAGTTATTTAGTTTATTTTGTATGCAGTGTTTTAAAAAAGTAATTGGACTATTTTTTATTATGGGTAGAAAAGGCGATCTTTCACCACGTAAAAAAGCTGAAGTGAAGGCCCTTGTGATTGCGAAAACATTTACAAACCGAGAAATATCACGAAGATTGGAGGTTTCTGAAGCTAGTGTACGACGCATAAAAAAGAAAATTGAGTCAGGGAAGGAATTAAGCCCGAAAAGAAAGAAAAGATGCGGTAGAAAACCAATTTTCACTCCACGGTCAGAGAGATGTTTGAAGAAAATTTGTGTAGAAAACAGATTTGCTACCACAAAGGTAATAAAATCACAACTCCAGGATGCTAGCGTAAATGCTTCAGAGCGCACTGTTCGAAGAAAATGAAAGAATTAGATTTTAAGGCCTGTCGCCCCGCCAGGAAGCCCAAGTTAACAGCTGCAATGAAAGCAAAGCGCCTGAAGTGGGCCAAACAATGGCAAGACAAAGATGTGGACTTCTGGAGATCGGTAAGATACAGCAATTTAATCAATAATTGATACATTATTATCATTTTCAGTTAAATAAAGCAAATAAAACATGGAAGTTTATATATTTTTTCCTATTTTTGACAGGTCTGCTTCAGTGACGAAAGCATATTCGAAATTTTGCAGAATAAAGCTCAGTATGTGCGTCGTCGTCATGGAGAAAAGTTTCATCCTGATTGTGTCGTCCCGACGGTTAAACATCCCACCAAAGTGATGATTTGGTCAGTCATCAGCGGCAAGGGCACAGGACGTCTGTACGTCGTCAAAGGAATAATGAGGCAAGATCAGTACAAAGAAGTATTACAAAATCGGTTGATTCCGCAGCTCAGAGAATGGTTTCCAAATGGGGAACCATTCACTTTCATACAAGATGGAGCTCCCTGCCACACTGCTCGGTCTGTTAAAGCTTTTTTGGCAGAAAAAAATATCCCTCTGTTGGATTGGCCGGGTAATAGCCCTGGTATGAACCCCGTGGGAACTGATGAAAAGAGAAGTGGCTAAAGATGTGATTACCAACAAAACCCAGCTCCTAGAAAAGATTATTCATGTGTGGAATCATCATCCTCAAATGCAGGAGACAGTACAATCTTGCACTGATAGCATGCCGCGCAGAATTAAAGCTTTGATAGCGGCTAAAGGTGGCTCAACTAAATATTGACTTTTACTAACATTAATTTCACTTTTCTTTAAAACTTAATAAACTTATGCTTTTCTAAATTAATGCTGTTTTATTTATGTCAAATAAATAGGTAATTGATTGGATAATATAAAAATAAAAAACAAATCAATTTAAAATAATAAAACGGTACAATATCACTGGGTAATTAATATTTTACATGAAATCTTGCAGTGCGTCTAATAATTTGGCCAGGGACTGTATATATATATATATATATATATATATATATATATTATATATATATATATATATATTTATTAGAAACGCAGACTCCCTGCAGCCATACAAGCCGATAAAGTGGTTATCAAATTGCCAAACACTTCACTGCAAGCAGCGTGATTTTTCGATGGATCCACGTCAGATATATGTGGCTCAATGTTCTCTTGTTTGTCGGTCCGAGCCCAACTGATAAGCCGTGATACGGCGAAACGCGTTTCGGGATGGCTCGACGAATATGAGAACAGCGGGTAGGCTGCTGAAATATGGGCCTTCGTCCATTTTCAGTAGTTTTATATTGTTCCAAATATATAAATATAAAATATATATATAAATATATATATATATATATATATATATATATATATATATATATATATATATATATATATATATGATGATGATTTTTGATACTTGACATACAGACTAACTAAAAATAACCAAAGAATCGCACTCGAGAACCTCTAATAAAAAAAACTCCATATAAAAGCAAAAAAAACATGTTTTTTTTTTAGAAAATCTTTAAACTTCAATATCTCGAAAACGGTTAAGTTTAGGATATCATGTCATAGAGTCAAATCGGTCAGAAACGACCTAAACTATAACATCCTTAATTATCTAGGACGACTTTCCCTGTAACCCTATATATATATATATTATATATATATATATATATATATATATATATATATATATATATATATATATATATATATATATATATGCACATTATTTTATTAATATCACGAGGCTGGTTTGAAAAGTCCGTGCAAAAATAAAAACTACTTATGTGTTTGGGGTAAACCGTTTTTATTTTTCGACATAGTCTCCTTTTAGGCTTATACACTTCGTCCAACGATGTTCTAGTTTATTGATCCCTTCCGAATAATAGGATTTGTCCAAGTCTGCAAAATAACCATTATTGTCTGCAATCACCTCCTCGTTTGAATAAAATCTTTGTCCCGCCAGCCACTTCTTCAAATTGAGGAACAAATAGTAGTCCGAGGGAGCCAAGTCTGGAGAATAGGGGGGATGTGAAACGAATTGGACTCCTATTTCCATTAATTTTGCGACCACAACTGCTGAGGTGTGTGCTGGTGCGTTGTCGTGATGGAAAAGGACTTTCATGTGGGCCAATCGCGGGCGTTTTTTTCTTGCAGCTGGGTTTTCAAACGGTCCAATAACGATGAATAATATTCACCTGTAATAGTTTTACCCTTTTCCAGATAGTCGATGAGGATTATCCCTTGCGAATCCCAAAAGACAGTCGCCATAACCTTTCCGGCCGAAGGAACGGTCTTCGCCTTTTTTGGTGCAGATTCCCCCTTGGTAACCCATTGTTTAGATTGTTGTTTGGTCTCAGGAGTATAGTAATGTATCCATGTTTCATCCACAGTGACGAAACGACGCTTAAAGTCCTCCGGATTCTTCTGGAACAGCTGCAAACCATCCTTGCAACACTTCACACGATTCCGTTTTTGGTCAAGCGTGAGCAATCGCGGCACCCATCTTGCGGATAGCTTTCTCATGTCCAAATGTTTATGCAAAATATTATGTACCCGTTCAGTCGAGATGCCCACAGCACTAGCAATCTCACGCACCTTAATTCTTCTGTCATCCATCACCATATCATGGATTTGATCAATGATTTCTGGAGTCGTAACCTCCACAGGCCGTCCAGAACGTTCAGCGTCACTTGTGCCCATATGGCCAGTCCGAGAATTTTGAAACCACTTATAGACTGTTCTAATCGAAGGTGCCGAGTCACCATAATGTTTATCAAGCTTCTCTTTAGTCTCCTGAGGCGTTTTGCCTTTCATAAAGTAATGTTTAATCACCACACGAAATTCTTTTTCGTCCATTTCTTGAAAATCACTCGACTTCCTTGATTCACACGAATGCCAAACACAAAGAAATAGACCAATTTGGCTGAAACTTGGTGTGCCTTCATTCAAGAGATGCTACTAACTAAACGTGACCTCGATACGCGCTGGTGGTTCCATCTCTCGGACTTTGCACGGACTTTTCAAAAACC
Source organism: Pachyrhynchus sulphureomaculatus (assembly GCA_019049505.1). Classification (NCBI taxonomy): domain Eukaryota; kingdom Metazoa; phylum Arthropoda; class Insecta; order Coleoptera; family Curculionidae; genus Pachyrhynchus; species Pachyrhynchus sulphureomaculatus. The sequence continues at coordinate 16,399,665 of CM032456.1, forward strand.
AGCCTCGTATATATATATATATATATATATATATATATATATATATATATATATATATATATATATATATATATATATATATAATTAATATTTTACATGAAATCTTGCAGTGCGTCTAATAATTTGGCCAGGGACTGTATATATAATATATATATATATATATATATATATATATATATATATATATATATATATATATATATATATATACAGTCCCTGGCCAAATTATTAGACGCACTGCAAGATTTCATGTAAAATATTAATTACCGAGTGATATTGTACCGTTTTATTATTTTAAATTGATTTGTTTTTTATTTTTATATTATCCAATCAATTACCTATTTATTTGACATAAATAAAAACAGCATTAATTTAGAAAAGCATAAGTTTATTAAGTTTTAAAGAAAAGTGAAATTAATGTTAGTAAAAGTCAATATTTAGTTGAGCCACCTTTAGCCGCTATCAAAGCTTTAATTCTGCGCGGCATGCTATCAATGCAAGATTGTACTGTCTCCTGCATTTGAGGATGATGATTCCACACATGAATAATCTTTTCTAGGAGCTGGGTTTTGTTGGTAATCACATCTTTAGCCACTTCTCTTTTCATCAGCTCCCACACATTTTCAATGGGCTATTACCCGGCCAATCCAACAGAGGGATATTTTTTTCTGCCAAAAAAGCTTTAACAGACCGAGCAGTGTGGCAGGGAGCTCCATCTTGCATGAAAGTGAATGGTTCCCTATTTGGAAACCATTCTCTGAGCTGCGGAATCAACCGATTTTGTAATACTTCTTTGTACTGATCTTGCCTTATTATTCCTTTGACGACGTACAGACGTCCAGTGCCCTTGCCGCTGATGACTGACCAAATCATCACTTTGGTGGGATGTTTAACCGTCGGAACGACACAATCAGGATGAAACTTTTCTCCATGACGACGACGCACATACTGAGCTTTATTCTGCAAAATTTCGAATGTGCTTTCGTCACTGTAGCAGACCTGTCAAAAATAGGAAAAATATATAAACTTCCATGTTTATTTGCTTTATTTAACTGAAAATGATAATAATGTATCAATTATTGATTAAATTGCTGTATCTTACCGATCTCCAGAAGTCCACATCTGTTTGGCCCACTTCAGGCGCTTTGCTTTCATTGCAGCTGTTAACTTGGGCTTCCTGGCGGGGCGACAGGCCTTAAAATCTAATTCTTTCAATTTTCTTCGAACAGTGCGCTCAGAAGCATTTACGCTAGCATCCTGGAGTTGTGATTTTATTACCTTTGTGGTAGCAAATCTGTTTTCTACACAAATTTTCTTCAAACATCTCTCTGACCGTGGAGTGAAAATTGTTTTCTACCGCATCTTTTCTTTCTTTTCGGGCTTAATTCCTTCCCTGACTCAATTTTCTTTTTTATGCGTCGTACACTAGCTTCAGAAACCTCCAATCTTCGTGATATTTCTCGGTTTGTAAATGTTTTCGCAATCACAAGGGCCTTCACTTCAGCTTTTTTTACGTGGTGAAAGATCGCCTTTTCTACCCATAATGAAAATAGTCCAATTACTTTTTTAAAACACTGCATACAAAATAAACTAATAACTGAGTAGTATAAAACTGTTAAACAAACAATCACAGTCCGTAAAGTCACAGAAACACGTCCTTACCTGACTCGATTCCGATCGCGACTGATACAGGTTTGTACTTATTTACGTTCATGTATCACTTTGTCAACACAGTGTTACCATATGTTAAAAATAAATACAAATGTGTAGTCTACAACAATTCTTTTAAATAAAAATCAATAATATCGTAGTTTAAATATACCATTATTGCATAAAAACTCTTAAGAAACATAAAATTACTAAAAAAAAATACAGTGCGTCTAATAATTTGGCCAGGGACTATATATATATATATATATATATATATATATATATATATATATATATATATATATATATATATATATATATATATATATATATATATATATATTATGACTACTGTATTTTTATATAATGGCTACATTACTAATATTTTTTTTCAGGAATATTCATGCCAAAGTGCCACCTAGACATAAACGAAGTTCAGGCAGCTTATTAGATTCCCAGGAGTTTATTAAAGGCGCGAGAAGAAAAATGTCCGATCCCGATATTTCTCAACATAAGACTGAATTCAACAGGAGATCAGAGCCGATAGCTATTCCTTCTGCAATTATTAATCCTGTAGTGTCACCTCATGCGGAAGGTTTGTACGTCAGTTTGCGGTGTAATAATATTTTTTATATTTTATAGTATCTTGCGGGGTGATGATCTTCAAGAAATATCTAACTTATATGTTTCTGTATATTTTAAATGTGATTTATTAAGTAATGCGATGAACTAAACATGACTACACATCTTAATTTTCATAGTATACGAGGCTGGTTTGAAAATAAAAACTACTCTTGTGTTTGGGGTAAACACTTCGTCCAACGATGTTCTAGTTTGTTGATCCCTTCCGAATAATAGGATTTGTCCAAGTCTGCAAAATATCCATTAGTGTCTGCAATCACCTCCTCGTTTGAATAAAATCGTTGTCCCGCCAGCCATTTCTTCAAATTGGGGAACAAATAGTAGTCCGAGGGAGCCAAGTCTGGAAAATAGGGGGGATGTGAAACCAGTTGGAATCCTATTTCCATTAATTTTGCGAACACAACTGCTGAGGTGTGTGCTGGTGCGTTGTCGTGATGGAAAAGGACTTTCTTGTGGGCCAATCGCGGGCGTTTTTCTTGCAGCTCAGTTTTCAAACGGTCCAATAACGATGAATAATATTCACCTGTAATAGTTTTACCCTTTTCCAGATAGTCGATGAGGATTATCCCTTGCGAATCCCAAAAGACAGTCGCCATAACCTTTCCGGCCGAAGGAACGGTCTTCGCCTTTTTTGGTGCAGATTCCCCCTTGGTAACCCATTGTTTAGATTGTTGTTTGGTCTCAGAAGTATAGTAATGTATCCATGTTTCATCCACAGTGACGAAACGACCCTTAAAGTCCTCCGGATTCTTCTGGAACAGCTGCAAACCATCCTTGCAACACTTCACACGATTCCGTTTTTGGTCAAGCGTGAGCAATCGCGGCACCCGTCTTGCGGATAGCTTTCTCATGTCCAAATGTTTATGCAAAATATTATTTACCCGTTCAGTCGAGATGCCCACAGCACTAGCAATCTCACGCACCTTAACTCTTCTGTCATCCATCACCATATCATGGATTTGATCAATGATTTCTGGAGTCGTAACCTCCACAGGCCGTCCAGAACGTTCAGCGTCACTTGTGCCCATATGGCCAGTCCGAAAATTTTGAAACCACTTATAAACTGTTCTAATCGAAGGTGCAGAGTTACCATAATGTTTATCAAGCTTCTCTTTAGTCTCCTGAGGCGTTTTGCCTTTCATAAAGTAATGTTTAATCACCACACGAAATTCTTTTTTCGTCCATTTCTTGAAAATCACTCGACTTCCTTGATTCACACGAATGCCAAACACAAAGAAATAGACCAATATGGCTGAAACTTGGTGTGTGCGTTCATTCAAGAGATGCTACTAACTAAACATGACCTCGATACGCGCCGGTGGTGCCATCTCTCGGACTTTGCGCGGACTTTTCAAACCAGCCTCGTATATACAGGACATTATGAAAACCATTTAATATATTAAGACTGGAAAATGCTTATATGAAAAGAGATTACAGAAAAATAATATTATATGGTACCTCTATTTGATAACTGAAAAATTGAGCTGTAAGGAAACCGACTCTGTTAGGTTGTTTTAGCGTCCCCATTGGTAGACCGTTTATTCTAAAAGTGTTTCGATGATTTTTTGATAAACGAATAAAATTGACAGTTTGTAGCAATGTTGTCAGAATTGCACAAGCAATTTCCTATCAAGTTTTATAAAAATAAAGACGTTTACCTTTTTAATTAAAAATACAGGTCAAGTGCAAGTTGGACTTTCGCAATTAGTGTTCCTTATCGTGATTGCTTTTAAAATAAAATGAAATCCTTACCTAGGCTAAGTTAATTACGTCCCGGACATGTAATCAATCTAGCTCAATTTAGAATGTAGTAATAAAAGTGTAAAACAAATATTTACTACCTAAATATTTGTTTAATTATAAACAAATAAAATATAATCCTCTTGCCTTGATGCAGTAGCGACGCGCAGGCAATAATGTACTTGACAATATAGTAACAAACCCTTCACCGTCGTGTCGAGGAAGTTTCATGGGTTTTTACTCCAAAAAAATTATCAAACAACGCACTCGATTTAGACTTTATTTAGACTATTCCAGAATTTTTCAAAAACTTTTTGGTTTGTACTTTTCGAGATAGGGTGGAGGGACAACGATTTCTGGGCATTTTTTAAAAAATAATACAAAGAATAATGTACGCCAGAAATACACACAATCATATACAGTGCGACCTCGATAATCCGGACTAATTAAAACCGCGGTGATCCGAATTAGTAAATAATTCGAATTACTGAAGCAGGACATTATTTATATTAAAAAAAAAGAGTCATTTAATACGAAACAACTAAAAAATAGTACATACATAGAATAATATTTAAAAAGAAGCATATCTTATCAAGTTTTATCTTATTTTGTAAAAAATTTTGTATTTTTTGTTTGCTTGACCCTTCTTTGGTTCATCATAAAAGCAATTTCTTTTAATCTTTGAAGTACAAGAACATCACTTAGAGGGATATCATTTTCTTCTGCCCATCTCATGCACACATTCAAACATTTAACTGCCTCAACAGTCTTCACAGTGTTCTTAACAGTCTAGTTTGTATTAGTATTTAACTTTGAACCTTCATTATCACTCTCGTGTTGTTCATCTGTATCATCTGTCTTCCAGTGGTAACAAATCTTTATAATTTTCAAGCCAATTACATATATCCACGTTCGTGAGATTCTGCTCAGTGAGAACATTCAGCATATCTGAAACATCTGTTAAATATTTACGAATTAACCAAAAAAATACTAAAAGAAAAATTTCAGGCTTTACCTTTCATTTCTTCATTCGTGGAAAGCAAATTGTGCCGCAATTCAGTCAGAGGAATTAGATCTTCAGCATCATATTCAGTGTCTGGGTTGGTATCTGCCACATAAACCATAATTTTTGTGCCAGCACTTTTTCAAGACTTCAGGGGAGACTTTTTCCCATGAATTGCATAGTAGACATACGGCATCTTTTAGGTTAATGCTTTTTAATAACCTAACAAGGTTCTCTTCATTATTTGATAAAATATGGGCTAAAAAACTTTTCCGATAAAATAATTTTGTCAGTCTGGTCCATAGGCTGCAAAAGTGCAGTACAATTTAGTGGAAAAAAATAATGTTGTAAACTGTCCATCCTCACTAGTCAGCTCTTCTATAGTTTCCATGGCTCAAAGCGTTATCAACGATTAGCAGGGTTCTTTCAGGCAAGTTGAAACTTCTTAAATGACTTTTGACTTGACGAATAAAATAATGATGAAACCAGTCTAAGAAAATTGCTGTAGTCATCCATGCATTGGCAGATGATTTGTACACAAACACGTCTTTTTTGCCTTTCCTATCACTAACAACTTTAATTTTTGTGATCCATCAGCATTGCAACATGCTAGAAAGGTAACGCGTTCTTTGTTTATTTTTCGACCTGGTGCGGTCTTTTCCTGAGAACGAACCAGCGTTTTTTCAGGCAACATTTTCCAATACAGAGCTGATTCATCTCCATTGTATATTTGAGTAGGTCCAAGGTTTAATTCTTTTATCTTATCTGCGAATAAAGTTAGGACAGGATCGACGGCACTTTCATCATTGGATAGTTTTTCGCCACAAACTTTTAAAGCACGCAGACCATGTCTTTTTCTGAAGTTAGAAATCCAGCCTCTGCTAGCTCTAAAAATTATAATTTCCGTAGGTTTCAGTGTAAAACTGTTTTGCTTTGCCTGATAAAACTTCGTAGGAAATTGGGACGTGCCTTGATCGTTGCGTACAAAACCATGTATACAAACGAGTTTCCATTTCTGGATATTCGGCTTTTCGCAAGGTTTTTCTGACGCCAGGACCTGAATCACATTTGGAAATAAATCTAAAAGAAGTTACACGTCCATAGTGAGTGTCCAAAATTATCTTTAAAATAAATCATATATACATACCTTTTGATTTTCCCTTGCTTCTTTTTTATATCTGAAATTGTGGATGTTCCTACTCCGTATTCATTTGCCAACACTTTTCCACTTTCACCAAGAACTAGTCTTTCTAATATATCGGACTTTTGTTTTATTGTTAGTGTAATATGTTTTCTTTTAGAAGGCATTTTAATATGTAGGTACATATACGTAAAAAAAAACGTTTACATACTTATATGAACCACATAAAGTAAAATAGAAATTAGGTATGTTGTACTTGTGACAATAAACAAACTACAAAGTTCTTAACCTTTAGACGCGATACGCGATGCGTTGTAGGCAAATCAAAGGCACCTAGAGTTTGTGTGAATCCAGATTTCAGTTTTCCCATGTAGTTTAAATTAAGTAGATGCCTTAAAAACGCAGGTCCGGATTACCTAGTACTATCAAATCCGGATTATAAAGTACACAATGCTATAGAAATGTTTGTCCGGATTATTAAAGAATCCGGTTTAATGGAAATCCGGTTTATCGAGGTGGCACTGTATATATTTTTGAATTCGTATCAAACAGGCTTTTATTTGACACCCCACTTGATGACCTGGTAATTTTTTTTTCACTTCCGATTTCACCTTCCCCCTTACGTTAAAATTTAACTTTTAAAACTCCAAGGCTATCAATTCCTAAATTTCAACTTTCTAGGTCAAATAGTTTCGGAGAAAATCGGGTGTGACAGACGAACAGACAGACAAACACCGAAGTGATCCCATAGGTGTTTCGTACGGAACACTAAAAGGTCAGTTTTTGATACTGCAAAAATTAACTACACCTCAACTTGTAGGTCATAATACTATAATCACTGAAGGAACACTGTAAAATTAAAAATACTTTATGCAAAGATGATTCGTAAATTAGAATCACTTCACTTACACTAACGAATTTAATCCATATATTTTAGGGCAGTTTATCGTTTAATAGACTCCGATATTTTGCTGGATGCAAAAAAAAGGTTCTTTCAATCATTACAAAATAAAACTTTCTGGCGTAGTTTGTTTCAGGTCCATACGCGTTTCGATCTTTACCAATACAGCTCTTCGGTTACGGACTCTGTCTGTCTGCTCAGAACTCTGCTTATGTGGTTTCCATGTTGCCAATACATCTTTCCAACCGTTCTTAATTAACTTCGACGCACAAGTCTACAAAAAAAATATGTTGTTTTCGTGCAGCTCTGTTTTTATCTGTAGTTGATAAGGAAGGGAATATACGAGGCTGGTTTGAAAAGTCCGTGCAAAAATAAAAACTACTTATGTATTCGGGGTAAACCTTTTTTATTTTTCGACATAGTCTCCTTTTAGGCTTATACACTTCGTTCAACGATGTTCTAGTTTGTTGATCCCTTCTGAATAATAGGATTTGTCCAAGTCTGCAAAATATCCATTAGTGTCTGCAATCACCTCCTCGTTTGAATAAAATCTTTGTCCCGCCAGCCATTTCTTCAAATTGGAGAACAAATAGTAGTCCGAGGGAGCCAAGTCTGGAGAATAGGGGGGATGTGAAACGAGTTGGAATCCTATTTCCATTAATTTTGCGACCACAACTGCTGAGGTGTGTGCTGGTGCGTTGTCGTGATGGAAAAGGACTTTCTTGTGGGCCAATCGCGGGCGTTTTTCTTGCAGCTCGGTTTTCAAACGGTCCAATAACGATGAATAATATTCACCTGTAATAGTTTTACCCTTTTCCAGATAGTCGATGAGGATTATCCCTTGCGAATCCCAAAAGACAGTCGCCATAACCTTTCCGGCCGAAGGAACGGTCTTCGCCTTTTTTGGTGCAGATTCCCCTTGGTAACCCATTGTTTAGATATTTGTTTGGTCTCAGAAGTATAGTAATGTATCCATGTTTCATCCACAGTGACGAAACGACGCTTAAAGTCCTCCGGATTCTTCTGGAACAGCTGCAAACCATCCTTGCAACACTTCACACGATTCCGTTTTTGGTCAAGCGTGAGCAATCGCGGCACCCATCTTGCGGATAGCTTTCTCATGTTCAAATGTTTATGCAAAATATTATGTACCCGTTCAGTCGAGATGCCCACAGCACTAGCAATCTCACGCACCTTAACTCTTCTGTCATCCATCACCATATCATGGATTTAATCAATGATTTCTGGAGTCGTAACCTCCACAGGCCGTCCAGAACGTTCAGCGTCACTTGTGCCCATATGGCCAGTCCGAAAATTTTGAAACCACTTATAAACTGTTCTAATCAAAGGTGCAGAGTCACCATAATGTTTATCAAGCTTCTCTTTAGTCTCCTGAGGCGTTTTGCCTTTCATAAAGTAATGTTTAATCACCACACGAAATTCTTTTTCGTCCATTTCTTGAAAATCACTCGACTTCTTTGATTCACACGAATGCCAAACACAAAGAAATATACCAATATGGCTGAAACTTGGTGTGCGTTCATTCAAGAGATGCTACTAACTAAACATGACCTCGATACGCGCCGGTGGTGCCATCTCTCGGACTTTGCACGGACTTTTCAAACCAGTCTCGTACTATAAATCGACAAAATTTATTTTACCCTGTCAGCTCTAGTTCACTACCTAACCTCATTTTTTATTTCTAGCCGTCTTATTCGATAACAGCAAGTTTTACAAAAACACTGATAAAATTAATCTTATTATTTCATAATGGCTAGTAAGTTAAGACGTTGTGTTAACGATCCTGATAAGTTTTGTTACATTTGTGGTAAATATATTTTAAAAGATCAGCGAAAATTGGTAACAGATACTGTGACTCGTTTGTATTTTGCTTACTTCAGCATAGAAATTTGCAATCAAGAAAATCGTGAGTGCCTCATAGTGTATGTAAAATGTGCATTGAACATCTGCGACAATGGGAGAAAGGTACACGTAAATCTCTGAAATTTGGCGTGCCCATGATTTGTAAAGAACAAAAAAAATCATCACGACGACTGTTACTTCTGTATGACAAATATAGCGGGCATCAATAAAACCAATCGTCATAAATGGAAATATCCCAATATTTCTTCAGCAAGGAGACCAATACCCTATTCAGAAAACATTCCAGTACCAGTTTTTCATCAGTTACCACAATGATGAAGAACGCAGTGCTTCTCAAGGAAGTGAATATTGTGCAGAAACATCGAATCCTAATTTATTTTCACAAAAAGAGCTTAATGATCGCATCAGAGACTTAGATCTTTCAGAAGGGCGTGGCGAATTGCTAGCATCAAGATTAAAAGAAAAAAAATTGCCTATCCTCTGATGTAAAAATTTCTTTATATCGCACGAGAGAACAAAACTTATTTCAATTTTTTGCTTCTGATGAAAATTTAGTATATTGTAGTGATGTGAGCGGCTTACTCACTTTCATGGGCTTGGAGACCTGTCAGGCAAGTGATTGGCTTGGCGTCTCTTTATTGACAGCAGTAAACGAAGTCTAAAAGCTGTACTTTTACATAATGGCTATTCCGATTGGCCACTTTACTTGTATGAAAGAGAATATCAAGTGATGTCAATACTTTTACAGAAAATAAAATATGTTGAACATAAATGAGTGATATGTGTCGACTTGAAGATGGTTAATTGTTTGTTAGGACAACATAGTGGCTATACAAAAATATCCATGTTTTATTTGTTTGTGGGACAGTCGAGCCAAATCAAGACACTGGATACAAAAAAATTGGCCTGTGAGAAATGCTTTGGTCGTTGGTGAAAGAAATGTAATAAATGGTCAATGTTTCCATTTTATTTCTGAAAAATTTCTTGGATTAAGTACTGAAAAAGTAAAAGCAGGCATTTTTGATGGGCTCCAAATACGTCGATCAATTAAAGACTCCACTAATTTTGAGACATCTATGACTGAAGTTGAACGACTTGCGTGGAAATCTTTTGTAGCGGTTGTACAAAATTCCCTCGGACATTACAAGGCTGAAAACTATGTACAGTGAGTTGATGAAATGCTTCATCATCGGGGGACGTTCATATGATGGCATACTATTGCTGGGAACTTATGCGAAATTGCCCAAGACAATTTCACTCTAAAAAATCACTTAAAAAATAATTTCTTCATGTAAAATCTTAAAACAAAGCCATATTTTTGTAAAAAATGCATTTTTTTCTATCTCATTATCTGGAACTGATACAAAAAAAACCAGTAACATACTTAAAATCAGGTCTAAAATCCTAGGCACCGAAATGTGGGTAGGCTAGTGTTATCATCTCTCCGAAATTTCCTAAACTAGTACAATGAAATAGTTTTTAGTCAAAGATTAGCTTAGAAAACAAGAATCTTTACGCCTATGCTAAAAAGTTTAACCCGGTTATTAGACTGTTATTATTGTAAAAATAGCGCCACAGTACTCCATCTAACAATTAATAGAACGTAAATATACTACAACATGAACTTATTTTTAGTGTTCCGTACACTTAGGGGATCACTTCAGTGTCTATCTGTCACAACCGATTTTCTCCGAAACGAATTTGACATAGAAAGTTGAAATTTGTAATAAATATACGAATGGATGGCCCAATCAGAGTCGTATGATTTTGAAAGAATGTTGACTTAAGGGGTTAATTTTGGGGGTGAAATCTGTAGTGAAAAAAAAATTTTTTGCAAGATCATCGAGTGGGGGGTCAAATGAAAGCTGGTGATAACACGAGTTAAAAATATATATGTTGTAATAGTCGCGCAAACTATTCTTTATATTATTTTTAAGAAATTGCCAAAAATCGCTGTCCCCCACCCTATCCCCAAGAGTACTGATCAAAAAATTTCGAAAAAATTTTGGAATATTCTCCACAAAGTATAGATTGCGCGAAAATTATCACAAGTATATTACATTTGATAATTCATCCAGTATAAGAAAAAACTGTTTGACTTGACAATATGGTGGAGATTTTTTTCGTGGAGAGTTGTGAATTTAACCGGGACTAAGAGCTACGAAATATCAATACGTATTCGGTGCAATCAGTAATATCCGCGTATACTTTTCAGTATATTACTGCCTTAAGCATTTGGCCAATCACAAAAAAATGGTGATGACTGGTGACCAACGGATAGGTACCGAGACAAAATAATTCATTTTATTTGTTTATAATTAAACAAATATTTTGGTAGTAATTATTTGTGGTAAACTTTACTTTACTACAAAGATGTCTCGCTTTTTATATATTCTTGGTAATTTTTATATTGAAGATGAATGTATGATTGAAGTTCATAGAATATTTCAACACGGTACGGAACACTAATTGTCCAAGTCCGACTTGCTCTTTGCCGTTTTTAGTCTTCCGTACGGAACACTTATAAGATCACTTCAGTGTCTGTCCATCTGTCACACCCAATTCTCTCCGAAACTACTTGACATAGAAAGTTGAAATTTGGCGCTAATATAGGAATTGATGGCCTCATCAGAGCCGTATAGTTTTGAAAGTTAAAAATAATATGAAATGCATAAAATTTTTTTTATCAGAGTGTCAAATGAATGTTTGTAAAAACACGAGTTCAAAAAATATATATAATGTAATACTTGCGCGCGCTTTCCTTTGTTTTATTTTAAAAAAAATTGCGAAAAATCGTTGTCCCACCCATATCTCCAAAGTATTGATCAAAAAATTAAAAAAAAATTTTGGAATATTCTCCACAGGGTGTAGATTGAACGAAAATTATCACGAATGCATTACCTCTAATAATTTATCTGGTATATAAAAGAAAAACAAAAAATTTCAAGGTCATCAGTTTTCAGTAGAGATCGGAAAAAAACTTTGTTGAAAATTCATTTGGGGTGTGTTTTGTGAAGTCATTGATTATTTTATACCTCCGTAATAAAAAATTTATATTATAAAACCAATCAACGTACGGAACACTAATTGCGCAATTCAGATTTGCACTTGGCCGGTTATTTTTTTTAAATAGTATTGGCAAAGTTCCCTTAACATTCGAATCAATATGATACAATTTGCTCTTTATCAGCACTGATATTTTAATAAACAACTTTAGTATATTTAATTTATTAAGAACCGAAAAAACTGGCAAGACACAAAAAAATATTGTATAGGGCAAGTACGTTAAAATTAATATCTTATCGTTTCACCTAGTTTTTTTTTTGTTTCAATAATTTAATACTCTGTCTTCTCGTACTTTTTAGATAAAGAGTTTTCACCGCCAGTGAGAATGGTAGTGGGTTCGGAAGGTTCGCCACCACATGAATCCCGAGCTTTAATAAATCCTTTTGATCCATCGCATGTAACTATTAAACTAACTTCAAATCGGAGACGATGGACCCATATATTTCCAAAAGGACCTACCGGAGTTTTAATTCAGCAACATCATTATCAAGCTGTACCAGCACAGAGCGATCCATCTGGTTCGGAAAAAGATTCCGCTAAACAACGAAATATTCAACAGCAAAATAATAAGTCGATTGTTGTAACGGCTGCTTTGCAAGAATGTAAGTATATATATATATATATATATATATATATATATATATATATATATATATATATATATATATATACATATATATATATATATATATATATATATATATATATATATATATATATATATATGTATATATATATATATATATATATATATATATATATATGTATATATATATATATATATATATATATATATATATATATATATATATATATATATACATACATATATATAACATGTAGGCTGAAAAATTTTTGGTCTGACACATAGATGTCGCCCGTTTCCTTATGATTTTTAGGAAGTACTAACCTTCAAACGATACGTGTCAAAATTTCATGAGATTTCGACGATAAGTTTACAAGTTACAGTGGTTTGAGTGACGCTACTTTTGATATTTTCAAAAAATGGTATTTCGTGTGTTGATTAAACACTGTGTTTTGATGGGAAAAAATACCGTTCAAACAAAGCAGTGATTTGATAAGTGTTATGGGATCTCTATACAGGGTTTGATTAAAAATAAGAAAGTTGCAGTCACATTCGGTCAAAACCGGAAGTAGTTAAAAATATTTCTTATATATATATATATATATATATATATATATATATATATATATATATATATATATATATATATATATATATACGAGGCTGGTTTGAAAAGTCCGTGCAAAAATAAAAACTACTTATGTGTTTGGGGTAAACCTTTTTATTTTTCGACATAGCCTCCTTTTAGGGTTATACACTTCGTCCAACGATGTTCTAGTTTGTTGATCCCTTCCGAATAATAGGATTCGTCCAAGTCTGCAAAATATCCATTAATGTCTGCAATCACCTCCTCGTTTGAATAAAATCTTTGTCCCGCCAGCCATTTCTTCAAATGCTGAGGTGTGTGCTGGTGCGTTGTGATGGAAAAGGACTTTCTTGTGGGCCAATCGCGGGCGTTTTTCTTGCAGCTCGGTTTTCAAACGGTCCAATAACGATGAATAATATTCACCTGTAATAGTTTTACCCTTTTCCAGTTAGTCGATGAGGATTATCCCTTGCGAATCCCAAAAGACAGTCGCCATAACCTCTCCGGCCGAAGGAACGGCCTTCGCCTTGTTTGGTGCAGATTCCCCCTTGGTAACCCATTGTTTAGATTGTTGTTTGGTCTCAGGAGTATAGTAATGTATCCATGTTTCATCCACAGTGACGAAACGACCCTTAAAGTCCTCCGGATTCTTCTGGAACAGCTGCAAACCATCCTTGCAACACTTCACACGA
>CM032456.1:16416055-16504257 GCA_019049505.1 Pachyrhynchus sulphureomaculatus
TTACTTTCAATTACGATACCATAGTGGCAATCATGATAATAATTATTGCTGACCCTAATAGCTTTTTTGTGTTTAGAATTATTATTTTAGAAGTGTTTTCTTTCATAATAAATAGAAGAATCAGAAAATTGATCTGTTACTTTGATAAAAAATTGTAAATTATGAGGACAAGTGACCGCATTAAATGTGAGACTAATTATATTTCAAAATCAACAACATTTGGACTCCTGGACAAAATTAACGCAACAATATATTAAATCATACAAATCTCTATAATGAATTAATTTTAATAATTTTTTATGAACATTAGTTACACTAAAAGTTAGAAAAAACTTATTCGGATTACTTTAAAAGTGAATTAGCTGCCAAATTTCTCTATAAGATTCGAATTAAAATTATTCTTAAGAGCTAATAACAAAATCGTTGAAATTATGTAATAATGAAAAAAATAAACTGGGACATTAGTAGCAAAATTAATGGTTTGTAACTGGGACACTAGTAGCGTGCGTTGCCTCCTCTACTTCGGATGACAGCGTTTATGCGCCTAGGCATGCTTCTAATTAAATTTTGGATAAAGTCTTGAGGAATTTGCTCCCATTCTGTGATAACTGCATTTTCAAGTTCCCTCAGGTTTCTAGGTGCAGGTATATGACGTTTCACATTTTTCTTAAGGTGATCCCATACATGTTCTATCGGATTCAGATCCGGGCTTTTTGGTGGCCATTGCATAATCGGTATATCAACTTAAGATAATCGAGTACCTCCCTAGCCACGTGAGATCGAGCGTTGTCTTGTATAAACAGGAAATTGGGTCCCACAAAAATGACCGAAAGGCATCACATGTTCTATTACAATATTCTCAAGATACTAGTCAGCATTCATGGATCTCGTACGGACAGGAACTAACTCTGTGCGAGCATCAAAGCAGATACCACCCCAGAACATAACAGAGCCACCGCCCGAATGGAATCCTTGCAGAGATATTGCAAGGAGCAAACCTCTCTCCTGGTCTTCGCCATACTCGCTCACGACCATCTGGGTGTTTTTAGACTAACCCTAGTTTCATCTGTGAAGAAAACTTGTTTCCAATCATCCACAGACCAGTTTTCGTGATTTCGAGCAAAACGTAACCTGGCAACTCTGTTCTCTCTAGTAAGCAAGGGCGCAGTGGCTGGTCTTCTACTGTTTAATCCAGCTTCATTTAACCGTCTTCTAATTGTTTTAGAAGAAATAGTGACATTGCGAACAGTTTCGAGTTCGTTTCTTATTATAGAACTAGTGACAGCCCTGTTTCTTAAAGCATATTGTCTTATATAAACGTTCATCTAGGTCGCTAGTGCATCGTTTTCGCCCTTGCCCTAGCCTTCTAGAATAAGTTCCTTCTTCATTCAAGTGTCTTACCATACGACTTATTGTTGGAACGATGTTTGCCTAACAAATTGGCAACATAACTCTGACAATATCCCTCGTCCAATAAAACTGAGGCTCGCACTACCTCGTGTTCAGTTAAATTCCTTGTTCGATTCATTTTTCTAATTCTTCGGGGGTCAAAAATATAAAACAGTCTACCACAAAAACGTTTTACTTTGAAAAAGGAAACAATTTATAAGCTTACTTTTAAAGAAAATCTATCGCATTATTACAGAAAATTGTTTATCTTCTAAAAAATTCTTTAAAACTGTAAATCTAAACGAATCGTTTTGATTTCTGTCATGAACAACGAAACAAAATATGCATAGCCTACTATTCAAATACTCGATAAACTTTATTATTATACGAGGCATGTTTTTTAAGTAAGTACCGTTTTGGAATTAAAAAAAGACGTGCAAAGATATCGCTATAATTTTATTTTTACATGAAAGCCTGTACCTTAATCTACTTTTCTACATAATTTCCGTGAATATTGAGGCACTTGTCATAACGTGGCACCAGTTTTTGAATACCCTCAGCTCATAAAATTCTGCCGCCTGACTTGTTAACCACTGTATCACAAATGTGATAAAAAACACTACGAGAATATTGAGGAAAGCAGTCGCACAATGATGAAATTGTAAAGCGTCTGTTTTCTCTCACCTTTTCGTCCACTTTCTGCAACAAATCTTCATTAACGACCGAAGGACGCCCACTCCGTTCTTCATCATGCACATTTGTGCGGCCATCTTTAAATGCTCTCACCCATTTCCTTACCATTCCATCACTCATAATGTTTTGTCCGTAAACTTCACAGATCTCACGATGAATATCGATCGGTTTTACGCCTTTAGCACTAAGAAATCGTATAACAGCCCGTACTTCACAATCGGCGGGACTCACGATTGTCGTAGGCATCTTAAACACTCAGTAAACAACGTATACAATGAAGAATCAGACTGTAATGGCGTCAGTGCGTAGACACGAGATGTAGGTTACCAGCGCGCATGCGCGGAACGCCGACCGTATCGCTGCGGCGGCGGAATCGCAAAACGGTACTTACTTAAAAAACATGCCTCGTATATTATATTATATAAATTAATTTTCAGATTGTTGCGTTAATTTTGTCCAGGAGTGTATGTATATATATATATATATATATATATATATATATATATATATATATATATATATATATATTATAATATATATATATATATATAGTAGTAGTAGTAATTTAATTTTTTACTGAAGTTTTTGGCTTTGTCCCTTTATTTTAGATTGTAAAAAACGCCCAAACCATACCATACCGGTTCAAATATTTCAGCGTCTACTAAAAATTCTACTAAAAGCAGTACTCTTCTTTGGGGTGCTACTGGTGAGCAGGAGTGGACCCCAGCTTTAACAACGGGTACGTAATATTTTACGTACACATGTTTACTAAAGTTTAAACGTGGATATTTCTTGAACTTTTTTGAAGAAAAAGTCTTCTTCATTAGTTAAAGTTTTTTTTTAAATAGTTATAATAATGATTTTTCACTACTTGCTTGGTGAGAATGGATATATTTCCAATAACATTTTAAGGCTGAATTTTTAAGTTAAAATACTTAAGAAAATTTTGCATGCAGTAACATTGGTTAACTACTTACATGTATTTCTTAAATAGAAAAAAACCACTATTAATAAATAATTGTGAAAAATGTTATTGGAAATATTTCTTTTGCTTTGTGTTGCTGTTTGACCAAACATAGTAAGGCATATATTTTTTTTCCTTCAATGAACATCATTGGAAATTTTCATTTCATTTGGAAGTATCCTTATCTGTACCTGTACATGTAGTGACAATTCTAGTGAAAAATACTTTTTCTTTTAAACTCTGCTTAATGATTACGTACACCTATTTTGTTTTATTATAAAAAGCAAAAACCTAAATTACTGGACCAAATAAGGAAAAAAATCATAAACTTCAAAAGCACTATAATGATACAATAAGCTATAAAATCGTTATTATTCGAGTTATATATGAATTTTAGAATTCAAATAAAAATTAAATTCGCTTAGCCATTTTGAAGTTTAGGACAACCTACATTTTAAAAATAATTGTCTAGTGCCAAAAAAAGTTTATGTTAAATTTAATTAAATTCGTTAAAATTAGTACGAGGTGGGATAATACTAAATTCTGACGCAGTTTATGCTTCGGAAGCTAATTATTCCATGCGTAATCGACGTCACTTAACGATCTAGCTCTTATTCTTTAACAGTTGGAGAGCCCGATGTATGAAAACTACCCTTTTTTAGTGTAAGGTTGAGAATGGCTAAACATTAAGTAGCTAGTTTGTCTGTCAATTTCTAGCCTTATTAAAAGGGTCATTTTCAGTATTTCAGCAAATATTTCTTTTAGTAGCTTTTAATACAAATATGTCTTTCCCTCACTCAGTTAAAACACAGTATTTTTCTCTATATCTTAATTATTTTTTTACATCACTGACTTAAAAAAAAAAGTTTTATATGGTATTGTCTAAATAAGCTCATAGGGTTACGTAACAATAGGCAGCTGCGTGTGCGGAAAACCTAATTAATGGTGTGCGCTTGTTACAACCGCCACACAGAGTGAGAGAAGTGCCATTTTTTGAACAGAAATCTGTTAAGGGTGCGCATTTTATCCGATTTGAATAAATCAAACGGGAAAATACTCGTTTAAAATACTGTACAGGATGAGTCAAATATAGAGTTCTGATTTGTTTCGGGAATGACGAAAAAATGTTCAATACAATAGTTTTAGGGAATGTTAAGGTGCACAGTTTAAAATTATTTTTAAGTATTTATTTATTTATTTATTTATTCATTCCTGTATTGCCATCAAGATTACATAACGTAAAAAAGCAACGTCATATAAAAGTAGAATATATGCATATAGCTAACAAAAATAAGACACCATACAGAGGACAAAATCCTACAACTATTAATAACTAAAATTATTGATCAAAATTAAAAGAATAGAAACATTTTGAGAGAGCAAACATTTTTGCTTCCCTTTTGAATCTCTCAACCCCCTCAATGTTCCTGATCTCCAATGGGAGAAGCCGATATGCCTTTATGCATTTAAAATATGGCCCTTTTTCAAAAAAAAAGTAGCATGGTAGGGGGCTCGTAATTCGTTTCTACCTCTAGTCGTGATTGCCATATCTGGAGCATATTCATCCCTATTTGTCAAGAAAAATGATGGATTCTTCTTAACAAAGGTGACCAAAGCCATGAAGTAGAGACCTGGGACCGTAAGTAACCCCATTTCAATAAAGTGTAGTCGACATGGCGTTAGAGGATGTAAATGACGCATGCATCTCACAATTCTCTTTTGTGCCCTAGAGATAACCCTAGCAAATCTTGAAGATCCCAGAATGAAATCCCATAGTTTAATTAGGATTGAACATAAGCAAAATAGAAAAGTTGTATGCTATTTGATGATACAATATATCTAAGTCTTCTAATAAGAGCACACGCACTATTGAGCTTAGACTGAGCAAATACTTGAGTCAATATTAACCCCCAAAAATTTTATCGTCTCTATATTGGATATTGACTTTAGTTCATGTCGCACACATATAACACAGGGGAACAGTTGTTTTGGTGTCGAGGTTTTTTGAGCTAATTCTATATCAATTTGATGTCCTGAATTCAAATAACGTATTCATTTGTACCTAGGAGCTCAAATTTTTAAGATATACAATTTTAGAGAAATATAAGTTACATTATTGTAACTCAAATCCGTAAGTGTAGTAAACAAAAGTAGATACGAAATTTTTTATTTTAGTTATACAAAATACAATATTATGTCGTACTTTACAAACAAAAAAAAAAACATTAAAGAAATGAAATAGTCACTCAACACTTGGAAAGCTTCTTTTCCGCGAGATTCTTGAATGTTTTTTTAAACAGTCCCTTTTTAAACTCCAGCAGTAATCTGCCATCATGTGCATGTCCCATCTTCCTTGGTAGCGGTCCTCCATAACTTGGTGAAATCTTTCACCTTGTTCCTCACTCATGTCTCCTAAATTTTCTGGAAAACGGTCTAAGTGGCTGTGTAAATAGTGTATTTTAATACTCATATTGCACCCTAAGGATTTGAAACTATTAAGCATCTTGTTAACCATTTCAACATAGTTTTGAGCCTTATGTTTGCCTAGAAAATTTTCTACAACTGCAACAAATGATGTCCAAGCTTCTCGTTCAACTTGATTCATTGAATTTATGAAGGCAAGATCCTTAATTAATTGTCTTATTTGTGGGCCGTCAAATATCCCTGCTTTGAGTTTTTCTGTGCTCAACTGATGCATTTTTATCCCTATATATGCAAAACAAGACCCATTCTTATCAAGAGCCTTTACAAATTGCTTCATTAAGCCCAACTTTATATGTAACGGAGGAAGTATGATTTTTTCTCTTTCAACCAAAGCGTCGTTAATGACATTCTTTTCCCCAACGTCCATGTTTTCTCTCTGAGGCCAATCTTTTCTAACCCAGTGGTGTGTTTTGTCCCTACTATCCCAGAGGCACAAGAAACACGGATATTTCGTGTAACCACTTTGCTGCCCAAGCAGAAAGTTTACCATTTTTTAAGTCTACACAAATCATCCATTGATGTTCGTAATACTTTATCTTCTGCAAGACCAAAGCTATGGTATTATATTCTTCTTTCAGTTTCGTTGAGTGAGCTAGTGGTATTGAACCATATTTATTCCCATTATGTAGAAGGACACATTTTAAACTTCCCTTTGAACTGTCAATAAATAGGCGCCAATCATCTAGAATATATTCAGAAAGTCCCATTTCTTTCATCCTAATTTCGTGACAAAATACAAGATTGTCTTCTTGAGAAAAGAATGGTAGCAGATCTTTTTCTCTTGTACGGTAAAAAAGGTAATTTTGGTTCCTTGTTCCAGTAAATTTTTGTCGTTCAACCTAGAAGCCAGTACTTCAGAAGCTTTTTTCGATAAATTGAGATCCCTGGTGAGATCATTTAATTCATTTTGATTGAAGCGTTGAGGAACTGATGACGTCCCCTCATAGTCACTGTTAGTTTCATTAGCATCAGAACTTTTATTAGCATCAGAAGAGCGATCAGAGGGAAAATATTCGTCATCAGAGATATGTGGTAGCTGATGAAATGTTGGAATCGGTATTTCATCTGAGTGCGGGATAGGGCGTATTGCCGAGTCTAAATTGGGATAAGTCCACTTACTGCGGTTATTTCGATTGATTCCATTAGTATTTACTAAACAGAAATAACAATCATTGAAGTGGTTTTTTGGTTCTCTCCAAACCATTGGTACGCCGAATTTTAGACATTTTCTTTTCCCGGTAGTCCACTGCCATAAATGCTCTGTACAAGTTTTACATACGAGATTGCGGGCCCACGTTTTGTCCTGATCACCAAGCTTAACTCCAAAGTATCCAAGATACGCTCGCTTTACAAAGTCAGTAATTGTATTCTCCGCATATATAGCAAAACACATCAGGTTGATTTACACAACTTCTTCTTGAACTGGAACCTGAACTCATTTTAATTCTGTTCAATAACACAAAAACACTCTTTTCTTAACATAAAATAACACGCCGAATTCGATCTACTCTCATTAGTAAGAACGCACAAACTGACGAGACTTACCCGAGTTAGGTGATTAAAAGGGTCAGTTCAGGTACCTGATAGGCAATGGTTCCACTATTTATAGATTTACCTGGAATTTACTCAATTACAGACTGACAATAAAACCATTGTACCTACATTAATGAATATATAATAATTTTAGAACTCTCATAAATGAATATACTGAATAAAAACCACACATTGGTAGATAAGTTGATGTATCTAAAAAAGTAGAGCTGATAGAGAAAAACGGATTGCATGTATAGATTTAGCGTCCCAAATATAGTTAAAATCAGCTCTAAAATCCCAGCGCACCAAAACAAAAATATTTTTTTGTTGCCGTGTGTAATGATTGTGTGGGTATTTTATTTTTATTACATAATATAAGGCCCGTTTTATTTCCATTAAGACAAAGGTAATTCTTTTCGCACCACTCTGCCATTCCCGCCACTATACGAGAACAGATCACCGACAGGCTAGCGATGGAAGAGCTTGACAAAATGACCGATATGTCATCAACAAATTGACAAGCCATTTCATCCCCATCGTCATCATCCACATCCTGCTGCCGCAGCAGATAGTCCGGTAAATCGTTCACATACAACAAGAAACGCAGTGGACCTAGTATCGATCCTTGTGGTACACCCCTACACATGCTGTTAGGGTCTCAAAAATAGTCCCGGAGGTTAATCCTAACATTCACTGACTGGGATCGGTTTTGTAAATATGACTCCAGAAGCCCCAGGGCCACTCCCCTCACCCCATATCTCTCTAGCTTAATGAATAGCAGTGTGAAATTTATGGTATCAAAAGTATACAAGGTACTTCAAAAAAGTGTGGCCGATATAACATTTGTTATTGTGATTTTGAATGACGAGTAAAACTTTTGTACCACCATGAATGGAGCAATAGAGGCCGATCCAAATTTTTTATCCAAAATAATATTTTCTGATGAAGCTACCTTTCACAGTAATGGAGCAGTTAACAGCCATAACATGCATTATTATTCAACAGTTAATCCATTTTGGGCCCAGGAAGTTCAAAACCAAAACCATTGGTCGCTTAATATATGGTGTGGTATATTAAATTTTCGAATTATTGGTCCATATTTTTTCCGCTAACCGCTTAACGGGCCTAGATATCTAAATTTTTTGCAAGACGAATTATCCCAGCTTCTTGAAGAAGTTGTGACTTAACATCTTTAGACTTGTTTTTGTGGGGCTACAATAAAGATCATGTTTATGTGAATCCTCCTACAACACTAGTAGATATGGAAAATAGGATACGGGATGCGTGCAGGACAATAACGCCCTTTATGCTAAGGAAAGTGAAAGAAAATATAGTAAAACGACTAAACATGTGTATTCAACTACTCAGTATATATCACCACTACACCAAACACTTTATTTTTTGCACTCGACGCGCATTTCGCTAACCATGTTAGCTTCATCAGGAGCGATGATTGACTAAAGCTAAACTACAAATCTACCCTATTTATACTTAGCCTAACCCTTGAATTACTCAAGCGGAACTAATGACATAGGCAAGGCCATCAGTTCCGGTCAAGTAACCAGTAGAGGGTACTATAAGGAATAGGCCATCTGTCTTTATTTAAACTACTTTTACGTTTTATGATTTCCATACTTTCGTATGCGTTCAACAATCTCCTATCAGATACATTCCTTATTTCCTTCTTTCTGAACATAAAATATATTTTTATATAACAATCAATTTTATGTTCAGAAAGAAGGAACAGCTATGGGGAATTGCTTATCACGTTTCATGGCCAATTTATTCATGAGTAAGTTTGAAATCGAAGCCAGTCAAGAATTCGAATATTTCCCAAGGGTATGGTATAGGTATGTGGATGATATTTTCGCGATTTTTGATAGAAAGAAAGCAAATATTGATGATTTTGTTTCTAAATTAAATAGCCGGTATGATTCCATTAAATTCACTTACGAAGTTGAGAACAAAGGATAATTGCCTTATCTAGATATTTTAATTATTAAAAATAATAATAGATTAGAATTTGATATCTATAGAAAGGACATAGTAACAGATAGATATATTCCTAATGATTCATTTCATTGCAAACAACATAAATTAGCCTCATTACATTTTTTTAGTTCATCGTTTGGTCACTTTCCCTCTGAATAGAGTAAACTTTAATAAAGAAAGGAATCGTATTAGAAATATAACTAGAGTTAATGGTTATGACGATGACTTAGTAAATAAGCTAATAAATAGACATAAGTTTAGGTTTAATAGTCAGAATTCCACCTTTTTTACACGTGAAGAAAACAACACCAAGTATGTCTCCATACCATATAATCCGAAATATAGCAAGGGACTCAATAAGGTATTTAATAAGGTAGGCCTCACCTTAGTCTACAAGTCATCAGACAATCTGAGAAATATCTTAGGAAATCCCAAAGATAAGAAATTAGTTGTAATGATTGTGACAAAAAGTATGTTGGGCAAACAAGAAGGTCAATTAAAACAAGATTTAAAGAACACTTAGCACACTTGAAATACAATAGAACAGAAAAGTCTAGCATTGCCTAACATGCCTTTGAAGCTGATCATACTGTAACATTAGATAATCTAAGATTAATAAGGAATGTATCTGATAGGAGATTGTTGAACGCATACGAAAGTATGAAATCATAAAATGTAAAAAGTAGTTTAAATAAAGACAGAGGGCCTATTCCTTATAGTCCCCTCTACTGGTTGCTTGACCGGAACTGATGGCCTTGCCTATGTTATTAGTTCCGCTTGAGTAATTCAAGGGTTAGGCTAAAGTATAAATAGGGTAGATTTGTAGTTTAGCTTTAGTCAATCATTGCTCCTGATGAAGCTAACATGGTTAGCGAAACGCGCGTCGAGTGCAAAAACAAAGTGTTTGGTGTAGTGGTGATATATACTGAGTAGTATCATTGTGCCAAAGATTCCACATTCCCAACTTAGATGTGTATTCAAGTAGAAGGGCATATTTTTGCATATTTATTACGTCATAATAATTAATCATTAGATAAGTTAAACTATATTAAAATTATTATTAACTGTTGGTTAATGTTTTTACAATAGCGTAAGTGTATTAAAAAAAGGGTAAGAATTGAAAAATTTAAAATAAACCGAAAACTATTAGAAATAGGTATATGACATAGTTAATAAAAGTTGGAGGGTTTTGTAAAATCTATCAGAAAAAATAATAAGGTACAGTGCCATTTAAAAAAATTGAGATTTTTCAATTTAAAATAGTCGAAATGCATAAATTTATTTTGGACACCCTGTAGCATCTAACTCAAATTTCTTTACATATATCTTGTTTTCCGTCTCTATAGAACGCTCGTACCAATTATGACTATTCCACCTTCAGAAACAATGGCACTACTGGCAATTTTTTACAAAACTGAAAACTAGTATTTTATTAAAAAATTGAAATATTAGAAAAACTACTAGGTTTAGGTATATAACATTATTTATAAATAGTTATAAAATTTTACGCAGAATTTAAAAATCAATTAGAAAATAGGATGTTCCATTTAAAAAAGTATATGTTATATCAGCCACACTTTTTTGAAGTACCCTGTATACTCAAAAATAATTTTAAACTGTGCACCTAAATATTCCCTAAAACTATTGTATTTAACATTTTTTCGTCATTCCCGAAACAAATGAGATAATGAACTTTAGTCTATCGTTGACTCACCCTGTACTTTATGATAGTACTGCGGCGAAGAATGTTAAAATTAACATACTCTATTATAAATTCCCTGGAATACACATATTCATAATTATAAAAAAAAAGAGTTATGAACAAAACAACTAAAACAATATTCCTTTATGTTAACAAATAAATTTCAATAAAATATTTCAGAAAAAAACAGTTTTGAAAGTTTATTATTATAAATTAAACGAAATCACATTTTTAACAACCTTACGGTATTTTAGGAAAACCTAATGCAAAGTTGTTATGAATAATTTTTCAATAGTTTCATATTATTATACTCTTATATAATTCTCAAAATTATATACTAGTAGTAAAAAACTAACATAACCTAATTCATAAAATAATAATAATAATTCCAGGACCTGTATACAAAACATATCGAACTAAAATTTTCTAAATATAAATTTTATAATTAACATAATCTAGTGCATATAAATTAGTAATGTTACAAACAATATTTTTCAATTTAAAAATGAATGCACTTAGGAATTTAAATCTGTTACAACCTAATGCACAAAAGAATTAAATTTTGACTAACAATTTATAATTTACCGAACTACAAAATAAGAATTTTTACCTAACAAAACCTAACCCATAAATATACATATTTTCAATCCTGTCTTAATCTAATGCAGGAAAGAATAACGTTATGAATTAATTTTTTTTTAGCAATACTGTATATCTAATGCATGTAAACAAAAGTTTTATATCTATAGTAAAATATTTCAGAAAAAAATCTTATTTCAATACTTTTGTTTTAGTTATTTTGTTCATAACTCTTTTTTTAGTGTTCCGTACGGAACACTTATAAGATCACTTCGGTGTCTGTCCGGCTGTCTGTCCGTCTGTCACACCCAATTTTCTCCGAAACTATCTGTCATAGAAAGTTGAAATTTGGTAGTAATATAGGAATTGATGGCCTCATCAGAGCCATGTAGTTTTGTAAGTTAAATTTTGACCTAAGAGGTTAGTTTTGGGGGGTAAATCGGAAGTGAAAAAAAAAAAATTTTTACTAGGTAATTGAGGGTGGTGTCAAATGAAAGCTTGTGAAAACACGAGTAAAAAATAGATATATAATGTAATACATGCGCGCACTTTTCTTTGTATTATTTTTAAAAAATCGCGAAAAATCGCTGTCCACCCGCCTTATCTCGGAAAGTACTTATCAAAAAATTTTGAAAAAATTCTGGAATATTCTCCACGGGGTGTAGATTGAACGAAAATTATCACGAGTGCATTACCTGTAATAATTTATCTGGTATATAAAAAAAAAAACAGAAATTTCAAGGTCATCAATTTTCAGTAAAGTTTGGAAATAAACTTTGTTGAAAACTTATTTGGGGTGTGTTTTGTGAAGTCACTGATCATTTTATATCACCATAACATAAATTTTGACTTAAGGGATTCGTTTTGAGGGGTGAAATCGGAAGTGAAAAAAAAATTTTTTACTAGGTCATCGAGTGTGGTGTCAAATGAAAGCTTGTGAAAACACGAGTAAAAAATATATATATAATGTAATACTAGCGTACACTTTTCTTCGTATTACTTTTAAAAAATCGTGAAAAGTCGCTGTCCCCTACCTTATCTCGAAAAGTAACTGATCAAAAAATTTGAAAAAAAAAAAATCCTGGAATATTCTCCACGAGGTATAGATTGAACGAAAATTATCATTACCTTTAATAATTTATCTGGTATAAAAAAAAAAAAAAATTCAAGGTCACCAGTTTTCAGTAAAGATTGGAAACAAACTTTGTTGAAAACTCATTTGGGGTGTGTTTTGTGAAGTCACTGATCATTTTATACCACCCTAACAAAATTTTTTATTTTAAAAACAATCAACGTACGGAACACTAATTGTTCAACTTGCACTTGACCGGTTTTTTATAATCACGAATATGTATATTCTAGGAAATTTTTTATAGGTTATGTTAATTTTAACTTTCTTCGCCGCAGTGCTATCTTAAAGTACAATATTTTACAAGTATTTTCCCGTTTGATTTATTCAAATCGAATAAAATGCCGACTGTCAACAGATTTTTGTCCAAAAAATGACACTTCTCACACTGTGCCTCGCAATAACTTTACAAATTTTAACCTACGACTAGGTTGTTTGACGCTTTTACCGCTGCAACAGACTTATGCGTTATTAAAGAAGATACCATAAAAAAATCTTTATTTGTACGGTTTCTCTATATTCTTATCGAATTCTTGTCCTATTTTCATTGTTTGTTCAACAAGGTATGAAAAATGATCTAACGAGGAGGAGCAGAATCGCGGTCCTAATTTTATCGTTTAACAAACTTTTAGTACAAGAAAATTAAGGGTGGGAACATCAATTTTCCATGACTCGGGCCAGCATTTCCGGCCTTACGCCGGCTATGGCACGGCTTGGCTTCAAGTGCATCAAGAGTTGCTGGTTTGTTGCTGTAAACTTGTGGTTTAACGTGGCCCCAAAGAAAATAGTCCAAAGGCGTTAAATCGCACGATCTCGGCGGCCAAGTGGTAGGGCCGTTTCGTGAAATTAATAACTCACCGAACTTGGCATGCAATAATAATGCCATGGTTGGGCCGGAAATATGGGCGGTGCGCCATCCTGTTGGGAATAAAAGTCGTCTGCGTCAATTTTGTCAAATTCTGGTAAGAAATATTCCCTCAGCATCGAGTTATAGTGCTCGGTATTCATGGTAACGGTAGCTCCTTCCTCATTTTTAAAGAAATAAGCCTCCGTGCCCATAATCCATACTAAACTGTAATTTTTTGCGGATGCAATGGAGTCGCTTGAATCACTTGTGGATTGGATTCGCTCCAATAACGGCAACTTTGCTTATTAACGAAGCCACTCAGAAATGGGCCTCATCGGAGAAGATGATTTTCTCATGAAATTGACTATCGACTTCGATCATCTCCAGAGCCCAATCGGCGATTTCACGGCGCAAACGATGGTTCGTTGGCTTTAGTTCTTCGACCAAAACCATCTTATATGGATGCAAACCCAAGTTTAGTCGTAATATTCGCCAAGTTGCCTGACATAGGACCAACTCTTGAGAACGGTGCGGAATCGACACATTTTTGTTCTCACGAACACTGGCTCGAACGGCGGCGATATTCTCGTCACTGCGAGCATTTCTTACACGTTGAGGCACCTTTTTATCGTGGAGAGTAAATTCACTTTCAAACTTGTCAATTATACGCTAAATATTACGATCATTTGGTAGTAGAATGACGACCGTGTTTTGATCGAATTGCTCTTTGCGTAACGCGAATTTGCGTAGTAATTTTGGACAATTTCCAAGCGTTCTTTTAACGTGAAACAATTCATGATTGAATGGTAAACCTTACTAAACACAACTGACAGCAAATGTCGAATATCTGCCAACTAATATGGCCGCTATTAGCCGTTAAAAGTCGGACATTCCTAATGAAAATCCCTTTATATATATATATATATATATATATATATATATATATATATATATATATATATATATATACATATATATATATATATATATGTATATGTATATATATATATATATATATATATATATATATATAAATAAATATATACCTGGTGTACAAGTATGAAATGCGGTTTTTTTTTCTAAAAAAACATGTTAAATTCGCAAGAATGATAAAAAGTGCTTTATTCAAAGTATGCTCCGTCGCTTAATATACATTTTTCCCATCTTTCGGACAATTTGTGAATACCACGCCAGTGAAAATCTTCCCCTTTTGCTACGAACCATTCATCGAGC
Source organism: Pachyrhynchus sulphureomaculatus (assembly GCA_019049505.1). Lineage (NCBI taxonomy): Eukaryota > Metazoa > Arthropoda > Insecta > Coleoptera > Curculionidae > Pachyrhynchus > Pachyrhynchus sulphureomaculatus. Next base: position 16,430,601 of record CM032456.1, read on the forward strand.
CATTTTTTTTACATCTTCGTACGAACCAAAGTGCTGTTCAGCAAGTGCGTGACCCATCGATGCAAACAAGTGGTAATCGAAAGGAGCCAAGTCTGGTGAGTAAGCCGCATGGGGTAGAACTTCCCAGCTGAGTGCTTCCAACGTGTCGCGAAGTGGTTTTGCCGTATGGGATGGAGCATTGTCATGAAGAAAAATGACTTGTGTTGCCTCTTTCGATATTCTGGCCTTTTTTTCAAGCAGCGAACGATTAAAATCGGTCAATTGTTGTTGGTAACGTTTAGTATTAACCGTTTCCCCAGGTTTTAACAGCTCATAATAGACCACGCCCCTCCGGTCCCACCAAACACAGAGCATCGTTTTTTTCTGCCAAAGCGATTCGGTCTTGCGGTCGATGTGGACGGTGCGCCTGGGTCTACCCATGATTTTTTGCGCTTGGGATTCTCAAAGTAGATCCACTTTTCATCCCCTGTAATTATACGATACAAAAACGACTTCCTTTTGTATCGAGCGACCAAAAATGCACACGTGTTTTTGCGCTTTTCCATTTGCCTGTCGTTCAACTCATGTGGTACCCATCTACCGGTCTTCTGAATCTTTCCCATCTCGCGTAGCCGATTAAAAACAGCTTGTTGACTAACACCCAATTGCTCGGCGAGTTGTTTTTGTGTTTGCATATCATCTTCGTCCAACAATACTTGCAATTCCACATCTTCGTATTTTTTTGGCGGTTTTCCACGTTCCTTGTCTGCAACATCAAAGTCACCACTTTTGAAACGCCGAAACCAATCGTTCACACGTATCTTGCGATGGAGCATGTTCACCATAAGTTTCTGGAAGTAATCGGTATGATTCAACAGCAGTTTTCTTCAAATGAAACAAAAAGTTAATGCTGTCCGCGAATGCTCTTTGTTCGGTATAAATTTCGACATATTGAACACAACACACGCATGACGCAGTGTCAAATCTTTATAGCATCCGCATTTCATACTTGTACACCGGTATATATATATATATATATATATATATATATATATATATATATATATATATATATATATATATATATATAGAAATGTAGTTCACAAAAAAAGGTTTGTTTCCGATAAGATACGCTAAATCATTAAACTTTAGGAGTATGTAGGTATCGATTCTTCGTTTTCACAGCTTTAGTTAAATAAAAGTAGATACTCACATTTTAAAAAGTTAAGAAAAATCCATTGTTAAATTTATTTTACTTTTAGAGAACCGTGGCATAGTGTGTATTTGAAATGTTTATGTGTTAGAAATATTTTTTTTATGTATTCAAGCGTAATACATGTTTAAGGATGTCACGCTATGTTTATGTAAATATATGTTTTTTACCCACAATTGATATATATTTGTATATGTCTCAAGCCTGGATATGTATTTTAATATTAAGTGTTCTGTTTCATGGCCTTGGTGGGATTCTACGGATGTGCAGTCAATGACGTAATAATAGGTTTGGATCATTTACTATTATCACTTTTTTCTTATAAAGTAGAACATATTTATGCTTGGGTATTATTTTTATGTTGTAGTCTTTTATGTATCAGTACATTTTGGTCCTGTATATATAGATTTTTAGCTCAGTAGAAAATACAACCAGAAGATCGATATTACTACTTATTTTAAAACTAATATTATTTTCAGGTTGTATAACAGTTTTAGTAGTATGTGACTAACTTTTATTTTCCAGCCTTAGTTTAAAGAACTCTTCTATTTTGCTTAGTTTAAAGTTTATTATGCTTTAGATATTTTTTCTTCAAGCTTGCCATATAGACGCAAAAGTCGAATTTCATTTTTATGTAATCGAACTGTTTAAAATAAAGGGTGATCCATTAGTGTTAAGACTAATTTTAAGCGTTTGGTTAAATGCTGAACAATTGACAGATAGCGATGTTGTTTACGTTGAAGGTGTAACGGTATAGTATTTTTCACGATGTACGAAAGTGACTTAGTTACCTATACCCATTCAAAATTCAACGAGATTCGAAAGTGATTAATTTATGGCTGGTTAATGACAAGCCATCGTGCAGGGCCCCACTATACCTGATTGTATAATTGTTGGGTTTAAAATTTTATTGTGTTGAATTTTAATGTTTTATGTACGGAATAATTCACAATATAGTAATTACACAAATATATTAAAACAGTATACAGTGTCCTGGCGTACATTTAGTTATTAATTAATATATAGTTCAATTTCGCTATCGCTACTATCCGGCAAATCAATAATAAGTTTTTTTACAGGTTCTAAACTATTTATATTTATGTAAAACCTCAATATTGTTAGACTACGATCGATCGACTCTGAGTGGCTGCAAGTAAGTGTGATGCAGGATTGTCATCTAGGTAAGGTGTATCGTGGCATAGATATTAGTTTTCCGCACAATATGCATTTTTTTAGTCAAGGTAAGTGTAGGTCTGCTCTAAAATGTCAATGAAAAAACTCATAATTATTCAAAATTGCGAGTTTATTGGTTTTTACAAAACAAACGAGTTCTAGTGTCTGAACTTAACTAAAAAGTGACTTTGGATGTTGAAGCGTGGCACTGCATGTCCTCAGCATACTTTTCATAAGATGGTACGTAATTACCGAGTGCTAATCGCAAGCATGATGACATATGTTCGTCAGTTAGTCGATTGCGATAATTTGACTTAATTATCTTCATTTCAGAAAATGCAGACTCGCACAAGTAAGTTGACCCAAACATTGCCGTCAGTTGAAGGGCGATTTGCCTTAGATTCGGATATTTATCTTCAGATATAAAACGCCAGAATTTTGTATCAGATGCTGTGGCTTTGAGATATATATCTGATATAATCTGCACTAACTCATTTTCAACAGAACATGAGTCCATGTTAAACTGACTTGCTATTTCAGTAGCTAATTCCTCAATGTTTTTACACGAAAAAGGATAACTCATAAATGATGCAATATTTGCCAATTTACTGAAATCATAAAAACGTATTTCGAATTGGCTCAAAATATTTGATAATTCTGCCTCATAAATATCATAATTCAACTGAGGAATCCTTGCTTTCAAAGACGGAAAATTTTTCAGATCTTTTCTTTTCAGTTGATCTATCATAAGTTGCAATTTACTTTTGAATGCGTTTATTGCGCTAATCATCTCAATAATAGTTTTTCCTTTACCTCGAAGCTCCAAATTAATGGTGTTTAAATGCATTATGATGTCTGTCAAAAATGCCAAATCAGTCAGCCATTTTCCGTTTTTCAGGATCTGTGTGTCATCACCTCTTTCATCCAGAAAAACTGTTATTTCTGGCAATAAATTCTTGAAATCTTTCTAGGAATTTTCCGCGACTCAACCACCTGACGCCCGTGTGAAGAACTAAATCAGTGTGTTCAGCTGACTTGCTATCTTCCAACTGCAATTTAAAGAGCCGTCGTTGCAAGCTACGTGCACGGATAGAACTCACAATTTTTATTGCAATGCCCATAATTTCCTCCATGTTTAGAACTTTTGAACACAAAACTTGTTGATGTATAATGCAATGGAAGGAGAAAAATGAAAGGAAATCATCATTAGCTCGACACAATGCCACAAAACCGTTTTCGTTTCCAGTCATTGCTGGTGCTCCATCGGTTGTAATGCACACTAGTTTATATATTGGTAGCTTGTAGTTTGTTACAAAATTGAAGAAAACGTCATATATATCTTCGCCACGGGTCTTTCCTTTCAGAGGCATCATTGTCAAAAACTCTTCCTTAGCCGACATATCATAGAATACCGTTCGAATAAAAATACACAGCTGCGCAGTGTCCGTCATATCGGTTGATTCGTCGAACTGTAAAGAAAAGTATGTACATTCCATGTTATCATGTTTTAGTTTATCTGCCATGTCCTGACTCATGACTTCAACACGCCTTGTGACAGTCGGACGAGATAACTGAAGTTCTCTAATAGCAGACATAATCTCTGTTTTATTTTTTAAAATCTCCAAATAAAGTCTCACCCGCTTCAATAAATGCTTCCTTCACAACCAATCCATCATCAAATGGTTTCTTGTGTTTCGCCAATATATGAGATATTTTAAATGACGCGATCGTTGCAGCTTTTGATTGTTTGGCTGGTCTTGTGAACATGGTTTGTTCTTTTTTCAAACAAATTATCAAATCACGTACTTTTCGTTTTCTTAATTCACTCTGTGACGGAAAATCCTTTTCATAGTTTTTATGAACCGTTTTATGATGCCTCTCTAAGTTCCCACGCTTAGGTATTGCAACTGACGTACGGCAAATGAGACAAATGCACTTATCCTTTACCATACAAAAGAAAAATTCTTCCTCCCAATCGTTATTAAAATGATAAGTTTTACTTTTCTTCGCCGCACTCATTTTGGACTATTTATTAATAAACTTTGTATCCATGTATCGCCTTCAAGTTACAACTCAGACTGACTACTATTCCTGCAGGCGCAACATTTATATCGGCGCGAACGAAGTCTTGAATGTCCCCGTCAAACACGCCGCCCGAAGTTTCTAGAAAAATCGGCGGGAATCAAAAACGCGGCTTTTCTTTGACAAGTACTGGGCGTTCCTTTGATAAAGCCGCCTTTTGCCGCTAGCAGGGGTTATTACGATAAAAGAAAGTGATGAGGGGGTTATTCTGGCCTAATTGTGGATCGAATAAAATTTAGTAGTTCATTCATTACATTTTGTTTTAGTTACCTAAAACAAAATCTGTGAATAATTCTATATCGGAATTTTTTTCTCGAGATTGACTCAAAAAGCACTCGCGATCGACGTGTCGATCGCGATCGACCGTTTGAGCACCCCTGATCTATATGTTTTCAATTTCTTTGACGTGTTGAATACAGTTTCTCCAGTTTTCAACGGTTACATTTTTGACTTCTGTCTTTATCAACTCAATCACACTACCGTTTCAAGTGGGTGTATTATTGTGAGCACGTATATTAGATTTTATTTTTTATGCCATATCAACTCGATCCCATTAAAGATAAAATAATATGGTGGAAGCCGAATTATTTCGTGTCTTGCTTCCTTTGCAATTTTATCACAAACATATTCCTTTGAAAAGTTGTAACTTTTTAAAACTTCTAACAATTGTTTAATTGTATAACCTTCATGGAAATATATGTCACGTTCGCATAAAAAGGCTTGTATTTTCCTTTTTCTACTGGTGGAACTTGGTACCTTATTCATTTGGCGACTATGATAGGCTGCATTATCCATCACAATACAGCTATTCGGTGGTATATTCGGCATTAATTTGTTTTGAAGCGATTCTTCAGAAACTTTAGCGGTTGTATCATCCGAGCTGGAATCTAAAATATTCTTGGCTGCTAGAAATAGATATTCTAGTATCCAGCCTTCTTCTGACCCCGCATGTAAAATAGTTATTCTTTTACTCTTATTAGATGGAGCTTAGGCGTGGCATTTTTTGGATTTATCAATCCATCCTTTACTGGATGTGTCGTGGGTGTCATACCAAGTCTCATCTATGTAGATTATCGTTTGATTTTCCGATCTAGCTGTATTTATTTTTTCAAGATATTCCATTCTGAGTTGTTGTAAGCGTCCTGATTCTATTATAACTTCGTGTATTTTTTTTGAACAAAAACCCTAAACAAGTTAGAATACGCCATAAAGTTGTAGTGGAACATTTTATGTCACACCTATCCTCGGACAGCCTCCGTGAAAGTGACAATAACGTAGGAACTTTTTGTTCTACATTCATTTCATAAATTTTGCGGCGGATTAAGTCTTCTTGACAGAAATCAATACATTTCGACACACCTTTGTCTTTTCGTGTTTTTTAGGCGCTATCGAATTATTTACAGTTTTCCAAAGTGTACTTTCAGAGATGCTTGTTAAAGCTGATGTCTCCATCAATAAAAAGTACTTTTCATGGCCTCGCCCCACTAACTTTAAATAAACACTTGCCTCAACGGGCAAACATTTGCATCTTCTGATGGAAAAGGCTTCGGACATTTTAAGACACTATTGAACTTTATAATACACACTATTTCAGTATAATACTGCAGATAATATGAAGAATATTCTTCATATTTATAAACAGGAAGTAGCCAATAAAATGGGAGGCATATATATTAATTACGACCCTGTTACGGCCAGGTATGTGCGAAAATCCTACCTGTCGTTTAATGTTTTTATTGCATCAATTTGCCAAATCACTTTCGTAGATATTGAAAAATACTATACCTCTACGCTGATTTCAAAATCTGCGCATTTGATTATTCGCATTGGAAATGTCACACTAGCTGGATTTACGAAAGTGCGTTGCTTCCTTGTTTGGACAACTGTCCACGAGGCAAATTCTCGAAGCCTTTGAAGATAAGTCAGTATCTCGCGCCACCGTATTTCGTGTTTGGCGTGATTGCCGTGCAAAGAACCAGAAAATAAAAACAAAATCCGGTCGGCCACTTGTTCTTAGCAGAAGAACAACAAAAAACCTTCTATCAAGCTCAAAAGACCAAAGCTAGGCAGTCGCAAAAAAAAATTGTCGAGAAAATACGGTGTTTCGCCATCAACTGTACAATACACCGCAAGACAGCTCGAAAAAAAATACCAAAATGTTGCCGTCACTTCGTGTTAAGCATTTCACGGATGGGAAATTCATCGTTATGGATGATAAAAAATATTTTCATTTTCGAACAGTTCTCTCAGTGGAAATGATTCCTTCTACTACACTGCCGATTATGAAGCAGCACCTCAAATACGTCAGTAGAATGAAATTTGAACCAAAAGTGTTGTTGTAACCCAACTATGTTTACTATTATTATTTTGAATTTTATTAATGTTATTCATATTTTATAACTAATGAGCTCATGGGGAACTTTCCCTTCAAAATATTGGTATGACCTATACCTAAATAAACAAAAAGACCCTTCCAGCAAGACAACTATTTATTTGAGTGTCATTTAGATAAAGTTGAGGGGCACCAAATATGACTGAGAAAAGCTTGATTTTCGCAACTATAAAGACATAAACAGTAATTGTCGAAGATGGAAAGTTCCGCCATAAAACGACCTTGTTCAGTAGGTAGAATGTAATCTTAGGGCTATTATATTATAAAAAAACATTTTAACGGCTTAGAGAAGATTTTCAGAAAGAAGCCGGGACACTACTGAAGAAACTCGACGAGCAATCGGTTGAGATTTAAAAGCAGCTTTCCCTTATTATACTTATTTTATTTTAGTTAAATAGTAAATTTTTGAATATTGTACATTTGTGGCAGAAACCAAAACATTTGTGGCAGCGGGAAAACTATCACAACAGCGGTGGCAGCTTACGATTATAACAGTGTTGATGTGAATTGCTATTTTTTCGAAAGGTATTTCAGCTCAATTTTTCCAACCAAGCAGTACTGTTGCAGACAATTCATGCGCGCAACAAAATAATCTTCTGGCCAGACCTTGCACGTTGCCATTGTGTAAAAAAAAACACAAGAATGGCTCAAATATCAAAAATCGATTTTATACCGCAAAATGACAATCCACCGCATGTTTCCCAGGCACGACCAATTGAAAGATTTTGAGCAATACTTTCACGTAAAGTTTATGAAAATGGTTGGGAAACACAGAACCACCGGCACTTGATTGGCATAATAAAGAGGAAGGTGAAAGAAATAGACGTTTTTGGGCGTCCAACGCCTGATGAGTGGCGTTCCAAGCAAGGTGCATAAAATCGAAGCTAATGGTCCATTCCCTGCAATGTTAACCTGCTGTTTGATAGATTTTGAATAAATTTATACGATACTGCATTTGAAATATTTTTCCTGGTTTCACTTATACACGCGCCTGAAATTAGTCTCGAGACTAATGAATTACCACTTAATCTTTACACAATTCACGCCTATATAAGGCAACCTTTATTTTTAGAATACCTTTCCGCATGAATAAGACATGTTACGGAAAACTATTCGGAATGCTGCATAATAAACTTTAATACTTTTTACACATGGATTAAATTATATTGGAGCGCACTTTGAATACCTTTTATATTGATTTATACCCGTTAATTAATTAACGGTTATTAAATTTAGTCAAGCGTTAGACTGCTATAAATAGTATAAACAGTTTAATATGCGGGGCGAAATTATATTATTTGATGAAGGTTGTAACTCTGAAAATAACATCCGTGTTTGTACTCGGTATTTTTTCAGTTACGGTTGCAACAATAATGACAAGAAATCTTTAATTACACGTTTTTTTTACGTTTTATCAGAAACCCTAAAAATTTGGCAGAAATTTAACAGAAGACAAGCTGACAAAAAATAACCACCTACAGTGACTCACAGCTTAAATGATGCAGTCGCTATAAGAAAAGACTAACTGGTCTCAGTGCCTCTTTATTTATTTGGAAAAAAAAAAACAACTTATTGAAATTAAATTAGTAAAGAGTCTTCTAAAAAAGTATGAATTACTTTTTGTCCTAAATATGCCTTACTCAATTAACAATAAATAATTAATCAAATCATATGCAATTTTAACGTCACAGCTTAAAAGATGCAAAATAAGAACAGGGGTCAAAACTTATCGCATTTTGAAATTTACGAAAGCGGCGTTGCTTTGATTTCTTGGTGCAATTGTTTTTTGTTTAGTTTGACATTTTTTCATTCAGTAAAACGAAATTGTTTAAGAATGGGTTGTCGAACTACAATTCCTGAGAGAAATTTAATTATTACTCATTACAGGAATGGATACAGCCAGAGACATAGCCAAAATGATAAATAAATATCCGTCAACTGTTCAGCATATCATTGAACGTTACCGGAATGAAAATAGAATCGAGAATAAGTCAATGTTGGCTCGAAATAAGATCTTCAATGAACGTGAAGAAAGATGGATTTTAAGAGAGGTATCAAATAATCCAAAAATAAGTGCGCCAAAGTTGTGCGCCGACGTGGAAAGACAGTTTGGTAAAAGGTGTAACCCCGAAACAGTTCGACAGATCTTGCGAAATAATAATTTACATGGCCGAACTGCTAGAAATAAGCCTTTCATTAACCAAAGAAATAGACGCGTGAGATTGGAATTTGCCAGAGAGCATATCAATAAAGAATTGAACTTCTGGAATTCAGTAATATTTGCTGATGAGACCAAAATAAACTTATTTGGGTCCAATGGAAAAATATCAGTGTGGATAAAGCCTAACGAAGAATTAAAATTGAAAAATATGAAAGCTACGGTAAAGCACGGTGGAGGTGGAGTGATGTTATGGGGCTGTATGTCATCTGCAGGAGTAGGTAACATGCATTTCGTCGAAGGGAATATGAGCCAATATGTGTACTTGGGTATACTAAAGCAGCATCTCGTCGCTAGTGCCCACAAATTAGATATTGAAAACAACTATCGGTTCTATCACGACAATGATCCAAAGCACACGTCATTTCGAGTCCGCAGTTGTTTGCTTTATAACTGTCCAAATGTTATTAAAACACCAGCCCACTCACCAGACTTAAATGTAATTGAAAATTTGATAAAGTAAATAGTGCCCCAATATCAAATAAAACTGAATTAAAAGTAAAAATTACTGAAGCATGGAACACTATTTCCCCGGAGTATACTAGAAAGTTAGTTGAATCAATGTCCAGAAGATTACAAGCCATTATTGATAATGAGGGAGGCCCGACCAAATATTAGCAGGCTTATTTCAAATTCTACAGTTCGTTTTCTCTAATAATTTTGGTATATTGAATTTCGCATCATTTAAGCTGTGACGTTAAAATCGCATATAATTTAATTAATTATTTATTGTTAATTAAGTAAGGCATATTTAAGACAAAAAGTAATTCATACTTTTTTAGAAGACTCTTTACTAATTTAATTTCGGTAAGTTGTTTTTTCCAAATAAATAAAGAGGCACTGAGACCAGTTAGTCTTTTCTTATAGTGACTGCATCATTTAAGCTGTGAGTCACTGTATATACAAATATTTTTTAAACAGAACTTTTCCTCTTGATTTCAAAAGTGGATAGTTTTTCTGTATAAATAATAAAATCAAGTCTCAGTGGAGCTACTTTCTTATCAGCGAATATATGATTTGTAATCTAACCTAATTTTATTTTTGTAAGTGAACACATTATTATTAATTTTTGGAATTTTTTATAATTAGTAAGTAGTATACAGTCGCAGTCATAGAAATTGCATCACCTATTATTTGTGGAGTTTTAATCCTAAACGTTGGTATAATTGAACGGTACTGTTTTTGTTTACTTATTAGGATTAGAGCAAACTCAAACAATGACTTTAGTTTTAACCACTGAAACTGCTAGTATAGCCTGTCCCATAATATAACATTCTGATTTTTGACGTCTTAAGTAGGCAATATAAAAATTCTGACGTTTTGTTTATGATAGATTGCAGGGATAGACTTAAGAATTTTATTCATTAATGCAAAATTATTGCCCCATTGAAAAAGCAAAAAGGTAGGATCTTATATCTTGGGATTTACTTTACAATTTATTATTCTTTATCAAGTCGAATTTTAAACAATTTTCTTCGACAGAAAAATTTAAAATTGTAACATTTTCTAAAGTAGAGTTATCTTCACGAGAAATAGCGAAGAGGGTAAAGTTCTACCAATCCATTGTGGTAAGAGTTTTAAAGAAAAACGTTATTAGGCCAACAAAGAACAGAAGAAAGATACTGGGAGGAAAAGAAAGACTGATGAGCGATTAGACCGCTTGATGATGCGATTGTTTTTACAACATCGCTTCAAAATTGCCAAGAAAATATCAAGGGATCTAGCAGATAGGAATTTAGCTAATAGTCGAGAAACTATCGGCCGACGGTTAAAGGAAAAAGATTTATAGGCAAAAAAACCAGCCAAAAAACCATCTCTCAATAAAAAAACCGGCCAAGTGCAAGTTGAACTTGCACAATTAGTGTTCCGTACGATTGTTTTTAAAATAGAAAATTTTATTAGGGTGGTATAAAATTATCAGTGACTTCACAAAACACACCCCAAATGAGTTTTCAATAAAGTTTGCTTCCAATCTTTACTGAAAACTGGTGACCTTGAAATTTTGGTTTTTTTCTATACCAGATAAATTATTAAAGGTAATGATAAATTTCGTTCAATCTATACCCCGTGGAGAATATTCCAGGATTTTTTCAAAATTTTTTGATCAGTACTTTTCGAGATAAGGTAGGGGACAGCGATTTTTCACGATTTTTTAAAAGTAATACGAAGAAACGTGTGCGCAAGTATTACATTATATATATATTTTTTACTCGTGTTTTCACAAGCTCTCATTTGACACCACACTCGATGACCTAGTAAAACAATTTTTTTTCACTTCCGATTTCACCCCTCAAAACGAATCCCTTAAGTCCAAATTTATGTTACGGTGATATAAAATGATCAGTGACTTCACAAAACACACCCCAAATAAGTTTTCAACAAAGTTTATTTCCAATCTTTACTGAAAATTGATGACCTTGAAATTTCTGTTTTTTTTTATGTACCAGATAAATTATTACAGATAATGCACTCGTGATAATTTTCATTCAATCTACACCCCGTGGAGAATATTCCAGAATTTTTTCAAAATTTTTTGTGGTGGACAGCGATTTTTCGCGATTTTTTAAAAATAATACAAAGAAAAGTGCGTGCAAGTATTACTTCATATATATATTTTTTACTCGTGTTTTCACAAGCTTTCATTTGACACCACACTCGATTACCTAGTAAAAACTTTTTTTTTTTCACTTCCGATTTCACCCCCCAAAACTAACCCCTTAAGTCAAAATTTAACTTTCAAAACTACATGGCTCTGATGAGGCCATCAATTCCTATATTACTACCAAATTTCAACTTTCTATGACAAATAGTTTCATAGAAAATCGAGTGTGACAGACGGACAGACACCGAAGTGATCTTATAAGTGTTCCGTACGGAACACTAAAAAATGAAGGAATCACACCTGAATTGTGTAGATAGAGAAGAGAGAAAAGTGGTGTTTTCAGATGAAAGCAAATTTACATTTTTAATTCTGGTGATGCCGCCTATGGAAGACGACGTGCACATGAAAGATTTTACGAATCTTGCGCGTTAAAAACAGTGAAATATGCGACAAGATCTGGGGATGTTTTTCCTACTCTGGGATAAACTTTATAGATGGCACTGTTAATGCAGAAAAATATCTAAACATTTTGGAAGAAAGTTTTGATTCCCTCAAAGAGAAACTATCCTTTAAACTGTGAAAAACATTGTTTTTCAAAATGATTCTGTTCCATGCCACAGAGCCAAATCTGTAAATATTTATATTTATTGATTGAAAAAATGTTCCACCACAAAGTTTTACATTTTTAGTGTTCCGTACGGAACACTTATAAGATGACTTCGGCGTCTGTCTGTCCGTCTGTCTGTCCGTCCGTCTGTCACACTCGATTTTCTCCGAAACTATTTGTCATAGAAAGTTGAAATTTTGTAATAATATACGAATTGATGGCCTCATCAGAGCCATGTAGTTTGGAAAGTTAAATTTTGACTTAAGGGGTTGGTTGGGGTGAGTGAAATCGGAAGTGAAAAAAAATTTTTTTTACTAGGTAATCGAGTGTGGTGTCAAATGAAAGCTTTTGAAAACACGAGTAAAAAATATATATATAATGTAATACTTGCGAGTACTTTTCTTTGTATTATTTTTAAAAAATCGCGAAAAATCTCTGTCCACCCGCCTTATCTCGAAAAGTACTTATCAAAAAATTTTGAAAAAATTCTGGAATATTCTCCACGGGGTGTAGATTGAACGAAAATTATCACGAGTGCATTGCCCTTAATAATTTTATGTGGTATATAAAAAAAAAACAAAAATTTCAAGGTCATCAATTTTTAGTAAAGATTGGAAACAAACTTTGTTGAAAACTCATTTGGGATGTGTTTTGTGAAGTCACTGATCATTTTATACCTCCGTTACAAAATTTTTTATTTTAAAAGCAATCAACGTACGGAACACTAATTGCGCAAGTTCAACTTGCACTTGACCGGTTATTTATTTTCTGTATGGTGGCATTTTTGGATAGGTAAGGCAGTTTTTAAGGGAAAATGGGATCTCAACATTACCGTGGTTAGAAAATAGCTCCGATTTGAACCCCATAGAGAACTTCTGAATGATCATGATAAAAAAAATTAACGCAGCTAAGCCTAAAAGTAAAGTTGAACTAAACCAGACAATTAAAAACGTGTCGAATCGAGAGATCAGTGATGAAACTTTAAAAATTTGGTTGATTCGATGCCAACCAGAATTGCATCAGTGATAAAGGCCAAACATGGCTCGACGAAATAATATTTCGACGAGGAAAAAAGTGTTTAAAAACAAATTTTTGAAGTTGTGTTTTCTCCTAAGTGCTTTTTTACTTCCATGAAAAATGGAGGTATTTTCTTAATCTCTACTACGTTTGAAATTTATTATTTTCCAGGGTTATTTCCTTTAGGTTTTTTTTCTTCAGTAGCTATTATTTATAGTTTTCCTGTTCACATCTTTGTTAAAATCATCAGAAATGCGAATCAATGTTCAGTTTTGAAAAAATATAATTTTTGGTGTTCCGTACGGAACACTTATAAGATCACTTCGGTGTCTTATCATACCCAATTTTATCCGAAACTATTTGACGTAAAAAGAATTGATAGTCTTATCAGAAGCCGTGTAGTTTTAAAATCTTGATAAAACTAAATCAATATTCCGAAATAAAATTTCGGAATATGGTTTGTTACTTAATTGGTCACTACAACAGAAAGTCGAGAAATTTGCACATGCAAAATAACCAACAAAGATCCCATAATGCTATATTCCATGTCTTTCCTCCTAAGACTATAGTTTCTGACCCTACACTCTTCATCAGTTAGGCTTTAGGTAACGGTATCGATCGTGAAGATCCGAGAGTACCGTGAAGAGTCAAGTTGGAATGACTCTTGCTGGCTTATAGCAATCATGGTACCTTAAATAAACGAGATACTACTCGTTGAGCAAGATACAAGCTCTTGCGCCATCTGTTGAGATTTTCGAACTTCGAAAAACTGCTCAACTATATAAACCTAACTTTGTTAGGAAGAGTTGATTGAGTGGTCTGTTACTTTGTGACAGTACATTTTAACAATAAAACTACTTAATTACTTTGTTAACTGTCACTAAATATATTTGTAAAGATTTTACAATTGCGTTATCGCGATTTCGTAGTACAACTACATTGTCAAACGCTTAACTAAAACTAAAACAGAGTTTTGGTATTTTATGTTTATATGATGAACAGATGTGGGTCTATTATATGTTAAAAAAGTTTGAACAAAAGAGAATTTGCTACGTCTAATTGACTATTCAGTAAATTTATATTATGGTCCTTTGAATGTCTGTAAATTTCTATAGATTCTAAGAAGTTGAGTTTTGACCCTTTAGGTGCCATATGGAGTATTTGTAAACAATCGATATTGGGAAAAGTATGGCCTGTTTCTAAGAAGTGTTTAGCAAAGTGTGATTTTTCATTTTTTTTAGCCTATAAGAGGCATTGTGTTCTGCGAATCTTGTCTTGAAATTCCGTCCCGTTTGGCCTACGTAACAGCTATTGCACTCTTGACAATTAAGTTTATAAACTCCCGATTTATTGTATTTATTAGTTTTATCTTTGGCATTAAAAAATATATTGGATAATTTTTGAGCGGGTTTTAAAGCTATTCTTGTTTTTTTTCGGTCGTGAGAACTTGGGATATTTTATCCGAGATGAGACCAAAATATGTCAGGTATGAATGTTTTCTTTTGTGGGTATTCTTTTACGGGGTAGATTAAGCTGAAAGTGATTTGTTTTCGTTTACGGTTTATTAAGGTATTAATTATTTTAGGTTGGAAGCCGTTATTGAGTGCTATATTTTTGATTGTGTCCAGTTCTTTTTTTAAATTATTTTTACTAAGTGGGATATTGAAGGCTCTATGGATCATAGATCTATAGGCTGCCAGTTTATGGGAGTTAAGGTGTATTGAGTCAGCTGGGATGGTGACATCTGAAAAGGTTGGTTTGTGGAAGATATCGAATTCTAGTCTATTTCTCTTTTTCAAAATTGTAATATCTAAGAAATTTATTTTATTATCGGTTTCCTTTTCAAGTGTGAATTTTATGTTGGGGTGTAAATTATTTAGCTGATTTAAAGTGGAATTTAGTTCAGTATCATTTCCAAGGAAACATTCTAAGATGTCGTTCACATATCTAAACCAAAAGAAAATATTTTTCACGTGTTGAGTTTTTAGAAAACTGTTTTCCAATTCTGACATAAAGATTTCGGCTAGCAAAGGACTAAGTGGAGACCCCTGGCAAGTCCATCTCTTTGTTTGAAAAATTGATTATTGAACTGAAAATAATTTCCGGATATACAAAATTCGAGCAGTTTCAATATATCTTGTTGTATTATTATATTGACGTTGTTTTTTTGTAACATAGTTTTTATAATTTCTAAACAATCTTTATTTGGGATATTGGAGAACATATTTGTTACATCGAATGAAACTAGAAGGGCATTATTTGGGATGGAGATATTTTTAAGTTTATTTGTAAGGTCTATAGAGTTTTTTGTGTTGTATTTTGGATTGAATTGTGTAATTTCTTTGAAGATGGTGTTGAGATGTGTTGCCAGATATTTTAGGGGGGTGCTGCTGCTGTACGATACTACTGGTCTTATTGGCGAATTTTCTTTATGTATTTTTATCAGGCCATAAAGTTTTGGTGATGTAGGATTTTGGTTTATTATTTTAAACTTTTCTCTTTCATCCACAATGCTCAGGGTTTCATTTAGCAGGGTCTTGAGTTGTTTTTGAATTTTATCCGTTGGATCTTTTTTTTAGTTTTACTGGATTTTCTTTTTCCAAAAAATCATTTACTTGTTGAATGTAATGGTTTTTATCAAGAGCTATTATGGAGTTGCCTTTGTCTGCTTTTGTTATTAGTAAGTTATTCTCTTTTATTTTAGACTGAATGGACGCTATCATTAATTGTTCTTGGTTACTGCAAGTAGTGTTTTTTGTGTTTATCATTATATGTTTTATTTTTTCTTTTTTAATATTTGGGTCACCTATTTTTTTTGTGGCTGATTCAATTTCGGATATTAGGGTTTCGGTAGTATTTTTTATATTAAAGTTAGGGTTATATTTTGGTCCTTTTTCAAGCAGTTTTTTCTCACTTTCTGTGAAATTTGTATTAGAGATATTGATAAATCTATTATAGAAAAATTATCCAATATATTTTTTAATGCCAAAGATAAAACTAATAAATACAATAAATCAGGAGTTTATAAACTTAATTGTCAAGAGTGCAATAGCTGTTACGTAGGCCAAACGGGACGGAATTTCAGGACAAGATTCGCAGAACACAATGCCTCTTATAGGCTAAAAAATAAAAAATCACACTTTGCTTAACATTTCTTAGAAACAGGCCATACTTTTCCCAATATCGATTGTTTACAAATACTCCATATGGCACCTAAAGGGTCAAAACTCAAAATCTATAGAAATTTACAGACATTCAAAGGACCATAATATAAATTTACTGAATAGTCAATTAGACGTAGCAAATTCTCTTTTGTTCAAACTTTTTTAACATATAATAGACCCACATCTGTTCATCATATAAACATAAAATACCAAAAATCTGTTTTAGTCTTAGTTAAGCGTTTGACAATGTAGTTGTACTACGAAATCGCGATAACGCAATTGTAAAATCTTTACAAATATATTTAGTGACAGTTAACAAAGTAATTAAGTAGTTTTATTGTTTGTTAGGAAGGATAAACTAAATCGATATTCCGAAATAAAATTTCGGAATATGGTTAACCACATTCGAAAACCAACCAAGTTCGAAAATCTCAACAGATGGCGCAAGAGCTTGTATCTTGCCCAACGAGTAGTATCTCATTTATTTAAGGTACCATGATTGCTGTAAGCCAGCGAGTTATTCCAACTTGACTCTCCACGGTACTCGGATCTTCACGATCGATACCGTTGCCTAAAGCTTATCTGGTGAACAGTATAGGCTCAGAAGCTATAGTCGTAGGAGGAAAGGCATGGAATATAGCATTCATGGGATCTTTGTTGGTCATTTTGCATGTGCAAATTTCTCGACTTTCTGTTAAATATCTTGACTTAAGGGTTTAGTTTTGGGGGGTAAAATCGGAAATGAAAAAAAAAAAAAATACGTCATCGAGTGGAGTGTCAAATGAAAACTTGTAAAAACACGAGTTTAAAAATATATATAATGTAATACTATTTTTAGTATTATTTTTAAAAAAATTTCGAAAAATCTCTGTCCCCCTTTTTATCTCGAAAAGTACTGAACAAGAAGTTTTGAAAAAATTCTGGAATATTTTCCAACCTTTAATAATTTATCGGATATATTTAAAAAAAAAAAAAAAAAAAAAGGTCATCAGTTTTCAATAAATATCGGAAAAAAAAACTGTTGAAAATTTATTTGGGGTGAGTTTTGTGAAGTCACTGATCATTTTATACTTCCGTAACAAAATTTTTTATTTTAAAAGCAATTAACGTATGGAACACGAATTGCGCAAGTCCGACTTGCCCTTGGCCGGTTTTCTATTAAATGATACAATTTCTGTGACAGCGACTGTATATATAAAACTGTAATTTTAAACAAACTAGTGTAGATGGTTCTACACTAAATTATTGATAAAATGACATAAAAAAAGAAAATAACTGTATTCAATTCGGAATAGATTTTTTTGCCTAACTAGAAACGAAATTTGTTTGTATATGTCGATGAAAATGGAGCGAAACTGTAATAAAAATTTGCTTACATATCTAAAATGTAAAATCTTATATTCACATATTACACTATCCACATAAGAGCTGATAGATTCTCCATCAAATATACCGTTCAAATTCTATAATAGTTAAATCTTATGTGCTAATTTTCTTAATTAAATTCGTGAAGATCTATTTTAATATCGATAACAGGTAGACACCGTGCAATTACCCTGAATGCGATATTGATCATCAGATTGTTAAAAAAAAAACTGTTAATCATTCAAAATACGTTTCACTCAATTTAATCATAAGGTAAGGTAAGGTAAGGCAAGAGGGAGTATTCACAGATCTTATGGAATAATGTGTTTTTGTTCTCACATCCGGTGAGGATGTGAGGATAAAGGGTAGTTACATTAAGAAACTTTTTAGTCCAAAATCCCAGTATTGAAAGGCTTCCAAGGAGCTAAATTCATTTTCCATTAAGTTCTGCGAGTCCCTTGAAATTTTTTTCTATCCTACTATTTTTGCTTGCTTCTTGCTTTCTGACCTTTCTTATTACATCTAAATACCACCTATTTATTTCTTCAGAGTGGGTATTATTAAGAGGTAACGGTTGCAACAGGGACTTCACCTCCTTCCCTATATCGGGCTATACTCATGTTATGCATAATTATTTTATATAAAATTATGTTTCTTGTCTATTTAGTTTTAAAAAGTTTAAAAATAGAATGCTGGCATCAAAAAATGTATCGTTGCTTAAATAGTCCTGTTTGCGACCATTTTTATTGAAATTCAGTTTTATGCATCATCAAATAGAGTATTTTTTACAACTTCAAACGTAATTTGGAAGTTATATTTTTCGTCAAATCACAAAATTACTGAATTGTTTACATCTTGTGACGTTTCAATTATCTGTACGCATGTGATTTTCTACTCGTTTATTTTTACAATAAACGATAAAACTAATTAAAACATTTCATTGAAATACTGTATTAATTTTTTTCAGCTACGTGTGTTCACTGTGATTTCAATGTGAACCTAACATTCTTGTTATTTTAACTTAAGGAAACACATTATGTTTAACGGATAAACTAGCCCAAAAAATAATATTTGGCCTGTTTTTGTGCTTTTAAGGGGTAAGACCACTCCAGGTCCTAAGAAAAAAGTCAAATTTCGGGATTTTTTTAAAGAATATAATAAAAGCAATCGAAAATTTATTTGAAGTACTTTATTGAACAAATATTTAAGTGTACAATTTTTTTATCTTTGATTCAAAATGGCCGTTTCAGATTCCAAGTTGACAAGGCACTGAGGCCTGCAACGGGCAAAAACGATTGCTCCCGTAGATTTCAATCTAAAACAAAAAACCAAAAATTTTTTATTAATATATGTCAAAAACTAGTAGATAAGTATGGAAATATGAAAATATCGTATTTCGAAAAAATGGTGCACATTTGAAAAAATTGTTCATTTTTCACCTAAAGATTTCACGAAAAATTATTTATAAAAAAGGAAATTTATAACTTATCGCAACATCTGTACGTTATCCACAGTAGTAACCGAAAATGATCACTAAATTTAGGGTAGGAGCGTGAACATACCCTCTATACGTACACTCGCGGTCAAAATAATCGTACTGGACGATTACAATTTGCTAGCTATACTATTATTTTGACGACGACTGTACCATTGTAAATACATACGTAACAAACATGTTTCTGAATTTTATATATGTGCAACTACGGCCCGTGACATAAGATGACAATTTTTTCTCAACTGGCGGTAATTGCTATTCTCTCGATATATGTCTTATCCTTCTTCCCCGCTACGTTTTACGTCGGTAAACGTTTAGTATATTACCATAATTAATTTTTAGTGTTCCGTACGGAACACTTATAAGATTACTTCGGTGTCTGTCTGGCTGTCTGTCTGTCAGTCTGTCCGTCCGTCTATCTGTCTATCACACCCGATTTTCTCCGAAACTATTTGACATAGAAAGTTGAAATTTGACACTAACATAGGGATTGATGACCCGATCAGAGTCGTGTAGTTTTGAAAGTTAAATTTTGACTTAAAAGCTTAGTTGTAGGGGTGAAATCGGAAGTGAAACAAAATTTTTTTACCAGATCATCGAGTGTGGTATGTCAAATGAAAGTTTGTGAAAACACGAGTTCAAAAATATATATAATGTAATACTTGCGCGCACTTTTCTTTGTATTATTTTTAAAAAATTTCCAAAAATCGCTGTCTCCCTCTCATCTCAAAAAGTATTGATCAGAAAAGTTTAAAAAAATTCTGGAATGTTCTCCACAGGTGTAGATACAACGAAATTTATCACGAGTGCATTATCTTTAATAATTTATCTGGTATATAAAAAAAACAAAAATTTCAAGGTCATCAGTTTTCAACAAATATCGGAAACAAACTTTGTTGAAAACTCATTTGGGGTGTGTTTTGTGAAGTCATTGATCATTTTATACCTCTGTAACAAAATTTTTTATTTTAAAAGCAATTAACGTACGCAACACTAATTGCGCAAGTCCGACTTGCACTTGGCCGGTTATTGACGTTAAATGACGAGTGTACGATTCTTACCGTAACTGTACATATTTTTATTCTAAGAGTCATCTACAATTACGTTATACAACGTTAGAAAAGTCATGTCTTTTTTTACATATTTAACAATCCAGGTGGTGGAGGACACGACTTTATGTAGTGGTAGGACTAAAATTTAAATATTTAAAAACCCTGTGATTGTAATTGTAAATGACTGAATAAAACATATCTTGTTACGTTGAAAGTTTTTAGAATTAACAGCATTGAATAATGTTGGCATGCATTACTGGCATTTGAGTTAGCTGGCCGTTGAAATTTTGTCGCGTTTTTCTGGTGTCTTACCACTGTTTGTAAAATTTAAATTTTTTATAAAGGTGCTGTCTATATGGCGAGACAAAACTCTTATTTTTGAGAAAAGTGTATACAAAAACTATGTAAAATCCATATCTGGAAAAAGAAGATTAAATTTTCGTACGTTCATACTGTCAGCAATGCAATAAACCTATATATATATATATATATATATATATATATATATATATATATATATATATATATATATATATAGTGCGACCTCGATAATCCGGACTAATTAAAACCGCGGTGATCCGAATTAGTAAAAATTCGAATTACTGACATAGAATAATATTTAAAATAGAAGCATATCTTATCAAGTTGTATCTTATTTTGTAAAAAAAATTGTAATTTTTGTTTGCTTGACCCTTCTCTGGTTCATCATAAAAGCAAGAAGTTACACGTCCATAGTGAGTGTCCAAAATTGTCTTTAAAATAAATCATATATACATACCTTTTGATTTTCCCTTGCTTCTTTTATATATCCGAAATTGTGGATGTTCCTACTCCGTATTCATTTGCCAACACTTTTCCCGCTTTCACCAAGAACTAGTCTTTCTAATATATCGAACTTTTGTTTTATTGTTAGTGTAATATGTTTTCTTTTAGAAGGCATTTTAATATGTAGGTACATATACGTAAAAAAAACGTTTACATACTTATATGAACCACATAAAGTAAAATAGAACGTAGGTATGTTGTACTTGTGACAATAAACAAACAACTACAAAGTCCTTAACCTTTAGACGCGATACGCGATGCGTTGTAGGCAAATCAAAGGCACCTACAGGTTGTGTGAGTCCCAGATGTATTAGACTGGAAGTTAGGGGAATCCCCGCACTATCGATTTCAGTTTTCCCATGTAGTTTAAATTAAGTAGATATCTAAAAATGCAGGTCCGGATTATAAAGTACACAATGCAATAGAAATGTTTGTCCGGATTATTAAAGAATCCGGTTTAATGGAGATCCGGATTATCGAGGTGGCACTGTATATATATATATATATATATATATATATATATATATATATATATATATATATATATATATATATTATATATATATAATAATATATATATATATATATATATATAATATATATATATATATATATATATATATATATATATATAAATATATATATATATATATATATATATATATATATATATATATATATATATATATATATATATATATATATATATATATATATATAATATATATATATATATATATATATATATATATATATATATATATATATATATATATAATATATATATATATATATATATATATATATATATATATATATATATATTAAACAAAGCTGGCTACCTCATATCACCATCGATATGAGGATGCGTTATACAGTGCTGCAAATTTCAAAAGCCTTCAATATAACCCACGTATTATGTCACAAACATCTACATAATCTATTTTATACCTGATGGCAATTTAGGTGTTTGTAAGATGTAAATTTTCTGGACAATATTACTGATAAAACACGCATTATACAGAAATATTAATTATTAATTTTTCAAAAATTTTTATTCGAAATAAGGTGCGTGACTACCAACTATTTCCGACGTCAGTAATTTTTTGCTAAAATATCCAGGATGTAAAAAAAAATTAAAAAGTGTAGCTTATGGAAAAAAACCCTTCCGAAAGTCAGAATCAGGATCATGAAAAACTTAATAAAGTTTGTTTCCTATGCCTTTTAAGTCATGGTAATTTAACCTCAAAACTGAAATTTCACTTTTCGTATCAACATATTTCAGCTGTCGCTAATAATTAATTTCCAAAAGTTTTGTCATGCGAAAAGATTTTTTGCGTATCCTATATATATTAGGATAAATTTATTATCCTCAAAAATAGTTTTGCGGCATTCATAAATTCTTATCTATATACGCATACTCTGCAAATTTTTCGAATCTCGCGAGGCAATTGAGTCATATTCCTCAGAGTCTTTCCTCTGAGCTTTCTCTTTACCAAGGACCAAACGTTTTTAATAGGGGTGGCGTCCGGCAATTGTGAGGGCCACTATAGTATCTTATCGTGGGCCCAAGCGAGCCGCTTCGCGGTGTCATTTTCACTCAGCAAAGGTTTCTTTAACGTGCTTCGGAATTGAACATCATGAGCACGAAGATGTTATCGAATGGTCTCATGGGACACACTCAAACCCAAGGTTCTTAATTTTGCCGCTCCTTGACACAGCGTCAATTTCGGGTCCCGTGAAAACAAAGACACGATTCATTTTTCGACTTTCGGGGTGACTTTGTCTACCGAGTCACGTTTTGGCAAGTCGTCTACATTTTTCGTCTCGTTTAAATGATTTACCCCACTTCTTCACAAACGATACCGACTTTTTAATATATTTAGCAGCCGTGGAATGTGTCATCTTAGGCCCTTTTGGTTGAGAACAAAGAAGGGACTGCCCCGAACCGCCGCGCAAACAAGTGACTTATTTTTGATTTTACTTGATTGATTCGACGAAAGTTCGGAATCGACTGATACTTTTACTAAAATGCGTCGTAGACAAGAGTTTCCTCTACCGATTTAAATCGTTAGAATCGTATCTACCAAAAATGAATTATTGCCGACACGTTCTTACTTGACAGATTGTATATATATATATATATATATATATATATATATATATATATATATATATATATATATATATATATATTCTTCTAGCCATTCTCTATCCTTTGGATATAGGCCTCTCTCATGTGCTTCCTATTTTGAACAGTTTGATACCAATTCAGTCCCGCTGGTCTGCCAGTACTTCTTTTCTCCCTCCTTGGTCTCCATCTGGTCACTTTTCCGCTCCAGTTATCAGTATTTCTGGCCACATGGCCCATTTGAGGGAAGCTATCCTCTCAATTATGTCGTGGACCCCTGTTTTTTTCCTGATCCAATCGTTTGATTTGCGGTCCCTGATATACCTAGGATTTCCTTCAATTGCTTTCTGATAAATTTGCAATTTTCTAATAATTTTCCGTGTCCGAATCCAAGTTTCGCTACCATATGTTGTTACTGGTAGAATGCATTCGTTATATACTTTACTTTCAAGTTTTAAAGGCCGTCGGTAGATCTTCGGAACCGATATTAAGTATCCTTCGGTTGTCCTCTCTCGATCTTCTCAGAGTTTCGTCATCGACTTTCAACTCATATAGATCTGCATAGAATGTTTCTGTCACTTTAAGTATTTGTGGTCTTTCTTCTATAGGGTTTCCATATTTGTCTGTCAGTTTGTTAATCTCCCTTCTGTGTGGGTTTTCCTTTCTGAATATATTCAAACCCCTATTCTGTTGTATCAGTTCTTCTATCCATTTCTCCTGGTATTCTTTAATATCCTGTTTTGCCATTCTTCTTGCAGTTCTGTTGATTTCAGCATATTTCATCGTATTTCTTTTATTCGACTTTATTAGTTCTCTCCGTTTCTCCAGTAGTTGTTTTGTTTTTTTGTGTTAATTTATCCTTTCTTTGTTCCTTTGATGCATATAAATATGTATGTGTAATGTATATATATATATATATATATATATATATATATATATATATATATATATATATATATATATATATATATATATATATAATATATATAATATATAATATATAATATATAATATATAATATATAATATATAATTATATATATATATATATATATATATATATATATATATATATATATATATATATATATTACAATACTTAAAAATTTTCTTGAACCATCAATTTATATTTGTTTTCAATTCTTGGGCTTTGGGTTCGTTTTATGAATATTTGGTATTTAAATGAAACTTAAATTGACGTTTCGCCCTTTGGTTTAGAGCATTTTCATTTTTTTCTTTATTTCTACAAATTATACAAAATATAAAAAGTATAAAAAAAAATAATTTACATTTAGGTATACTAGTACAATACAACTTATTTAACACACACAACCATAAACCAATTACATAAATTCTTAGTTCTATCTTTAAAAATTAAAATCGCATGGGACCTACCTTGAATCTCACATATTTTATTTACTACTGACAAGTCGTAGTGGCATTCTTATCGAATGTAGATGTTATTTTGTATTATTGATCCGTATTTTTTTTTTTTTTTTTTTTGAATATTAAGCAGGGTAGTCTTTTTGTTAATATATTAAGGATGAGTACACTTTAAAATATTACCTTATTAAATTTGTATAAATATGGCTAATTCCTTTTATATCACTTTTATCATTGACTGTAAATTTCTCATTTTTTTTAATTTCGATCATTTCTTTTATTGCAAGTTTTCCAATATTAATGTCCCTGTTTAAAATCTTTGTTTCATTAAAGTTGAAGTCATGTCCAAGTTCCGTTGTGTGTTTATGAAGTGCCGTTGTTGCATTTTTTGTATATTTGTGTCCGTTGAGTCTGTTTTTTAATAATTGGGTCGTCATACCAATATAATGCATTGGGCAATCTGCACAAGGTACCGAATAAAACTACATTGGATTGGTTCATGGTTGGTACCTGGCTTTTCAAGTTTGTAAATAGTGAGCTTAGTTTGTTCTGCGTTTTGTGACAAATAGTTATGTCATATTTTTTTAGAGTGCCCCCTAGTTTTTCTGATAAATCGTGTGTATAAGGTAGTGGGAGAAATTTGTTCTGATTTTGTTCTTTGGTTTTCTCTTTTTTGATTTTTTTATTATAGAATTCGTATGTTCTTATTTTGTCCTTGGGTCCTAATTTTGCACTAGATATAACCACAGAAAAAGAGTTGCCTGTTACAGAATATATTGCGTCCATTGAGTCAGTAATAAATGATAAACCAAGTGAAGAGAAAGACACAATTAGAGCTAATATAACTAATATTATAACCAATCACAAAACTAAAATTAAAAACAACAAACAAAAAATGAACCTACTGCAAAAAAGAATCAAAAAAAACTTATACCGTACGAAACAATTTATTAAAGACAACCCCCAGATTGTAATAGCAAAACCAGATAAAACTAACAAAACGGTCATAATGAACACCAAAGATTATGAATCCAAGATGGAAACCCTTCTTAATGACCAAAATACATATAAGAAACTTAATAGTGACCCCACGAAAGTTTTCCAAAAGAAAAACAACGCCTTTATAAAAAAACTATTAAATAAGAAAGAAATAAGTAATGAAGAAGCCAAAAGGTTAATTATAAACAACGCAGTGTCACCTAAAATTTATGGTTTACCCAAATTGCATAAACAAAACATACCGCTAAGGCCAATCGTATCATGTTTAAAATCACCTCTTTATAACCTTTCAAAATACCTAGCCAAATGTATATCTAATATTACAGATAAAAATAACTATTTTATCAAAGATTCATTCACATTTAAAGAATTCATTGTCAAGATAAACATACCACAAAACTATAAACTTCTTTCACTAGATGTTGTGTCATTATACACAAATATACCTAAAGAACTTGTACAGACTGCCATAAACAAAAAATGGGATCTATTAACAGAATACACAACAATATCAAAAAGAAAACTTTATTGAAGCAGTTAACCTTACTTTAAATACTAATTATTTCCAATATCAAGACAAATTCTATCAACAAATAGAAGGGTGTGCCATGGGCTCTCCTATATCCTCAGTAATAGCTCAATTGGTTATGGAGCATTTAGAAGAAAGTGTTATAAATAATTTAGAGTACAACATACTATTTTTCAAAAGATTTGTGGATGATTGTTTATTGGCAGTTACAACAGATAACACTGATAAAGTCCTCCATGATTTCAACAGTTTCCATCAAAAATTGCAATTTACTTCAGAAATCGAAAATAACAATGAAATACATTTCCTGGATACAACTTTAATTAGAAAACATAACAAAATAATCACTAAATGGTATACTAAACCAACGTGGTCTGGCAGGTATTTGAATTTCTACTCTAATCACACAAAGGTACAAAAGGTAAGTGTTATTGTCGGTTTTAACAGACCGGGCAATAGCGCTAACCTCACCAAATTTAAGACCGAAAGCACTGAATCAAATGAAATCAGTGTTAATACAAAATGGATTTAGAGAAAAAGACATCAACCAAACAATAAAAACAAGAACATACAAATTCTATAATAAAAAAATCAAAAAAGAGAAACCAAAGAACAAAATCAGAACAAATTTCTCCCACTACCTTATACACGCGATTTATCAGAAAAACTAAGGGGCACTCTAAAAAAATATGACATAACTATTTGTCACAAAACGCAGAACAAACTAAGCTCACTATTTACAAACTTGAAAAGCCAGGTACCAACCATGAACCAATCCAATGTAGTTTATTCGGTACCTTGTGCAGATTGCCCAATGCATTATATTGGTATGACGACCCAATTATTAAAAAACAGACTCAACGGACACAAATATACAAAAAATGCAACAACGGCACTTCATAAACACACAACGGAACTTGGACATGACTTCAACTTTAATGAAACAAAGATTTTAAACAGGGACATTAATATTGGAAAACTTGCAATAAAAGAAATGATCGAAATTAAAAAAAATGAGAAATTTACAGTCAATGATAAAAGTGATATAAAAGGAATTAGCCATATTTATACAAATTTAATAAGGTAATATTTTAAAGTGTATACTCATCCTTAATATATTAACAAAAAGACTACCTGCTTAATATTCAAAAAACAAAAAAAAAATACGGATCAATAATACAAAATAAAATCTACATTCGATAAGAATGCCACTACGACTTGTCAGTAGTAAATAAAATATGTGAGATTCAAGGTAGGTCCCATGCGATTTTAATTTTTAAAGATAGAACTAAGAATTTATGTAATTGGTTTATGGTTGTGTGTGTTAAATAAGTTGTATTGTACTAGTATACCTAAATGTAAATTATTTTTATACTTTTATATTTTGTATAATTTGTAGAAATAAAGAAAAAAAATGAAAATGCTCTAAACCAAAGAGCGAAACGTCAATTTAAGTTTCATTTAAATACCAAATATTCATAAAACGAACCCAAAGCCCAAGAATTGGGCTTTGGGTTCCAACAAAAGTGGTGGCCAACAAAAGTATGGAAACATTTAGATTCCCATCTCTAGTTTTAACATTTAAACGGTTTACAATTAATTTATTTATTTATTGATCGTGTACATGCTAACAAACATTTTGAAGACTAAAACAGTTATTGTTTATTAGAAATGCGCTTAGTTTTTGACGTAACAAAATTATGCAAAAACATATGGAAACATTTTTGTTATAAAAAAAAATTCCACTAAGACGACTAAGATGTCGAAAATATTTAATATTTAGTGGGATATCCTTTTGCGTCAATCACTGCTTGACATCTTCTGCCCATACAGTCAATAAGCCTAGCACAAAAATCGGATGGTATTTTTTCCCATTCTTCTTTTAATGCGATACAGAGTTCGTCCCGGTTTTTTATATTCCTTTTCCTAATTTGCTTATCCAGATAGTGCCAAAGATTTTCTATCGGGTTCAAATCAGATAATTGTGAAGGCCAGCGCATCACCCGAATCCTTTGTTCAAAAAACCAATTCTTGGCCAAGCGAGAAATGTGTTTTGGGTCATTTTCTTGTTGAAAAATCCATGACAGTGGCAAATCTTCTCCATAAGGAATCAAATAACTTTCCAATATCTCAAAATATATTTGAGCATCCATTCTGCCATTTATGTTTGCCAATGGTGCTGTACCAGACCGTCGAAAACAACTCCATACCATGTTATTTCCACCTCCATGTTTGACAGTAGGTATAAGGTACTTTGGGTCGTATCTTAGACCAACTGGTCTTCTTACATAACCAGTAGAATCACTTCCAAAGAGATTGAACCTACTTTCGTCACTAAAGATTACTAGAGACCTTAGCAAATTTCAATCTCTCTTTTCTGTGACGCTTTGTAAGGAGTAACTTTTTAACAGCACGCCTACCAAGAAAATTTTCAGATAACAGACGACGCCTAATAGTCATGTCTGACACCAATACACCCTGATATTCCAGCCTTAATTCTTTATTAATATCAACAGCAGTTTTCTTGGGATCATTTGTCGCTTTTCGAATTGTAATTTTGTCTACTCTCTTACTTGTTTTTCGAGGTCTACCACTTTTAAATGCCGGATCAACAGTGCCCCTTCTCGAGAACTTCTTAACAATTTTGCTGACAGTGCCCCTATGCATGGTTAAAGAATTTGCTATTTCAATTTGCTTCTTTCCACTTTGATATAGAGAAATAATTTTATGTTTCAGATCTGAATATTAATGCCAAAGTGCAAATATTTGCACTTTGGCATTTTGGCAAAAAGCGCACTCTTAAACAATGCTACTAAATTACTTCGTATCAACAATAACGTACTCTTAAAGAAGCATGATAAAATTATTTCAATGCTTTCGATAAGGACAAAACGCGTTTCTTAAAAAACCTTATCTACCAGAAAAGGTAAAAACAAAGTTTTTATAGTCAGTAATAAAACTCTATAAAGAAATTGTCAACAAAACAAGACTAATGTTTTTATTCCTAAAGGATAGTATTTTATATTTTTGATTAAGAAAATGTTTCCATATTTTTGTTCGCTACTGTATATATATATATATATATATATATATATATATATATATATATATATATATATATATATATATATATATATATATGTATATATGTATATATGTATATATGTATATATATGTATATATGTATATATATGTATATATATGTATATATATATATATATATATATATATATATATATATATATATATATATATATATATATATATATACATACTCCTGTACAAAATTAACGCAACAATATATTAAATCATACAAATCTCTATAATGAATTAATTTTAATAATTTTTTATGAACATTGGTTACACTAGAAGTTAGAAAAAACTTATTCGGATACTTTAAAAGTGAATTAGCTGCCAAATTTCTCTATAAGATTCGAATTAAAATTATTCTTAAGACCTAATAACAAAATCGTTGAAATTATGCAATAATGAAAAAATAAACTGGGACACTAGTAGCAAAATTAATGGTGTAACTGGGACACTAGTAGCGTGTGTTGCCTCCTCTACTTCGGATGACTGCGTTTATGCGCCTAGGCATGCTTCTAATTAAATTTTGGATAAAATCTTGAGGAATTTGCTCCCATTCTGTGATAACTGCATTTTCAAGTTCCCTCAGGTTTCTAGGTGCAGGTATATGACGTTTCACATTTTTCTTAAGGTGATCCCATACATGTTCTATCGGATTCAGATCCGGGCTTTTTGGTGGCCATTGCATAATCGGTATATCAACTTGATTAAGATAATCGAGTACCTCCCTAGCCACGTGAGGTCGAGCGTTGTCTTGCATAAACAGGAAATTGGGTCCCACAAAATGACCGAAAGGCATCACATGTTCTATTACAATACTCTCAAGATAGTAGTCAGCATTCATGGATCTCGTACGGACAGGAACTAACTCTGTGCGAGCATCAAAGCAGATGCCACCCCAGAACATAACAGAGCCACCGCCGAATGGAATCCTTGCAGAAATATTGCAAGGAGCAAACCTCTCTCCTGGTGTTCGCCCTACTCTCTCACGACCATCTGGATGTTTTAGACTAACCCTAGTTTCATCTGTGAAGAAAACTTGTTTCCAATCATCCACAGACCAGTTGTCATTTTGAGTAAGACGTAACCTGGCAACTCTGTTCTCTCTAGTAGCAAGGGCGCAGTGGCTGGTTTCCTACTGTTTAATCCAGCTTAATTTAACCGTCTTCTGACTGTTTTAGAAGAAATGGTGACATTGCGAACAGCTTCGAGTTCGTTTCTTATTATAGAGCTAGTGACAGTCCTGTTTCTTAAAGCATATTGTCTTATAAAACGTTCATCTAGCTAGTGCATCGTTTTCGCCCTTGCCCTAGCCTTCTAGAATAAGTTCCTACTTCATTCAAGCGTCTTACCATACGACTTATTGTGGAACGATGTTTGCCTAACAAATTGGCAATATAACTCTGAAAATATCCCTCGTCCAATAAAACTTAGGCTCGCACTACCTCGTGTTCAGTTAAATTCCTTGTTCGATTCATTTTTTTAATTCTTCGGGGTCAAAAATAAAACAGTCTACTACAAAAACGTATTACTTTGAAAAAGGGAACAATTTATAAGTTTACTTTTAAAGAAAATCTATCGCATTATTACAGAAAATTGTTCTTCTAAAAAATTCTTTAAAACTGTAAATCTAAACCACTTGTTTTGATTTCTGTCATGAACAACGAAACAAAATATGCATAACCTACTATTCAAATACTCGATAAACTTTAAAACTGACATAAGAAAAAGATAAATTAATTTTCAGATTGTTGCGTTAATTTTGTCCAGGAGTTTATATATATATATATATATATATATATATATATATATATATATATATATATATATATATATATATATATATATATATACGAGGCAAAAATAAAAACTACTTATGTGTTTGGGGTAAACCTTTTTTATTTTTCGACATAGTCTCCTTTTAGGCTTATACACTTCGTCCAACGATGTTCTAGTTTGTTGATCCCTTCCGAATAATAGGATTTGTCCAAGTCTGCAAAATATGCATTAGTGTCTGCAATCACCTCCTCGTTTGAATAAAATCTTTGTCCCGCCAGCCATTTCTTCAAATTGGGGAACAAATAGTAGTCCGAGGGAGCCAAGTCTGGAGAATAGGGGGGATGTGAAACGAGTTGGAGTCCTATTTCCATTAATTTTGCGACCACAACTGCTGAGGTGTGTGCTGGTGCGTTGTCGTGATGGAAAAGGACTTTCTTGTGGGCCAATCGCGGGCGTTTTTCTTGCAGCTCGGTTTTCAAACGGTCCAATAACGATGAATAATATTCACCTGTAATAGTTTTACCCTTTTCCAGATAGTCGATGAGGATTATCCCTTGCGAATCCCAAAAGACAGTCGCCATAACCTTTCCGGCCGAAGGAACGGTCTTCGCCTTTTTTGGTGCAGATTCCCCTTTGGTAACCCATTGTTTAGGTTGTTGTTTGGTCTCAGGAGTATAGTAATGTATCCATGTTTCATCCACAGTGACGAAACGACGCTTAAAGTCCTCCGGATTCTTCTGGAACAGCTGCAAACCATCCTTGCAACACTTCACACGATTCCGTTTTTGGTCAAGCGTGAGCAATCGCGGCACCCATCTTGCGGATAGCTTTCTCATGTCCAAATGTTTATGCAAAATATTATGTACCTGTTCAGTCGAGATGCCCACAGCACTAGCAATCTCACGCACCTTAACTCTTCTGTCATCCATCACCATATCATGGATTTGATCAATGATTTCTGGAGTCGTAACCTCCACAGGCCGTCCAGAACGTTCAGCGTCACTTGTGCCCATATGGCCAGTCCGAAAATTTTGAAACCACTTACAAACTGTTCTAATCGAAGGTGCAGAGTCACCATAATGTTTATTAAGCTTCTCTTTAGTCTCCTGAGGCGTTTTGCCTTTCATAAAGTAATGTTTAATCACCACACGAAATTCTTTTTCGTCCATTCCTTGAAAATCACTCGACTTCCTTGATTCACACGAATGCCAAACACAAAGAAATAGACCAATATGGCTTAAATTTGTGTGCGTTCATTCAAGAGATGCTACTAACTAAACATGACCTCGATACGCGCCGATGGTGCCATCTCTCGGACTTTGCACGGACTTTTCAAACCAGCCTCGTATATATATATATATATATATATATATATATATATATATATATATATATATATATATATATATATATATATATATACATTTGCATTCAAGTTTTCCGATTTTGATGAAATTTACTGCGTGGGTCCATCTTGGTCTTAAAACTCCATTAAAAAATATTGGTTTTTAGCCGAGATACAGCCAACGGTAAAAATTGGAAATTTTTAAACAGGCAGTTGTTTGAAAAAATTATAGCCCCGGAAAAATTGGCCGCAAGTAATAAGCTTTGGTTTGATACTCCCGGATCATAGTACCGAAGAAGTTTTGTGTGAAGTACATCCTCACTTTGGCGGCCCCATAAGAAACTAAAGATTTTTTTTACAAATTAGTGAAACCTCTTCAAAAAAAAAAGTCTTAGTCACTATCATTATAAATATATGTTTTTTAATGCTCTACCGCAAATAGATTGTCATCTGGTGTTTACCCACGTCTGTAAAGAACGTCGTTTTAGATTATGTAGCAAAACAAAGTGTTAACTACTTCTTGTTCATTATTTTATTATTATTAATATTTACAATTAATTTAATTTTTATATATATTTAGGAGTTGACTGGAAATCTCTTACTATACCCGCATGTCTTCCTATAACTACAGACTATTTTCCCGATAAGAGAACACTACATACTGACTATGTAGTTTCTCTCTACAGCTTGGTACCGGATAGCGTTTATGCAGATTTTGCACAACAAAGGGGAACATACAAGAAACCTTTAACAACGGACGAGGTTTTTAAGGAGCTTATTTCACAACGTCTGGCACAAGGATTTCAGTTAATTTTAATAAGTAACAACAAACATGAAAAGGTTACCACCATTCAGCCTAGTCGGCCATTAAGAACGACTCTGTTAAATCCAACACAAAATGATGAGACTTATTATTTATCTATTGGAAGACTATTTCACAAAATTTCCCTTTCGGGAAACACTATTTCTGTTACGAGATACAGGCCTAGGTAAGTTTTTGTTTTTTCTCCTAAAATTTGAGTTGTAAAAAACATATTGATCTTTACAGCTAGGGATGCATTGATGAAACAAGGGTCACACCACACCTCATGTAGGAAAATGATCCACCGTGAAATTGTATAATTTTGTTGTTAATTATAGAATCATAATCTACATTCTGTCAAGTAAGAACGTGTCCGCGTTAATTCATTTTTGGTAGATGCAATTTTCGCGATTCAACAAAAAAATCGATAGAGGGAACGTAGGCTGAAAAGTATTTGGTCTAGCTACTTAAAACACATTTTTTTTGCAAAATTCGACTTTATTCTTCAACATAGTCCCCTTCAAGAGCGATACAATCAGTCCAATGCTTTTCTAACATTTCGAGACCTTTGGTGTAGAAGGATTTATCTTTGCCTTCAAAATAGGCCTCAGTTTCGGCGATAACTTCTTCATTGGAGCCAACTCTCTTTCCCGCGAGCATTTTTTTTGAGATCTGCGAATAGATGGTAGTGGGGGGGCCAAATCTGGAGAATACGGTGGATGAGGAAGCAATTCGAACTTCAATTCATGCAATTTTGCCATCGTAACTATTGACTTGTGACACGGTGCAATGTCTTGATGAAAGAGCACTTTTTTCTTGTTCATTTGGGATCGTTTCTTTGCGATTTGTGCCGTCAAACGCACCAATAACTTTATATTATATTCGCTATTGATGGTTTTTCCCTTCTTAGCATAGTTGATGAAAATTATTCCATGCGCATCCTAAAATACAGAGGCCAAAACCTTCCCATGTCTTTGGTCGCTTCGGGCTTTCACCGGCTGCTGTCCATTCAGCGAACTGCCGATTTGATTCCGGTGTGTAGTGGTGGATCCATGTTTCATCCATTGTCACATATCGCATGAAAAAATCCTTTTTATTGCGCTTAAATAGGTCCAAACAGCGCTTAGAATCAACACGTTGTTCTTGGTCCACTGCGAGGAAACGCGGTACCCATTTCGAACACAGCTTTCTCATGCCCAAATGTTCATGCAAAATATAATCAACACGTTCTTTTGATATCTTTAGGGTGTCAGCTATCTCATTTTACGGTCATCCAAAACAATTTTGTGAATTTTTTCATGTTTTCGGTGTAACCACCTCATTTGGGCGGCCAGAACGTTCAGCATCATTTTTATCTGTACGACCTCCTTTAAATTCAGCTTACCAGTAAATGATGAGTGATTTTCCAGGGGCAGAGTCCCCGTAACACTTATCAAGCCATTGTTTTGCTTGAACGGAATTTTTTCCCATCAAAAAACAGCGTTTAATCAACATACGAAATTCGATTTTTCCATTGTTTTGAAAATATCAACGGTAGCGTCCCTAAAACCCATTGTAACTTGTAAACTAATCTTCGAAATTTCATGAAATTTTGACACGTATCGTATGAAGGTTAGTACTTCCTGAAAATCATATAGTTTTTTTTTTGAAAAGGGCGACATTCACGTGTCAGACCAAAAACTTTTCGGCCGTGGAAAATCACTCATTATTTACTGGTATGCTGAATTTAAACGCGGTCGTACAGATACAAATGATGCGAACGCTCTGGACGCCTAAATGAGGTGGTTACACCGGAAAACGTCAACAAAATCCAATCTGCAAAAATAAAAATTATTCTTGTAAAATAATGTAGTAATTAAAGATTGTCAAAGGGTCTTTTTTTTCAAAAATAAAACAAATTACGATGTTTCAAACTTTAGTATGCAATTTTCGATTAAAAAATTTATGTTTAATTATCTATAGAAAATTGTCTATTAGAAAAATTAAAAAAACCTCTCGACATTTTGTAGAAAAAGTATTATTAATATTTAAAAAAAAGTAAAAAAATCTCAGGTCTGGGAAAAAATTCGTGGCGTTTTTTTAATAAAATTCAACAGGTTTTCTTAAAGTGTGAAAATGAATTTATTTAAACCAAATATGCTCCATTATTATCGACAATGTTTCGCCATTTTTCGGGTAGAGCCATGATGCCATCAGTGAGAAACTTCTGTGGTTTCTAGTTGAAAAACTGAATCAAGTGGTTTTCACAGGCTTCTTTTGAAAGCAGCTTAATTCTATTGAGAGAGTTCTGCAAAGATCGGAACAAGTGATAGTCAGAGGGTGCTATGTCTGGACTATACGGTGGATGCACCAAAACTTCTCAACCAAGCTCTCGTAATTTTTGACGGGTCATCAGAGAAGTGTGTGGTCGGGCGTTGTCATGATGGAAGACAACACCTTTCCTATTAATCAATTCGGGACGTTTTCTTTCAATTGCCTGGCGTAATCTCTCTAGTTGTCCACAGTAAAGTTGAGAATCAAGCGTCTGACCAACTGGAAGTAGCTCATGGTGGACGATTCCCTTCCAGTCCCACCACACACCCAGCGTCACCTTTTTCGGCGTCAATCTTGGCTTCGCAAACGCTTGTGACGGCTCACCATCCCTTGTCCACGATCTTTTACGCTTAGGTGATCCATTTTTCATCACCGGTTATGTCACATTTCAGAAATGGCTCGATTTCATTGCGTTTCAGCAGCGCATCGCAGATATTAATTCGGTCTATCATGTTTTTCGCGCTCAACTCATGAGGAACCCATACATCGAGCTTCTTTTTGTAGCCAGCTTGGTGTAAATGGTTCAAAATCGTTTTGTGGTCAGTGCCTAGCTCAATACCAATATCGACACTGCTGATATGCTTATCTCGCTAGACTTTTTCATGAATTGGACGACCAGAGCGTGATTCATCTTTCACATCAAAATTACCAGAACGAAAGCGAGCGAATCATTTCCGCGCAGCAGATTTTAATAAAGTACCTTCATCTTACACAGCATAAATTTTTTCACTAGCCTGCGCAGCCTTCTTCCCTTTGTCGTAATAGTATTGCAAAATATAGCGCAATTTTTCATTACTTTTCTCCATTTTCAAACGCAAACAACTTTTTAACCACTGCACCAATTTCGATGTTTATACACTCAAAGTAACGCTTGAAGTGTCACCTTTCCAACGAGCGTTTAGTGGTGTCACTGCGATCTGTGTTTTTTGAGTTATTTGCAATTGACGCCATCTATCGGGAAAAACGCCACGAATTTTTTCCCAGACCCAATCTTAAAAATTGGCTGTATAATATTGCAGATAGTATCTGAAAACATAGTTTCAAAAAAAAAAACATTTAAAGTTTCGGGTAGATAAAAAGTGAACTTACGGCTAGTCTCCCATTTCAGCTTCCTACTGTATGCCTTCTTCCTCTGGCATCTTGGTGTTATTTAATAAGAGATAAGAATAAAAATCCGTAAAAAAAATCGAATTTTTGAAAATTCGTTAAGTTAACCTTAAACTCGTCTAAATGGATGTTTATTTGGAGTAAAATTTAGTTTTACACTTACTCATAAAATATGCTACTGATTGTGTTATTATTTTTCAGACACCCTTATCCTGGATTTAAATACCAATACAGGTACAGA
This sequence comes from Pachyrhynchus sulphureomaculatus, assembly GCA_019049505.1. Taxonomy (NCBI): domain Eukaryota; kingdom Metazoa; phylum Arthropoda; class Insecta; order Coleoptera; family Curculionidae; genus Pachyrhynchus; species Pachyrhynchus sulphureomaculatus. The sequence goes on from CM032456.1 coordinate 16,467,500, forward strand.
TTTCATGCTCCTTACCACGACAATTATGAAGAATCGTACGCAACATTCACAACCGAAAAGTTAGAACATTACAACTGGAATTATTTAGATCATTATGTCTGTACGGGAGGTGACTCTACAGATTTTGTTTTAGTGGATGCTTTAAAATATTGGAGGTAAAGGTTTTAAAATTATTAGAAATATTGAAAACGTTTGAAAGTTTACTATGATAGATCTGTTTCATATCAGCTAATCTAACAAAGGACATAGAAGATCTGCAGTTTATATATCCATTTGATATTTATACAAAACGAACAAGAGCCCACGGAGACTATTACAACATATAAACAACAAAATCTTGAATGATAAAAAATAACTGGTCAAGTGCAAGTTGAACTTGCGCTATTAGTGTTCCGTACGTTGATTGCTTTTGAAATAAAAAATTTTGTTACGGAGGAATAAAATGATCAGTGACTTCACAAAACACACCCCAAATGAGTTTTCAACAAAGTTTGTTTCCAATCTTTACTGAAAACTGATGATCTTCAAATTTTTCTTTTTTATATTTACCAGATAAATTATTCAAGGTAATGCACTCGTGATAATTTTCGTTCAATATACATCCCGTGGAGAATATTCCAGAATTTTTTCAAAATTTTTGATCAGTACTTTTCGAGATAAGGGGGGAGACAGCGACTTTTCACCATTTTTTAAAAATAATACAAAGAAAAGTGTGCGCAAATATTACCTTTTATATATATTTTTTACTCGTTTTTTTCACAAGCTTTAATTTGAAAACCACACTCGATGACCTAGTAATTTTTAAAACTACACGGCTCTGATGAGGCCATCAATTCCTATATTATTACCAAATTTAAACTTTCTATGACAAATAGTTTCGGAGAAAATCGGGTGTCACAGACGGACAGACAGACACCAAAGTCATCTTATAAGTGTTCCTAACTTTAAAATTGAATAAAAGAAAGAGTTTTTAAGCAAAATTCATTCTGAAACTTTTATTTAACGGAAATTCTATGCCATTTAAGATTTAAACAAGATATCACTCAAATGGCCATCTCTTTTTGCAGACACGAATCCGCTTACACCAATTTTCCATGACTCGGGCCAATATTTCCGGCCTTACGCCGGCTATGGCACGACGAATGTTGGCTTCAAGTTGCTGATTTGTTGTTGTAAACTTGTGATTTAACGTGACCACAAAGAAAATAGTCCAAATCGCACGATCTCGGCGGCTAAGCTGTAGGGACCGAAATTGGCGGGCAATAAAGCCATGTTTGGGCCGGAAATATGGGGCGGTGCGCCATCCTGTTAGAGAAATAAAAGTCGTCTGCGTCTATTTCGTCAAATTATGGGAAGAAATATTCCTGCAGCATCGAGTTATAGCGCTCGTTATTCACGGTAACGGTAGCTTTTTCTTCATTTTTAAAGAAATATGGTTTGATGATGCCTCCGTGCCATAATCCACACCAAACTGTGATTTTTTGCGGATGCAAAGGAGTCTTATGAATCACTTGTGGATTGGATCTCCAATAACGACAATTTTGCTTATTAACGAAGCCATTGAGCCAGAAATGGGCCCCATCGGAAAAAAAAATGATTTTCTCTTGAAATTGGCTGTCGGCTTCCTTTATCTCCAGAGCCCAATCGGCGAATTCCCGCCGCAAACGATGGTCCGTAGGCTTTAGTTTCTTGGGCCAATATCATCTTATACTGATGCAAACCCAAGTCCAATCGCAAAATTCGCCAAGTTGTCGTCTTGAGAACTGCGCGGAATCGACACATTTTCGTTCTCACGAACACTGGCTCGAACGACGGCGATATTCTCTTCACTGCGAGGGTTTCTAACACGTTGAGGCACCTTTCTATCGTAGAGAGTAAATTCACTTTCAAACGTTTTAATTATACGCTGAATGGCACGATCATTTGGAGCAGAATGACAACTGTGTTTTAATCGAATTGCTCTTTGCGTATCGCGAACTGAACATGCATTTGCGTAGTAATTTTGGGCAATTTCCAAGCGTTCTTTTAACGTGAAACGATTCATGATTGAATGGCAAACCTTACTAAACACTGCAACTATCAAACATCTGCCAACCAACATGGCCCGCTATTAGCTGTCAAAAGTCGGACATCCATAATGGAAAAAACTTATATTTCAAAAAAGGAACTTAGATGACACGATTAATGTGATATGTTCAAAATTTAATAAAATTGTAAACGAGCATGTGCCATTTTATAGGGTAAATGGAAAATATTCAGTCTATATTAGGTCTAATACTGTTAAATCAATTGTTGAAAAAATAAAGCTTATAAAAAATTTAAGGGGTATAAAAGGGAAGGATATTACATCGAGTTTTCTCGCTTGAGAAGTCTATCCAAGATTAATTAAAAGAGATTTTGCCGAATATGTAAAGAGTGTAGAGATTGAGTTAGCCGAAAATTACAAAAAATTTGGAATTTTGTTAGTAGTAAAAAGAAAAGTTCTGCGGCTGTACCTCAGATTCTCCACCTTGACGGTAGAACAGCTGAAAATGGATCAGAGATTTGTGATCTTTTCGCTGACTTCTCTCAGAGCGTTTTTGTGCTTAATAATAACAGTGTGCCGGATTCAGGTTAAATATGATGATGCAATTCTCAAGTTAATTGATGATTTAGACCCTAAAAAGAGTGCTGAACCTGGTGGTTTACTTCCATGTTTTATAAAAAAAACTGTAGATTTAATTTCATCCTATCATTGCCTTTTATCTTCAACTTGTCTCTGAGATCTGGAATATTTCCGGAGAAGTGGAAACTTTTACGTATATAGTCGGTCAAGTAAGAATGTGTCCGCGATAGTTCATTTTTGGTAGATTCTAGCAATTAAACAATAAATCGGTAAAGGGAACCTTTGTCTACGAGGCATTTTAATAAAAGTATCAGTCGATTCCGAACTTTCGTCGAAATTACGTAAAATCTAAAAAGAAGTCACTTGTTTGCGCGTCGTTTCGAGGCAGTCCTTCTTTGTTCCCATCCAAAGGAGCCTCAAATGACACATTAAGCGGCTGCTAAATATATTAAAAAGTCGGTATCGTTTGTGAAGAAGTGGGTAAATCATTTTAACGAGACGAAAAAATGTCGACGACTTGGCAAAAACGTGACTCGGTAGGCAAAGCCACTCCGGAAGTCGTAAAACAAATCGTGCACATGATGTCAAATTCTGAAGCACGTTGAAGAAACCTTTGTTGCGCGAAAATTATGTGGCGAGGCGGGTCGCTGGGGCCGACAATAAGATACTAGAGTGGCCCTCACAATCGCCGGACGCCAACCCTATTGAAAACGTTTGGTCCCTTGTAAAGAGAAAGCTCAGAGGATTTTACTAAGATAATTGCGCCCGTTTTTAGCATATTAAAGAATACATTAATAGTCAAAAATTTTCTCTAAACACATTTTTTCAAAAATACGAGCAGCCACGTTCTTACTGGACAGACTGTAACTTCAATCTTTAAGAGTGGGCAGAAAGATAAAGTAACCGATTATAGACCTATAAGTAAAATCTGTATTTTTGGTAAAATTTTAAAAAAAATTGTTTATAATGATAGATTACACACTCTCAGAATATAATAATTGAACAACAACGTGGATTATTTCCAAAAAAGTTCTCTGGAGATAAATTTGATGTAAAGGGTGAGTCAAGAAGTGGGTAAATCATTTTAATGAGGCGGAAAATGTCGACTCGGTAGGCAAAGTCACTCCGAAAGTGGAAAAAAAACAAATCGTGTCTTTGTTTTCACGGGACCCGAAATTGACGCTGCGTCAAGGAGCGGCAAAAGTACATCTTCATGCACATGATGTCAAATTCTGAAGCACGTTGAAGAAACCTTTGTTGCGCGAAAATTATGTGGCGAGGCGGCTCGCTGGGGCCGACAATAAGATACTAGAGTGGCCCTCACAATCGCCGGACGCCAACCCTATTGAAAAACGTTTGGTCCCTTGTAAAGAGAAAGCTCAGAGGATTTTACTAAGATAATTGCGCCGTTTTTAGCATATTAAAGAATACATTAATAGTCAAAAATTTTCTCTAAACACATTTTTTCAATACGAGCGGTCACGTCCCTACTTGACAGACTGTAACTTCAATCTCAAATTCTGAAGCACGTTGAAGAAACCTTTGTTGCGCGAAAAATTATGTGGCGAGGCGGGTCGCTGGGGCCGACGATAAGATACTAGAGTGGCCGTCACAATCTCCGGACGCTAATGTTTGGTCCCTTGAGAAAGCTCAGAGAATTTTACTAAGGTAATTGCGCCGTTTTTAGCATATTAAAGAATACATTAATAGTCAAAAATTTTCTCTAAACACATTTTTTCAAGAATACGACCGGCACGTTCTTACTTGACAGACTGTAACTTCAATCTTTAAAGAGTGGGCAGAAAGATAAAGTAAGCGATTATAGACCTATAAGTAAAATCTGCATTTTTGGTAAAATTTTTGAAAAAAATTGTTTATAATGATAGATTACACACTCTCAGAAATATAATAATTGAACAACAGCGTGGATTATTTCCAAAAAGTTCTTTGGAGATAAATTTGATGTAAAGGGTGAGTCAAGAAGTGGGTAAATCATTTTAATGAGACGGAAAATGTCGACGCGGTAGGCAAAGCCACTCCGAAAGTGGAAAAACAAATCGTGTCTTTGTTTTCACGGGACCCGAAATTGACGCTGCGTCAAGGAGCGGCAAAAGTACATCTTCATGCACATGATGTCAAATTCTGAAGCACGTTGAAGAAACAGAAACTTTGTTGCGCGAAAATTATGTGGCGAGGCGGCTCGCTGGGGCCGACAATAAGATACTAGAGTGGCCCTCACAATCGCGGACGCCAACCCTATTGAAAACGTTTGGTCCCTTGTAAAGAGAAAGCTCAGAGGATTTTACTAAGATAATTGCGCCGTTTTTAGCATATTAAAGAATACATTAATAGTCAAAAATTTTTCTCTAAACACATTTTTTCAAGAATACGAGCAGCCACGTTCTTACTTGACAGACTGTAACTTCAATCTTTAAGAGTGGGCAGAAAGATAAAGTAAGCAATTATAGACCTATAAGTAAAATCTGTACTTTTGGTAAAATTTTTGGAAAAATTGTTTATAATGATAGATTACACACTCTCAGAAATATAATAATTGAACAGCAGCAGGGATTATTTCCAAAAAGTTCCCTGGAGATAAATTTGATGTACAGGGTGAGTCAACGATAGAGTAAAGTTCATTTCAGGAATGACGAAAAAATGTTAAATACAATAGTTTTAGAGAATGTTAAGGTGCACAGTTTAAAAATTATTTTTGAGTATACAGGGTGCTTTCAAAAAAGTGTGGCCGATATAACATGTTTTTTTTAAATGGAACTTGGAATGAGAAATGGAATTTTCTAACTTATTTTTAAATTTTGCGTAAAATTTTATAACTTTTTTATTAATAATGTTATATACCTAAACCTAGTAATTTTTCTAATATTTCAATTTTTTTAAAAAAAATACTAGTTTTCAGTTTTGTAAAAAATTGCCAGTAGGGCCATTGTTTCTGAAAGTGGAATACTCCATAATTGGTACGAGCGTTCTATAGAGATGAAAAAAAGACATATGTAAAGAAATTTGAGTTAGATACTACAGGGTGTTCAAAATAAATTTATACATTTCGACTATTTTAAATTGAAAAATCTCAAATTTTTTAAACGGCACAATATGTATTATTATTTTTTCTGATAGATTTTACAAAACCTCCAACTTTTATTAAATATGTCATATACCTATTTCTAATAGTTTTCAATTTATTTTAAATTTTTCAATATTTACCCTTATTTTTAATACACTTACGCTATTGTGAAAACATAAATAAATAGTTAATAATAATTTTAATATAGTTTAACTTTATCTAATGATTAATTATTATGACGTAATAAATGTTCAAAAATATGCCCGTCTACTCGAATACACATGTTTAGTCGTTTTACTATATCCCGTATCCTATTTTCCATATCTACTGGTGTTGTAGGGGGATTCACATAAACATGGTCTTTAATATAGCCCCAAAAAAAGAAGTCTAAAGGTGTTAAGTCACATGATCGAGGGGGCCACTGAATGAATCCATCCCTACCGATCCATTTTTGTGGGCAACGATCGTTTAAAAATTCCCGAATTTCCCGGTGGTAATGAGCAGGAGCTCCGTCTTGTTGAACCCACATTTGTTCCCTTTCAAAGTTATCAACTTCTTCAAGAAGCTGAGGTATTTTGTTTTGCAAAAAATTTAGATATCTAGGCCTGTTAAGCGGTTCGCGGAAAAAATATGGACCAGTAATTCGAAAATTTAATATTCCACACCATACATTAAGCGATCAATGGTTTTGGTTTTGAACTTCCCGCACCCAAAATGGATTAACTGTTGATTAATAATGCATGTTATGGCTGTTAACTGATCCATTACAAGGGTAAAAACTGAAAAATCCAAAATAAATCGAAAACTATTAGAAATAGGTATATAACATACTTAATAAAAGTTGGAAGGTTTTGTAAAATCTATCAGAAAAAATAATAATATGCAGGGTGTGCCATTCAAAAAATTAGAGATTTTTCAATTTAAAATAGTTGAAATGCATAAATTTATTTTGAACACCCTATAGCATCTAACTCAAATTTCTTTACATATGTCTTTTTTTCATCTCTATAGAACGATCGTACCAATTAAGATAATAATAAGAAAATAGGATGTTCCATTTAAAAAAATGTTATATCGACCACACTTTTTTGAAATACCCTGTATACTCAAAAAAAAAAAGTTTAAAGTGTGCACCTTAACATTCCCTAAAACTATTGTATTTAACATTTTTTCGTCATTCCCGAAACAAATGAGATAATGAACTTTACTCTATCGTTGACTCACCCTGTACTACTCTCAAGTGATATGGACTCGGGAAAGCAGGTAGACTGCGTTTACATGGACTTTAGTAAGGTCTTTGATAAGATCGATCACAAAATACTGATCAGGAGGCTCTCTGAGGTTGGTGTTTGTGACGGTCCTGCAGAAGTAGGTGTGTGATAGACGGCAGAGTGTTCTTATCAACGGGTATATGTGTATACTTTATACTCATTTAGAAATTTAATTATTAAGGATATTTGAATTTATCATTTTTCTCGAATGAGTCAGATTTTAGGAGGTGATTTTGAAATATGGTACTGTTTCTGCAAAACGACGATTTTTAAACAAGGCTTAAATAACTGATGTATTTACGTTTTTTTTTTTTTTAATTTTTTTGTGATAGATTTTTTTTATCTCTTTTATTTATATTGTTGTTTTTTTAGGTTTCGGGTATATCTTTTACCCTTAATAGCACTGAAACAAAGAAAATTGTCGACGGAGCACCAAGATGTGATATTTATACTCTTCCAACCAATACTGATCATCAACAGATGGTAGAAGGATTTCTTAAATTTATTGAAACGGCAGTAAACAAATTAAAAAGATCCAGTAACGTCGCAAAGAAACCTAGGGTTTGTAGACCACTGTAGCGATTTCATTTATATTTGTTATTGGCCTTCCAATCACCTAGTATATCTTTTTTAACATTTCTTTGCATGATATTTTAGTTTAAAATTCCGCATGTTGTAGATGTCACTCAGCGTACAAACCTTACCGCCACTAGCCCAACCCAGGCGTAACAGTATAAGCAGTTTTACACAGGTATATTCATTTTTGAATATTAGTTAAATTTTACATTGGGTAATGTTTATTTGGGGTTTATTCTAGAAGGTGTTCTGTTACACAGGGAAGTACATAAAAAGATATTTGAACGTATATACCTAAATCTCCTTTTTTGTTATTATTTTAAACTCACACTATGGAATAAAGGGTAAAACCACAGTAAAATATAAAACACAGTAGCGACACTCCGATTCGGCACCTGGATCTCAAGGGGTTCGACTTTGTAATGATCACATAACCTGTCGCCATATTGCTGGTATGATGCCCGCGAGTTTTTGAAATATCAAATTCCTTCTTCCAACAAAAATCCTATTCTGTAGAATAAAAACGAATTTTGCTGATTGAAAGGAAGAAGAAAACGAGAGTTCTTTTTTTATCAAGTTTTATTAAAACACATATACAAATAACCGGTCAAATGCAAGTTGAACTCGCGCAATTAGTGTTCTGTACGTTGATTACTTTTAAAATAAAAAATGTTGTTACAAAGTTATAAAATGATCAAGGACTTCACAAAACACACCCCAAATGACACTACTTAGTATATATCACCACTACACCAAACACTTTATTTTTGCACTCGACGAGCGTTTCGCTAACCATGTTAGCTTCATCAGGAGCGATGAGTGACTAAAGCTAAACTACAAATCTACCCTATTTATATTTAGCCTAATACCTGAATTACTCAAGCGGAATTAATGGCATAGGCGAAGCCATCAGTTCCGGTCAAGTAACCCGTAGAGGGGACTATAAGGAATAGGCCCTCTGTCTTTATTTAAACTACTTTTACATTTTATAAATTCCATACTTTCGTATGCGTTCAACAATCTCCTATCAGATACATATCTTGTTGTAGGAGCGACGTTTCACCGCCATTTTTTTACAATGGCCAACTGAGGTAATTAACTTTTGATTCGGGATATCAAAACTTGATGGTGTTAGTTGGAAGAAAAAAAACGGAAGGGGATGAAATTACGAGGCTGGTTTGAAAAGTCCGTGCAAAGTCCGAGAGATGGCACCACCGTCGCGTATCGAGGTCATGTTTAGTTAGTAGCATCTCTTGAATGAACGCACACCAAGTTTCAGCCATATTGGTCTATTTCTTTGTGTTTGGCATTCGTGTGAATCAAGGAAGTCGAGTGATTTTCAAGAAATGGACGAAAAAGAATTTCGTGTGGTGATTAAACATTACTTTATGAAAGGCAAAACGCCTCAGGAGACTAAAGAGAAGCTTGATAAACATTATGGTGCCTCCGCACCTTCGATTAGAACAGTTTATAAGTGGTTTCAAAATTTTCGGACTGGCCATATGGGCACAAGTGACGCTGAACGTTCAGGACGGCCTGTGGAGGTTACGACTCCAGAAATCATTGATCAAATCCATGATATGGTGATGGATGACAGAAGAGTTAAGGTGCGTGAGATTGCTAGTGCTGTGGGCATCTCGACTGAACGGGTACATAATATTTTGCATAAACATTTGGACATGAGAAAGCTATCCGCAAGATGGGTGCCGCGATTGCTCACGCTTGACCTAAAAACGGAATCGTGTGAAGTGTTGCAAGGATGGTTTGCAGCTGTTCCAGAAGAATCGGAGGACTTTAAGCGTCGTTTCGTCACTGTGGATGAAACATGGATACATTACTATACTCCTGAGACCAAACAACAATCTAAACAATGTGTTACCAAGGGGGAATTTGCACCAAAAAAGACGAAGACCGTTCCTTCGGCCGGAAAGGTTATGGCGACTGTCTTTTGGTATTCGCAAGGGATAATCCTCATCGACTATCTGGAAAAGGGTAAAACTATTACAGGTGAATATTATTCATCGTTATTGGACCGTTTGAAAACCGAGCTGCAAGAAAAACGCCCGCGATTGGCCCACAAGAAAGTCCTTTTCCATCACGACAACGCACCAGCACACACCTCAGCAGTTGTGGTCGCAAAATTAATGGAAATAGGATTCCAACTCGTTTCACATCCCCCTATTCTCCAGACTTGGCTCCCTCGGACTACTATTTGTTCCCCAATTTGAAAAAATGGCTGGCGGGACAAAGATTTTATTCAAACGAGGAGGTGATTGCAGACACTAATGGATATTTTGCAGACTTGGACAAATCCTATTATTCGGAAGGGATCAACAAACTAGAACATCGTTGGACGAAGTGTATAAGCCTAAAGGAGAGAGAAATATAAAAAGGTTTACCCCAAACACATAAGTAGTTTTTATTTTTGCACGGACTTTTCAAACCAGCCTCGTAGATTCAGGGACGAAATTTGGCGACTGTACCTTAAAGGCCTAACTCAACAACAATGCATCGAATCGCTTCGTTCAACTTTTAGTAATGAATCACCATTAGAAAAGACTGTTTACAATTAGTTTGCAGAATTTCGTCATGGTCGTGCTTCTGTCAGCTATGAATTTCGTGAAGGTTAGTTCAGGTTAGTTCAGGTCATCAAAATCCATGATGTGCGCAACATGATTGAAGCGGATCGGCACATCTTTTATCGTGAGATAGAGCCATCCTTAGGCATATTGAAGACTGTAGTATATTCGATTTTGCATGAATATTTAGCTCTTAAAAAGATCTATTCCCGTTGGATTCCGCATAATTTGACCGAAACTCAAAAACAGGCTCATGTCAATTGATATAAAAATGGAAATGCTCAAAAAAACTTCGATCGAGGTCATGCAAAATCCGTATAAAACATTTTTAGTTTGTGTTATGATGTCAGCGAATTAAATTTATAAAAAACAAAGCACGTGGGGAACATACTATACATACATGCAAAATCCGTATACGTAGTAAGAGGATACGAAACTTGGATATATTCGTACGACCCGGAAACTAAGCAACAATCAACTGTTTGGGTGTTCCAAGATGAACCGAATCCAACAAAAGTGGTTCATTCGCGAAGCACTTCCATGAAAATGATTGCTTATTTCTTTGGTTATACTGGACATGTTGCAACCATTGCTTTAGAGGATCGAAAAAAAACAATTAAGGCCGAATGGTTATACGGCAATTTGTTTGCCAGAAGTCATCGATGAAATCAGGAAAAACAACCGAAAACGTCGCATCATTCTTCATCGTGACAATGCCTGCTCTCACACAGCACGTCAAATATTTTTTTTTTATGGGTCTAGCGCATGTGCTGCAGGGAAGTCCCTAAAGCGCTCCAGGAGCGGCATGTGTGCGGAAAAAGCGATTCACGTTGTTCTTGAATCGCTGTAAATTGTATTCGGTGGGCAAAACAGCGCTGGGCAAACCATTCCAAAGGGATGATGTTCTCCATATAAAAGGCTGCTTGAAAAGTGTTGTACGCGCAGTAACAAGCTGAACCTCATATGGATGTGAAGCACCAGCGCGACGTGTATTTCTAACATGCACTGCTTTGGGAGGAATTAAGCGGGCTACATCCTTCGAACACTTTCCATGAAAATACTTGTAGAACAGACTCAAATCGCCCACCGTTCTTCGATGTTCCAGCGAATCAAGGCCGTCGGTCAGTTCCGGGTCTCCAATCAGACGAATAGCTCTTCTCTGAACAGAATCCAACAAATGCAGTGTATGTTTGGGAGCGGAGCCCCAAATATGGGAGCAGTATTCCATAGTTGGTCAAATTTGAGCTTTGTAAAGAATTAACAGTTGTTGTGGAGTGTAAAGCTTTCTGGTTCGAAATAATATTCCCAACTTTTGAGAAGCTCTCCTTGCTATGCCTACAAACATGTTCATGCCAGGATATATTTGCTCCCAAACTAACGCCCAACAAATTGAGCGACGATTGCTAGGGGAATGGAGTGCCCCGACATAATTATGTCGGGTTCAGCAACGTTAACTTTTTTAGTCTGGGTTTTTGTAGCGTTAAATTCCACTTGGTTACTGTCACCCCAAGATAGAATTTCTTCCAGGTCTTTGTTAAGTTGAACGACCTCCTGCTGTCTGCGGATATTCGCCTGAGCAGCCGATGTCCGCGCGTTCAAAGGAAATGAAGAGAGACAAGCGTACTGTCGTTCTACAAAGCTGTAGATTGGATTCCTGGTCTTTTCCAGCAGATCGGTAATGTAAATGAGAAAGAGAGTAGGAGACATTATGGAGCCTTGGGGCACACCGGCGTTGATTGTGAAGGTGTTAGAAAGAAATCCGTCGACCACCACTCGTAAAGAACGCTCTCTCAGGAAACATGAGAGCCACAAACAGAAACTTTTCAGACATACCACAAGAGCGTAGCTTAACCAACAGTCCATCGTGCCAAACACGGTCGAATGCCTTGGATATGTCAAGAGCAACCGCTCGAGATTCTCCAAAGTGTTCAATTGCGTTGTTCCAAAACATGTGTTACATAAGTCAGAAGATCCCTGTTGATCTATGTTTTCGAAAGCCATATTGGTGATCGCTAATAATATTGAATCGTTCAAGATATTTTAGATTTTTTTTTTTTTTTTTTATGGGTCTAGCACACGTGCTACAGGGAAGTCCCTAAAGCGCTACAGGAGCGACACGTGTGCGGAGAAAACAATTCACGTTGTTCTTGAATCGCTGTAGATTGTACTCGATGGGAAACACAGTCCTGGGTAAACCATTCCAAAGGTATGATGTTCTCCATATAAAAGACTGCTTGAAAAGCGTTGTACGAGGAGTAACAAGCTGAACCTCATCCGATGTGAAGCATTAGCGCGACGTGTACTTCTAACATGCACCGCTCTGGGAGGAATTAAACGGGCCACATCTTTCGAACACTTTCCATGAAAGTACTTGTAGAATAGGCTCAAGTCGCCAACCGTTCTTCGATGTTCCAGCGAATCAAGGCCGTCGGTCAATTCCGGGTGTCCAATCAGACGAACAGCTCTTCTCTGGATAGAATCCAACAAATGCAGTGTATGTTTGGGAGCGGAGCTCCAAACATGGGAGCAGTATTCCATAGTTGGTCGAATTTGAGCTTTGTAAAGAATTAACAGTTGTTGTGGAGTGTAAAGCTTTCTGGTTCGAAACAATATTCCCAACTTTTGAGAAGCTCTTCTTGCTATGCCTGCAACATGTTCATGCCAGGACATATTTGCTCCCAAATTAACGCCTAACAGATTGAGTGACGATGTTAGAGGGATGGAGTGCCCCGACATAACTATGTCGGGTTCTGCAACGTTAACTTTTTTAGAAAAAAAAAACTGCCTCCTGGGTTTTTGTAGCGTTTAATTCCACTTGGTTACTGTCACCCCAAGATAGAATTTCTTCCAGGTCTTTGTTAAGTTGAATGACTTCCTGCTGTCTGCGGATATTCGTCTGAGTAGTCGATGTCCGAGCGTTCAAAGTGAATGAAGAGATAAGTGTACTGTCATCTGCAAAGCTGTAGATTGGATTCTCGGTCTTTTCCAGCAGATCGTTAATATAAATGAGGAAGAGAGTAGGAGACAGTATGGAACCTTGGGGCACACCGGCGTTGATAGTGAAGGTGTTAGAAAGAAATCCGTCAACTGCCACTCGTAAAGAACGCTCTCTGAGGAAACATGAGAGCCACAAACAGAACTTTTCAGACATACCATAAGAACGAAGCTTAGCCAACAGCCCATCGTGCCAAACATGGTCAAATGCCTTGGATATGTCAAGAGCAACCGCTCGAGATTCTCCAAAGTGTTCAATTGCGTTGTTCCAAACATGTGTTACATAAGTCAGAAGATCTCCTGTTGATCTATTTTTACGAAAGCCATATTGGTGATCACTAATAATGTTGAATCCTTCAAGATATTTTAGAAGATGCTGATTGATAGCCTTTTCCATGACTTTCGATATTATTGAGAGTAGTGTGATTGGTCGGTAGTTATTTGGCAAGGTCTTCTTGCCTTTTTTAGGTATCGGCTGAACTGTGGCACATTTCCAGCAGGAAGGAAATATTCCCTTTCTGTAGGATAGGTTGAAAAGTCTACAGAAAAACTGGTGTTAGTTCCCTCGCACAGTTCTTGAGAACTATGGCAGGTATTCCGTCAGCGCCTGAAGCCTTTTTGGTGTCTAGCTTCATCAAAATACGTTTTATGATACGCTGTCTGAAGACAATATCGGGCATCCTTGACTGCACTATGGGAATAGTAGGTGGTGTTTTTCCTTGGAAATCGACAGTAGAATGTGAAGCAAAGAGTTTAGCCAACAAGTTCGCTTTCTCAACAGGTGTCGTTGCAATAGAATTATCTGGCCGTGTGAGTGATGGTATGATGGATTTGGTGAAATTTTGACTAACTGCCTTAGCGACTGACCAAAAGGACCTGGAATTGCCGGGACAAGCGAGAAGTTTGTTTCTAATCCGTTGATTGTGTACCTCCTTGGTTTCGTCGATAATTTCTTTGCATCTGTTCCTGGCACGAACAAAGATGTTACGATTTATGGTGTTAGGATCTTCACGCCACTGTCGGTATGCAAGATGTTTAGAAGCAACAGCTTCTTTGCATTTTAGGTCAAACCAAGGCTTGCCGTTGGAAGGGCATTTCTTCGAAAAAGGGATGTAAGCATCCATACCGGCCAAAATAACATCGGAAACCTCCCTGGCGCAGTCAGATGGGTCGTCGGATCGAAAACAAACGTCCAACCAAGGGAAAGTTCGAAAATATTCTATGAGATCTTCCCATTTAGCAGATTTGTAGTGCCAAATCTTGCGCGGTTTGGGCGCCTCTCTGTCACTGATTGGTAGAATACTCGATGTCGAAAGTAGTTTTATGGTCGGAAGAACCCAACGGTGGATTTACGCTGACCGTGTAAATCTCCGGATTAGTGGTTAAAAACAGATCAAGAAGACTGGCGAACTCTCCGTCTCGATCAGGGATCCGTGTTGGTTCATCAATAAGCTGAGTCAAGCCACAACTGATTGAAAATGATTCGGCTTCACGACCTTGTTCGTCGGTAGTATTTGAATATTTAAGCCAATTGATGTTGTGGACATTAAAGTCGCCCAGGATGGCAATTTCGGCATTTGGATAGTTAATTTGTAAATGCTCTATGGTGTCTGCAAGAGAAGCGAAAAGTGTTCTAAAGTTTGTATCACTTGGTGGTCGATAGAGGATACAGACGAACCTTGTGGTTGGTTGAGTCGTTATTTTTAACCACATAACATCAAAGTTTGGGGGCTCCAGAGCCTCTTCTCGTTGGCAAGAGAGGTCGCTTCTGACATAAAGACAGATTCCAAAGTTACGCCTAAATCGGGAATAGAAATCGTACCCAGGATAAAGATAGTTTACTGTGCTGGTCGATGAACTGACCTTAGTTTCATAGAGAGCGAGTACATGAGGTTTATTTGATTGCAGGTGTTGGTGCACTGAATTTATGTTCGAATTTAAACCTCGTATGTTGCAAAAATCCATTTTGAAATTCTGTTCTTTGCATGTCGACGCCCCTGAACCAGCCCCCACCCGGAGATCCGAACGGGGGGCTATTTTACCTCCGGAATTTTTTGTATCCAGGTGCCTCATCATGCTATTTGGTCCCACAGTTTACAAAAATCATTAGAAGCACAACAAAACGTTTTTAAAAAATGTAATCAACCAAATGTAATAACCAATGCTGAACAAAGTTCAGCATTGGTCAAAACGTCCTTACATATTTCGAAATTAATTGCTGAACATAACAAACCATTTGCGAATGGAGAGTTCATTAAAAATTGTATTTTAGCTGCTGTTAACGAATTTTGTCCGGAAAAAATTAAAAAATTTGAAGATATTAGTTTGTCTGCACGTACAGTAGTTCGACGTATTGAAAATATATCAACTAATATGTTTAATAAATTAAAAGAAAATTCTTCACAATTTGAGTATTTTTCACTAGCACTTGATGAAAGCAACGATATAACTAGCACCGCTCAATTGTTGATTTTTATCCGTGGAATTGATAAACAATTTTTGTGTAACAGAAGAACTTGCTGCATTAAAAAGCCTCCATGGAAATACAAGAGGTGAAGATATATTTTTGCAACTATTAGATGTTTTCAATATGTATGATCTCAAGTGGGAAAAATTAAAAAATGTGACAACTGACGGTGCAAAGAACATGACGGGTCACAATACTGGTTTGGTAGGCATGATTAATAAAAAATTGAAAAAATTAAATATTACACAGCCTCCTCTACAACTTCATTGTATTATCCATCAACATGCACTTTGCGCAAAAGTTGTAAATTTGAAAAATGTTATGAATATTGTAATAAAGTCCATCAATTATATTCGCAAAAAACGGTATGAACCATCGAATATTCCGGAATTTCTTAAATGAAATTGACGCAGAATATGAAGATATCATTTATTTTTCTGAAGTAAGATAGCTCAGCCGTTTTTTAAAAAATTTTTTTTCGAGTTTGATAGACGAGATTGAAATGTTTTTGACAGGAAAAGGAAATAATATACCAGAATTATCGAATTATAAATGGATAAGCGAGTTAGCTTTTCTTGTGGACATTACAACTTACCTCAATAACTTAAATGTAACACTACAAGGCAAAGGAAAGTTAATCAACGAGCTATTTACAGAAATCAAAAGTTTCCAGCTTAAAATAAAATTGTTTATTTCTCAACTTGAAAAGAATAATTATTGTCATTTTCCTACTTTGCAATCGTTTTTAACCAAAAACGACAAACAATGTCCTTCGAATATTTTTATTGAGTCACTAAAAGTACTGGATGAAAATTTTCGTCATCGGTTTCAAGATTTTTATGCAAAAGAAATGGACATATTAATATTTGAAAATCCTTTAAAATTTGATATTGTAAAAGCACCAGACAATTTACAACTAGAGTTAATTGATTTTGCTATCTAACAATGTATATAAAAATAATTTTGAAGAAAATAATTTAATTGCATTTTATTCAAATCTACCAGAAAATAAAATTTCCCAATTTAAAAAATTTTGCAAAATCAATGATTTGTATTTTTTCAAGCACCTATTTATGCGAAGAAACATTTTCAAGAATGAATTTCATAAAATCAAAATATAGAACGAGGTTGACGGATGAAAATTTACAAAACTTGTTGAGGATCTCAGTATCCCAAACACAACCGGACCTAAATGAATTATCAAACAATATTCAAGAACAAAAAGCGCACTGAATTTTAATGAATGAATAAAAATGAAAGATAAACTATTTTCCTTAATATTTTTATATATTTTATATTTACATATTTATACATATGTAATTGGAATTTTATTTTCTTTTTTTTCCCTTTTACGAATTGTAAAATTTTTGTTCTCTGACATTATTGTTATTATAGCATGTCAATAAAAAATAAATTTTTTCTATATTTATTTTTAATAATAATTATACTCGTATGATATAAAAGCACTATTTAAGTTACATTTGAATGTGCGGCCCGCATAAAAAATTTTATTTTGAAAATGGCCCGCCGTCCGAAAAAGGTTGCCGACCCCTGCTATATAGGATAAAATAAACACTATTGCTACTACACATATACGAAGTATATAAGTTATTTAAGTCGTATAAGTTTCACATAAACGGTTTATAAAATAGTATGTGACCGATCAGCATATGTATACTGATATTTTTTGATTTTATTTGTCAAACCAAAAAAAATTAGAATTAAAAGAGGAATTAGACAAGGCGAGTCGATATCCCCAAAGCTGTTCACTTGACTCTTCAAATCGCTAAAGTGGAAAAATAAATGAAGACTTATAGATGCTGAACGATTAAATCACTTAAGGTTCGCAGATGATATCACTGTGATCGCCAACACAAAAGAAGAATTACAAGAAATGCTGATGGAATTAAATAAGAAGTCTTGAGAGATGGGTCTCAGAATAAACTTCACCAAAACCAAATATTTGAACAATGAAAGTGAACATAACAGCTAGGAACAATTAATAGAATGTGAAAGAATAGGAAACGTACAAACATTCATATACTTAGGACAACTAATCGAAATAACAAGAAATAATTTAAAGGCTGACTTGGATAGAAGAGTCTCGTTAGCTTGGTCTGCGTTCGGAAGGTTACAGTCGACATTTGGGCATCCCAAATACAATAGAAGCCGGAGCATTCGATCAATATGTAGTACCGGTATTAACACATGACACTGAAACGTGGGCTTTAAATAAAAGTATAATAAATAAACTGCAGATAACGCAAAGAGTAATGGAGAAAAGAATGCTAAATATTAGACTCCAAGTTCATATTCCTAACGTTGAGATACGGAGAAGATCAAAAGTGACAGATGTAATACAACGAATATGTATATATTACGGTGAAATTGGGCGGGGCATATCGCAAGGCTGAATGATAACAGATGGACACGCCATATAGTTGAATGGAGGCCTAGAGAATACAAAAGATGCAGAGGTAGACCACAGACAAGATGGACGGACGACATAAAAAGATTAGCGAGGCACGATTGGATGCAACAAAGCTCATTGGAGACAACTTGGGGAGGTTTACATCCGACTATGGATGGAATAGGCTAATGATGATGATGATACTAATATTATAAGTTTTCATTGATAATCATCATCATTATCATAATCAACATCAGTCTCTCTACGCCTACACCTTCATGTTCCTCCATCTTCTCTCTGTACCGCCATATACCAATGCGTGCCAGCATACTTTCTCATCTAACTCACGTTCTTGCGGCCTACCAACTCCTCTTTGATATTCTTGGGTTCCAATGGCATATTAGACCCATTCGTCTAGATTTTTTCTGGCCACATGTCCAACTCACTCCCATTTGAGGGATGCTGTTCTTTTTATGACATCTGTAAGATCCGTTCTGAATCTTACATCAGCGTTTCTGATTTTGTCCCCTATGCTCACTCTCAGCATTCCTCCTTTTATTCCCCGTTGTGCAACTCTCAATTTTCTGATACTTTTTCTGTTAAAGTGATCATCTTCACCTTATAAGTTAGAACGGGCAAAAAACAACGGTCAAAGCCCTTTCTTTTTAAGGAATTTGATATCTTTATTTATTAAGATCCACGTCAAAATGCAGCCCAGCCTAATCAGACTCTTCTATGTATCTTCGCCAGTTGGTTTGCCTTACCTAGTTTAAGAAGATATACATATTCTTGTACTTTAATTATTGTGTTGTTGTCAATTTTTAAAAATATTTTCTACTGTCTGACATAATTTGTGTTTTATCTATTCAAGGCCTACTTGTTATGTGACTTTATTTAATTCGTTTAACATGAGTTCTAATTTCTCGGCGTCTGAGCTCATCAAGACTCTGTCATCAGCGAACTTCAGATGATTCAAAAATTTTCCCTCTACTTTTATTCCTTTTTGTTCCTAATTTAGTTGTTTGAACACATTTTCCAAGGCGAGTATGAACAGTTTTGGTGATGCTGTATCGCCTTGCGTAACACCTCTTTTAAAGGGAATTTTTCCAGTTATGGTATCATCTATTTTTATGTGCATTGAGGCATGATTGTAGATGTCTTTTATTATGTTCTAGTGTGTCGAATGCCTTCTGAAAGTCGACGAAAGTTACGTGCAATGGAATGTTATATTCCTGACATTTCTCTATTATGTTTCTCATTGTTTGTATATGGTCAATAGAACTGAACCTTTTCCTAAATACAGATTATTCTACTGTTGGCAAAAGTCCAGTTTGTTCGTTAGTCTTCCTTGATAATAATATCCAATATTGGTATTATTAAGGGAAAACTTGATAGTGTGGTTTTTAAATTAAATGTCAAAGATTTAGCGACTTCTTTAAAAGAAAGACATGACTGCGATTTGCCGAGGAAACAAAATAAGTTAATTAATATATTGATATTGTTAAACAATTATGTTTCAAGTGTACATGATATATCAGATTTAAATTGAAAAAGATTCAATAAAGTAAAAACCGCCCAACCATGACTGAGGTGTCATACTTGATTGTCATGCGCATTCTTGCATGAAAACAAACAAGTTTTTTTTAAACCGAATGAGAATAAAGTCCTGTGAAATTGTCGACTTCATAAATCATTAAAACAGTTTAATTTAATTGGGTTTTTTAATTGGACAGGATGTAAACAAAGCAATTTTAATTGAAAATCAGACGCACCGAGCGTCTTTATATACATTAACGGGTGGTACTGAAGTGAGTTTAATAATCAATATGCATTAAAAACGTATTTTTCTTCTTCGTTCCTTAATTAATTTGTTTTCCTAGTCCTATAGATTATGAATTTTTAATTTAACAATTAAATTTTTCTTTCCTTGTTAAGGGAGGGATTGTGTTGATGAAAATAAAATGATAATTCGAGTTTTTTGCGTTCCTTCGTTTTAGGGTGTCTAGATCACGAGAAACATAATTTCGTCTATTTATCTCTTTGTTTATCTGTCGGTTTGCTTGTCTGTCTGTCTGTTGGTATAATAATTTCTGAACGATTTAATATATCTATTTCAATATTATTTTTTTTTATGGGATCCCGAATTTATCGTACTGGTATCTGAAACGTTACAATATGCAGCCGCTAGCGCCGGATTCGACCCAGTGGCAATCTGTACAATTCGCAGGCTCTATATTCATCGCGCTGCCCAAGTCACAACTTCAGATCTAGCACTTTTTATTTCTTTATGTGGGAAGGAATCCAAAGCTTTTGAGTCATATTATCTTGAGAATCAGCAGGATTGGTGCGGAGTTTCAATGGTATAATAAAGATTTTCCTGGTTTATTAGTTATTTTAATAATTACTTATTGTTAAATATATAGGGAGGGATAGAAGATTACTTTGTGTAGATTGAATTATGTAACCTTATTTTCAGGAATTTTGGAATTGAGGGGTCTAAGAAATATATTTATCTCTATCTTAAGTACTTAGACAAAATTTTGTTACATTTTGGAATTACACTGGAAGTAATTTATTTATTTATTTATTTATCCATTTTAACGGACAAGCCAATTACAATAGTAATATAAAAACAAAATAATGTCAAAACACAATGCACATATACAATTCATAACGTGAAAAAGGAGAAAAAAACAAGCATTATAACAGTTTAACATCTCAGATCCCGATCGCGCTTACAAGCGTTTTAAATTCGCTAACACTACAACTGAAGGGATCAAGACTGTAGGTATTAAATAGTCGGCACATTCTCGTGAGAGGACTTTAATAGCCATAATTAGCACTGTGAAACGGAATACTGAGCAGTACACTGCCACGAGGCCTATGAATAGTATTAAGTTGGACGCTCTCCAAAAGTGGTGGACAGGAAACAAAGCAATTCAGGAGTTTATATAGGAATAAAACATCTGCAAGATACCTACGCTTCTCCAAAGTAGCCACACCAAAAGCCTTCATAATTACCCCATAGTCAATATGAAAACTTGCATCCTTATAAATATTTATTCCAGCTTTAAAAGCTAAAGTTCGTAGAAATCTACGCTGCACTGACTCAATCTCAGCAATATGGCACTGGTAAGATGGTGACCACACTACCGAAGCATACACCAAACCAGAGCGGACCATTGAAAAATACAACACTCTAAACGTGCTAGCCGACAATTGCTTACTATATCTGATAACAAAACCAAGATTTCTGAGACCCAGTCTCAGAATATTATTAATATGGTCATCAAAATTAAGTTGACTGTCCAAAAGCACACCCAAATCACGAATCTTCGACACCGACTTAAGCAGGGCGCCGTTCAAACTATACCAATGACGCTCAATATTCCGCTTCCTATCAAAGGAAATGCAGAAACACTTTTTAACATTTAGACTTAAGCCATTTCTTTCTGACCAGTGATAGAGTCGATACAGATCTTCCTGTAGACGCGTAACATCGTTTACTCTTTCTATTCCTCTGAACAATTTGAGGTCATCCGCAAATAAAATAACATATATTCAGAATGGTTGAACATTTCACATCATCATTAATGAACAAATTAAAAAGGAAAGGCCCACAGTGTGAACCCTGCGGGACATCTGAACATACCGATATGTTTCTTGAAATATGATTTAATATACGTATACACTGGCTACGTTCTGTCAAAAAACTCTTGATCCACCTAGTCACGCTCGTGCCGAATCCCTAGGTTCGAAGCTTTCCCACCAAAAGCTCATGATTAACCCTGTCAAACGCCTTCGAGAAATCAGTGTATACAGCATCAACCTGCATACCTCTCCAAACGCACCCAACAGATACTGCTTGTAACTTAGTAAGTTTGTAACTGTGGATCTTCTCCGAGAAAAGCCGTGCTGTTCGTATCTCACAAGTTCCTACAAATCCATGAAAGTTGATCAAGCTTATCAAAGAGCTTCGGTATAGCCGACTGAATACAAATACCCCTGCAATTTACATGCAGAGT
This sequence comes from Pachyrhynchus sulphureomaculatus, assembly GCA_019049505.1. Taxonomy (NCBI): domain Eukaryota; kingdom Metazoa; phylum Arthropoda; class Insecta; order Coleoptera; family Curculionidae; genus Pachyrhynchus; species Pachyrhynchus sulphureomaculatus. Next base: position 16,489,509 of record CM032456.1, read on the forward strand.
GACAAAGTTTCTCACTAAAGTGGGAAATGAAGCAAAAGTTATTTATGAAAGAATGTTCTAGATGTGCACCGTTTTATTTTGAAGTAAATTTTTTGGCCCCAGAGGTCGAAAGTTTTACTCAGACAATGAATCTAATACCGCTGGAGTGTCATTTTTAGTATTCCGTACGGAATATTTATGGGATCACTTCGGTGTCCGCCTGTCTGTCACACCCGGTTTTCTCCAAACCTATCTGACATATAAAGTTGAAAGTTGGTAAAAATATAGGAATTGATGGCCCAATCAGAGCCGTGTAGTTTTGAAAGTTAAGTTTCGATTTAAGGGGTTAGTTTTGGTAGATGAAATCGAAAGTAAAAAAAAAATACTAGGTCGTCGAGTGGAGTGTCAAATGATGGCTTGTGAAAAATCGCTGTCCCCCCACCCTATTCCCAAAACTACTGATCAAAAAATTTTGAAAAAATTATGGAATAGTCTTTATAAAGTGTAAATTGAGCAAAATTATCACGAATGACGTTTTGATAATTTATCTTCTTCTTCTTCTTTTTCTTCCTACGTTAGGACCATGCCCTGTGTTCACTTCAAGGGTTTCCCAGAAACAATTGCGGTGATGAAGACCAGCTCTCATACCATCTTATTGGTGGTCTTCCAAGCGGTCGAGGTGTGTTTGGTCGCTTCTCTTTTGCAACCTTAGCCAACCGGTCATTTGGCATTCTGTCCACATGGTCTCTCCATTCTCTTCTCCTATACCTTGCCTACCTCAAAACATCCTGTATTTCGCACATTTCCCTTCCGGTCAAATAAGGTATGTCCTGTTATCGATCTAAGTGTTCGCATTTCTGTTGTTCTTAGGAGTCGTTTTGTTATTGTGTTCTCCGCTCTGGTTTCTATCGCGTACGTCATGATTGGTCTTATGCATGTTTTGTATATTCTTACTTTGCTCCTGGTGCTCACATATTTGTTTCTCCAAATTATATCTCTTAAGTATCCTGATATTAATAATGCCTTTGTTGTTTGAGTTTTTACTTCCTCTTTAAGGTTCCTGGTACTTGTTATGTTTGCCCCTAGATATTTGAAGGACACACACTTTGATCATAAATCGCGAGTTTGCATCTTTTCGGTTCTTTAGATATTGTAAGGGATTTTGTTTTCTTTACAGATATTTGCATATTAAACACTTTTGCTGTTTGTTGGAACTTATGTAGGAGTCTCTGTAAGTTATCTTCGTCTTCTGATATGATTACTGCATCATCGGCGTAGCATATTATTTTTATTTCTTTGTTTCCCAATCGATATACTCTCCCAGTTTTCTTTACTTCGTTTATAATTTCATCTATTTTGATGTTAAATAAGATTGGACTTAGGCTATCTCCTTGTCTGATTCCGGTTGTCATAGATATTTTATTGCTTAATTTATTTGCTACTCTTACATATGTGTGGTTGTGGATGTTCAACTCTTTGATAGTTTTTATTATATTCGGGTGAATTCCCTTTTTTTGTAGTAGGGTTATGACATCACTTAACCGTACCCTATCGAATGCCTGGGTAAGATCAATGAAACACACTCTATAGCTTTTTCGGTAATTTGGCGGATTATAAATATGGCGTCTATAGTAGACCTGTTCTTTATGAACCCTTGCTGTTCTTCACAGAACATTATTTCTTCTGCTAAAATTTTAGTGGACAATTTTAGTACCGCACTCATTAAGCTGATACCTCGATATTTTTTTGGATCTGTCCTTTCTCCTTTTTTGAAAATTGGTATCAAGATGCTTTCTTTCCATTCGGATGGTATAATTTTGGCTGTGAGTATTTTGTTAAAGAAAATCTGTAATTCTTCTAGTAATTTATCACCTCCATATTTGATCATTTCGTTCTTAATTTCGTCCATGCCCGGGGCTTTTCTGTTTTTTTAGTTTCGCTGCCATGTGCTATATTTGATTCAAGGAAATGGTCCTATTTGGATGGGCAACATTTTCATCTTCAGGCTGTATTTCCTGTGTTAATGAATTGGTTTCTGATGGACTATAGAGTTTTTCGAAATATCTTTCCCATTCTTCCACCGTAATTTATCTGGTACAAAAAAAAAACTATGTGCCTTGACAATATGGTGGAACTTATTTTAAGATACTTTTCATTACATTACTGCGACCAAGACGCGCAACTCGGTACTCCTGTACCAAGTCGTGCGTCGCTTCTGTTTCAAGACAAAATAGTTTTATTTTGTTTGTTTATAATTAAACAAATATTGGTAGGTAGTAAATATTTGTTTTAAACCTTTATTAGTAGATTCTAAGTTGAGTTTAATTTATTGGTTATTAGGTATCACAGTCTTTATTGGAAATCAAGATAGGCCGTGCCTCTTTCTCACAATTTTGAAAGTATAAAAAATTTCAGATAATGAATGTATACTTATTTCATCTTAACGTAAGTTCTTATAATAGGAATCCTATACTAACTTAACCTAGGAAAGTATGTTTATGTATATACATGGGTTTCTTAATGCTAGGACTTAGAACTAAGACTAAAACTACCTTAGACTAAGACTTACGCTAACTTAAACTAGGACGTAACAATGACTTAAATTAGTACTAATTTAAACTTAACCTAGAATGACAATCTTCTTGTCACGGCGGGCGAGGGGGGTTATCGTCTTCGTCCGAGAACAGCGGGTCCGACGGTCTCAGAAACTGAGATGCTATAACTAATATAAATTATTGACTAAGAAAATACGTGAAAATATATATATATTTTTTTTTTATGGGTCTAGCACACGTGCTTAGGGAAGTCCCTAAAGTGCTACAGGAGCGACACGTGTGCGGAGAAAGCAATTCACGTTGTTCTTGAATCGCTGTAGATTGTACTCGATGGGAAACACAGTCCTGGGCAAACTATTCCAAAGGTATGATGTTCTCCATATAAAAAGACTGCTTGAAAAGCGTTGTACGAGGAGTAACAAGCTGAACCTCATACGAATGTGAAGTATTAGCGCGACGTGTACTCCTAACATGCACCGCTCTGGGAGGAATTAAGCGGGCCACATCCTTCGAACACTTTCCATGAAAGTACTTGTAGAATAGGCTCAAGTCGCCAACCGTTCTTCGATGTTCCAGCGAATCAAGGCCGTCGGTCAGTGCCGGGTGTCCAATCAGACGAACAGCTCTTCTCTGGATAGAATCCAACAAATGCAGTGTATGTTTGGGAGCGGAGCTCCAAACATGGGAGCAGTATTCCATAGTTGGTCGAATTTGAGCTTTGTAAAGAATTAACAGTTGTTGTGGAGTGTAAAACTTTCTGGTTCCAAACAATATTCCCAACTTTTGAGAAGCTCTCCTTGCTATGCCTGCAACATGTTCATGCTAGGACATATTTGCTCCCAAATTAACGCCTAACAGATTGAGTGACGATGTTAGAGGGATGGAGTGCCCCGACATAACTATGTCGGGTTCTGCAACGTTAACTTTTTTAGAAAAAAACTGCCGCCTGGGTTTTTGTAGCGTTAAATTCCACTTGGTTACTGTCACTCCAAGATAGAATTTCTTCCAGGTCTTTGTTAAGTTGAATGACTTCCTGCTGTCTGCGAATATTCGTCTGAGTAGTCGATGTCCGAGCATTCAAAGTGAATGAAGAGATAAGTGTACTGTCATCTGCAAAGCTGTAGATTGGATTCTCGGTCTTTTCCAGCAGATCGTTAATATAAATAGGGAAGAGAGTAGGAGATAGTATGGAACCTTGGGGCACACCGGCGTTGATAGTGAAGGTGTTAGAAAGAAATCCGTCGACTGCCACTCGTAAAGAACGCTCTCTGAGGAAACATGAGAGCCACAAACAGAACTTTTCAGACATACCATAAGAACGTAACTTAGCCAACAGCCCATCGTGCCAAACACGGTCAAATGCCTTGGATATGTCAAGAGCAACCGCTCGAGATTCTCCAAAGTGTTCAATTGCGTTGTTCCAAACATATGTTACATAAGTCAGAAGATCTCCTGTTGATCTATTTTTACGAAAGCCATATTGGTGATCACTAATAATGTTGAATCCTTCAAGATATTTTAGAAGATGCTGATTGATAGCCTTTTCCATGACTTTCGATATTATTGAGAGTAGTGCGATTGGTCGGTAGTTATTTGGCAAGGTCTTCTTGCCTTTTTTAGGTATCGGCTGAACTGTGGCACATTTCCAGCAGGAAGGAAATATTCCCTTTCTGTAGGATAGGTTGAAAAGTCTACATAAAACTGGTGTTAGTTCCCTTGCACAGTTCTTGAGAACTATGGCAGGTATTCCGTCAGCGCCAGAAGCCTTTTTGGTGTCTAGCTTCATCAAAATACGTTTTATGATATGCTGTCTGAAGACAATATCGGGCATCCTTGACTGCACTATGGGAATAGTAGGTGGTGTTTTTTCCTTGGAAATCGACAGTAGAATGTGAAGCAAAGAGTTCAGCCAACAAGTTCGCTTTCTCAACAGGTGTCGTTGCAGTAGAATTATCTGGCCGTGTGAGTGGTGGTATGGTGGATTTGGTGAAATTTTGACTAACTGCCTTAGCGACTGACCAAAAGGACCTGGAATTGCCGGGACAAGCGAGAAGTTTGTTTCTAATCCGTTGATTGTGTACCTCCTTGGTTTCGTCGATAATTTCTTTGCATCTGTTCCTGGCACAAACAAAGATGTTACGATTTGTGGTGTTAGGATCTTCACGCCACTGTCGGTATGCAAGATGTTTAGAAGCAACAGCTTCTTTGCATTTTAGGTCAAACCAAGGCTTGCCGTTGGAAGGGCATTTCTTCGAAAAAGGGATGTAAGCCTCCATACCGGCCAAAATAATATCGGAAACCTCCCTGGCGCAGTCAGATGGGTCGTCGGATCGAAAACAAACGTCCAACCAAGGGAAAGTTCGAAAATATTCCACGAGATCTTCCCATTTAGCAGATTTGTAGTGCCAAATCTTGCGCGGTTTGGGCGCCTCTCTATCACTGATTGGTAGAATACTCGATGTCGAAAGTAGTCTATGGTCGGAAGAACCTAACGGCGGATTTACGCTGACCGTGGATATTGGATCTTATGATATATACATGTCAAGGACCTAATTAACTTAGTCTAGGTATGGATTTTATTCTTCTTTAGATTTCGATTTCTATTTGAAATACAAACAGAAGAATTTTCTTTGGATGAAATGAAATAACTCAAGAATCAGTGAAATAAATGTATTACAGTTACGTAGAACAATTTGTTTTAGCACAAGTTTTTCTTCATAGCAAGCAAGCTAACTTGAAACAAAACTCTGGTAATAATTTAGAATAAAGTGCCAAAAAATATTACATTGCCGACAAGCCATTTTCTCTAACAAACTCAGTTTCTTTTTAAGTTTAATAAAAGCAATTAAGGTAGCTAAAAAAGACATAATGAAAATCAATTATAACATTCTTTATGGTCACTTCATTCGTTAGACAAGAATGTCGTGAGCTGTACGTGTCAAGCCTGACACTGAGGCTTTTAACAGAATTTAAAACTCAAACAAGACATATACGTACTGGAACTACATTTACGTCTGTCTTCTTAATAAAATCTTTCTATTAATTATTGTCTGAATGTCGTGTTGCCTGTTTATAATACTTGGCGAGATTGTTATTGGACGATAAAAAGTGATTTTTATGACAATCTAAGTTGGATTTTGAATGTAGAAATACTGAAAAAATATTTTTGTTACTTAACGTTTCAATGGCATTAAGATAAAAACGAGTTACAATAAGTTCTCTATTATATCCCGTAGTGGCGAAAGGTGAGGAAGATCTAAATATCATTTTAAATCACCTCAGACAAAATCATGCAAACATTATATTTACAATGGAAACTGATGATGTCCTTCCCTTTTTAGAGATATGACAGCACAATGAGGGTACGTAAATGTATCTGTGCTATTTAAAAATTATGTAAGACTACAGTGTAACTACTTTAAAAACCAAACTCCCAGGTAAGATAATAAAGAGGATCTACTAGTAATTAGTGCAATATTACCTTATATTTTCGCGACGTAAGAGTAAAGAGAGGGGCAGAATGTGGAACAGACCTTAGACTATTAGAAGGAAATATAAAAGTACCGTGGTACAAGACAATAAAACAAACAGGAACAATAGATAAAGAAAACAGAAATACTAATGAGACAACAGGAAAAGCAGACAAAGAAATAAAATACAAAATACACTTACTGCAAGACGAAACGATAAGAGACCTATATAGACGACGATTAGATCAAAAATTAAATGAATTTAACTACGACAACCTCCAACAGATGTATGACACATAAAAGAATGCATCAAACGGGCGGCCCTGGAAGCATTAGGTAAAGAAGACAACGAGAATAAGAAACATAAAATTAGAATCTGTGAAAAAACCAAAGAATCTATAAAGGAGAAAAAAAGACTATACGAAAAAATGGCCGAATACAAAATCAGAAGAAGATCTACAGAAATATAAAGAGAAAAATGCAGAAACGAGGAGGATGATAAACAAAGAAAAGAACGAGAGATGGGAAAAATCGTGAGAACATGTAGAACAGTATATAGGAGGAACTAGAAGCACAGAGTCATGGAGAATAATTAAAGCATTAAGGACCAACAATAGAGAGAAGACGTATATAGAGTATATCCCAGAAAACGAGTGAGAGGAATATTATAAGAAGCTGCTAACAGAAGACAGACAAGAATTCCAAGAAGAGAACCCTGAAGAAGAACAGAATAAGGAAAAAAAAGAGATAGAACTAAGCTATGAAGAAGTAAAGAAGACAATAAAAACACTCAAAAATAATAAATCTGCAGGGCCTGGAGATGTGGTAAATGAAATGATTAAGTACGGGTCTAATAAATTACATCGAATGCTGAGAAAACATGTTTCACAGAGCGATAAATGGAGAAAAAATACCAGAGGAATGGTCAAAAAGCCTATATAGTATCTATACTCAAAAAGGGAGACCGCAGAAAATGCACAAACTATAGAGGCCTAAGCATAATATCGAGTATGGGACGTTTGTATGGAAAAATTATTAAAAATATCATAGAAGAAAATATAAAAGAACAAGCAGGCTTTACGGCCGGAAAATTATGTATAGACCACATATACACAATAAGACAAACAATGGAAAAAAAAACTGGCAAAGAATAGAGAAGTTCATATAGCCTTCATAGACATAAGAAAGGCCTATGACTCAGTACCAAGACAAAGATTATGGAACGCGATTAAAGGAATGGGCATTGACAAAGAACTAATATACGCAGTAAAAGCTCTCTACGAAAATAACACAGTGAACATAAAAATAGGACATAAAATAGGAAAGAGACTCCAAACATCAAAAGGCCTATTACAAGGATGCTCTACATCCCCAACACTATTCAAAATATACCTTGAACAAACATTAAAAAAATGGAAGCAAAAATGTAGTGGAATGGGAGTCCTAATACTCTAAGTTTCGCAGACGACCAAGTAATCATAGCGTAAGATGAGGAAGACCTCAGTTATATGGTAAGAAAATTGCAAGAAGAAAACAATAAAGCAGGATTAGCAATAAACTTTGATAAAACGGAATATCTAACAACAAAGGAGGGAAGCGTGGAGAATCTAAAAGTCGATAACGAAACAATAATCAAAGGAACCGATAGATTTAAATATTTAGGAACCATCATTTCAAAAACGCAACATCAGAAGAAGAGATTAAAGCTAGATTAGGACAAACGCGGACATGCATAAGACAATTAAATTCGATCCTGTGGGACAAACACATTACAAAAAGAAACAAAACACGCATATACAAATCAATAATACAAAGCATAATGACATACGGGTCAGAAACATGGACGATCAACAAAAGAAATAAATCTAAAATTAATGCGGTAGAGATAGAGTATTGGAGAAGATGTTGTAGAGTGACACGTATGGAGAGAATAACAAATGAAGAAATAAGAAGCAGAATGAACATCAAAGAGAACGCAATAAACACCATTGAAGAAAAACGACGGAGCGAAGATAATAGGTGGATAAAGAAAATAACGGAGTGGAGCCCTATAGAAAGAAGAAAGAAAGACGATCGTGGAGAGACGATGTGGACGAGGCTATGGAGGACAGGGTCTAACAAATGGAGACTGGGAAGATAGAAACGGATGGAATCAAAGGCTGAGAGCAGGAAGACAGCTCAACTGTACGAAATCCTTGATATATATATATATATATATATATATATATATATATATATATATATATATATATATATATATATTTTCGCGACTACAGTGTTAACAAAATTGGTTTAAAAATGTTCATTTGATACTACAGAGGTGGGTGAAACTAGAAAGATCAATATCCACTATTTAGGAATATGGAATATATATCAGAAAGAAACAATTAGCGATAACTGAACATCAACATTTAGAGGACACTATCAATATAAGAGAGACCAATTGTTTCAATCTCTCTTGTAAACAAGTAGAAAAGTCTGCCAAGTGCAAGTTGGACTTGCGCAATTATAGTTCTGTACGGTCATTGCTTTTAAAATAAAATGACATGCTTATCTAGGTTAAGTTAATTAGGTCCCTGATATGTATATGTCTTACAGTAGACATAATAAGTGCTTTCACCTTTTTTTTTTAGTCAATAATGTATAATAGTTATAGCATCTTAGCTATCTAATCTCAATAAACCAATCTAGCTAAATCTAGATTTTAGTAATAAAAGTGTAAAACAAATATTTACTATCTAAATATTTGTTTAATTATTAACAAATAAAATAAAATTATTTTGTCTCCGTACCTATCTGGTGGCCACCAGTGTGTGTACTGAAAAGTATATTAAAAAAATTTCCACAATGTTATCCAGCCAAATCGTTACCAGATACCAGATAACCAGATAAGATTTGTTTTAGAAATTTGTGGCCTTTTTTACAATTTACAAAATGACTAAATATTTATCTTTTCGAGAATAGCGAAATATATATTTAAAATACGGTTCTATATTTTTGGAAATGTACTTAAGATTCTTCTTTGCCCTCCATTAAGTCCTGTATGTTCCCGTAGTGCTTGCCTCTTGTTATAATCATTTTTAATAAACATTTCCTATGTATCCCGTTTTTCTCTCTCCAGAAAAACATTTAGTTTTAACTTACTACCCTCAAATTTTTAATATTCGATTGTGTCAATATGGGTTTTTGTCAAACGTGCATAGCCATCTTCCGTAAAGTTAGAAAAAGTGTTTGTGCTTTCCCATTTTGGGCACGAACTTCACCTAACTTACTATTTTTCTATTTAATAACACGTAGGCTGAAAAGTTCTTGGTCTGACACATAGATGTCGCCCTTTTCTCATAAATCCATATGATTTTTAGGAAGTACCAACCTTCAAACGATACGTATCAAAATTTCATGATAACGATTAGTTTACAAGTTACAGTTTTAGTGACGCTACGTTTGATGTTTTCAAAACAATGAAAAAAACCGAATTTCGTGTGTTGATTAAACACTGTTCTTTGATGGTACCAAATACCGTTCAAGCAAAGCAATTGCATGATAAGTGTTACGGGGACTCTGCCCCTGGAATATCACTCATTATTTACTAGTATGCTGAATTTAAACGTGATCGTACAGATACAAATGATGCTGAATGCTCTGGACACACAAAATTGTTTTGGATGACAGTAAAGTGAAATTGCGTAAAATAGCTGACACCCTAAAGATATCAAAAGAACGTGTTGGTCATATTTTGCATGAGGAAACTCTGTTCGGAATGGGTACCGCGTTTGCTAACAGTGGACCAAAAACAACAACGTGTTGATAATTCTGAGCGCTGTTTGGACCTGTTTAAGCGCAATAAAAAGGATTTTTTCATGCCATATGTGACAATGGATGAAACATGGATCCACCACTAGACACCGGAATCAAATGGGCAGTCAGCTGAGTGAACAGTAGCCGGTGAAAGCCGCCAGAAGCAACCAAAGACACAACATTCGACTGGGAAGGTTTTGGCCTCTGTATTTTGGGATGCGCATAGAATAATTTTCATCGACTATGCTGAGAAGGGAAAAAACCATTAATAGTGAAAATTATATAAAGTTATTGGTGCGTTTGAAGGCAGAAATTGCAAAGAAACAGCCCGAAATGAACAAGAAAAAAGTGCTCTTTGATCAAGACAATGCACCGTGTCACAAGTCAGTGGTTACGATGGCAAAATTGTATGAATTGAAGTTCGAATTACTTCCACATCTACCGTATTTTTCAGATTTGGCCCACAGTGACTATTATCCATTTGCAGACCTCAAAAAAATACTCGCGGGAAAGAGATTAGGTTCCAATGAAGAAGTTATCACCGAAACTGAGGCCTATTTTGAAGGCAAAGACAAATCCTTCTACAAGAAAGGTATGGAAATGTTAGAAAAGCATTGGACTAATTCTATCGCTCTTGAAGGAGACTAAATTGACGAATAAAGTCGAATTTTGTAAAAAAATGTATTTTAAGTAGTTAGATCAAAATCTTTTCAGCCTACGTGTTGGATGGGGATTGACTACCTATATAGTACAGTCAACAATGGTATTAGGTAGTCTGGGCCACAAGAAAGTTCTTACAGTACTAAACTTAGTTTTTCATAAAGAAGCTAAATATGAAAACAAAATTTTGTCACTTGTCAGATTATAAAGCCATCTATATTTTGTTTGAAATGGCTTGTTCACTCCTTACGAAAACATCGTTAAATAGCATTTTTCAGTACGTTCACAAAAATATTTAACTCTTGATATTTATTTTTAGTCGTTAACGATATACAGGACATTCAAGTAATTGAACGCAAGCTATCATTCTAAAAAATTAGAACTAGTTCCAACCTTGGGTTGGCTGAAAAAGGACTTGGATGACCGAGAAAAATATTTCATTTCCAAAAGACAGCATTAAGAGAAAATTATTTGAACTTGTGACTGTAACTGTACTTAAACATTGCATCCGTGCAATAAAACTGTAACATATATGTTGGTGTTTGTAGAATTAAGACTCCTATAATACTAAAAATTAATATATAAAAATAAAAATCTTATACCATACGAGGTGTGGCAGAAAAGTAATGACTGATTTTTTTTTGCAATAATTTCATTTTATTTTTATACATCAGTGTTTATCTCCTTTAAAATAGTTGCCTTGGGCAGTTATAGATCGGTGGAGGAGACGTTTTCAGTCCTCGTAACAATGCTGGAAGGCTTTAACTGGAGTCGCCTTCAGCTCCTTGGTTACGTTCTTTTGGAAGATATCGATAGTACTAAAATGACTTGCTTTCAATGGGGTCTTGATCTTGATCACGAACGGAGATCTGGGGAACCACAGGAATTCTTTTTTCCATCAAAAACTGGTTGATGGAGATGGCCGGTTTTGTCACGATCTTTGCATACACCTTTCTGATGCCCATATCTTGAGACAAAATCTGACCAGGGACAAAACGATTCAAGTTTAACTCAATATTCATCCCTACTCAGGCGAAGAGGTGAACGATAAAAAAAAGCGACTAAGCTGGATAAATTACGAATTTCTACATGTTTTTAAAGAAACGTTAGAATGTCTGTTGACTAGTCGCAAGTCACTAGTACCACATAGTATTGTAGCAATTATCAACAAAAAATCAATTTGAGGCACAAAGTGTAATTATAGCTTAGCAAAAACTGTAAATTTATTATATTTAATTAACATCATATAACAAGGTACTTGATTGATATTTTACGTAAAAAATATCATTAATTACCCTTTTTCCAGTATTTTATATGCGTTGATATTTTTATAGGTAAACTAGAATTTCGATCTTCAAAAAAAAACCTAATTAAAACTATTTTTCTTTTTTAATTTTTTCGCAATTATTGGAAACATTATGTGATGTGATAATTACCGATAATTTTGTGATAATGTTGCTAATTTTCGGTTTGTAAGATGGTGCGTTTATTAAAAGTAGCAATTTGTAAAATTATCTTTTTTTTATGAACTAATTATGGGTAAATTAAATCAATTTACAGCGCAATATAAGATTTTTACTAATGAACAGAGAAGTATGGGTCCGCTGAGAGCTATCTACAATTATGTCATAATGCTAATTTATATTATCTAAGAGAAACACGGGTAAAAGGTACGTCTATTTTTTTACGCAGATGGCAAGAAGGCTGGAGTGGTTTTTTTTTACAAAGTCTTGTCATCCATAAAATGAAAAAATCGGTAAAAGAGTTTACTCAGAACTTCTTTCGCAAAAAAATGTGAGTTTATGGTGTACAAGTATGAAATGCGGATCTTTTTTCTAACAAAAACATGTTAAATTCGGAAGAATGATAAAAAGTGCTTTATTTAAAGTATGCTCCATCGCTTGTTATACATTTTTCCCATCTTTCGGGCAATTTGTAAATACCGCGCGAGTAAAAATCTTCCCCTTTTGCTGCGAACCATTCATCGAGCCATTTTTTCACATCTTCGTGCGAACCAACGCGCTGCTCAGTAAATGCGTGACTCATCGATGCAAAGAAGTGGTAATCGGAAGGAGCCAAGTCTAGTGAGTAAGCAACATGGGGTAGAACTTCCCAGCTGAGTGCTTCCAACGTGTCGCGAACTGATTTTGCCGTGTGTGATGGAGCATTGTCGTGAAGAAAAATGACTTTGGGTTGCCCCTTTCGGTATTCTGGCCTTTTTTCAAGCAGCGAATGGTTCAAATCGGTCAATTGTTGTTGGTAACGTTTGGTATTAACTGTTTCCCTAGGTTTTAACAGCTCATAATAGACCACGCCCCTCTGGTCTTACCAAACACAGAGCATCGTCTTTCTGCCAAAGCGATTCGGTCTTGCGGTCGATGTGGATGGTGCGCCTGAGTCTACCCACTTTTCATCCCCTGTAACTATTCGATACAAAAACGACTTTCTTTTGTACCGAGCGAGCAAAATGTCACAGGTGTTTTTTGCGCTTTTCCATTTGCCTGTCGTTCAACTCATGTGGTACCCTTCTACCGGTCTTCTGAATCTTTCCCATTTTTAGTAGCCAATTAGAAAGAGCTTGTTGACTAACGCCCAATTGCTTGGCGAGATGTGTTTGCGAATCATCTTCGTCCAACAATGCTTGCAATTCCACATTTTCGTATTTTTTTGGCGGTTTTCCACGTTCCTTGTCTGCAACATCGAAGTCACCACTTTCGAAAGGGCGAAACCATCGTTCACACGTATCTTGCAATAGAGCATGCTCACCACAAGCTTTTCCAATTTATCATTCGTGCGCGTCTGACACTTGTTGATGACACAATAAAATCTTTATAGCACAAACTGCATTGGTGCACCATCTGTTGTCTGAAATTCGCATTTCATACTTGTACACATACACACACGCACACACACAGATATATATATATATATATATATATATATATATATATATATATATATATATATATATATATATATATTTAACTTAATTGAGGCGGCCATAGCGCACTGGTTAAGGTGTCTGCTTTTTACGCCAGCGACCCTAGTTCGTATCTCGGCTCGGCAAATAATAATTAAAAAGATAAATAAAATAAAATTTACATTGGACTGTTACCTCTCTGGGAAGGCAATGGCAAATTCTCGCACCTTGGCCGTTCGGAATCGGCATTAAACTGCAGGACCACTTTTGTTTTTGTGGAAACGCTTAAAAAGGCACCACCCAAGAAGAAGAAGAAGATAACTTAATTCATTTACTAGGAGGCGAAATATTAAATATTAGGTGCTTTATGGTAAGGTATTAATCACAAAAAAAAAATTGAGAAGAGGAAGCGATTCTGAAATATTTGCAACTGTAAGATTAAATTTTCCTCTACAAACTATTTCTGTTAAAATTGAAAATAATAAAAAAACAGAATTTCCAATATTGACAATAAATAATTGAAAATAAACAGAAAATAATAAAATTTTTAGTTTTCTTCATTCCAAGAATCCTGAAGAGGTCATTAAACACGTAACATACGAATCAACTACTCAGGTACACTTCTCAACTTTTTTAATCCCTTATGTGTTTGATTATAAATAATTATGCTTAAAATTAGTTTCTTAAAAAAAATTGACTGTGGCCCCCTTTTGTTCAAAGCAATAATGCTTAGATAAGGTCAATTTTTACTTCAAGCATTGTATGTGTACCAAATTTAATACCGATAGCTTAGTTCCTTCGATAGTTCTCGTGCAATAGACCGAGAGTCAAACAGACCGGAGACCGATAGACCAAAAAACGACAACCAACAGACAGACAGACCAACGGAAATGAGAGACTACATTGTTTGCGGTATAGGGTCCTTGAAACGCGAAGAAATGCAAAAATCTCGGAATAAAATACATCCCTTGAATAAGGAAAATAAAAAGGGAGAACTCTAAATAGAACATGTAGATCACTCTTAGAATGTAAATGCAATTTATATTCTACTAGCCGGGCCCGCGGCTCCGCTCGCGTGGACTTAAATCACTACTATCGTCACTGCTTATTCCTTATGTTACCCAACGTAATAAAATATCTCCCATTATTTCCCCTTATCTCCCAATATTTCTCCTTATCTCCCATTATCCCTACATAATTTCCATTATCTAGGCTTATCTCCGCTCATCTCCCATTATTTCTCCTTATCTGCCATCATTTCTCCTTAGCTCCCAGTATTTCACCGTATCTCCCATTATCTAGGCTTATCTCGACTTATCTAGCCTGGTCTCGACTTATCTCGCAATATTTCTCCTTATCTCCCATTA
>CM032456.1:16504357-16567954 GCA_019049505.1 Pachyrhynchus sulphureomaculatus
TGATTCATTACTAAAAGTTGAACGAAGCGATTCGATGCATTGTTGTTGAGTTAGGCCTTTAAGGTACAGTCGCCAAATTTCGTCCCTGAATCTACGAGGCTGGTTTGAAAAGTCCGTGCAAAAATAAAAACTACTTATGTGTTTGGGGTAAACCTTTTTTATTTTTCGACATAGTCTCCTTTTAGGCTTATACACTTCGTCCAACGATGTTCTAGTTTGTTGATCCCTTCCGAATAATAGGATTTGTCCAAGTCTGCAAAATATCCATTAGTGTCTGCAATCACCTCCTCGTTTGAATAAAATCTTTGTCCCGCCAGCCATTTCTTCAAATTGGGGAACAAATAGTAGTCCGAGGGAGCCAAGTCTGGAGAATAGGGGGGATGTGAAACGAGTTGGAATCCTATTTCCATTAATTTTGCGACCACAACTGCTGAGGTGTGTGCTGGTGCGTTGTCGTGATGGAAAAGGACTTTCTTGTGGGCCAATCGCGGGCGTTTTTCTTGCAGCTCGGTTTTCAAACGGTCCAATAACGATGAATAATAATTCACCTGTAATAGTTTTTTTACCCTTTTCCAGATAGTCGATGAGGATTATCCCTTGCGAATACCAAAAGACAGTCGCCATAACCTTTCCGGCCGAAGGAACGGTCTTCGCCTTTTTTGGTGCAAATTCCCCCTTGGTAACCCATTGTTTAGATTGTTGTTTGGTCTCAGGAGTATAGTAATGTATCCATGTTTCATCCACAGTGACGAAACGACGCTTAAAGTCCTCCGATTCTTCTGGAACAGCTGCAAACCATCCTTGCAACACTTCACACGATTCCGTTTTTAGGTCAAGCGTGAGCAATCGCGGCACCCATCTTGCGGATAGCTTTCTCATGTCCAAATGTTTATGCAAAATATTATGTACCCGTTCAGTCGAGATGCCCACAGCACTAGCAATGTCACGCACCTTAACTCTTCTGTCATCCATCACCATATCATGGATTTGATCAATGATTTCTGGAGTCGTAACCTCCACAGGCCGTCCTGAACGTTCAGCGTCACTTGTGCCCATATGGCCAGTCCGAAAATTTTGAAACCACTTATAAACTGTTCTAATCGAAGGTGCAGAGTCACCATAATGTTTATCAAGCTTCTCTTTAGTCTCCTGAGGCGTTTTGCCTTTCATAAAGTAACGTTTAAATCACCACACGAAATTCTTTTTTCGTCCATTTCTTGAAAATCACTCGACTTCCTTGATTCACACGAATGCCAAACACAAAGAAATAGACCAATATGGCTGAAACTTGGTGTGCGTTCATTCAAGAGATGCTACTAACTAAACATGACCTCGATACGCGACGGTGGTGCCATCTCTCGGACTTTGCACGGACTTTTCAAACCAGCCTCGTAATTTCATCCCCTTCCGTTTTTTTTTCTTCCAACTAACACCATCAAGTTTTGATATCCCGAATCAAAAGTTAATTACCTCAGTCGACCATTGTAAAAAAAATGGCGGTGAAACGTCGCTCCTACAACAAGATATGTATCTGATAGGAGATTGTTGAACGCATACGAAAGTATGGAACTTATAAAAATGTAAAAGTAGTTTAAATAAAGACAGAGGGCCTATTCCTTATAGTCTCCTCTACGGGTTACTTGACCGGAACTGATGGCTTCGCCTATGCCATTAATTCCGCTTGAGTAATTCAGGTATTAGGCTAAATATAAATAGGGTAGATTTGTAGTTTAGCTTTAGTCACTCATCGCTCCTGATGAAGCTAACATGGTTAGCGAAACGCTCGTCGAGTGCAAAAATAAAGTGTTTGGTGTAGTGGTGATATATACTAAGTAGTGTCATTTGGGGTGTGTTTTGTGAAGTCCTTGATCGTTTTATAACTTTGTAACAACATTTTTTATTTTAAAAGTAATCAACGTACAGAACACTAATTGCGCGAGTTCAACTTGCATTTGACCGGTTATTTGTATATGTGTTTTAATAAAACTTGATAAAAAAAGAACTCTCGTTTTTTCTTCCTTTCAATCAGCAAAAATTGTTTTTATTCTACAGAATAGGATTTTTGTTGGAAGAAGGAATTTGATATTTCAAAAACTCGCGGCATCATACCAGCAATATGGCGACAGGTTATGTGATCATTACAAACTCGAACCCCTTGAGATCCAGGTGCCGAAATCGGACTGTCGCTACTGTGTTTTATATTAACTGTGGTTTTACCCTTTATTCCATAGTATGAGTTTAAAATAATAACAAAAAAGGAGATTTAGGTATATACGTTCAAATATCTTTTTATGTACTTCCCTGTGTAACAGAACACCTTCTAGAATAAACCCCAAATAAACATTACCCAATGTAAAATTTAACTAATATTCAAAAATGAATATACCTGTGTAAAACTGCTTATACTGTTACGCCTGGGTTGGGCTAGTGGCGGTAAGGTTTGTACGCTGAGTGACATCTACAACATGCGGAATTTTAAACTAAAATATCATGGCAAAGAAATGTTAAAAAAGATATACTAGTGATTGGAAGGCCAATAACAAATATAAATGAAATCGCTACAGTGGTCTACAAACCCTAGGTTTTCTTTGCGACGTTACTGGATCTTTTTAATTTGTTACTGCTGTTTCGATAAATTTAAGGAATCCTTCTACCATCTGTTGATGATCAGTATTAGTTGGAAGAGTATAAATATCACATCTTGGTGCTCCGTCGACAATTTTCTTGGTTTCAGTGCTATTAAAGGGGTAAAAGATATACCCGAAACCTAAAAAAAAAAACAACAATATAAATAAAAGAGATAAAAAAAATCTATCACAAAAATAATAAAAAAAAAAACGTAAAATACATCATTTATTTAAGCCTTGTTTAAAAATCGTTGTTTTGCAGAAACAGTACCATATTTCAAAATCACCCACCTCCTAAAATCTGACTCATTCGAGAAAAATGATAAATTCGAATATCCTTAATAATTAAATTTCTAAATGAGTATAAAGTATACACATATACCCGTTGATAAGAACACTCTGACGTCTATCACACACCTACTTCTGCAGACCGTCACAAACACCAACCTCAGAGAGCCTCCTGATCAGTATTTTGTGATCGATCTTATCAAAAGACCTTACTAAAGTCCATGTAAACGCAGTCTACCTGCTTTCCCGAGTCCATATCACTTGAGAGTAGTACAGGGTGAGTCAACGATAGAGTAAAGTTCATTATCTCATTTGTTTCGGGAATGACGAAAAAATGTTAAATACAATAGTTTTAGGGAATGTTAAGGTGCACACTTTAAACTTTTTTTTGAGTATACAGGGTATTTCAAAAAAGTGTGGTCGATATAACATTTTTTTTAAATGGAACATCCTATTTTCTTATTATTATCTTAATTGGTACGATCGTTCTATAGAGATGAAAAAAAGACATATGTAAAGAAATTTGAGTTAGATGCTATAGGGTGTTCAAAATAAATTTATGCATTTCAACTATTTTAAATTGAAAAATCTCTAATTTTTTTGAATGGCACACCCTGCCTATTATTATTTTTTCTGATTAGGTTTTTTACAAAACCTTCCAACTTTTATTAAGTATGTTATATACCTATTTCTAATAGTTTTCGATTTATTTTGGATTTTTCAGTTTTTAACCTTGTAATGGATCAGTTAACAGCCATAACATGCATTATTATTCAACAGTTAATCCATTTTGGGTGCGGGAAGTTCAAAACCAAAACCATTGGTCGCTTAATGTATGGTGTGGAATATTAAATTTTCGAATTACTGGTCCATATTTTTTCCGCGAACCGCTTAACAGGCCTAGATATCTAAATTTTTTGCAAAACAAAATACCTCAGCTTCTTGAAGAAGTTGATACCTTTGAAAGGGAACAAATGTGGGTTCAACAAGACGGAGCTCCTGCTCATTACCACCGGGAAATTCGGGAATTTTTAAACGATCGTTGCCCACAAAAATGGATCGGTAGGGATGGATTCATTCAGTGGGCCCCCTCGATCATGTGACTTAACACCTTTAGACTTCTTTTTTTGGGGCTATATTAAAGACCATGTTTATGTGAATCCCCCTACAACACCAGTAGATATGGAAAATAGGATACGGGATATAGTAAAACGACTAAACATGTGTAATTCGAGTAGACGGGCATATTTTTGAACATTTATTACGTCATAATAATTAATCATTAGATAAGTTAAACTATATTAAAATTATTATTAACTATTTATTTATGTTTTCACAATAGCGTAAGTGTATTAAAAACAAGGGTAATATTGAAAAATTTAAAATAAATTGAAAACTATTAGAAATAGGTATATGACATATTTAATAAAAGTTGGAGGGTTTTGTAAAATCTATCAGAAAAAATAATAATACATATTGTGCCGTTTAAAAAATTTGAGATTTTTCAATTTAAAATAGTCGAAATGTATAAATTTATTTTGAACATCCTGTAGCATCTAACTCAAATTTCTTTACATATGTCTTTTTTTTCATCTCTATAGAACGCTCGTACCAATTATGAGTATTCCACTTTCAGAAACAATGGCCCTACTGGCAATTTTTTACAGAACTGAATACTAGAATTTTTTTTAAAAAAATTGAAATATTAGAAAAATTACTAGGTTTAGGTATATAACATTATTAATAAAAAAGTTATAAAATTTTACGCAAAATTTAGAAATAAGTTAGAAAATAGGATGTTCCATTTAAAAAAAACATGTTATATCGGCCACACTTTTTTTGAAGCACCCTATATACTCAAAAATAATTTTAAACTGTGCACCTTAACATTCTCTAAAACTATTGTATTTAACATTTTTTTCGTCATTCCTGAAATGAACTTTACTCTATCGTTGACTCACCCTGTACATCAAATTTATCTCCAGGGAACTTTTTTGGAAATAATCCCTGCTGCTGTTCAATTATTATATTTCTGAGAGTGTGTAATCTATCATTATAAACAATTTTTCCAAAAATTTTACCAAAAGTACAGATTTTACTTATAGGTCTATAATTGCTTACTTTATCTTTCTGCCCACTCTTAAAGATTGAAGTTACAGTCTGTCAAGTAAGAACGTGGCTGCTCGTATTCTTGAAAAAATGTGTTTTAGAGAAAATTTTTGACTATTAATGTATTCTTTAATATGCTAAAAACGGCGCAATTATCTTAGTAAAATCCTCTGAGCTTTCTCTTTACAAGGGACCAAACGTTTTCAATAGGGTTGGCGTCCGGCGATTGTGAGGGCCACTCTAGTATCTTATTGTCGGCCCCAGCGACCCGCCTCGCCACATAATTTTCGCGCAACAAAGGTTTCTTCAACGTGCTTCAGAATTTGACATCATGTGCATGAAGATGTACTTTTGCCGCTCCTTGACGCAGCGTCAATTTCGGGTCCCGTGAAAACAAAGACACGATTTGTTTTTCCACTTTCGGAGTGACTTTGCCTACCGAGTCGACATTTTCCGTCTCATTAAAATGATTTACCCACTTCTTGTCTCACCCTTTACATCAAATTTATCTCCAGAGAACTTTTTGGAAATAATCCACGCTGTTGTTCAATCTATCATTATAAACAATTTTTTCAAAAATTTTACCAAAAATACAGATTTTACTTATAGGTCTATAATCGCTTACTTTATCTTTCTGCCCACTCTTAAAGGTTGAAGTTACAGTCTGTCAAGTAAGAACGTGACCGGTCGTATTCCTTAAAAAATGTGTTTAGAGAAAATTTTTGACTATTAATGTATTCTTTAATATGCTAAAAACGGCGCAATTACCTTAGTAAAATTCTCTGAGCTTTCTCTGTACAAGGGATCAAACGTTAGCGTCCGGAGATTGTGAGGGCCACTCTAGTATCTTATCGTCGTTCCCAGTGAGCCGCCTCGCCACGTAATTTTCGCGCAACAAAGGTTTCTTCAACGTGATTCAGAATTTGACATTATGTGCATGAAGATGTACTTTAGTCAATTCGGCTCCCGTGAAAACAAAGACACGATTTGTTTTTCGACTTCCGGAGTGGCTTTGCCTACCGAGTCACGTTTTGCCAAGTCGTCGACATTTTTCGTCTCGTTAAAATGATTTACTCACTTCTTCACAAACGATACCGACTTTTTAATATATTTAGCAGCCGCATTAATGTGTCATTTGAGGCTCCTTTGGATGGGAACAAAGAAGGACTGCCTCGAAACGACGCGCAAACAAGTGGCTTCTTTTTAGATTTACGTAATTTTCGACGAAAGTTCGGAATCGACTGATACTTTTATTAAAATGCGTCGTAGACAAAGGATCCCTTTACCGATTTTTTGTTTAATTGCTAGAATCTACCAAAAATGAACTATCGCGGACACATTCTTACTTGACCGACTATATAAGTAAAAGTTTTCCACTTCTCCGGAAATATTCCAGATCTCAGAGACAAGTTGGAAGATAATGCAATGATAGGATGAAATTAATTCTACAGTTTTTATAAAATATGGAAGTAAACCACCAGGTTCAGCACTCTTTTTAGGGTCTAAATCGTCAATTAACTGTTATTATTAGGCACAAAAACGCTCTGAGAGAAGTCAGCGAAAAGATCACAAATCTCTGATCCATTTTTCAGCTGTTCTACCGTCGAGGTGGAGAATCTGAGGTACAGCCGCAGAACTTTTCTTTTTACTACTAACAAAATTCCAAATTTTTTATAATTTTTTTCGGCTAACTCAGTCTCTACACTCTTTACATATTCGGCAAAATCTCTTTTAATTAATATCTTGGATAGACTTCTCAAGCGAGAAAACTCGATGTAATATTCTTCCCTTTTATACCCCTTAAATTTTTTATAAGCTTTATTTTTTCAACAATTGATTTAACAGTATTAGACCTAAAATAGACTGAACATTTTCCATTTACCCTATAAAATGGCACATGCTCGTTTACAATTTTATTAAATTTTGAACATATCACATTAATCGTGTCATCTAAGTTCCTTTCTTGAAATATAAGGGTTTTCCATTATGGATGTCCGACTTTTGACAGCTAATAGCGGCCATGTTGGTTGGCAGATGTTTGATAGTTGCAGTGTTTAGTAAGGTTTGCCATTCAATCATGAATCGTTTCACGTTAAAAGAACGCTTGGAAATTGCCCAAAATTACTACGCAAATGCATGTTCAGTTCGCGATACGCAAAGAGCAATTCGATTAAAACACAGTTGTCATTCTGCTCCAAATGATCGTGCCATTCAGCGTATAATTAAAACGTTTGAAAGTGAATTTACTCTCTACGATAGAAAGGTGCCTCAACGTGTTAGAAACCCTCGCAGTGAAGAGAATATCGCCGTCGTTCGAGCCAGTGTTCGTGAGAACGAAAATGTGTCGATTCCGCGCAGTTCTCAAGACGACAACTTGGCGAATTTTTGCGATTGGACTTGGGTTTGCATCAGTATAAGATGATATTGGCCCAAGAACTAAAAGCCTACGGACCATCGTTTGCGCCAGGAATTCGTCGATTGAGCTTTGGAGATGATGGAAGCCGACAGCCAATTTCAAGAGAAAATCATCTTCTCCGATGAGGTCCATTTCTGGCTGAATGGCTTCGTTAATAAGCAAAATTGCCGTTATTGGAGCGAATCCAATCCACAAGTGATTCATAAGACTCCTTTGCATCCGCAAAAAATCACAGTTTGATGTGGATTATGGCACGGAGGCCTCATCAGACCATATTTCTTTAAAAATGAAGAAAGAGCTACCGTTACCGTGAATAACGAGCGCTATAACTAGATGCTGCAGGAATATTTCTTCCCAGAATTTGACGAAATAGACGCAGACGACTTTTATTTCTAACAAGATGGCGCACCGCCCCATATTTCCGGCCCAACCATGGCTTTATTGCCCGCCAATTTCGGTCCCTACAGCTTAGCCGCCGAGATCGTGCGATTTGGACTATTTTCTTTGTGGTCACGTTAAATCACAAGTTTAAAACAACAAATCAGCAACTTGAAGCCAACATTCGTCGTGCCATAGCCGGCGTAAGGCCGGAAATACTGGCCCGAGTCATGGAAAATTGGTGTAAGCGGATTCGTGTCTGCAAAAAGAGATGCGATGACCATTTGAGTGATATCTTGTTTAAATCTTAAATGGCATAAAATTTCCGTTAAATAAAAGTTTCAGAATGAATTTTGCTTAAAAACTCTTTCTTTTATTCAATTTTAAAGTTAGGAACACTTATAAGATGACTTTGGTGTCTGTCTGTCCGTCTGTAACACCCGATTTTCTCCGAAACTATTTGTCATAGAAAGTTTAAATTTGGTAATAATATAGGAATTGATGGCCTCATCAGAGCCGTGTAGTTTTTAAAAATTACTAGGTCATCAAGTGTGGTCTCAAATTAAAGCTTGTGAAAAAAACGAGTAAAAAATATATATAAAAGGTAATATTTTGCGCACACTTTTCTTTGTATTATTTTTAAAAAATGGTGAAAAGTCGCTGTCTCCCCCCTTATCTCGAAAAGTACTGATCAAAAAATTTTGAAAAAAATTCTGGAATATTCTCCACGGGATGTATATTGAACGAAAATTATCACGAGTGCATTACCTTGAATAATTTATCTGGTAAATATAAATAAGAAAAATTTCAAGATAATCAGTTTTCAGTAAAGATTGGAAACAAACTTTGTTGAAAACTCATTTGGGGTGTATTTTGTGAAGTCACTGATCATTTTATCCCTCCGTAACAAATTTTTTTATTTTAAAAGCAATCAACGTACGGAACACTAATAGCGCAAGTTCAACTTGCACTTGACCAGTTATTTTTTATCATTCAAGATTTTGTTGTTTATATGTTGTAATAGTCTCTGTGGGCTCTTGTTCGTTTGGTATAAATATCAAATGGATATATAAACTGCAGATCTTCTATGTCCTTTGTTAGATTAGCTGATATGAAACAGATCTATTGTAGTAAACTTTCAAACGTTTTCAATATTTCTAATAATTTTAAAACCTTTACCTCCAATATTTTAAAGCATCCACTAAAACAAAATCAGTAGAGTCACCTCCTGTACAGACATAATGATCTAAATAATTCCAGTTGTAATGTTCTAACTTTTCGGTTGTGAATGTAGCGTACGATTCTTCATAATTGTCGTGGTAAGGAGCATGAAATCTGTATCTGTATTGGTATTTAAATCCAGGATAAGGGCGTCTGAAAAATAATAACACAATCAGTAGCATATTTTATGAGTAAGTGTAAAACTAAATTTTACTCCAAATAAACATCCATTTACACGAGTTTAAGGTTAACTTAACGAATTTTCAAAAATTCGATTTTTTTACGGATTTTTATTCTTATCTCTTATTAAATAACACCAAGATGCCAGAGGAAGAAGGCATACAGTAGGAAGCTGAAATGGGAGACTAGTCGTAAGTTCACTTTTTATCTACCCGAAACTTTAAATGTTTTTTTTTTTTGAAACTATGTTTTCAGATACTATCTGCAATATTATACAGCCAATTTTTAAGATTGGGTCTGGGAAAAAATTCGTGGCGTTTTTCCCGATAGATGGCGTCAATTGCAAATAACTCAAGAAACACAGATCGCAGCGACACCACTAAACGCTCGTTGGAAAGGTGACACTTCAAGCGTTACTTTCAGTGTATAAACATCAAAATTGGTGCAGTGGTTAAAAAAGTTGTTTGCGTTTGAAAATGGAGAAAAGTAATGAAAAATTGCGCTATATTTTGCAATACTATTACGACAAAGGGAAGAAGGCTGCGCAGGCTAGTGAAAAAATTTATGCTGTGTAAAGATGAAGGTACTTTATTAAAATCTGCTGCGCGGAAATGATTCGCTCGCTTTCGTTCTGGTAATTTTGATGTGAAAGATGAATCACTCTCTGGTCGTCCAATTCATGAAAAAGTCTAGCGAGATAAGCATATCAGCAGTGTCGATATTGGTATTGAGCTAGGCTCTGACCACAAAACAATTTTGAACCATTTACACCAAGCTGGCTACAAAAAGAAGCTCGATGTATGGGTTCCTCATGAGTTGAGCGCGAAAAACATGATAGACCGAATTAATATCTGCGATGCGCTGCTGAAACGCAATGAAATCGAGCCATTTCTGAAATGTGACATAACCGGTGATGAAAAATGGATCACCTAAGCGTAAAAGATCGTGGACAAGGGATGGTGAGCCGTCACAAGCGTTTGCGAAGCCAAGATTGACGCCGAAAAAGGTGACGCTGGGTGTGTGGTGGGACTGGAAGGGAATCGTCCACCGTGAGCTACTTCCAGTTGGTCAGACGATTGATTCTCAACTTTACTGTGGACAACTAGAGAGATTACGCCAGGCAATTGAAAGAAAACGGCCCGAATTGATTAATAGGAAAGGTGTTGTCTTCCATCATGACAACGCCCGACCACACACTTCTCTGATGACCCGTCAAAAATTACGAGAGCTTGGTTGAGAAGTTTTGGTGCATCCACCGTATAGTCCAGACATAGCACCCTCTGACTATCACTTGTTCCGATCTTTGCAGAACTCTCTCAATGGAATTAAGCTGCTTTCAAAAGAAGCCTGTGAAAACCACTTGATTCAGTTTTTCAACTAGAAACCACAGAAGTTTCTCACTGATGGCATCATGGCTCTACCCGAAAAATGGCGAAACATTGTCGATAATAATGGAGCATATTTGGTTTAAATAAATTCATTTTCACACTTTAAGAAAACCTGTTGAATTTTATTAAAAAAACGCCACGAATTTTTTTTTTTCCCAGACCTGAGATTTTTTACTTTTTTTTAAATATTAATAATACTTTTTCTACAAAATGTCGAGAGGTTTTTTTAATTTTTCTAATAGACAATTTTCTATAGATAATTAAACATAAATTTTTTAATCGAAAATTGCATACTAAAGTTTGAAACATCGTAATTTGTTTTATTTTTGAAAAAAAAGACCCTTTGACAATCTTTAATTACTACATTATTTTACAAGAATAATTTTTATTTTTGCAGATTGGATTTTTGTTGACGTTTTCCGGTGTAACCACCTCATTTAGGCGTCCAGAGCGTTCGCATCATTTGTATCTGTACGACCGCGTTTAAATTCAGCATACCAGTAAATAATGAGTGATTTTCCACGGCCGAAAAGTTTTTGGTCTGACACGTGAATGTCGCCCTTTTCAAAAAAAAAACTATATGATTTTCAGGAAGTACTAACCTTCATACGATACGTGTCAAAATTTCATGAAATTTCGAAGATTAGTTTACAAGTTACAATGGTTTTAGGGACGCTACCGTTGATATTTTCAAAACAATGGAAAAATCGAATTTCGTATGTTGATTAAACGCTGTTTTTTGATGGGAAAAAATTCCGTTCAAGCAAAACAATGGCTTGATAAGTGTTACGGGGACTCTGCCCCTGGAAAATCACTCATCATTTACTGGTAAGCTGAATTTAAAGGAGGTCGTACAGATAAAAATGATGCTGAACGCTCTGGCCGCCCAAATGAGGTGGTTACACCGAAAACATGAAAAAATTCACAAAATTGTTTTGGATGACCGTAAAATGAGATAGCTGACACCCTAAAGATATCAAAAGAACGTGTTGATTATATTTTGCATTAACATTTGGGCATGAGAAAGCTGTGTTCGAAATGGGTACCGCGTTTCCTCGCAGTGGACCAAGAACAACGTGTTGATTCTAAGCGCTGTTTGGACCTATTTAAGCGCAATAAAAAAGAATTTTTTCATGCGATATGACAATGGATGAAACATGGATCCACCACTACACACCGGAATCAAATTGGCAGTTCGCCGAGTGGACAGCAGCCGGTGAAAGCCCGAAGCGACCAAAGACATAACAGTCGGCTGGGAAGGTTTTGGCCTCTGTATTTTAGGATGCGCATGGAATAATTTTCATCAACTATGCTGAGAAGGGAAAAACCATCAATAGCGAATATAATATAAAGTTATTGGTGCGTTTGACGGCACAAATCGCAAAGAAACGACCCCAAATGAATAAGAAAAAAGTGCTCTTTCATCAAGACATTGCACCGTGTCACAAGTCAATGGTTACGATGGCAAAATTGCATGAATTGAAGTTCAAATTGCTTCCTCATCCACCGTATTCTCCAGATTTGGCCCCGGGTCACTACCATCTATTCGCAGATCTCAAAAAAAATGCTCGCGGGAAAGAGAGTTGGCTCCAATGAAGAAGTTATCGCCGAAACCGAGGCCTATTTTGAAGGCAAAGATAAATCCTTCTACACCAAAGGTCTCGAAATGTTAGAAAAGCATTGGACTGATTGTATCGCTCTTGAAGGGGACTATGTTGAAGAATAAAGTCGAATTTTGCAAAAAAAAATGTGTTTTAAGTAGCTAGACCAAATACTTTTCAGCCTACGTTCCCTCTATCGATTTTTTGTTGAAACGCGAAAATTGCATCTACCAAAAATGAATTAACGCGGACACGTTCTTACTTGACAGAATGTAGATTATGATTCTATAATTAACAACAAAATTATACAATTTCACGGTGGATCATTTTCCTACATGAGGTGTGGTGTGACCCTTGTTTTTCATCAATGCATCCCTAGCTGTAAAGATCAATATGTTTTTACAACTCAAATTTTAGGAGAAAAAACAAAAACTTACCTAGGCCTGTATCTCGTAACAGAAATAGTGTTTCCCGAAAGGGAAATTTTGTGAAATAGTCTTCCAATAGATAAATAATAAGTCTCATCATTTTGTGTTGGATTTAACAGAGTCGTTCTTAATGGCCGACTAGGCTGAATGGTGGTAACCTTTTCATGTTTGTTGTTACTTATTAAAATTAACTGAAATCCTTGTGCCAGACGTTGTGAAATAAGCTCCTTAAAAACCTCGTCCGTTGTTAAAGGTTTCTTGTATGTTCCCTTTGTTGTGCAAAATCTGCATAAACGCTATCCGGTACCAAGCTGTAGAGAGAAACTACATAGTCAGTATGTAGTGTTTCTTATCGGGAAAATAGTCTGTAGTTATAGGAAGACATGCGGGTATAGTAAGAGATTTCCAGTCAACTCCTAAATATATATAAAAATTAAATTAATTGTAAATATTAATAATAATAAAATAATGAACAAGAAGTAGTTAACACTTTGTTTTGCTACATAATCTAAAACGACGTTCTTTACAGACGTGGGTAAACACCAGATGACAATCTATTTGCGGTAGAGCATTAAAAAACATATATTTATAATGATAGTGACTAAGACTTTTTTTTTGAAGAGGTTTCACTAATTTGTAAAAAAAAATCTTTAGTTTCTTATGGGGCCGCCAAAGTGAGGATGTACTTCACACAAAACTTCTTCGGTACTATGATCCGGGAGTATCAAACCAAAGCTTATTACTTGCGGCCAATTTTTCCGGGGCTATAATTTTTTCAAACAAGTGCCTGTTTAAAAATTTCCAATTTTTACCGTTGGCTGTATCTCGGCTAAAAACCAATATTTTTTAATGGAGTTTTAAGACCAAGATGGACCCACGCAGTAAATTTCATCAAATTCGGAAAACTTGACTGCAAATGTATATATATATATATATATATATATATATATATATATATATACGAGGCTGGTTTGAAAAGTCCGTGCAAAGTCCGTGCAAAGTCCGAGAGATGGCACCATCGGCGCGTATCGAGGTCATGTTTAGTTAGTAGCATCTCTTGAATGAACGCACACAAGTTTCAGCCATATTGGTCTATTTCTTTGTGTTTGGCATTCGTGTGAATCAAGGAAGTCGAGTGATTTTCAAGGAATGGACGAAAAAGAATTTCGTGTGGTGATTAAACATTACTTTATGAAAGGCAAAACGCCTCAGGAGACTAAAGAGAAGCTTAATAAACATTATGGTGACTCTGCACCTTCGATTAGAACAGTTTGTAAGTGGTTTCAAAATTTTCGGACTGGCCATATGGGCACAAGTGACGCTGAACGTTCTGGACGGCCTGTGGAGGTTACGACTCCAGAAATCATTGATCAAATCCATGATATGGTGATGGATGACAGAAGAGTTAAGGTGCGTGAGATTGCTAGTGCTGTGGGCATCTCGACTGAACAGGTACATAATATTTTGCATAAACATTTGGACATGAGAAAGCTATCCGCAAGATGGGTGCCGCGATTGCTCACGCTTGACCAAAAACGGAATCGTGTGAAGTGTTGCAAGGATGGTTTGCAGCTGTTCCAGAAGAATCCGGAGGACTTTAAGCGTCGTTTCGTCACTGTGGATGAAACATGGATACATTACTATACTCCTGAGACCAAACAACAATCTAAACAATGGGTTACCAAAGGGGAATCTGCACCAAAAAAGGCGAAGACAGTTCCTTCGGCCGGAAAGGTTATGGCGACTGTCTTTTGGGATTCGCAAGGGATAATCCTCATCGACTATCTGGAAAAGGGTAAAACTATTACAGGTGAATATTATTCATCGTTATTGGACCGTTTGAAAACCGAGCTGCAAGAAAAACGCCCGCGATTGGCCCACAAGAAAGTCCTTTTCCATCACGACAACGCACCAGCACACACCTCAGCAGTTGTGGTCGCAAAATTAATGGAAATAGGACTCCAACTCGTTTCACATCCCCCCTATTCTCCAGACTTGGCTCCCTCGGACTACTATTTGTTCCCCAATTTGAAGAAATGGCTGGCGGGACAAAGATTTTATTCAAACGAGGAGGTGATTGCAGACACTAATGCATATTTTGCAGACTTGGACAAATCCTATTATTCGGAAGGGATCAACAAAACTAGAACATCGTTGGACGAAGTGTATAAGCCTAAAAGGAGACTATGTCGAAAAATAAAAAAGATTTACCCCAAACACATAAGTAGTTTTTTATTTTTGCCTCGTATATATATATATATATATATATATATATATATATATATATATATATATATATAAACTCCTGGACAAAATTAACGCAACAATCTGAAAATTAATTTATCTTTTTCTTATGTCAGTTTTAAAGTTTATCGAGTATTTGAATAGTAGGTTATGCATATTTTGTTTTTCGTTGTTCATGACAGAAATCAAAACAATTCGTTTAGATTTACAGTTTTAAAGAATTTTTTAGAAGATAAACAATTTTCTGTAATAATGCGATAGATTTTCTTTAAAAGTAAGCTTATAAATTGTTCCCTTTTTCAAAGTAATACGTTTTTGTAGTAGACTGTTTTATTTTTGACCCCGAAGAATTAAAAAAATGAATCGAACAAGGAATTTAACTGAACACGAGGTAGTGCGAGCCTAAGTTTTATTGGACGAGGGATATTTTTCAGAGTTATATTGCCAATTTGTTAGGCAAACATCGTTCCACAATAAGTCGTATGGTAAGACGCTTGAATGAAGTAGGAACTTATTCTAGAAGGCTAGGGCAAGGGCGAAAACGATGCACTAGCTAGATGAACGTTTTATAAGACAATATGCCTTAAGAAACAGGACTGTCACTAGCTCTATAATAAGAAACGAACTCGAAGCTGTTCGCAATGTCACCATTTCTTCTAAAACAGTCAGAAGACGGTTAAATTAAGCTGGATTAAAACAGTAGGAAACCAGCCACTGCGCCCTTGCTTACTAGAGAGAACAGAGTTGCCAGGTTACGTCTTACTCAAAATGACAACTAGTCTGTGGATGATTGGAAACAAGTTTTCTTCACAGATGAAACTAGGGTTAGTCTAAAACATCCAGATGGTCGTGAGCGAGTAGGGCGAACACCAGGAGAGAGGTTTGCTCCTTGCACTATTTCTGCAAGGATTCCATTCGGCGGTGGCTCTGTTATGTTCTGGGGTGGCATCTGCTTTGATGCTCGCACAGAGTTAGTTCCTGTCCGTACGAGATCCATGAATGCTGACTACTATCTTGAGAATATTGTAATAGAACATGTGATGCCTTTCGGTCATTTTGTGGGACCCAATTTCCTGTTTATGCAAGACAACGCTCGACCTCACGTGGCTAGGGAGGTACTCGATTATCTTAATCAAGTTGATATACCGATTATGCAATGGCCACCAAAAAGCCCGGATCTGAATCCGATAGAACATGTATGGGATCACCTTAAGAAAAATGTGAGACGTCATATACCTGCACCTAGAAACCTTAGGCAACTTGAAAATGCAGTTATCACAGAATGGGAGCAAATTCCTCAAGATTTTATCCAAAATTTAACTAGAAGCATGCCTAGGCGCATAAACGCTGTCATCCGAAGTAGAGGAGGCAACACACGCTACTAGTATCCCAGTTACACCATTAATTTTGCTACTAGTGTCCCAGTTTATTTTTTTCATTATGACATAATTTCAACGATTTTGTTAATAGGTCTTAAGAATAATTTTAATTCGAATCTTATAGAGAAATTTGGTAGCTAATTCATTTTTAAAGTATCCGAATAAGTTTTTTTCTAACTTTGAGTGTAACCAATGTTCATAAAAAATTATTAAAATTAATTCATTATAGAGATTTGTATGATTTAATATATTGTTGCGTTAATTTTGTCCAGGAGTATATATATATATATATATATATATATATATATATATATATATATATATATATATATATATATATATATATATATACATACATACATATACAGTAGCGAACAAAAATATGGAAACATTTTCTTAATCAAAAATATAAAATACTATCCTTTAGGAATAAAAACATTAGTCTTGTTCTGTTGACAATTTCTTTATAGAGTTTTATTACTGACTATAAAAACTTTGTTTACCTTTTCTGGTAGATAAGGTTTTTAAGAAACGCGTTTTGTCCTTATCGAAAGCATTGAAATAATTTTATCATGCTTCTTTAAGAGTACGTTATTGTTGATACGAAGTAATTTAGTAGCATTGTTTAAGAGTGCGCTTTTTGCCAAAATGCCAAAGTGCAAATATTTGCACTTTGGCATTAATATTCAGATCTGAAACATAAAATTATTTCTCTATATCAAAGTGGAAAGAAGCAAATTGAAATAGCAAATTCTTTAACCATGCATAGGGCACTGTCAGCAAAATTGTTAAGAAGTTCTCGAGAAGGGGCACTGTTGATCCGGCATTTAAAAGTGTAATGTATATATATATATATATATATATATATATATATATATATATATATATATATATATATATATATATATATATACATTACACATACATATTTATATGCATCAAAGGAACAAAGAAAGGATAAATTAACACAAAAAAACAAAACAACTACTGGAGAAACGGAGAGAACTAATAAAGTCGAATAAAAGAAATACGATGAAATATGCTGAAATCAACAGAACTGCAAGAAGAATGGCAAAACAGGATATTAAAGAATACCAGGAGAAATGAATAGAAGAACTGATACAACAGAATAGGGGTTTGAATATATTCAGAAAGGAAAACCCACACAGAAGGGAGATTAACAAACTGACAGATAAATATGGAAACCCTATAGAAGAAAGACCACAAATACTTAAAGTGACAGAAACATTCTATGCAGATCTATATGAGTTGAAAGTCGATGAGGAAACTCTGAGAAGATCGAGAGAGGACAACCGAAGGATACTTAATATCGGTTCCGAAGATCTACCGACTGCCTTTAAAACTTGAAAGTAAAGTATATAACGAATGCATTCTACCAGTAACAACATATGGTAGCGAAACTTGGATTCGGACACGGAAAATTATTAGAAAATTGCAAATTTATCAGAAAGCAATTGAAGGAAAATCCTAGGTATATCAGGGACTGCAAATCAAACGATTGGATCAGGAAAAAAACAGGGGTCCACGACATAATTGAGAGGATAGCTTCCCTCAAATGGGCCATGTGTCCAGAAATACTGATAACTGGAGCGGAAAAGTGACCAGATGGAGACCAAGGAGGGAGAAAAGAAGTACTGGCAGACCAGCGGGACTGAATTGGTATCAAACTGTTCAAAATAGGAACATATGGAAGCACATGAGAGAGGTCTATATCCAAAGAATAGAGAATGGCTAGAAGAATATATATATATATATATATATATATATATATATATATATATATATATATATATATATATATATATATATATATATATATATATATATATACAGTCTGTCAAGTAAGAACGTGTCGGCGATAATTCATTTTTGGTAGATACGATTCTAACGATTCAAATCGGTAGAGGAAACTCTTGTCTACGACGCATTTTAGTAAAAGTATCAGTCGATTCCGAACTTTCGTCGAAATCAAGTAAAATCCAAAATAAGTCACTTGTTTACGCGTCGGTTCGGAGCAGTCCTTTGTTCTCAACCAAAGGGGCCTAAGATGACACATTCCACGGCTGCCAAATATATTAAAAAGTCGGTATCGTTTGTGAAGAAGTGGGTAAATCATTTTAACGAGACGAAAAATGTAGACGACTTGCCAAAACGTGACTCGGTAGACAAAGTCACTCCGAAAGTCGAAAAATGAATCGTGTCTTTGTTTTCACGGGACCCGAAATTGACGCTGCGACAAGGAGCGGAAAAATTAAGAAACTCGGGTTTGAGTGTGTCCCATGAGACCATTCGACAACATCTTCGTGCTCATGATGTTCAATTCCGAAGCACGTTAAAGAAACCTTTGCTGAGTGAAAATGACACCGCGAAGCGGCTCGCTTGGGCCCACGATAAGATACTATAGTGGCCCTCACAATTGCCGGACGCCACCCCTATTAAAAACGTTTGGTCCTTGGTAAAGAGAAAGCTCAGAGGAAAGACTCTGAGGAATATGACTCAATTGTCTCGCGAGATTCGAAAAATTTGCAGAGTATGCGTATATAGATAAGAATTTATGAATGCCGCAAAACTATTTTTGAGGATAATAAATTTATCCTAATATATATAGGATGCGCAAAAAATCTTTTCGCATGACAAAACTTTTGGAAATTAATTATTAGCGATAGCTGAAATATGTTGATACGAAAAGTGAAATTTTCAGTTTTGAGGATAAATTACCATGACTTAAAAGGCATAGGAAATAAACTTTATTAAGTTTTTCATGATCCTGATTCTGACTTTCAGAAGGGTTTTTTTCCATAAGCTACACTTTTTAATTTTTACATCCTGGATATTTTAGCAAAAAATTACTGACGTCGGAAATAGTTGGTAGTCACGCACCTTATTTCGAATAAAAATTTTTGAAAAATTAATAATTAATATTTCTGTATAATGCGTGTTTTATCAGTAATATTGTCCAGAAAATTTACATCTTACAAACACCTAAATTGCCATCAGGTATAAAATAGATTATGTAGATGTTTGTGACATAATACGTGGGTTATATTGAAGGCTTTTGGAATTTGCAGCACTGTATATCGATGGTGATATGAGGTAGCCAGCTTTGTTTAATTATATAATATATATATATATATATATATATATATATATATATATATATATATAATATATATATATATATATATATATATACAGTGCCACCTCGATAATCCGGATCTCCATTAAACCGGATTCTTTAATAATCCAGACAAACATTTCTATAGCATTGTGTACTTTATAATCCGGATTTGATAGTACTAGGTAATCCGGACCTGCGTTTTTAGACATCTACTTAATTTAAACTACATGGGAAAACTGAAATCGATACTGCGGGGATTCCCCTAACTTCCAGTCTAATACATCTGGGACTCACACAAACTGTAGGTGCCTTTGATTTGCCTACAACGCATCGCGTATCGCGTCTAAAGGTTAAGGACTTTGTAGTTGTTCGTTTATTGTCACAAGTACAACATACCTACGTTCTATTTTACTTTATGTGGTTCATATAAGTATGTAAACGTTTTTTTACGTATATGTACCTACATATTAAAATGCCTTCTAAAAGAAAACATATTACACTAACAATAAAACAAAAGACCGATATATTAGAAAGATTAGTTCTTGGTGAAAGCGGAAAAGTGTTGGCAAATGAATACGGAGTAGGAACATCCACAATTTCGGATATATAAAAGAAGCAAGGGAAAATCAAAAGATATGTATATATGATTTATTTTAAAGATAATTTTGGACACTCACTATGGACGTGTAATTTCTTTTAGATTTATTTCCAAATGTGATTCCGGTCCTGGCGTCAGAAAAACCTTACGAATAGCCGAATATCCAGAAATGGAAACTCGTTTGTATACATGGTTTTGTACGCAACGATCAAGGCACGTCCCAATTTCCTACGAAATTTTATCAGGCAAAGCAAAACAGTTTTACACTGAAACCTACGGGAATGATAATTTTAAAGCTAGCAGGGGCTGGATTTCTAACTTCAGAAAAAGACATGGACTGAGTGCTTTAAAAGTTTGTGGCCCAAAACTATCCAATGATGAAAGTGCCGTCGATTCTTTCCTAACTTTATTTGCAGATAAGATAAAAGAATTAAACCTTGGACCTACTCAAATATACAATGCAGATGAATCAGTTCTGTATTGGAAAATGTTGCCTGAAAAAACGCTGGTTCGTTCTCAAGAAAAGACCGTACCAGGTCGAACAATAAACAAAGAACGCGTTACCTTTCTAGCATGTTGCAATGCTAATGGATCACAAAAATTAAAGTTGTTAGTGATAGGAAAGGCAAAAAATCCGAGGGCTTTCAAAAATGTGAACATACCTGTTGAGTACAAATCATCTGCCAATGCATGGATGACTACAGCAATTTTCTTAGACTGGTTTCATCATTCTTTTATTCGTCAAGTCAAAAGTCATTTAAGAAGACTCAACTATAGAAGAGCTGACTAGTGAGGATGGACAGTTTACAACATTATTTCTTCCACCAAATTGTACTGCACTTTTGCAGCCTATGGACCAAAATGCAATCAGACTGACAAAATTATTTTATCGGAAAAGTCTTTTAGCCCATATTTTATCAAATAATGAAGAGAACCTTGTTAGGTTATTAAAAAGCATTAACCTAAAAGATGCTGTATGTCTACTATACAATTCATGGGAAAAAGTCTCCCCTGAAGTCTTAAAAAAGTGCTGGCACAAAATTATGGCTTACGTGGCAGATACCAACCCAGACACTGAATATGATGCTGAAGATCTGATTCCTCTGAGTGAATTGCGGCACAATTTGCTTTCCACGAATGAAGAAATGAAAGGTAAAACCCAAAATTTTTCTATTAGTATTTTTTTGGTTAATTCGTAAATATTTAACAGATGTTTCAGATATGCTGAATGTTCTCACTGAGCAGAATCTCACGAACGTGGAAATATGTAATTGGCTTGAAAATGATGAAGATTTGTTGCCACTGGAAGACATAGATGATATAGATGAACAACACGAGAGTGGTAATGAAGGTTCAGACTTAAATACTAATACAAACCAGACTGTTAAGAACACTGTGAAGAATGATGAGGCAGTTAAAAGTTTCAATGTGTGCATAAGATGGGCAGAAGAAAACGATATCCCTCTAAGTGATGTTCTTGTACTTCAAAGATTAAAAGAAATTGCTTTTATGATGAACCAGAGAAGGGTCAAGCAAACAAAAATTACAATTTTTTTTACAAAATATGTTAAGATAAAACTTGATAAGATATGCTTCTATTTTAAATATTATTCTATGTATGTACTATTTTTTAGTTGTTTCGTATTAAATATTTCCTTTTTTAATATAAATAATGTCCTTCTTCAGTAATTCGAATTATTTACTAATTCTGATCACCGCGGTTTTAATTAGTCCGGATTATCGAGGTCGCACTGTATATATATATATATATATATATATATATATATATATATATATATATATATGTATAAATTTAATCTTCTTTTTCCAGATATGGGTTTTACATAGTTATTGTATATACTTTTCTCAAAAATAAGACTTTTGACTCGCCATATAGACAGCACCTTTATAAAAAACTTAAATTTTACAAAGAGTGGTAAGACACCAGAAACGCAACAAAATTTCAACGGCCAGCTAACTCAAATGTCAGTAATACATGCCAACATTATTCAATGCTGTTAATTCTAAAAACTTTCAACGTAACAAGGTATGCTTATTCAGTCATTTACAATTACAATCACAGGGTTTTTAAATATTGAAATTTTCGTCCTACCACTACATAAAGTCGTGTCCTCCACCACCTGGATTGTTAAATGTGTAAAAAAAGACATGACTTTTCTAACGTTGTATAACGTAATTGTAGATGACTCTTAGAATAAAAATATGTACAGTTACGGTAAGAATCGTACACTCGTCATTTAACGTCAAATAACTGGCCAAGTACAAGTCGGACTTGCACAATTAGTGTTCCGTACGTTAATTGCTTTTAAAATAAAAAATTCTGTTACGGAGGTATAACATGATCAATTGAGTTTTCAACAATGTTTGTTTCCGATATTTGTTGAAAACTGATGACTTTGAATTTTTTGTATTTTTTTTTTTATATATCAGATAAATTATTAAAGGTAATGCACTCTTGATAACTTTTATTCAATCTACACCCTGTGGAGAATATCCCAGAATTTTTTAAAATTTTTTTGATCAGTACTTTTCGAGATAAGAGGGAGACAGCGATTTTTGGGAATTTTTTGAAAATAATACAAAGAAAAGTGCGCGCAAGTATTACATTATATATATTTTTGAACTTGTGTTTTCACAAACTTTCATTTGACATACCACTCGATGACCTGGTAAAAAAACATATACATACCTCTATAATATATATAAAATGCAACGTCTCTCTGTCTGTCTGTCCGTTAGTGCGCTTATCACTGGAGAACCACTTATCCGATTTACGTGCTTTTTTTTTTAAAACATACATATGTTTTCTGGCCAGGTTATAGGCTATATTTTATTACGTTAGATAACTTAAAGAATAAGCAGTGACGATAATAGTGAATCAAGTCGGAAAAAAGTTTGCCGCTTGCGTGTTATCTTGCAATATACTGCCTAAACCATTAAATATGGAAATTATCATATAGCAAAGAATATCTGTAATATATATATAAAATGCAATGTCTTTCTGTTTGTCTGTCTGTCCGTCTCTCGAGAACCACTTCCACTTATCCGATTTACGTGTTTTTTTTTTTTTAAATTTATACATTTGTTCTCTGGCTAGGTTATCTATAATTAAATATGGAACAATATCATGTAGCAAAGTATATCTGTAATATATATAAAATGCAACGTCTCTCTGTCTGTCTGTCTGTCCGTGCATTAGCGCGCTTATCTCTCGAGAACCACTCATCCGATTTACGTGTTTTTTTTTTTAATTCATACATTTGTTCTCTGGCCAGGTTATCTATAATCTTCTATAATATGTATAAAATGCAACGTCTCTCTGTCTGTCTGTCCATTAGTGGGCTTATCACTCGAGAACTACTTATCCGATTTACGTGTTTTTTTTAATTCATACATACGTTATCTGGCCAGGTTATATAATAATAATAATAATCTATGTAATATATATATAAAACGCAACGTCTCTCGGTCTGTCTGTCCATTAGTGCGCTTAGCACTCAAGAACCATTTATCCGATTTACGTGTTTTTGCTTTATAAAATACGAAGGGAATAAACAGAGACAGAATGCTAGTATGTAAGAAAAAAGATGGAAGTTTAGCAGTAAGCTTGGCAGAAAGACTGAATAGATGGGCGGAATACTTTAAAGAAACATTAAATGGAGATGAAAATGAGAAGTTGAATGAAAAATAGGAAGCAAAATTAACTGAAGGGCAGGAGGGGACAAACAAACCCTGCAAAGAAAAAATAAGAGAAATACTCAGACCCCAAAAAAAAAATAAGGCCTCGGGTGGATATTGTATAACAGCAGAAATGATAAAAGCTGGAGGAGTAGATCTGGAAAATGAAATATGCCGGTTGGTGCAAGAAATATGGGAAACAGAAAAGATGCCAGTGAGCTGGAGAGAGTCGCTCATTTGTCCAATATACAAAAAAGGAGAGAAAATTATATGTGTATAGATCAATAGCTTTATTGGATGTCGTGTACAAGATAGTAGTGGTGACTATCAAAAACAGGCTAGAAGAGAAAGCCGAATCTATTCTGGAAGAGTACCAGTGTGGGTTCAGGAAAAATAGATTGGTTACAGACCAGATATTTTCGGTTAAGCAAATCCAAGATAATAGCTTAGAACAAAATTTGGCGCTACACTTGGTCTTTGTGGATTTCAGAGAAGCATATGACTCTGTAAATAGGGAAGGACTATACAAGATAATGCAAGAACTACAAATTCCAAGTAAATTGATTCTCATGGTGAAAATGACCCTGAATGACACAGAAAATAGAGTGTTGGTTGAGGCAAAGTATCAGACAAGTTTAAGGTGAAGAGAGGATTAAAATAGTAGGATCCAGTGTCGACATGTCTATTTAATTTGGTACTAGAGAAGATAATCCGGGAGTCAGAAATAAAAACAAATGGAACGATATACCAACAAACCTTCCAATGCTTGGCCTATGCGGATGATGTAGCAGTGATTGTAAGAGCAAAAGAGAACCTCAAAAAAGCCATAAGT
Source organism: Pachyrhynchus sulphureomaculatus (assembly GCA_019049505.1). Lineage (NCBI taxonomy): Eukaryota > Metazoa > Arthropoda > Insecta > Coleoptera > Curculionidae > Pachyrhynchus > Pachyrhynchus sulphureomaculatus. The sequence goes on from CM032456.1 coordinate 16,528,885, forward strand.
AGGATAGAAGAAAGGGGAAGGATGAGAGGACTAAAGATAAATGAGGAAAAAAACAAAATACATAGAAATTACAAAGAAGAAGGATAATAAAAACAACAAAAGTTTGGATATAATAAACGACTTAGGGAAAAGATATATGTTTGAAAAAGTAGACAAATTTAATTATCTGGGAGTAACAATAACAGAGAGCGAACAAGAAAGGACGGAGATACAAGAAAGAATAGCGAAATGACAGAGATGTTTGGGGGCAATGAATCCAATATTAAAATCAAAGAATATATCAAGAAAAGCAAAAGAAAGAATATATACGACAATTGTCAGACCCACGGTGATATATGGATGCGAAATGTGGAAACTGAATGTAAGAAAAAAGCAGACGTTGGAGGTGTGGGAAAGGAAAGCTTTGAGAAGAATCTACGGAGGAAGGAAAGAAGAGGGACTGTGGAGAAGAAGAACAAACTACGAATTAAAATGCCAATATACGAAACCCTTTATAAGCCAAATCATAAGAAGCCAGCGATTAAGATGGTTGGGATACGTGGCAAGGATGAAGGAAGAAAGACAGGCAAGCCCTAATAAGAGGAGTGGTTGGAAGAAGGGTAGACCTCGATCTACATGGATTCAGGCAGTAAAGCAAGATTCGGAGTTGATGGGAATCCTTCACTAGAAAAAGGAGGAGGGAGACAAAAAGAAGTGGAGACAAGTATGCAACCAAGCCAAGAGCCTCTAAGGCCCCTCGAGCTATATAATAATATAAACAAAACGAATAAGAAGTGACAATAAAGGTGAATCAAGTCCACGCGAGCGGAGCCGCGGGCACGGCTAGTGTGTGTGTATATATATATATATATATATATATATATATATATATATATATATATATATATATATATATATATATATATATATACGAGGCTGGTTTGAAATGTCCGTGCAAAGTCCGAGAGATGGCACCACCGGCGCGTATCGAGGTCATGTTTAGTTAGTAGCATCTCTTGAATGAACGCACACCAAGTTTCAGCCATATTGGTCTATTTCTTTGTGTTTGGCATTCGTGTGAATCAAGGAAGTCGAGTGATTTTCAAGAAATGGACGAAAAAGAATTTCGTGTGGTGATTAAACATTACTTTATGAAAGGCAAAACGCCTCAGGAGACTAAATAGAAGCTTGATAAACATTATGGTGACTCTGCACCTTCGATTAGAACAGTTTATAAGTGGTTTCAAAATTTTCGGACTGGCCATATGGGCACAAGTGACGCTGAACGTTCTGGACGGCCTGTGGAGGTTACGACTCCAGAAATCATTGATCAAATCCATGATATGGTGATGGATGACAGAAGAGTTAAGGTGCGTGAGATTGCTAGTGCTGTGGGCATCTCGACTGAACGGGTACATAATATTTTGCATAAACATTTGGACATGAGAAAGCTATCCGCAAGATGGGTGCCGCGATTGCTCACGCTTGACCAAAAACGGAATCGTGTGAAGTGTTGCAAGGATGGTTTGTAGCTGTTTCAGAAGAATCCGGAGGACTTTAAGCGTCGTTTCGTCACTGTGGATGAAACATGGATACATTACTATACTCCTGAGACCAAACAACAATCTAAACAATGGGTTACCAAGGGGGAATCTGCACCAAAAAAGGCGAAGACCGTTCCTTCGGCCGGAAAGGTTATAGCGATTGTCTTTTGGGATTCGCAAGGGATAATCCTCATCGACTATCTGGAAAACGGTAAAAACTATTACAGGTGAATATTATTCATCGTTATTGGACCGTTTGAAAACCGAGCTGCAAGAAAAACGCCCGCGATTGGCCCACAAGAAAGTCCTTTTCCATCACGACAACGCACCAGCACACACCTCAGCAGTTGTGGTCGCAAAATTAATGGAAATAGGATTCCAACTCGTTTCACATCCCCCCTATTCTCCAGACTTGGCTCCCTCGGACTACTATTTGTTCCCCAATTTGAAGAAATTGCTGGCAGGACAAAGATTTTATTCAAACGAGGAGGTGATTGCAGACACTAATGTATATTTTGCAGACTTGGACAAATCCTATTATTCGGAAGGGATCAACAAACTAGAACATCGTTGGACGAAGTGTATAAGCCTAAAAGGAGACTATGTCGAAAAATAAAAAAGGTTTACCCCAAATACATAAGTAGTTTTTATTTTTGCACGGACTTTTCAAACCAGCCTCGTGTATATATATATATATATATATATATATATATATATATATATATATATATATATATATATATATATATATATATACATATATATATATATATATATATATATATATATATATATATATATATATATATATATATATATATATATATATATATATATATATATATATATATATATATATATATATATATATATATATACATATATATATATATATATATATATATATATATATATATATATATATATATATATATAAAAGTAGTAATACTACAGAGCTCCTGTGACAATTCAAGGTCATATCTCGAAGTGGACGGAATGTGTGTGACGTCAGAGTCCAAAGATTGGGCGTGGTCCGCTGAAGAGATGAGTCATCATGGCGAAGAATGACCTCGATTTGACCGTTGGTTGTTGAAGAATAGAGAGTTATCGCACGTAATTTTTTTAACATTTTACGGTAAGTGTGTGAAGCGATGAAATGGTGAGAGCGCTTAAAATTCTTGACAGAAGACATGAAATGGTGAGAGCGCGCTAATTAGAATAAATGTTTATAGGTATTTAGGTGTTGTTGTGATTGGAATGCAGCGCACTGTATGTAACTAGTTAGGTATATTCGGCTGGGCTAACTGTTATGTCGAGATTTCACCTGTCTAATAGTAAAAATATTATGTGATGACGTAAGTATCTATTTATAGATACTTACTTGATATATACTGTTGTATTTGTTGTGTTTTTATATTTGAGAAAAATAAAAGACAATAATGATAAGATATTTAGTGGTTTTATTTACCAAAAAAAATTATATATATATATATATATATATATATATATATATATATATATATATATAAATATATATATATATATATATATATATATATATATATATAATTTGTTTTTTTCTATAGAATGGGATCCCTCAAGTCGCAACCCTTCCTGCGGTATACCAGTAGAGATAAGATCATAAAACCAGTCGAGGTAGGGACTGATTAGGTTCACTATTTTTATTGAAGTGATATAGAACACAATTGTAGCTTAGGGCGCAAAAAATGGAAGTAATCTGTAATACGAGTAAAGAAATAAAAACGGCCCAGTGCAAGTCGAACTAGGGCAATACGTACGGTAATTACTTAAAAAAAATTGATACAGAGGTATAAAATGATCAGGGACTGCACAAAACATACTTTAGATGAGTTTTCAACAAAGTTTGTTTCCAATCTTCGTTGAAAACTTTGTTTTCTTATGCGAGATAAATTATCAAAAGTAACACACCCATAATAATGTTCATCCAATCTACACTTTATGGAGAATATTCCAGAAATTTTTCAACATATTTTGATCAGGACTTTTCGAGATAAGAGTGGACAGCGATTTTTGGCGCTTTTTTAAAAATATTATAAAGGACAATTTGCGGGACTATCATATATATTTTTAAACTTGTGTTTTCACAAGCTTTCATTTAACACCCCACTCGATGATCTTGTAAATTTTTTTTCACTTCTGATTTCACCCCCCAAAACTAACCCCTTAAGTCAAAATTTAAATCTCAAAACTACATGGCTCTAAATGGGCCATCAATTCCTATATTTGTGCCAAATTTTAACCTTCTATGTTAAATAGCTTCGAAAAAAATCGAGTTTGATACTAAAAGTATTCCCTCATAATGCGTTTTTTTCACTTCCGATTTCACTCCCTAAAACTAACCCTTTAAGTCAAAATTTAACTTTCAAAACTACACGACTCTGATGGGGTCATCAATCCCTATGTTAATGTCAAATTTCAACTTTCTATGTCAAATAGTTTCAGAGAAAATCGGGTCTGATAGACAGACAGACGGACGGACAGACTGACAGACACCGAAGTAATCTTATAAGTGTTCCGTACGGAACACTAAAAATTAATTATGGTAATATACTAAACGTTTACTGGCGTAAATGTAGCGGGGAAGAAGGATAAGACATATATCGAGAGAATAACAATTACCGCCAGTTGAGGAAAAAAATTGTCATCTTATGTCACGGGCCGTAGTTGCACATATATAAAATTCAGAAACATGTTTGTTACGTATGTATCTACAATGGTACAGTCGTCGTCAAAATAATAGTATAGCTAGCAAATTGTAATCGTCCAGTACGATTATTTTGACCGCGAGTGTACGTATAGAGGGTATGTTCACGCTCCTACCCTAAATTTAGTGATCATTTTCGGTTACTACTGTGGATAACGTACAGATGTTGCGATAAGTTATAAATTTCCTTTTTTATAAATAATTTTTCGTGAAATCTTTAGGTGAAAAATGAACAAATTTTTCAAATGTGCACCATTTTTCGAAATACGATATTTTCATATTTCCATACTTATCCACAAGTTTTTGACATATATTAATGAAAATTTTTTGGTTTTTTGTTTTAGATTGAAATCTACGGGAGTAATCGTTTTGCCCGTTGCAGGCCTCAGTGCCTTGTCAACTTGGAATCTGAAACGGTCATTTTGAATCAAAGATAAAAAAATTGTACACTTAAATATTTGTTTAATAAAGTACTTCAAATAAATTTTCGATTGCTTTTATTATATTCTTTAAAAAAATCCCGAAATTTGACTTTTTTCTTAGGACCTGGAGTGGTCTTACCCCTTAAAAGCACAAAAAACAGGCCAAATATTATTTTTTGGGCTAGTTTATCCGTTTAAACATAATGTGTTTTCCTTAAGTTAAAATAACAAAGAATGTTAGGTTCACATTGAAATCACAGTGAACACACGTAGCTGAAAAAAATTAATACAGTATTTCAATGAAATGTTTTAATTAGTTTTATCGTTTATTGTAAAAATAAACGAGTAGAAAATCACATGCGTACAGATAATTGAAACGTCACAAGATGTAAACAATTCAGTAATTTTTGTGATTTGACGAAAAAATATAACTTCCAAATTACGTTTGAAGTTGTGAAAAATACTCTATTTGATGATGCATAAAACTGAATTTCAATAAAAATGGTCGCAAACAGGACTATTTAAGCAACGATACATTTTTTGATGCCAGCATTCTATTTTTAAACTTTTTAAAACTAAATAGACAAGAAACATAATTTTATATAAAATAATTATGCATAACATGAGTATAGCCCGATATAGGGAAGGAGGTGAAGTCCCTGTTGCAACCGTTACCTCTTAATAATACCCACTCTGAAGAAATAAATAGGTGGTATTTAGATGTAATAAAAAAGGTCAGAAAGCAAGAAGCAAGCAAAAAATAGTAGGATAGAAAAAAATTTCAAGGGACTCGCAGAACTTAATGGAAAATGAATTTAGCTCCTTGGAAGCCTTTCAATACTGGATTTTGGACTAAAAAGTTTCTTAATGTAACTACCCTTTATCCTCACATCCTCACCGGATGTGAGAACAAAAACACATTATTCCATAAGATCTGTGAATACTCCCTCTTGCCTTACCTTACCTTACCTTATGATTAAATTGAGTGAAACGTATTTTGAATGATTAACAGTTTTTTTTTAACAATTTGATGATCAATATCGCATTCAGGGTAATTGCACGGTGTCTACCTGTTATCGATATTAAAATAGATCTTCACGAATTTAATTAAGAAAATTAGCACATAAGATTTAACTATTGCAGAATTTGAACGGTATATTTGATGGAGAATCTATCAGCTCTTATGTGGATAGTGTAATATGTGAATATAAGATTTTACATTTTAGATACGTAAGCAAATTTTTATTACAGTTTCGCTCCATTTTCATTGACATATACAAACAAATTTTGTTTCTAGTTAGGCAAAAAAATCTATTCCGAATTGAATACAGTTATTTTCTTTTGTTATGTTATTTTATCAATAATTTAGTATAGAACCATCTACGCTAGTTTGTTTAAAATTATATAAGTTTTATATATATAGTCGCTGTCACAGAAATTGTATCATTTAATAAAAAGCCGGCCAAGTGCAAGTCGGACTTGCGCAATTAGTGTTCCATACGTTAATTGCTTTTAAAATAAAATTTTTTGTTACGGAAGTGTAAAATGATCAGTGACTTCACAAAACACACCCCAAATAAGTTTTCAACAGTTTTTTTTTTTTTTTTTCCGATATTTATTGAAAACTGATGACCTTGATTTTTTTTTTAAATATCCGATAAATTATTAAAGGTTGGAAAATATTCCAGAATTTTTTCAAAAAACTTTTTTTTCAGTACTTTTCGAGATAAAAAGGGGGATAGAGATTTTTCGCAATTTTTTCAAAAAAAAAACTAGGAAAAGTATCACATTATATATATTTTTAAACTCGTGTTTTTACAAGTTTTCATTTGACACTCCACTCCATAACGTGGTATTTTTTTTTTTCATTTCCGATTTTACCCCCCTTAAGTCAAGATTTAACAGAAAGTCGAGAAATTTGCACATGCAAAATGACCAACAAAGATCCCATGAATGCTATATTCCATGCCTTTCCTCCTACGACTATAGTTTCTGAGCCTATACTCTTCACCAGGTAGGCTTTAGGCAACAGTATTAATCATTAAAATCAGAGTACCGTGGAGAGTCAAGTTGGAATGACTCTCGCTGGCTTATAGCAATCATGGTACCTTAAATAAACGAGATACTACTCGTTGGGCAAGATACAAGCTCTTGCGCCATCTGTTGAGATTTTCGAACTTGGTTGGTTTTCGAATGTGGTTAACCATATTCCGAAATTTTATTTCGGAATATCGATTTAGTTTATCCTTCCTAACAAAGTTAGGTTTATATAGTTGAGCAGTTTTTCGAAGTTCGAAAATCTCAACAGATGGCGCAAGAGCTTGTATCTTGCCCAACAAGTAGTATCTCGTTTATTGCTATAAGCCAGCAAGAGTCATTCCAACTTGACTCTCCACGGTACTCGGATCTTCACGATCGATAGATACCGTTGCCTAAAGCCTACCTGATGAAGAGTATAGGCTCAGAAACTATAGTCGTAGGAGGAAAGGCATGGAATATAGCATTCATGGGATCTTTGTTGGTCATTTTGCATGTGCAAATTTCTCGACTTTCTGTTGTAGTGACCAATCAAGTAACAAACCATATTCCGAAATTTTATTTCGGAATATCGATTTAGTTTATCAAGATTTAACTTTTAAAACTACACGGCTCTGATAAGACTATCAATTCTTTTTACGTCAAATAGTTTCGGAGAAAATCGGGTATGACAGACGGAAAGACAGACACCGAAGTGATCTTATAAGTGTTCCGTACGGAACACCAAAAATTATATTTTTTCAAAACTGAACATTGATTCTCATTTGTGATGATTTTAACAAAGATGTGAAAAGGAAAACTATAAATAAAAGCTATTGAAGGAAAAAGACCTAAAGGAAATAAACCTGGAAAATAATAAATTTCTAACGTACTGGTGATTAAGAAAATACCTCCATTTTTCATGGAAATAAAAAAGCACTTAGGAGAAAACACAACTTCAAAAATTTGTTTTTAAACACTTTTTTCCTCGTCTAATATTTCGTCGAGCCACGTTTGGCCTATATCACTAATGCAATTCTGGTTGGCATTGAATCGACCAAATTTCATCACTGATCTCTCGATTCCACACGTTTATAATTGTCTGCTTTAGTTCAACTTTACTTTTAGGCTTAGTTGCGTTAATTTTTTTCGTCTTGTTAATTCAGAAGTTCTCTATGGGGGCATGACAATGCTGAGCTCCCATTTTCCGTTAAAAACTGCCTTACTTATCCAAAAATGCAACCATATAGAAAATAAATAACCGGTCAAGTGCAAGTTGAACTTGCGCAATTAGTGTTCCGTACGTTGATTGCTTTTAAAATAAAAAATGTTGTAACGGAAGTATAAAATGACTTCACAAAACACACCCCAAATGAGTTTTCAACAAAGTTTATTTCCAATCTTTACTGAAAATTGACGACCTTGAAATTTCTGTTTTTTTTATATACCAGATAAATTATTACAGGTAATGCACTCGTGATAATTTTCGTCCAATCTACACCCCGTGGAGAATATTCCAGAATTTTTTCAAAATTTTTTGATAAGTACTTTTCGAGATAAGGCGGGTGGACAGCGAGTTTTCGCGATTTTTTAAAAATAATACATAGAAAAGTGCGCGCAAGTATTACATTATATATATATATATATATTTTTTACTCGTGTTTTCACAAGCTTTCATTTGACACCACACTCGATTACCTAGTAAAAAAAATTTTTTTTTCACTTCGGATTTCACCCCTTAAGTAAAAATTTAACTTTCAAAACAACATGGCTCTGATGAGGCCATCAATTCCTATATTATTCCCAAATATCAAGTTTCTATGACAAATAGTTTCGGAGAAAATCGGGTGTGACAGACGGACAGACAGACACCGAAGTGATCTTATAAGTGTTCCGTACGGAACACATAAAAACGCAAAACTTTGTGGTGGTAACATTTTTTCAATCAATAAATATAAATATTTACAGATTTGGCTCTATGGCATGGAACAGAATCATTTTGAAAAACAATGTTTTCACAGTTTAAAGGATAGTTTCTCTTTGAGGAAATCAAAACTTTCTTCCAAAATTTTTAGATATTTTTCTGCATTAACAGTGTCATCTATAAAGTTTATCCCAGAGTAGGAAAAACATCCCCAGATCTTGTCGCATATTTCACTGTTTTTAACGCGCAAGATTCGTAAAATCTCTCATGTGCACGTCGTCTTCCATAGGCGGCATCACCAGAACTAAAAATGTAAATTTGCTTTCATCTGAAAACACCACTTTTCTCTCTTCTCTATCTACATAATTCATGTGTGATAACTTCATTTTTTAGTGTTCCGTACGGAACACTTATAAGATCACTTCGGTGTCTGTCCGTCTGTCTGTCCGTCTGTCACACCCGATTTTCTATGAAACTATTTGTCATAGAAAGTTGAAATTTGGTAGTAATATAGGAATTGATGGCCTCATCAGAGCCATGTAGTTTTGAAAGTTAAATTTTGACTTAAGGGGTTAGTTTTGGGGGGTGAAATCGGAAGTGAAAAAAAAATTTTTTTACTAGGTAATCGAGTGTGGTGTCAAATGAAAGCTTGTGAAAACATGAGTAAAAAATATATATATGATGTAATACTTGCACGCACTTTTCTTTGTATTATTTTAAAAAATCGCGAAAAATCGCTGTCCACCCGCCTTATCTCGGAAAGTACTTATCAAAAAATTTTGAAAAAATTCTGGAATATTCTCCACGGGGTGTAGATTGAACGAAAATTATCACGAGTGCATTATCTGTAATAATTTATCTGGTACATTAAAAACAATCGTACGGAACACTAATTGTGCAAGTTCAACTTGCACTTGGCCGGTTTTTTTATTGAGAGATGGTTTTTTGGCTGGTTTTTTTGCCCATAAATCTTTTTCCTTTAACCGTCGGCCGATAGTTTCTCGACTATTAGCTAAATTCCTATCTGCTAGATCCCTTGATATTTTCTTGGCAATTTTGAAGCGATCTCGTAAAAAAAACAATCGCATCATCAAGCGGTCTAATCGCTCATCAGTCTTTCTTTTCCTCCCAGTATCTTTCTTCTGTTCTTTGTTGGCCTAATAACGTTTTTCTTTAAAACTCTTACCACAATGGATTGGTACAACTTTACCCTCTTCGCTATTTCTCGTGAATATAACTCTACTTTAGAAAATGTTACAATTTTCAATTTTTCTGTCGAAGAAAATTGTTTAAAATTCGACTTGATAAGGAATAATAAAATGTAAAGTAAATCCCAAGATATAAGATCCTACCTTTTTGCTTTTTCAATGGGGCAATAATTTTGCATTAATGAATAAAATTCTTAAGTCTATCTCTGCAACCTATCATAAACAAAACGTCAGAATTTTTATATTGCCTACTTAAGACGTCAAAAATAAGAATCTTATATTATGGGACAGGCTATACTAGCAGTTTCAGTGGTTAAAACTAAAGTAATTGTTTGAGTTTGCTCTGATCCTAATAAGTAAACAAAAACAGTACCGTTCAATTATACCGTTTAGGATTAAAACTCCACAAATAATAGGTGATGCAATTTCTATGACTGCGACTGTATACTACTTACTAATTATAAAAAATTCCAAAAATTAATAATAATGTGTTCACTTACAAAAATAAAATTAGGTTAGATTACAAATCATATATTCGCTGATAATAAAGTAGCTCCACTGAGACTTGATTTTATTATTTATACAGAAAAACTATCCACTTTTGAAATCACGAGGAAAAGTTCTGTTTAAAAAATATTTGTATATACAGTGACTCACAGCTTAAATGATGCAGTCACTATAAGAAAAGACTAACTGGTCTCAGTGCCTCTTTATTTATTTGGAAAAAAAACAACTTACTGAAATTCAATTAGTAAAGAGTCTTCTAAAAAAGTATGAATTACTTTTTGTCTTAAATATGCCTTACTTAATTAACAATAAATAATTAATTAAATTATATGCGATTTTAACGTCACAGCTTAAATGATGCGAAATTCAATATACCAAAATTATTAGAGAAAACGAACTGTAGAATTTGAAATAAGCCTGCTAATATTTGGTCGAGCCTCCCTCATTATCAATAACGGCTTGTAATCTTCTGGACATTGATTCAACTAACTTTCTAGTATACTCCGGGGAAATAGTGTTCCATGCTTCAGTAATTTTTACTTTTAATTCAGTTTTATTTGATATTGGGGCACTATTTACTTTATTTTTTAATGTCAGCCACAAATTTTTAATTACATTTAAGTCTGGTGACTGGGCTGTTGTTTTAATAACATTTGGACAGTTATAAAGCAAACAACTGTGGACTCGAAATGACGTGTGCTTTGGATCATTGTCGTGATAGAACCGATAGTTGTTTTCAATATCTAATTTGTGGGCACTAGCGACGAGATGCTGCTTTAGTATACCCAAGTACACATATTGGCTCATATTCCCTTCGACGAAATGCATGTTACCTACTCCTGCAGATGACATACAGCCCCATAACATCACTCCACCTCCACCGTGCTTTACCGTAGCTTTCATATTTTTCAATTTTAATTCTTCGTTAGGCTTTATCCACACTGATATTTTTCCATTGGACCCAAATAAGTTTATTTTGGTCTCATCAGCAAATATTACTGAATTCCAGAAGTTCAATTCTTTATTGATATGCTCTCTGGCAAATTCCAATCTCACGCGTCTATTTCTTTGGTTAATGAAAGGCTTATTTCTAGCAGTTCGGCCATGTAAATTATTATTTCGCAAGATCTGTCGAACTGTTTCGGGGTTACACCTTTTACCAAACTGTCTTTCCACGTCGGCGCACAACTTTGGCGCACTTATTTTTGGATTATTTGATACCTCTCTTAAAATCCATCTTTCTTCACGTTCATTGAAGATCTTATTTCGAGCCAACATTGACTTATTCTCGATTCTATTTTCATTCCGGTAACGTTCAATGATATGCTGAACAGTTGACGGATATTTATTTATCATTTTGGCTATGTCTCTGGCTGTATCCATTCCTGTAATGAGTAATAATTAAATTTCTCTCAGGAATTGTAGTTCGACAAACCCATTCTTAAACAATTTCGTTTTACTGAATGAAAAAATGTCAAACTAAACAAAAAACAATTGCACCAAGAAATCAAAGCAACGCCGCTTTCGTAAATTTCAAAATGCGATAAGTTTTGACCCCTGTTCTTATTTTGCATCTTTTAAGCTGTGACGTTAAAATTGCATATGATTTGATTAATTATTTATTGTTAATTAAGTAAGGCATATTTAAGACAAAAAGTAATTCATACTTTTTTAGAAGACTCTTTACTAATTTAATTTCAATAAGTTGTTTTTTTCCAAATAAATAAAGAGGCACTGAGACCAGTTAGTCTTTTCTTATAGCGACTGCATTATTTAAGCTGTGAGTCACCGTAGGTGGTTATTTTTTTGTCAGCTTGTCTTCTGTTAAATTTCTGCCAAATTTTTAGGGTTTCTGATAAAACGTAAAAAAAAAAACGTGTAATTAAAGATTTCTTGTCATTATTGTTGCAACCGGAACTGAAAACATACCGAGTACATACACGGATGTTGTTTTCAGAGTTACAACCTTCATCAGACAATATAATTTCGCCCCGCATATTAAACTGTTTATACCATTTATAGCAGTCTAACGCTTGACTAAATTTAATAACCATTAATTAATTAACGGTTATAAATCAATATAAAAGGTATTCAAAGTGCGCTCCAATATAATTTAATCCATGTGTAAAAAGTATTAAAGTTTATTATGCAGCATTCCGAATAGTTTTCCGTAACATGTCTTATTCATGCAGAAACGTATTCTAAAAATAAAGGTTGCCTTATATAGGAGTGAATTGTGTAAAGATTAAAGGGTTGATTCATTAGTCTTGACACTAATTTCAGGCGCGTGCATAAGTGAAACCAGGAAAAATATTTCAAGTGCAGTATCGTATAAATTTATTCAAAATCTATCAAATAACACGTTTTACATTGCGGCGAATGGACCACTATCTTCCATTTTATGCTGCTTGCTTGGAACGCCACCTATCAGGCGTTGGACGATCGAAATGTTAATTTCTTTCAACTTCCTCTTTATTCTGCCAATCAAAGGCCGGTAGTTTTGCGCTTCCCAACCATTTTCGTGAACTTTACGTGAAAGTATTGCTCAAAATCTTTCAGTTGGTCGTGCCTGTGGAACATTGGGTGGATTGTCATTTTGCGGTACAAATCCGATTTTTTGACTTTTGAGCCATTCTTGTGTTTTTTTTTGCATAACGACAACATGCAAGGTTTGGCCAGAAGATTATTTTGTCGCGCGCATGATTTTCTTTTATAAACTGCTTCAATTTAGTCAAGCATTTATTAATATACACATCAGAATTCACTGCAATAGCACTGCTTGGTTGGAAATATGGAGCTAAAATACATTTCGATTAAATAGCAATCCACATATAATATTAGAAATTTAATCAATTCGCCCACGAAAATTTCTAGAATGTCAAAAACCGGTATTGATTACATAAGCACAAACAGTGCTGATAACAACTTGACTGGCACGGTATTGTTTAATTGTTTATCAGATCATTCCGCCCAAACTGTAACATTGGGCATTACAGTGCTAGAAACTAATAGTATAACTTATCAAAGATCGTATAACGAAAGAACTCATGAGACGTTTGGGAAGTATCTTGGGCAGGAAACATGGTGTGAGGTTTTTGAGTCTGCTGGGGTAAATGAAGCATTTTCCTATTTTATAGAATCTTAAAGTATTATATTTTTTTGGTATTTCCATTAAAAATAAATTATTCATGTAAAAATCAGTCACAAAAAAACCCTTGGATTACAAGAGGAATTTGTACATCATCACAAAATCTGAAATGTTAGTAAAAAATATTAATAGACAGTATTCATAATGTAGTTATCTTAAGCTAATATAAAAGGTACAAGAAAATATATCAAGAAGTTATTTCTGAAGCAAAAAGACGATACAACATTAAAACACATTTTGAATCAGATAATAAAGCTAAGATAACGTGGAACATTACACAGGGCAACAAAAAAATATTTTTGTTTTGGTGCCTGGGATTTTAGAGCTGATTTTAACTATATTTGGGACGCTAAATCTATACATGCGATCCGTTTTTCTCTATCAGCTCTACTTTTTTAGATACATCAACTTATCTACCAATGTGGTTTTTATTCAGTATATTCATTTATGAGAGTTCTAAAATTATTATATATTCATTAATGGTTTTATTGTCAGTCTGTAATTGAGTAAATTCCAGGTAAATCTATAAATAGTGGAACCATTGCCTATCAGGTACCTGAACTGACCCTTTTAATCACCTAACTCGGGTAAGTCTCGTCAGTTTGTGCGTTCTTACTAATGAGAGTAGATCGAATTCGACGTGTTATTTTATGTTAAGAAAAGAGTGTTTTTGTGTTATTGAACAGAATTAAAATGAGTTCAGGTTCCAGTTCAAGAAGAAGTTGTGTAAATCAACCTGATGTGTTTTGCTATATATGCGGAGAATACATGTTTCAACAAAACAGACAAAATATGACTGACTTTGTAAAGCGAGCGTATCTTGGATACTTTGGAGTTAAGCTTGGTGATCAGGACAAAACGTGGGCCCCGCATCTCGTATATAAAACTTGTACAGAGTATTTACGGCAGTGGACTACCGGGAAAAGAAAATGTCTAAAATTCGGCGTACGAATGGTTTGGAGAGAACCAAAAAACCACTTCAATGATTGTTATTTCTGTTTAGTAAATACTAATGGAATCAATCGAAATAACCGCAGTAAGTGGACTTATCCCAATTTAGACTCGGCAATACGCCCTATCCCGCACTCAGATGAAATACCGATTCCAACATTTCATCAGCTACCACATATCTCTGATGACGAATATTTTCCCTCTGATCGCTCTTCTGATGCTAATAAAAGTTCTGATGCTAATGAAACTAACAGTGACTATGAGGGGACGTCATCAGTTCCTCAACGCTTCAATCAAAATGAATTAAATGATCTCACCAGGGATCTCAATTTATCGAAAAAAAGCTTCTGAAGTACTGGATTCTAGGTTGAACGACAAAAATTTACTGGACCAAGGAACCAAAATTACCTTTTACCGTACAAGAGAAAAAGATCTGCTACCATTCTTTTCTCAAGAAGACAATCTTGTATTTTGTCACGAAATTAGGGGACTCATGAAAGAAATGGGACGTTCTGCATATATTCCAGATGATTGGCGCCTATTTATTGACAGTTCAAAGCGAAGTTTAAAATGTGTCCTTCTACATAATGGGAATAAATATGGTTCAATACCACTAGCTCACTCAACGAAACTGAAAGAAGAATATAATACCATAGCTTTGGTCTTGCAGAAGATAAAGTATTACGAACATCAATGGATGATTTGTGTAGACTTAAAAATGGTAAACTTTCTTCTTGGGCAGCAAAGTGGTTACACGAAATATCCGTGTTTCTTGTGCCTCTGGGATAGTAGGGACAAAACACAGCACTGGGTTAGAAAAGATTGGCCTCAGAGAGAAAACATGGACGTTGGGGAAAAG
Organism: Pachyrhynchus sulphureomaculatus; assembly: GCA_019049505.1. Lineage (NCBI taxonomy): Eukaryota > Metazoa > Arthropoda > Insecta > Coleoptera > Curculionidae > Pachyrhynchus > Pachyrhynchus sulphureomaculatus. The sequence continues at coordinate 16,544,189 of CM032456.1, forward strand.
AATGTCATTAACGACGCTTTGGTTGAAAGAGAAAAAATCATACTTCCTCCGTTACATATAAAGTTGGGCTTAATGAAGCAATTTGTAAAGGCTCTTGATAAGAATGGGTCTTGTTTTGCGTATATAGGGGTAAAAATGCATCAGTTGAGCACAGAAAAACTCAAAGCAGGGATATTTGACGGCCCACAAATAAGACAATTAATTAAGGATCCTGCCTTCATAAATTCAATGAATCAAGTTGAACGAGAAGCTTGGACATCATTTGTTGCAGTTATAGAAAATTTTCTAGGCAAACATAAAGCTCAAAACTATATTGAAATGGTTAACAAGATGCTTAATAGTTTCAAATCCTTAGGGTGCAATATGAGTATTAAAATACACTATTTACCCAGCCACTTAGACCGTTTTCCGGAAAATTTAGGAGACATGAGTGAGGAACAAGATGAAAGATTTCACCAAGATATTAAAGTTATGGAGGACCGCTACCAAGGAAGATGGGACATGCACATGATGGCAGATTACTGCTGGAGTTTAAAAAGGGACTGTTTAAAAAAACATTCAAGAATGTCGCGGAAAAGAAGCTTTCCAAGTGTTGAGTGACTATTTCATTTCTTCAATGTTTTTTTTTTTGTTTGTAAGTACGACATAATATTGTATTTTGTATAACTAAAATAAAAATTTCGTATCTACTTTTGTTTACTACACTTATGGATTTGAGTTACAATAATGTAACTTATATTTCTCTAAAATTGTATATTTTAAAAATTTGAGCTCCTAGGTACAAATGAATACGTTATTTGAATTTAGGACATCAAATTGATATAGAATCAGCTCAAAAAACCTCGACACCAAAACAGCTGTTCCCCTGTGTTATCAATGACAATATACGAAATAAAAAAGAAAAGACGACAGAATTACCAAAATTGTTAGTAATGGTGTAGCGGTTGAAAATCTTTGTGAAATAGCAAATTGCTTTAATGCATATTTTATAAATATTGCTAAAAAATTGAACGAGACATTACCCAATGTTAAACCCAGTTTTTCACTGCCCTACTGTCAGGAGCTTCATACCATGTTCCTGACACAAATAAATCAGCCGAATGTGATGGATGTTATAAGTAACCTAAAAAATTCTAATTCCGTTGAAGTTGATGAAGTTCATACTAAAATGCTTAAAACCTGTGTTCATCTTATAGCAGGTCCATTACCATTTTGGTAAATATGATACTATCCGAGGGTGTGTTTCCTGAGGCGTTGAAAATTGCAAAAATTATTTCGGTATATAAAAAGGGTAAAAAATATTGTATTGAAAATTACCGGCCTATCGTGCTGCTCTCTATATTATCCAAAATTATGGAAAGAGTAATGGTTAATAAAATATTAGCATTTGTAATAAAGTACGGCATCTTGCATGGGGCACAAAATGGATTTCTCAAGGGCAAATCCACAATATCGGCAATTTACGAATTTATTATTAAAGTTTACAGAAATCTAGATCTGAAAATGAATACATTGGGCCTATTAATGTACTGAAGTAAAGCGTTTGACCTTGTAAAACACGATCTTCGCCTGGATAAGTTGAATGCGTATGGATTGAGGGGAAAAATTAATGAACTACTTAGGAGTTACTTAACTGGGAGAACTCAACTTGTACATGTAAATACAGCAAAGTCGGACATAATACCGATAAATATAGGTGTACCGCAGTGATCTGTCTTAGGACCTATATTGTTTTTGCTATTTGTGAACGATCTTCCTAATATAGAAGAGCAACATAATCTCATCATGTTTGCCGATGATCATAGTTACGTTTGCTCTTACAAAAGTAAAGAAGAAGTGCTAGTGTGTGCAAAAGATATTTTAAATAATTTTTTAAAATGGTTTAATGCAAATAAATTGTGTATAAATACACAAAAGACTGTATTCATTGATTTTACTCCTCGATGTAAAGCAATATCTGAAAGTTATCTATTAAAAATTCAAGGGAAAAGTATCCAACAAGTAGATGAAGTAAAGTTTTTAGGAATACATTTGGAAAATAGCTTAAGTTGGGAAAGCCATGTTGATGCTCTTTGTAGGACATTATCATCGTCGTGTTTGCATTATATAAATTGAAAGATTTGACGAATAGAAATGTTTTGTTGTCTTATTACTATGCACATTTTTATTCAAGAATTAAGTATGGCATAATTTTTAGGGGTTGTTCTTCTTGTAGCCTCAGGGTTTTCGGCTACAAAAGAGAGCTACGAGAGCGATAGTTAACGCTCAGAGAAGTGCATCCTGTGGACGGATTTTTAGGGATTTAAGGATCCTCACAGTACCTTGTATTTTCATGGTTGAAATTTTGTTATTTGTGAAGCAGAAACCCCAGAATTTCGTTACTAACGACTATTATCACGATTATAATACAAGGTATAGTAATAACTATGCTATTCCAGTGCACAGTTTGTGCACAACGGAAAACAATCCTCGTTATATTAACATTCACCTATTCAATAAATTGCCCCCCAGTTTTCGAAATATTGATAATATAAAATTGTATAAAAGAACATTAATTGATTTTTTTTTGGAAAAATGTTACTATAGTATAAACGATTATTGAACAGATAGAGGCTACTAATGTTAAGTTGCTAACTTTTGTTTGCTTTATGACATTTATATAAATTTATTTTATAATACTTCTTCCCATTCATTTAAAATAGTGCCTTGTCCTATGCTATTGTCTATGGTCTCCGGGATTAATAAAGTTTATTTATTTACATCAACACTTTTGGCTCAAATTTCATTCACAACCGTCAGTGTAGTAGAAGGAATCATTTCCACCGAGAGAACTGTTTGAAAAATGTGAAGTATTTTTTATCATCCATAAAGATGAATTTCCCATGCATGAAATGCTTAACACGAAGTGCACGGCAACATTTTGGTATTTTTTTTCGAGCCGTCTTGCGGTGTATTTTGGTGCCTTATTACGTTTTCGAATTTGCACACTATTTGTCTTCAAAATTCAGTGCACAGTTAATGGCGAAATACCGTATTTTTCTATAATTTTTTTTTTGCGACTGCCTAACTTTGTCTTTTGCCTTTGACAGAAGATATTTTATTGTTCTTCTGCTAAGAACGGGTGGTCGACCGGATTTTGTTTTTATTTTCAGGTTCTTTGCACGGCAATCACGCCAAACACGAAATATGGTGGCGCGAGATATTGACTTATCTTCAAAGGTTTCAAGAATTTGGCTCGTGGACAGTTGTCCAAACAAGGAAGCAACGCACTTTCGTAAATCCAGCTAGTGTGACATTTCCAATGCGAATAATCAAATGCGCAGATTTTGAAATCAGCGTAGAGGTATAGTATTTTTGAAGATCTAAGAAAGTGATATGGTAAATTGATGCAATAAAAACATTAAACGACAGGTAGAATTTTCGCACATACCTGGCCGTAACAGGGTCGTAATTAATATATATGCCTCCCATTTTATTGGCTACTTCCTGTTTATAAATATAAAGAATATTCTTCATATTATCTGCAGTATTATACTGAAATAGTGTGTATTATAAAGTTCAATAGTGTCTTAAAATGTCCGAAGCCCTTTCCATCAGAAGATGCAAATGTTTGCCCGTTGAGGCAAGTGTTTATTTAAAGTTAGTGGGGCGAGGCCATGAAAAGTACTTTTTATTGATGGAGACATCAGCTTTAACAAGCATCTCTGAAAGTACACTTTGGAAAACTGTAAATAATTCGATAGCGCCTAAAAAACACGAAAAGACAAAGGTGTGTCGAAATGTATTGATTTCTGTCAAGAAGACTTAACCCGCCGCAAAATTTATGAAATGTATGCAGAACAAAAAGTTCCTACGTTATTATCGCTTTCACGGAGGCTGTCCGAGGATAGTTGTGACATAAAATGTTCCACTAAACTTTATGGCGTCTTCTACATTGTTTGGGGTTTTTGTTAAAAAAAATGGAATATCTTGAAAAAATAAATACAGCTAGATCGGAAAATCAAACGATAATCTACCTAGATGAGACTTGGTATGACACCCACAACACATCCAGTAAAGGATGGATTGATAAATCCAAAAAATGCCACACCTAAGCTCCATCAAATAAAGGTAAAAGAATAACTATTTTATGTGCGGGGTCAGAAGAAGGCTGGATACCAGAATATCTATTTCTAGCAGCCAAGAATATTTCAGATTCCAACTCGGATGATACAACCGCTGAAGTTTTTGAAGATTCGCTTCAAAACAAATTAATGCCGAATATACCACCGAATAGCTGTATTGTGATGGATAATGCATCCTATCATAGTCGCCAAATGAATAAGGTACCAAGTTCCACCAGTAGAAAAAAGGAAATACAAGCCTTTTTGTGCGAACGTGACATATATTTCCACGAAAGTTATACAATTAAACAATTGTTAGAAGTTTTAAAAAGTTACAATTTTTCAAAGGAATATGTTTGGGATAAAATTGCAAAGGAAGCAGGACACGAAATAATTCGGCTTCACCATATTATTGTATCTTTAATGCGATCGAGTTGATATGGCATAAAATAAAATCTAATATACGTGCTCACAATAATACACCCACTTTAAACAGTAGTGTGATTGAGTTGATAAAGACAGAAGTCAAAAATGTAACCGCTGAAAACTGCAGAAACTGTAATCAACACGTCAAAAAAATTGAAAACTCATGTAGATATATGTACATAAATATAAATAGTTTAGAACCTGTAAAAAAACTTATTACTGATAGTAGCGAGAGCGAAATTGAACTAGATATTAATTAATAACTAAAATTGTAACAAATGTACGCGATGACACTGTATACTGTTTTAATATATTTGTGTAATTACTATATTGTGTATTATTCAGTACATAAAACATTAAAATTCAACTGTCTTATCACAATAAAATTTTAAACCCAACAATTATACAATCAGGTATAGTGGGGCCCTGAACGATGGCTCGTCATTAACCAGCCATAAATTAATCACTTTCGAATCTTGTTGAATTTAGAATGGGTATAGGTAACCAAGTCACTTTCTTAGATCGTGAAGAATACTATACCGTTACACCTTCAACGTAAACAACATCGCTATCTGTCAATTGTTCAGCATTTACCCAAACGCCTAAAATTAGTCTTAAGACTAATGGATCACCCTTTATTTTAAACAGTTCGATTACATAAAAACGAAATTCGATTTTTTCGTCTATATGGCAAGCTTGAAGAAAGAATATCTAAAGCATAATAAACTTTAAACTAAGCAAAATAGAAGAGTTCTTTAAACTAAGGCTGGAAAATAAAAGTTAGTCACATACTACTAAAACTGTTATACAACCTGAAAATAATATTAGTTTTAAAATAAGAAGTCATAGTAATATCGATCTTCTGGTTGTATTTTCTACTGAGCTAAAAATCTATATATACAGGACCAAAATGTACTGATACATAAAAGACTACAACATAAAAATAATACCCAAGCATAAATATGTTCTACTTTATAAGAAAAAAGTGATAATAGTAAATGATCCAAACCTATTATTACGTCATTGACTGCACATCCGTAGAATCCCACCAAGGCCATGAAACAGAACACTTAATATTAAAAATACATATCCAGGCTTGAGATATATACAAATATATATCAATTGTGGGTAAAAAACATATATTTACATAAACATAGCGTGACATCCTTAAACATGTATTACGCTTGAATAAATAAAAAAAATATTTCTAACACATAAACATTTCAAATACACACTATGCCACGGTAATGCTTCTCTAAAAGTAAAATAAATTTAACAATGGATTTTTCTTAACTTTTTAAAATGTGAGTATCTACTTTTATTCAACTAAAGCTGTGAAAACGAAGAATCGATACCTACATACTCCTAAAGTTTAATGATTTAGCGTATCTTATCGGAAACAAACCTTTTTTTGTGAACTACATTTCTTATATATATATATATATATATATATATATATATATATATATATATATATATATAACACATGGGCTGAAAAGTCCCGGGCCTAACACATAGATGGCGCTAGTTTTATTGCAGTCACCTTTTTTTCAGTTAATACTAACCTTCAAAAGACAGCTGTTAAAATTTCATGATATTCTATTCATTAGTTTGTGAGTTATTGTGCTAAGAGTGACGCTACTTTTGTTATTTTCAAAACAATGGATCAAAAACAATTTCGTGTTTTAATTTTACACTGCTTCTTGATGGGAAAAAATACCGTTCAAGCGAAGCAATGGCTTGAAAAGTGTTATGGGGACTCCGCTCCATCAGAAACAACAATAAAACGTTGGTTTGCTGACTTCAAACGTGGTCGTAGAGACACCGATGATGCAGAACGCAGTGGACGTCCAAATGAGGCGGTAACACCAGAAAACATCAAAAAAAATCCATAAAATCGTTTTGAATGATCGAAAAGTGAAGTTGCGTGAGTTAGCTGACATCGTAAAGATATCAAAAGAACGTGTTGGCTTTATATTGCATGAGCATTTGACTATGAGAAAGCTCTGTTCAAAGTGGGTGCCGCGTTTGCTCACTGTTGATCAAAAAACAAGAACGTGTTGATGATTCTGAGCAGTGTTTGGCCATGTTTAAACGTAACAAACCGGAATTTTTGCGTCGATATGTGACAATGGATGAAACATGGATCCATCACTTCACTCCGGAATCAAAACGATCGTCATCTGAGTGGACAGCAACTGGTGAACCTCGTCCAAAGCGCCCGAAAGCACAACAATCGGCTGGAAAGGTTATGGCCTCGGTATTTTGGGATGTACGTGGTGTAATATTCATCGACTATCTTGAGAAAGGAAATACCATCAACAGTGAATATTATATAGCGTTATTGGAGCGTTTGAAGGCCGAAATTGCAAAGAAACGACCGCATATGGCAAAGAAAAAGATTTTGTTTCATCAAGACAACGCACCGTGTCACAAGTCAATCAAAACAATGGCAAAACTACATGAATTGAACTTCGAATTGCTCCCACATCCCACCGTATTCGCCAAATTTGGCTCCCAGCGACTACTGGCTGTTCGCAGACCTGAAAAAAAATGCTCGCCGGTAAGAAATTTCGCACGAATGAAGAGGTTATCGCTGAAACTGAGGCCTATTTTGAGGCAAAAGATAAATCGTTCTACAAAAGTGGTATTGAAATGTTAGAGCGGCGCTGGAATGATTGCGTTGCTCTTGATGGAGATTACGTTGATGAATAAAGCTAATTTTGAACCAAAAAAACCGTGTTTTCTTTGTTAGGCCCGGGACTTTTCAGCCCATGTGTTTATATATATATATATATATACATATATATACATATATATATATATATATATATATATATATATATATATATATATATATATATACCGGTGTACAAGTATGAAATGCAGATGCTATAAAGATTTGACACTGCGTCATGCGTGTGTTGTGTTCAATATGTCGAAAATTTATACCGAACAAAGAGCATTCGCGGACAGCATTAACTTTTTGTTTTCATTTGAAGAAAACTGCTGTTGAATCATACTGATTACTTCCAGAAACTTATGGTGAACATGCTCCATCGCAAGATACGTGTGAACGATTGGTTTCGGCGTTTCAAAAGTAGTGACTTTGATGTTGCAGACAAGGAACGTGGAAAACCGCCAAAAAAATACGAAGATGTGGAATTGCAAGTATTGTTGGACGAAGATGATATGCAAAACACAAAAACAACTCGCCGAGCAATTGGGCGTTAGTCAACAAGCTGTTTTTAATCGGCTACGCGATATGGGAAAGATTCAGAAGACCGGTAGATGGGTACCACATTAGTTGAACGACAGGCAAATGGAAAAGCGCAAAAACACGTGTGCATTTTGGTTGCTCGATACAAAAGGAAGTCATTTTTGCATCGTATAGTTACAGGGGATGAAAAGTGGATTTATTTTGAGAATCCCAAGCGCAAAAAATCATGGGTAGACCCAGGCGCACCGTCCACATCGACCGCAAGACCGAATCGCTTTGGCAGAAAAACGATGCTCTGTGTTTGGTGGGACCGGAGGGGCGTGGTCTATTATGAGCTGTTAAAACCTGGGGAAACGGTTAATACTAAACGTTACCAACAACAATTGACCGATTTTAATCGTTCGCTGCTTGAAAAAAGGCCAGAATATCGAAAGAGGCAACACAAGTCATTTTTCTTCATGACAATGCTCCATCACATACGGCAAAACCACTTCGCGACACGTTGGAAGCACTCAGCTGGGAAGTTCTACCCCATACGGCTTACTCACCAGACTTGGCTCCTTCCGATTACCACTTGTTTGCATCGATGGGTCACGCACTTGCTGAGCAGCACTTTGGTTCGTACGAAGATGTAAAAAAATGGCTCGATGAATGGTTCGTAGCAAAAGGGGAAGATTTTCACTGGCGTGGTATTCACAAATTGTCCGAAAGATGGGAAAAATGTATATTAAGCGACGGAGCATACTTTGAATAAAGCACTTTTTATCATTCTTGCGAATTTAACATGTTTTTTTAGAAAAAAAAAACCGCATTTCATACTTGTACACCTGGTATATATTCATATATATATATATATATATATATATATATATATATATATATATATATATATATATATATATATATAAAGGGATTTTCATTAGGAATGTCCGACTTTTAACGGCTAATAGCGGCCATATTAGTTGGCAGATATTCGACATCTGCTGTCAGTTGTGTTTAGTAAGGTTTACCATTCAATCATGAATTGTTTCACGTTAAAAGAACGCTTGGAAATTGTCCAAAATTACTACGCAAATTCGCGTTACGCAAAGAGCAATTCGATCAAAACACGGTCGTCATTCTACTCCAAATGATCGTAATATTTAGCGTATAATTGACAAGTTTGAAAGTGAATTTACTCTCCACGATAAAAAGGTGCCTCAACGTGTAAGAAATGCTCGCAGTGACGAGAATATCGCCGCCGTTCGAGCCAGTGTTCGTGAGAACAAAAATGTGTCGATTCCGCACCGTTCTCAAGAGTTGGGCCTATGTCAGGCAACTTGGCGATTATCCGACTAAACTTGGGTTTGCATCCATATAAGATGGTTTTGGTCGAAGAACTAAAGCCAACGAACCATCGTTTGCGCCGTGAAATCGCCGATTGGGCTCTGGAGATGATCGAAGTCAATAGTCAATTTCATGAGAAAATCATCTTCTCCGATGAGGCCCATTTCTGAGTGGCTTCGTTAATAAGCAAAGTTGCCGTTATTGGAGCGAATCCAATCCACAAGTGATTCAAGCGACTCCATTGCATCCGCAAAAAATTACAGTTTAGTATGGATTATGGCACGGAGGCTTCTTTCTTTAAAAATGAGGAAGGAGCTACCGTTACCATGAATACCGAGCACTATAACTCGATGCTGAGGGAATATTTCTTACCAGAATTTGACGAAATTGACGCAGACGACTTTTATTCCCAACAGGATGGCGCACCGCCCATATTTCCGGCCCAAACATGGCATTATTATTGCGTGCCAAGTTCGGTGAGTTATTAATTTCACGAAACGGCCCTACCACTTGGCAGCCGAGATCGTGCGATTTAACGCCTTTGGACTATTTTCTTTGGGGCCACGTTAAACCACAAGTTTACAGCAACAAACCAGCAACTCTTGATGCACTTGAAGCCAAGCCGTGCCATAGCCGGCGTAAGGCCGGAAATGCTGGCCCGAGTCATGGAAAATTGATGTTCCCACCCTTAATTTTCTTGTACTAAAAGTTTGTTAAACGATAAAATTAGGACCGCGATTCTGCTCCTCCTCGTTAGATCATTTTTCATACCTTCTTGAACAAACAATGAAAATAGGACAAGAATTCGATAAGAATATAGAGAAACCGTACAAATAAAGATTTTTTCATGGTTACTTTTTTAATAACGCATAAGTATATTGCAGCGGTAAAAGCGTCAAACAACCTAGTCGTAGGTTAAAATTTGTAAAGTCATTGCGACGCACAGTGTGAGAAGTGTCATTTTTTGGACAAAAATCTGTTGACAGTCGGCATTTTATTCGATTTGAATAAATCAAACGGGAAAATACTTGTAAAATATTGTACTTTAAGATAGCACTGCGGCGAAGAAAGTTAAAATTAACATAACCTATAAAAAATTTCCCAGAATATACATATTCGTGATTATAAAAAACCGGTCAAGTGCAAGTTGAACTTGCACAATTAGTGTTCCGTACGTTGATTGTTTTTAAAATAAAAAATTTTTGTTAGGCTGGTATAAAATGATCAGTGACTTCACAAAACACACCCCAAATGAGTTTTCAACAAAGTTTGTTTCCAATCTTTACTGAAAACTGGTGACCTTGAAATTTTGTTTTTTTTTTTATACCAGATAAATTATTAAAGGTAATGATAATTTTCGTTCAATCTATACCTCGTGGAGAATATTCCAGGATTTCTTCGAGATAAGGTAGGGGACAGCGATTTTTCATGATTTTTTAAAAGTAATACGAAGAAAAGTGTGCGCTAGTATTACATTATATATATATATATTTTTTACTCGTGTTTTCACAAGCTTTCATTTGACACAACACTCGATGACCTAGTAAAACATTTTTTTTTTCACTTCCGATTTCACCCCTCAAAACGAATCCCTTAAGTCAAAATTTATGTTACGGTGATATAAAATGATCAGTGACTTCACAAAACACACCCCAAATAAGTTTTCAACAAAGTTTATTTCCAAACTTTACTGAAAATTGATGACCTTGAAATTTCTGTTTTTTTTTTTTTATATACCAGATAAATTATTACAGGTAATGCACTCGTGATAATTTTCGTTCAATCTACACCCCGTGGAGAATATTCCAGAATTTTTTCAAAATTTTTTGATAAGTACTTTCCGAGATAAGGCGGGTGGACAGCGATTTTTCGCGATTTTTTAAAAATAATACAAAGAAAAGTGCGCACATGTATTACATTATATATATATTTTTTACTCGTGTTTTCACAAGCTTTCATTTGACACCACACTCGATTACCTAGTAAAAATTTTTTTTTTTCACTTCCGATTTCACCCCCCAAAACTAACCTCTTAGGTCAAAATTTAACTTACAAAACTACATGGCTCTGATGAGGCCATCAATTCCTATATTACTACCAAATTTCAACTTTCTATGACAAATAGTTTCGGAGAAAATTGGGTGTGACAGACGGACAGACACCGAAGTGATCTTATAAGTGTTCCGTACGGAACACTAAAAAAAGTTATGAACAAAATAACTAAAACAAAAGTATTGAAATAAGATTTTTTTCTAAAATATTTTACTATAGATATAAAACTTTTGTTTACATGCATTAGATATACAGTATTGCTAAAAAAAAATTAATTCATAACGTTATTCTTTCCTGCATTAGATTAAGACAGGATTGAAAATATGTATATTTATGGGTTAGGTTTTGTTAGGTAAAAATTCTTATTTTGTAGTTCGGTAAATTATAAATTGTTAGTCAAAATTTAATTCTTTTGTGCATTAGGTTGTAACAGATTTAAATTCCTAAGTGCATTCATTTTTAAATTGAAAAATATTGTTTGTAACACTACTAATTTATATGCACTAGATTATGTTAATTGTAAAATTTATATTTAGAAAATTTTGGTTCGATATGTTTTGTATACAGGTCCTGGAATTATTATTATTATTTTATGAATTAGGTTATGTTAGTTTTTTTACTACTAGTATATAATTTTGAGAATTATATAAGAGTATAATAATATGAAACTATTGAAAAATTATTCATACCAACATTGCATTAGGTTTTCCTAAAATACCGTAAGGTTGATAAAAATGTGGTTTCGTTTAATTTATACGACTAAAAATGTTCTGTATATCCCCAAACGTTTAGATTATTTAATAATAAACTTTCAAAACTGTTTTTTCTGAAATATTTTATTGAAATTTATCTGTTACCATAAAGGAATATTGTTTTAGTTGTTTTGTTCATAACTCTTTTTTTATAATTATGAATATGTGTATTCCAAGGAATTTATAATAGATTATGTTAATTTTAACCCTCTTCGCCGCAGTACTATCATAAAGTACAGGGTGAGTCAACGATAGACTAAAGTTCATTATCTCATTTGTTTCGGGAATGACGAAAAAATGTTAAACAAAATAGTTTTAGAGAATGTTAAGGTGCACGGTTTAAAATTATTTTTGAGTATACAGGGTACTTCAAAAAAGTGTGGCTGATATAACATATACTTTTTTAAATGGAACATCCTATTTTCTAATTGATTTTTAAATTCTGCGTAAAATTTTATAACTTTTTTATTAATAATGTTATATACCTAAACCTAGTAGTTTTTCTAATATTTCAATTTTTTTAATAAAATACTAGTTTTCAGTTTTGTAAAAAATTGCCAGTAGTGCCATTGTTTCTGAAGGTGGAATACTCATAATTGGTACGAGCGTTCTATAGAGACGGAAAACAAGATATATGTAAAGAAATTTGAGTTAGATGCTACAGGGTGTCCAAAATAAATTTATGCATTTCGACTATTTTAAATTGAAAAATCTCAATTTTTTAAATGGCACTGTACCTTATTATTTTTCTGATAGATTTTACAAAACCCTCCAACTTTTATCAACTATGTCATATACCTATTTCTAATAGTTTTCGGTTTATTTTAAATTTTTCAATTCTTACCCTTGTTTTTAATTCACTTACGCTATTGTAAAAACATTAACCAATAGTTAATAATAATTTTAATATAGTTTAACTTATCTAATGATTAATTATTATGACGTAATAAATATGCAAAAATATGCCCTTCTACTTGAATACACATCTAAGTTGGGAATGTGGAATCTTTGGCACAATGATACTACTCAGTATATATCACCACTACACCAAACATTTTGTTTTTGCACTCGACGCGCGTTTCGCTAACCATGTTAGCTTCATCAGGAGCGATGATTGACTAAAGCTAAACTACAAATCTACCCTATTTATACTTAGCCTAACCCTTGAATTACTCAAGCGGAACTAATGACATAGGCAAGGCCATCAGTTCCGGTCAAGTAACCAGTAGATGGGACTATAAGGAATAGGCCCTCTGTCTTTATTTAAACTACTTTTACATTTTATGATTTCCATACTTTCGTATGCGTTCAACAATCTCCTATCAGATACATTCCTTATTAATCTTAGATTATCTAATGTTACAGTATGATCAGCTTCAAGGGCATGTTCGGCAATGCTAGACTTTTCTGTTCTATTGTATTTCAAGTGTGCTAAGTGTTCTTTAAATCTTGTTTGCCCAACATACTTTTTGTCACAATCATTACAACTAATTTCATACATTCCACTTTTCTCACAATTGGGAATCTTTGGGATTTCCTAAGATATTCCTCAGATTGTCTGATGACTTATAGACTAAGGTGAGGCCTACCTTATTAAATACCTTATTGAGTCCCTTGCTATATTTCGGATTATATGGTATGGAGACATACTTGGTGTTGTTTTCTTCGCGTGTAAAAAAGGTGAAATTCTGACTATTAAACCTAAACTTATGTCTATTTATTAGCTTATTTACTAAGTCATCGTCATAACCATTAACTCTCGTTATATTTCTAATACGATTCCTTTCTTTATTATAGTTTACTCTATTCAGAGGGAAAGTGACCAAACGATGAACTAAAAAATGTAATGAGGCTAATTTATGTTGTTTGCAATAAAATGAATCATTAGGAATATATCTATCTGTTACTATGTCCTTCCTATAGATATCAAATTCTAATCTATTATTATTTTTAATAATTAAAATATCTAGAAAAGGCAATTATCCTTTGTTCTCAACTTCGTAAGTGAATTTAATGGAATCATACCGGCTATTTAATTTAGAAACAAAATCATCAATATTTGCTTTCTTTGTATCAAAAATCGCGAAAATATCATACACATACCTATACCATACCCTTGGGAAATATTCGAATTCTTGACTGGCTTCGATTTCAAACTTACTCATGAATAAATTGGCTATGAAACGTGATAAGCAATTCCCCATAGCTGTTCCTTCTTTCTGAACATAAAATTGATTGTTATATAACAATATATTTTATGTTCAGAAAGAAGGAAATAAGGAATGTATCTGATAGGAGATTGTTGAACGCATACGAAAGTATGGAAATCATAAATTTTAATATTTAATATTATAATTAAATAAAGACAGAGGGCCTATTCCTTATAGTACCCTCTACTGGTTACTTGACCGGAACTGATGGCCTTGCCTATGTCATTAGTTCCGCTTGAGTAATTCAAGGGTTAGGCTAAGTATAAATAGGGTAGATTTGTAGTTTAGCTTTAGTCAATCATCGCTCCTGATGAAGCTAACATGGTTAGCGAAATGCGCGTCGAGTGCAAAAATAAAGTGTTTGGTGTAGTGTTGAAATATACTGAGTAGTTGAATACACATGTTTAGTCGTTTTACTATATTTTCTTTCACTTTCCTTAGCATAAAGGGCGTTATTGTCCTGCACGCATCCCGTATCCTATTTTCCATATCTACTGGTGTTGTAGGAGGATTCACATAAACATGATCTTTATTGTAGCTCCACAAAAACAAGTCTAAAGATGTTAAGTCACAACTTCTTCAAGAAGCTGGGATAATTCGTTTTGCAAAAAATTTAGATATCTAGGCCCGTTAAGCGGTTAGCGGAAAAAATATGGACCAATAATTCGAAAATTTAATATACCACACCATACAGGGTTACAGGGAAAGTCGTCCTAGATAATTAAGGACGTTATAGTTTAGGTCGTTTCTGACCGATTTGACTCTATGACATGATGTCCTACACTTAACCGTTTTCGAGATATTGAAGTTTAAAGATTTTCTAAAAAAAAACATGTTTTTTTTGCTTTTATATCGATTTTTTATTATTAGAGGTTCTCGAGTGCGATTTTTTGGTTATTTTTAGTTAGTCTGTATGTCAAGTATCAAAAATCATCAAAAAAATTTGAACTAGTTACTGACAGTTTTAAATGGCGGCTTGTTAATGTTTCTAAATTACGAATTTTTACCAAGTGTTTCCTACTTTAAATCAATAAAGAGAAAAAAAAATGTATGGAAGTTATTCTGCAAATTATTTTAAAAACTTTTAAGTCTTTTTAGCTATCTAAAACGGTATAATATCTATCTATTGAAAATTCTAAGAAAATGAGATTTCAATAGGCCCAAATGTAGGGTAACATAATAATAGAATTTAGCTACTACCAATTACTAGTTTACTACCTGCACCTTCAAACAATAAAAAGGGTTGGGTAAGCATTTTTTCCGGTCGGGGTACTCTCTGTGCGAGTGACATTTTCTGTTCACTAAACATTATTGAATGATTTTTAGTCTGCTCCTGCGATTTGTCCGTGATAGATGTGCTTTTCAAAAATATCTGTGTTTCATCTTCTGACTGTGTGAATTGGCTTGTAACTGGATTTTGATCTCTGCTTGTGAATATGGCAACGTATACCAACGAGGAATATGCTGACATGCTAATGTGTTACGGATTTTACGAAGGAGTGTCGTCGCGTGCGCGTGATGAATACATACTGCGATATCCTACTCGTCGTGTACCTGATGTTAGCGTATTTGATGGAACTTATCGAAGACTACGAGAAACTGGTTCCGTACAAAGACGGCGGACTGACATGGGACGACCACGTATCTTTGACGAAGACGAAGAAAACGAAATACGACGTCTCTTTGAGGTGGGCCCAACCACATCTACAAATGTTGTCGCACAACAGCTTGGTATTTCGCAGTGGAAGGTATGGTTTGTAATGAATACTGTTGGGCAACACCCTTACCACTATACGCCCGTGCAAGTCATTGAAGAAGGGGATCCGTTGCGACGATTAGAATTCTGCAGATTTATGCTCAATACCGATGTCGAAGATGCATCTTTTTTTAAGAAAATACTATGGACTGACGAGTCGAAATTCGACAAAGACGGTCTTACAAACTACCACAATGCCCACTATTGGGCTTCTAAAGAGGAAGGCAACCCAAACAAAAAAAGAACGAAAGGATCACAAACAAGATTCAGCTTAAATGTGTGGATGGGTATAATTTCAAATTATTTGGTTGGGCCATTCTTGCTGCCAGATAATTTGAATGGCGAGGAATACGACAATTTTTTTGCGGAACGATTTACCTAATTTGATAGAAGACCTACCTATTGGTTTGAGACAAAACATGTACTTTCAACACGATGGCTGCCCAGCTCACTACAGAGGAAGTGTTCGTGCATGGCTCAATGACAATTATCCCAACAAATGGATTGGAAGAGGCGGACCCATACCTTGGCCGGCGAGAAGCCCAGACCTAACACAGATGGATTTTTATGTGTGGGGTCACATGAAAAGTCTCGTATACGACCAGATGACTCCTATCGAAAACGTGGATGTCCTAAGACAAAAAATAATTGATGCGGCTGACGAAATGAGGCGGCATCTCACAACCAGCGTTGTGAAAAGTAATTTAAGAAAAAGAATGAGAATTGTGTTAGAAATAGGGGCGACCATGTAGAACATGAATTATAATTAATAAAAAATATTAAATTGCAAGGTTATTTGTTTTATTTGTGTATTTTTTCGTATTTTCACCTAGAACTAAAAATTTACCTTTTGCTACCCGAGCCCGCTTAGGTGTCATTGTGTGTACAGTTTTCCTATTAAACTCCTAGTATTATACCTTTTTTGATAGCTCAAAAGACGTAAAAGTTTTTAAAATAATTTGCAGAATAACTTCCATACATTTTTTTTTTCTCTTTATTGATTTAAAGTAGGAAACACTTGGTAAAAATTCGTAATTTAGAAACATTAACAAGCCGCCATTTCAAACTGTTAGTAACTAGTTCAAATTTTTTTGATGATTTTTGATACTTGACATACAGACTAACTAAAAATAACCAAAAAATCGCACTCGAGAACCTCTAATAAAAAAAATCGATATAAAAGCAAAAAAACATGTTTTTTTTAGAAAATCTTTAAACTTCAATATCTCGAAAACGGTTAAGTTTAGGACATCATGTCATAGAGTCATATGGGTCAGAAACGACCTAAACTATAAAGTCCTTAATTATCTAGGACGACTTTCTCTGTAACCCTGTATATAAGCGACCAATGGTTTTGGTTTTGAACTTCCTGGGCCCAAAATGGATTAACTGTTGAATAATAATGCATGTTATGGCTGTTAACTGCTCCATTACTGTGAAAGGTAGCTTCATCAGAAAATATTATTTTGGATAAGTTTACTCGTCATTCAAAATCACAATAACATATATCGGCCACACTTTTTTGAAGTACCCTGTATACTTTTGATACCATAAATTTCACACAGCTATTCATTAAGCTAGAGAGATATGGGGTGAGGGGAGTGGCCCTGGGGCTTCTGGAGTCATATTTACAAAACCGATCCCAGTCAGTGAATGTTAGGATTAACCTCCGGGACTATTTCTGAGACCCTAACAGCATGTGTAGGGGTGTACCACAAGGATCGATACTAGGTCCACTGCTTTTCTTGTTGTATGTGAACGATTTACCGGACTATCTGCTGCGGCAGCAGGATGTGGATGATGACGATGGGGATGAAATGGCTTGTCAATTTGTTGATGACATATCGGTCATTTTGTCAAGCTCTTCCATCGCTAGCCTGTCGGTGATCTGTTCTCGTATAGTGGCGGGAATGGCAGAGTGGTGCGAAAAGAATTACCTTTGTCTTAATGGAAATAAAACGGGCCTTATATTATTTAATAAAAGTAAAATACCCACACAATCATTATATGTGCGACATGAACTAAAGTCAATACCCAATATAGACGATAAAATTTTTGGGGGTTAATATTGACTCAAGTATTTGCTCAGTCTAAGCTCAATAGTGCGTGTACTCTTATTAGAAGACTTAGATATATTGTATCATCAAATAGCATACAATTTTTCTATTTTGCTTATGTTCAATCCTAATTAAACTATGGGAGTTCTTTCTGGGGATCTTCAAGATTTGCTAGGGTTATCTCTAGGGCACAAAAGAGAATTGTGAGATGCATGCGTCATTTACATCCTCTAACGCCATGTCGACTATACTTTATTGAAATGGGGTTACTTACGGTCCCAGGTCTCTACTTCATGGCTTTGGTCACCTTCGTTAAGAAGAATCCATCATTTTTCTTGACAAATAGGGATGAATATGCTCCAGATATGGCAATCACGACTAGAGGTAGAAACGAATTACGAGCGCCCTACCATGCTACTTCTTTCTTTGAAAAAGGGCCATATTTTAAATGCATAAAGGCATATCGGCTTCTCCCATTGGAGATCAGGAACATTGAAGGGGTTGAGAGATTCAAAAAAGAAGCAAAAAGGTTTACTCTCTCAAAATGTTTCTATTCTTTTAATTTTGATCAATAATTTTAGTTATTAATAGCACAGACCCACAAAAAAAAAGTGGGGTATACTTTTGATGCGATATATCAGATCCGTAGTATTTTTACCCGCTGATCACGAATCTGACGTCAGAATATCGCCATCACATCTCAATTTTATTCTAACCTCAAAAAATAGTAAAAATTAGTAAAAATTAAGAAAAATATACTCCTAAAAAATTGATTCAAGCTTTTTCATGAATCCAAAGATGTATTAATATGTATTCGGACACCCTAAGCTAATATTCATCGGTTGGATTGAGCCATACAGTTCTGTTTTCTTTCTAACCTCAATAAATCAGACAGATATAGTACTTCTCGAATGCAAAAACGAATTCAAATTAAAATTCAACCGATCCTTACCAAATTTGCTACACGGGGATTTTTTGGGTCGCTGATCACGAATCTGAGGTTGGACTTGCAAAATTCAAGATGGCAGATGTTTTCGCGCCATTTTGAACGCCGAGAAAATTCATCGGTCGATTTTTTATTCTTCTACCTGCATCCAGGGCGCCTCCACGTGGTGACGGTGGGCAACGGTGTTACTCCACTAGCCGGCAGAGTCCCTGGATAACGGCTTAGATGCCGTCATGGCAGGTAGAAGAAAGAGAATTACGATGCAGGGACTCGGAAACCCAGTATCGGCGGTTGGTCAGGGTGGGAAAGCGGGCCCGCAGCCGTCGTCATCCAGCGACCGTAGCTCTTCATGTGTGGGTGACTTGGCTCATGTAGAGTATAATGCTACAAGAAAACGGTCTCACGGTACAAGGACTTTTCATAAGTGCGATAAAAACAGTGATTCATTTTGTTATATTTGCTGTCAACACGTATTGAGTAAAATGGGGTCACCGATAACGGATAAGATTAAAACCTTATATAAGGATTGTTTTAACATTGAAATACAGCACCAGGATACAGATTGGGTTCCCCACATCATTTGCAGTTCTTGCAAAATAATGTTGTACATCAATAAGAAGGCGATTAAATATTCCAGACCAGCAATATGGAATAGACCATACAGTGAAAATGATTGCTACTTTTGTATGAATGTTGTATCTAAGCATAACCGAAAAAATAAAAGCACTAATACTTATAACGATGTTTCAACAGTAACAAGACCAACTAAACTAATTCCGCCTCCTGAACCACTTGATGCTGATGTTATGGAAACAAATGATTTCACCTTATCAGTTCATGCCGAAAACATTGAGACTGTCGAAAAAGATTCAAACACTGTTACTAATGAATGTTCTAGTGACAACCTATCATATACTAGTGACACAGATAAAGAATTTCTACCATACAACCGTAAACCAGAACCAATACTCGTATCACAGTCAGAACTTAGTGATCTAGTCAGAGATTTAGGCTTATCCAAAGATGGTTCAGAGCATCTTGCTTCCTTTTTAAAGAAAATACATTTACTTAAGCCAGAAGCTAAGATTTCTTATTATAGAAACAGAGATGAAGAATTTCGAAAATATTTCACAATGGACGAGGAATTGTCACTTTCATATTGTACCGATGTAAAAGGTCTAATGGATGAATTTCAAAATAACTCATACGATCCTGAAGAATGGAGACTGTTTATTGATTCTTCTAAACGGAGCATTAAGGCAGTTTTGCTGCATAATACCAACGTTTACGCTCCCATTCCGATTGCTCATTCCACAGTTATGGAAGAGCAATATGAAAAAATGAAGCAGCTTTTGATAAAAATAAAATATGCTGATCATAACTGGAAAAATTTGTGGAGATCTGAAAATTGTAACAATATTGCTTGGCCAACAGTCAGGGTTTACACTTTATCCCTGTTATAAATGTCTGTGGAATAGCAGAGACAGTGAACGTCATTAGAAGAAAAAAATTTGGCCAAGAGAATCGTTCACTCCTGGTGAAAATAATGTATTGTTTCCACCATTGGTAGATCCAGGAAAAGTTCTTATTCCTCCGCTTCACATTAAGCTTGGACTTATGAAGCAATTCACGAGAGCATTAGATACAAACGGCCCATGTTTCAAATATTTGCATAAAAAATTTCCGAAATTTTCTGAAGCTAAAATTAAGGCAGGCGTATTTGACGGGCCACAAATAAGAAAATTGTTTCAAGATTCATTATTTGTTACTAAAATGAATAAAGTTGAAAAAGCTGCTTGGCTTAGTTTTAAAGAAGTCGCAACAAACTTTTTGGGAAATAATAAAAGTCCTAAGTACAAAGAAATAGTCGAGAAAATGGTAAAAAATTTTCAAACATTAGGTTGCTTAATGAATCTAAAATTACATTTCCTGGACTCCCACATCGATGATTTCCCAGATAATCTTGGTGACTACAGTGAGGAGCAAGGGGAACGTTTTCACCAAGATCTGAAAATCATAGAAAATCGGTATCAAGGACGATGGGATGACCATATGCTAGCGGACTATTGCTGGTCGCTAAAAAGAGATACAAGTCCTCAAAAGCGTTTGGGCAGAAAGCTTTTGAATAGGTCATTTGCGGAAAAAAAGAACAAGATACAGCCAAAAAAAGGAAAGTTAGGCGCGGGTCTAACCTTTGTAATTCTAGGGCTTAAGGGTCTACTATTTGAGAGTATATGGTTTAAAAGTCCTGGTTTTGAGTTTATTGGGTCTCATTTTTAAAGTTACAGGGTTATTGAGGTCTATTTTTTGAGGTTACAGGGTGTGGGAGTCTAAGGTTTCAGGGTTTAGGGTTTAAGAGTATCAGGTTTGAGGATTCCCCAACTGTATACCAAATTTGGTAGGAATCGGTTGTTTTTTTCAAAAATTTTGTCCGCCATCTTGGATCCGCCATTTTGAATTTTACAAATCGGACCTCAGATTCATGATCAGCAACCCAAAAAACCCCCGTGTACCAAATTTGGTAAGAATCGGTTGAATTTTAATTTGAATTCGTTTTTGCATTCGAGAAGCACTATATCTGTCTGATTTATTGAGGTTAGAAAGAAAACAGAACTGTATGGCTTAATCTAACCGATGAATATTAGCTTAGCGTGTCCGAATACATATTAATACATCTTTGGATTCATGAAAAAGCTTGAATCAATTTTTTAGGAGTATATTTTTCTTAATTTTTACTAATTTTTTACCTATTTTTTGAGGTTAGAAAAAAATTGAGATGTGATGGCGATATTCTGACGTCAGATTCGTGATCAGCGGGCAAAAATACTACGGATCTGATATATCGCATCAAAAGTATACCCCACTTTTTTTTTTTGTGGGGATTCTTTCCTCTGTGTGGTGTCTTATATTTTGTTAGCTATATGCATATATTCTACTCTTTTATGACGTTGCTTTTTTACGTTATGTAATCTTGATGGCAATACAGGAATGAATAAATAAATAAATAAATAAATAAATAAATACTTACAAATAATTTTAAAACTGTGCACCTTAACATTCCCTAAAACTATTGTATTGAACATTTTTTCGTCATTCCCGAAACAAATCAGAACTCTATATTTGACTCATCCTGTACAGTATTTTACGAGTATTTTCCCTTTTGATTTATTCAAATCGGATAAAATGCGCACCCTTAACAGATGTCTGTTCAAAAAATGGCACTTTTCTCACTCTGTGTGGCGGTTGTAACAAGCGCACCATTAATTTAGGTTTTCCGCACACGCAGCTGCCTCTTGTTACGTAACCCTATGAGCTTATTTAGACTAGCTACTAAAAGAAATATTTGCTGAAATACTGAAAATGACCCTTATAATAAGGCTAGAAATTGGCAGACAAACTAGCTACTTAATGTTTAGCCATTCTCAACCTTACTCTAAAAAAGGGTAGTTTTCATACATCGGGCTCTCCAACTGTTAAAGAATAAGAGCTAGATCGTTAAGTGACGTCGATTACACATGGAATAATTAGCTTCCGAAGCATAAACTGCGTCAGAATTTAGTATTATCCCACCTCGTACTAATTTTATGAATTTAATTAAATTTAACATAAACTTTTTTGGCACTAGACAATTATTTTTAAAATGTAGGTTGTCTTAAACTTCAAAATGGCTAAGCGAATTTAATTTTTATTTGAATTCTAAAATTCATATATAACTCGAATAATAACGATTTTATAGCTTATTGTATCATTATATTGCTTTTGAAGTTTATGATTTTTTTCCTTATTTGGTCCAGTAATTTAGGTTTTTGCTTTTTATAATAAAACAAAATAGGTGTACGTAATCATTAAGCAGATTTTAAAGAAAAAGTATTTTTCACTAGAATTGTCACTACATGTACAGGTACAGATAAGGATACTTCCAAATGAAATGAAAATTTCCAATGATGTTCATTGAAGGAAAAAAAAATATATGCCTTACTATGTTTGGTCAAACAGCAACACAAAGCAAAAGAAATATTTCCAATAACATTATTCACAATTATTTATTAATAGTGGTTTTTCTATTTAAGAAATACATGTAAGTAGTTAACCAATGTTACTGCATGCAAAATTTTCTTAAGTATTTTAACTTAAAAATTCAGCCTTAAAATGTTATTGGAAATATATCCATTCTCACCAAGCAAGTAGTGAAAAATCATTATTATAATTATTTAAAAAAAAACCTTAACTAATGAAGAAGACTTTTTCTTCAAAAAGTTCAAGAAATATCCACGTTAAACTTTAGTAAACATGTGTACGTAAAATATTACGTACCCGTTGTTAAAGCTGGGGTCCCACTCCTGCTCACCAGTAGCACCCCCAAAGAAGAGTACTGCTTTTAGTAGAATTTTTAGTAGACGCTGAAATATTTGAACCGGTAGTATGGTTTGGGCGTTTTTTACAATCTAAAATAAAGGGACAAAGCCAAAAACTTCAGTAAAAAAATTAAATAACTATATATATATATATATATATATATATATATATATATATATATATATATATATATGTATATATATATATATATATATATATATATATATATATTATATATATATATATGTATATATATATATATATATATATATATATATATATATATATATATATATATATGTATATATATATATATATATATATATATATTATATATGTATATATATATATATATATATATATATATAATATATATATATATATATTATATATATATATATGTATACGTATACGTATAAGTAAATGTAACACATGGGCTGAAAAGTCCCGGGCCTAACACATAGATGGCGCTAGTTTTATTGCAGTCACCTTTTTTTCAGTTAATACTAACCTTCAAAAGACAGCTGTTAAAATTTCATGATATTCTATTCATTAGTTTGCG
>CM032456.1:16568054-16745011 GCA_019049505.1 Pachyrhynchus sulphureomaculatus
CAGCGATACGGTCGGCGTTCCGCGCATGTGCGCTGGTAACCTACATCTCATGTCTACGCACTGACGCCATTACAGTCTGATTCTTCATTGTATACGTTGTTTACTGAGTGTTTAAGATGCCTCCGACAATCGCGAGTCCCGCCGTTTGTGAAGTACGGGCTGTTTATACGATTTCTTAGTGCTAAAGGCGTAAAACCGATCGATATTCATCGTGAGATCTGTGAAGTTTACGGACAAAACATTATGAGTGATGGAATGGTAAGGAAATGGGTGAGAGCATTTAAAGATGGCCGCACAAATGTGCATGATGAAGAACGGAGTGGGCGTCCTTCGGTCGTTAATGAAGATTTGGTGCAGAGAGTGGACGAAAAGGTGAGAGAAAACAGACGCTTTACAATTTCATCATTGTGCGACTGCTTTCCTCAAATTTCTCGTAGTGTTTTGTATCGCATTGTGACCGAGAACTTGAATTACCGGAAATTGTGTTCACGTTGGGTTCCAAAAAAATGTTGACGGATTTGCACAACACCCAACGTTTAGGCAGTGCATTGACTTTCCTTGAGCGGTACCACAATGAAGGTGAACATTTTTTAGACCAAATTGTTACTGGTGACGAAACATGGGTGGCCTACGTCACACCAGAATCGAAACAACAATCCATGGAATGGCGACATTCATCATCACCCAAAAAAGTGAAGTTTAAGCAAACAATTTCTGCCCGCAAAATCATGTGCACAGTTTTTTGGGACAGAAAAGGAGTATTGCTAGTGGAGTTTCTGCCTCGTAATGAGACAATCAATGCAGCGTCTTATTGTGAGACATTGAACAATCTGCGTCGTGCAATCCAGAACAAAAGACGTGGCAAGTTGAGTAAGGGGTATCGTTTTGCTGCATGACAATGCCCGTCCACATGTGGCTAAATCGGACCAAAGATCTCATCAAATCTTTTAAATGGGAAACTCTAGATCATCCTCCATACAGCCCTGATCTGGCGCCCAGCGACTACCATTTGTTCCTGCACTTGAAGAAGCACCTGGGTGGTCAGCGTCTTCAAGACGATAACGAAGTCAAAACATTTGTGATACAGTGGTTAACAAGTCAGGCGGCAGAATTTTATATGAGGAGGGTATTCAAAAACTGGTGCCACGTTATGACAAGTGCCTCAATATTCACGGAAATTATGTAGAAAAGTAGATTAAGGTACAGGCTTTCATGTAAAAATAAAATTATAGCGATATCTTTGCACGTCTTTTTTTAATTCCAAAACGGTACTTACTTAAAAAACATGCCTCGTATGTATTCGGACACGCTAAGCTAATATTCATCGGTTGGATTAAGCCATACAGTTCTGTTTTCTTTCTAACCTCAATAAATCAGACAGATATAGTGCTTCTCGAATGCAAAAAACGAATTCAAATTAAAATTCAACCGATTCTTACCAAATTTGGTACATGGGGGTTTTTTGGGATTGCTGATCATGAATCTGAGGTCGGATTTGCAAATTTCAAAATGGCGGATCCAAGATGGCGGACAAAATTTTTGAAAACCAACCGATTCCTACCAAATTTGGTATACAGTTGGGGAATCCTCAAACCTGATACTCTTAAACCCTAAACCCTGAAACCTTAGACTCCCACACCCTGTAACCTCAAAAAATAGACCTCAATAACCCCTGTAACTTTAAAAATGAGACCCAATAAACTCAAAACCAGAACTTTTAACCCCCTCAAATAGTAGACCCTTAAGCCCTAGAATTGCGAAGGTTAGACCCGCGCCTAACTTTCCTTTTTTTGGCTGTATCTTGTTCTTTTTTCCGCGAATGACCTAATCAAAGGCTTTCTGTCCAAACGCTTTTGAGAACTTGTTTCTCTTTTTAGCGACCAGCAATAGTCCGCTAGCATATGGTCATCCCATCGTCCTTGATACCGATTTTCTATGATTTTCAGATCTTGGTGAAAACGTTCCCCTTGCTCCTCACTGTAGTCACCAAGATTATCTGGGAAATCATCAATGTGGGAGTCCAGGAAATGTAATTTTAAATTCATTAAGCAACCTAATGTTTGAAAATTGTTTACCATTTTCTCGACTATTTCTTTGTACTTAGGACTTTTATTATTTCCCAAAAAGTTTGTTGCGACTTCTTTAAAACTAAGCCAAGCAGCTTTTTCAACTTTATTCATTTTAGTAACAAATAATGAATCTTGAAACAATTTTCTTATTTGTGGCCGGTCAAATACGCCTGCCTTAATTTTAGCTTCAGAAAATTTCGCAAATTTTTTATGCAAATATTTGAAACATGGGCCGTTTGTATCTAATGCTCTCGTGAATTGCTTCATAAGTCCAAGCTTAATGTGAAGCGGGGGAATAAGAACTTTTCCTGGATCTACCAATGGTGGAAACAATACATTATTTTCACCAGGAACGATTCTCTTGTGGCAACGATTCTTTATAATGACGTTCCTTGTCTCTGCTATTCCACAGACATTTATAACAGGGATAAAGTGTAAACCCTGACTGCTGGCCAAGCAATATTGTTACAATTTTCATATCTCCACAAATTTTCCAGTTATGATCAGCATATTTTATTTTTATCAAAAGCTGCTTCATTTTTTCATATTGCTCTTCCATAACTGTGGAATGAGCAATCGGAATGGGAGCGTAATCGTTGGTATTATGCAGCAAAACTGCCTTAATGCTCCGTTTAGAAGAATCAATGAACAGTCTCCATTCTTCAGGATCGTATGAGTTATTTTGAAATTCATCCATTAGACCTTTTACATCGGTACAATATGAAAGTGACAATTCCTCGTCCATTGTGAAATATTTTCAAAATTCTTTATCTCTGTTTCTATAATAAGAAATCGTAGCTTCTGGCTTAAGTAAATATCTTTTCTTTAAAAAGGAAGCAAGATGCTCTGAACCATCTTTGGATAAGCCTAAATCTTTGACTAGATCACTAAGTTCTGACTGTGATACGAGTATTGGTTCTGGTTTACGGTTGTATGGTAGAAATTCTTTATCTGTGTCACTAGTATATGATAGGTTGTCACTAGAACATTCATTAGTAACAGTGTTTGAATCTTTTTCGACAGTCTCAATGTTTTCGGAATGAACTGATAAGGTGAAATCATTTATTTCCATAACATCAGCATCAAGTGGTTCAGGAGGCGGAATTAGTTTAGTTGGTTTTGTTACTGTCGTAACATCGTTATAAGTAATAGTGATTTTATTTTTTCGGTTATGCCTAGATACAACATTCATACAAAAGTAGCAATCATTTTCACTGTATAGTCTATTCCATATTGCTGTTCTGGAATATTTAATCGCCTTCTTATTGATGTACAACATTATTTTGCAAGAACTGCAAATGATGTGGGGAACCCAATCTGTATCCTGGTGCTGTATTTCAATGTTTAAAACAATCCTTATATAAGGTTTTAATCTTATCCGTTATCGGTGACCCCATTTTACTCAATACGTGTTGACAGCAAATATAACAAAATGAATCACTGTTTTTATCGTACTTATGAAAAGTCCTTGTACCGTGTACCGTGTCTTGTAGCATTATACTCTACATGAGCCAAGTCACCCACACATGAAGAGCTACGGTCGCTGGATGACGACGGCTGCGGGCCCGCTTTCCCACCCTGACCAACCGCCGATACTGGGTTTCCGAGTCCGTGCATCGTAATTCTCTTTCTTCTACCTGCCATGGCGGCATCTAAGCCGTTATCCAGGGACTCTGCCGGCTAGTAGAGTAACACCGTTGCCCACCGTCACCACGTGGAGGTGCCCTGGATGCAGGTAGAAGAATAAAAATCGACCGATGAATTTTCTCGGCGTTCAAAATGGCGCGAAAACATCTGCCATCTTGAATTTTGCAAATCCAACCTCAGATTCGTGATCAGCGACCCAAAAAATCCACGTGTACCAAATTTGGTAAGGATCGGTTTTGAATTTTAATTTTAATTCGTTTTTGCATTCGAGAAGCACTATATCTGTCTGATTTATTGAGGTTAGAAAGAAAACAGAACTGTATGGCTCAATCCAACCGTTGAATATTAGCTTAGCGTGTCCGAATACATATTAATACATCTTTGGATTCATGAAAAAGCTTGAATCAATTTTTTAGGAGTATATTTTTCTTAATTTTTACTAATTTTTACCTATTTTTTTGAGGTTAGAAAAAAATTGAGATGTGATGGCGATATTCTGATTCTGTCAGATTCGTGATCAGCGGGCAAAAATACTACGGATTTGATATATCGCATCAAAAGTATACCCCACTTTTTTTTTTGTGGGGCTGTTATTTAACGGCAAAAAACATCGAATTATTGTCTCATTGCCCGTCTTCACCTGATTTATCCCCTAACGACTTCTTTTTGTTCCCGAATGTAAAAAAAAAATGCGTGGGAAGCGATTTTCATCACCTCAAGAAGTTATTGAATCCTTCCAAATCCAAGTTTTTGAGGTACCAACTTCAGAGTGGAAAAAATGTTTCGAGAATTGGTTCGAACGCGTGCAAAAGTGTATAAATCTTAAAGGCGAATATTTTGAGAAACAATAAAACGATTCGTTAAATTTTTTTTTCTTTTATTGTTTTTGTAAAAACTTAACGTAAAAAAATTAGTATCACTGTTCTAAGTATTTTGAGTTCGTGGCGTTTTTGCTATTTTTACGATTTTTTTTTCTTCCAAAAAACGCTCCCACCTTTGGATAAAATGACGTTTGTCAATGAGGATAATTTTGTTCCATTTGGCCTCTTACCTGTACTGTCTTATTTGTCCACGTTGATCATTTGTTACTTCAGTATCTAAATAATATTTTTCTTTTATCTCTATCGTGTGTATGTAAAACGGTTTTAGTGTTGCTTTATGAAACACATAATTATAATTTAAAAGGAGATTTAAGGAATTTCGCTTCTTGGTTTGGGCTAAAATTAGTTAACTGCATGATATAGGCAACTTCCTTATTGGTATAGTGTAGATCTAGTCGATTAGGTAGATTGCAAATTTTTTTTTTACTCGTTTTTCGACCTGGCGACAATAAAAATCTCAAAGATGATTAATTTTAGTATTATTATTATATTATACAGTCGGTCAAGTAAGAACGTGGCGCCTATAACTTGTAGTCGGCGAGAGAAATTCCTTTTTTTTTTAAGTTATTGTTGGCACACCTGTGAACAATGCTTGGATCATTTATTGGATTATTTATTGAAAATATATTAATTATTAAGTAATAATAATTGAATAAAGGTGCGTGCGAGGCACGTATCTTTTAAAAAAAAGTCCGCATCCGCACGCGCAGCCTTCTTGAAGCTACATGGCCACAACGAAAATTAATTTCATAAAATACATTAAAAAGTAATATTTATCTAATAAAGGGGGTCTCAAATTGACCTGAAATTTTAAATTGCGCGCCATTTTTTTTGTGGCGAACATAGAGTACTAATCTTTGACAACTGGCATCAGGAAGTATTGAGGTTTAGTCATGGAGAATTACACGATCGAGCAACGCACAGAAATTGTGAAAATTCACTACAAAAATGGTGAAAATTTTGACGGCACCAATTCGCAACACAGTGGTGCAGTTAATCAAAAAATTTGAGGTTAGTGGTTCAATTCTGACCGCGAAAAACAGTGGCCGTCCTCATACCGCCGGTCGAATGAAAACATAGCCGCAGTAAGTACAAGTGTTGACGAAAGTCCTCCCACCTCGATTCGCCATCGTGCTCAACGATTGAACATTTCAAGATGCTCTGTGCAGCGAATTTTGACGAAAGATCTACATTTGCACGCTTACAAGATCCAATTGACACAAGAACTGCAGCCAGCAGACTATGTGCAGTGCCGTACATTCGCCAATTGGATATTGGAGCATCAACAAATCGATGGTGATTTTTCGAAGAAAATCATCTTCAGCGATGAGGCGCATTTTCAACTTAGTACTACTACGTAAATAAACAAAACTGTTAAATTTGCGGAACCGAAAATCAACAAGTGATCCAACAGCTTCCCATGCATCCACCACGAGTCACTGTTTGGTGCGGATATTGGGTTGGAGGAGTGATTGGGCCGTACTTTTTCGTCCGTCAATGGTGTTCGTTATCGTGACATGATAACCAACTTTTTATGGAATGAATTGAACGGCATGGAC
This sequence comes from Pachyrhynchus sulphureomaculatus, assembly GCA_019049505.1. Taxonomy (NCBI): domain Eukaryota; kingdom Metazoa; phylum Arthropoda; class Insecta; order Coleoptera; family Curculionidae; genus Pachyrhynchus; species Pachyrhynchus sulphureomaculatus. Next base: position 16,574,211 of record CM032456.1, read on the forward strand.
TTGGAAGACATATTCTTTGAACAAGATGGCACAACCTGCCATACTGCGGGCGAAACAATGCAGTTATTGTAGACAAAGTTTCATGGTCGTGTTATCTCGCGCCGCGGCGATGTGAATTGTCCACCAAGATCGTGCGATTTGACGCCATTGGACTTCTTTCTTTGGGGTTTTCTGAAAGGAAAAGTGTATGCCAATGATCTACAGACCATTCCGGAGCTCAAGGAAGAAATTATTAACTAATGAAATTAGTCCGCTATTATGCCAAAATGTTATTGAAAATTTCGTCAAGAGTGAACGTTTGCAAACAGGGTCGAGGCGGCCACATAACCTCCATGTTTGTACCTTATATTAAAATAAAAATATTCGTACTTTTTAAATAAATAATACGTTTTATTAATAAATTAAAATGACTGGTCATTTTGAGACACCCTTTATTTTTGCAACAACCAAGGAGTAAACTGCCTTCATATTTTAACAAACGAAAACAAAATAATTTTTTATGTATCTGGGGGCACGGCATACTATACTAGCTATATTCCTAAATTACCTACAATTTATACCTTATAGTTTACGAACTATCGCAGTCGAAGTTCTTTAATTTTGTCACTGACACACTCACCGATCATCAAAATTCTAAGGTACTTCTAGCAGACACACAAACTTCAAATTTTGAATTTAGTTAGTACTTAGCCTATAAAGGAAGGAAAAACTGAAACATCCCGAAATTTCAGTCCCTTTTTTAAATGGTACAGTCACTTAAGCCAAAAAAGAGGGTCAACCTCGGAATGAGAAATAATAAGCTGTAAACTTGTATAAACCTTTATTTTGGCATTCTAAAAGTTGTCTCAAAAGTCTCATAAAGTCTCGTGTCCGCGTCTTAAGATATTCAAGGTCAAAGGTCACAAAAATCGGTTTTTTTTCGCAAATATCTCGCTTCCTATGGTTTCAATGATATTGAACATTTTTTTATACGCTTTTGTTCTAGCCGTTTTTTAGATAGTGCGCGGAGAGCGCGCAGCGCTCAGCCATACATAGTATAATGCAAGGTCAACCGTGAGCCCCGGTAAATAATACGTCGCATAAAGTTAATTAATCGCTAAAAAATTCATAATTATGAATAATTTGTATTATTTATTAATTATTATACGAGGCTGGTTTGAAAAAATCCGTGCAAAGTCCGAGAGATGGCACCACCGGCGCGTATCGAGGTATGTTTAGTTAGTAGCATCTCTTGAATGAACGCACACCAAGTTTCAGCCATATTGGTCTATTTCTTTGTGTTTGGCATTCGTGTGAATCAAGGAAGTCGAGTGATTTTCAAGAAATGGACGAAAAAGAATTTCGTGTGGTGATTAAACATTACTTTATGAAAGGCAAAACGCCTCAGGAGACTAAAGAGAAGCTTGATAAACATTATGGTGACTCTGCACCTTCGATTAGAACAGTTTATAAGTGGTTTCAAAATTTTCGGATTGGCCATATGGGCACAAGTGACGCTGAACGTTCTGGACGGCCTGTGGAGGTTACGACTCCAGAAATCATTGATCAAATCCATGATATGGTGATGGATGACAGAAGAGTTAAGGTGCGTGAGATTGCTAGTGCTGTGGGCATCTCGACTGAACCGGTACATAATATTTTGCATAAACATTTGGACATGAGAAAGCGATCCGCAAGATGGGTGCCGCGATTGCTCCCGCTTGACCAAAAACGGAATCGTGTGAAGTGTTGCAAGGATGGTTTGCAGCTGTTCCAGAAGAATCCGGAGGACTTTAAGCGTCGTTTCGTCACTGTGGATGAAACATGGGTACATTACTATACTCCTTAAACCAAACAACAATCTAAACAATGGGTTACCAAGGGGGAATCTGCACCAAAAAAGGCGAAAACCGTTCCTTCGGCCGGAAAGGTTATGGCGACTGTCTTTTGGGATTCGCAAGGGATAATCCTCATCGACTATCTGGAAAAGGGTTTAAAACTATTACAGGTGAATATTATTCATCGTTATTGGACCGTTTGACAACCGAGCTGCAAGAAAAACGCCCGCGATTGGCCCACAAGAAAGTCCTTTTCCATCACGACAACGCACCAGCACACACCTCAGCAGTTGTGGTCGCAAAATTAATGGAAATAGGATTCCAACTCGTTTCACATCCCCCCTATTCTCCAGACTTGGCCCAATTTGAAGAAATGGCTGGCGGGACAAAGATTTTATTCAAACGAGGAGGTGATTGCAGACACTAATGGATATTTTGCAGACTTGGACAAATCCTATTATTCGGAAGGGATCAACAAACTAGAACATCGTTGGACGAAGTGTATAAGCCTAAAAGGAGACTATGTCGAAAAATAAAAAAGGTTTACCCCAAACACATAAGTAGTTTTTATTTTTGCACGGACTTTTCAAACCAGCCTCGTATTATATTTATTAAAATTTTTCATTTATCAAATATATTCGTTTAATAATACTTACCTACTTCGTGTAATTAAAAAATTGTTAAATGAAATACTTTAAGTATATTTTAATTATAAAAAAGTATGAAGGTGATGCTTCCATGACAGCAGGGCTAGAAGAGAATATACTTATTAAAATAGGAGTAAAAGTCACGTTAAGACGTAATATTGACGCGAGTCTTGGCTTAGTCAACGGTTCTATCGGTATAGTACAAGGAGTAAAGGTTGATCCTGAAAATACAAATAAAATAAAAAAAAAAATACATATTACATTTATTAATGAACATCTTTACGAGCTTGGTCCAGTCAAAACTAAATTTGAAATTATTAATAGAGCTTATGTTCATCGCGAACAGTTTCCGATATGTATAACCTATGCTATTACCATACACAAAAGTCAGGGGCTAAGTCTAAACAGTGCACTGATGGACATCAGTTCTTCAGTGTTCACATGCGGTCAAGCATACGTAGCACTTTCGAGAGTGACAAGTCTGGGCGGATTACATCTAATTAATGTCGACTTCGGTAGTATCAAAGCTCAGGAGTCCGGAATCGTTGAATATAATCGACTTAGAAGCACTTATCGTCCAGACTGGTCAAAAATTGTTACATTATAGCCTTTGAGAAAAACCAATAGAGAGTGGGCTTTAAGAAAATCGATACCTGACGAACAAGAAATATTACCCGAGAAGAAAAAAAGAGGACTACCTACAAAAAGAAATGAGATCCCATCAAAAACATGAAATGTAAAAAAATGCCCAGTCTCGCAAGGCACAAAAAGTTGTGAGATCTCATGTAAAACCAAGTCAGTTATTTTAGTTAATATCTATGGGAGCACCTATTCAACAACTTTGTCATAAATTGTTATCTATTTAGTTACCTACCAACATTTATAGTGACCGTATAAATATTAGACATCTTTATTTCTATAATAAATATAATGACTTGGCAATCGCACGGCAACATAATCACATAAGAATAATCTACTACTTAAAATACTTTATTCTTAAGTGCACTGTTTAGACTTACTTAGCAATCCAAATAGTAGATTCTTCTTATGTGACTATGTTGCCGTGCGATTGCCAAGTCATTATATTTATTATAGAAGTAAAGATGTCTAATATTGATACGGTCACTATAAATGTTGGTAGGTAACTAAATAGGTAACAATTTATGACAAAGTTGTTGAACAGGTGCTTCTATAGATACTAACTAAAATAACTGACTTGGTTTTACATGAGATCTCACAACTTTTTGTGGTGGAAGGACTGCGTTGCGAGACTTGGCATTTTTTTTGCATTCTATATTTTTGATGGGATATACTTTTTTGTGACTTTTTACTTTTTAATGTACATACGACAACAAAAATTTTAAAATCTATCTCATACGTGTTAAATATCTGAAACTTTTACAATTAATTATGGCATATTATTTCTCAAAATTTCAAGCAAAACTACTTTTAACAGTTACTCGTAAGAAGCACCCTAATAGTATGTGTCGGATTAGTTCATGCTAGTCCATCCACCTTTGTTACAATTTCAGAAAATACATCATTTCGTAAGTGCTAAACCTTCCTATAAGATTTAACCCATAACACACTTTTGGCAAACGTTCCCTTGCTCTCAATTCTCCCATTTTTGAGAGTGTTGCTCCAATTTTTCAGCGGTCCCAATATTTTTCCCTTTAGTATACTCGTCGAGACGAGTATTCTTAAAAAACAGTAGCAGTATCCGACGATTTCACGTCAAAATCGTATTCTAACTGGAGTAGACGTATAAACTAAAAACAGTAGACTTTTCGAAAATTTATTCAGTATAATTTAAAAGTTTTGCATTTAAGTTGATTTCAATATAAAATACACTTAACTCTTGAACACAAGGCTACGAGAACATTGTAAACGTAAATACATACCATCCATTGAATTGCAAAGCGGGCGAAAATATCAGTAATTTTGCCCTAGTTTCTGATACAAATGTAATATTTCTCTTAAGAATTATATAAGCTATACGGTGCACATATTTTTGCACAAAAGATATCAGTATTAAGCCCAAGTTATATACTCATACTTTTCTAAAATATTAAACTAAAGATGCCTTAGGGGAGATTACACAAAGAGTAATAATTTTAAAAACTCTTAGTTCTCTTTACAAAAATCCTCTTTTTTGAAAGCAAAATTTTTTTAATTAATAACCTTTTCGCCTTAACACTAGTTACTTTACACTAGCAAGAAACAGTTTTTCTTCTCAATTTTAGAAAATTAATTTCCTTGTACTTTTTCTGCAGTATTTTAATTACGTGGTCAGTGATTTTCTAGGATCCTACTTACAGGATGACATTAAGTCAGCGAAAACTTTTAATCAGAATAACTTCTTGTCTCCTCGTCGAAAAATGATTTGATATGTTTTTAAACTGCTTAAGGAAATTGCCGGCGAGATGTGGTCTAGACTCAAAAAACTATAATGCTTTAACTAATATTTCGATTATTTTTTTCTATAATTTCTAATAATTTCATCTATTTATCTAGTTTTTTTTTTTAATTGTAATGTAATTTTAACTTTAAAGCCAAATTATGCTAATATATGAACATTTTCTTATTCCCACCTAATATTTAGTTAAGTTGATTATCTAAAAAAAAATACTTAAGCTTGCTAAATTATGAGCTTTTCTTTTCAAAACTGGGTGATTCGGATTTTTTTTGCTTTTCTTTTGTGATTTATTTTACTTACCTATTCCTTTTTTTTTAAATTAACGTTCAATCGTGGTTAACACTAAACCCTCAAAGTCAACTTATACTACTATACAAACGATTACTTATTTTTCTCTATTATTTAATTAATTAATTAAATTATTTATATATATATATATATATATATATATATATATATATATATATATATATATATATATATATATACATACATTTCCGGACAAAATTAACGCAACAATATATTAAATCATACAAATCTCTATTATGAATTAATTTTAATAATTTTTTATGAACATTGGTTACACTAAAAGTTAGAAAAAACTTATTCGGATACTTTAAACTACTTACTACCAAATTTCTCTATAAGATTCGAATTAAAATTATTCTTAAGACCTAATAACAAAGTCGTTGAAATTATGTAAAAATGAAAAAAAATAAACTGGGACACTAGTAGCAATATTAATGGCGTAACTGGGACACTAGTAGCGTGTGTTGCCTCCTCTACTTCGGATGACAGCGTTTATGCGCCTAGGCATGCTTCTAATTAAATTTTGTATAAAATCTTGAGGAATTTGCTCCCATTCTGTGATAACTGCATTTTCAAGTTCCCTCAGGTTTCTAGGTGCAGGTATATGACGTTTCACATTTTTCTTAAGGTGATTCCATACATGGTCTATCGGATTCAGATCCGGGCTTTTTGGTGGCCATTGCATAATCGGTATATCAACTTGATTAAGATAATCGAGTACCTCCCTAGCCACGTGAGGTCGAGCGTTGTCTTGCATAAACAGGAAATTGGGTCCCACAAAATGACCGAAGGGCATCACATGTTCTATTACAATATTCTCAAGATAGTAGTCAGCATTCATTGATCTCGAACGGACAGGAACTAACTTTGTGCGAGCATCAAAGCAGATGCAACCCCAGAACATAACAGAGCCACCGCCGAATGAAATCCTTGCAGAGATATTGCAAGGAGCAAACCTTTCTCCTGGTCTTCGCCATACTCGCTCACGACCATCTGGATGTTTTAAACTAACCCTGGTTTCATCTGTGAAGAAAACTTGTTTCCAATCATCCACAGACCAGTTTTCGTGATTTCGAGCAAAACGTAACCTGGCAACTCTATTCTCTCTAGTAAGCAAGGGCGCCGTGGTTGGTCTCCTACTGTTTAATCCAGCTTCATTTAACCGTCTTCTAACTGTTTTAGAAGAAATTGTGACATTGCGAACAGCTTCGAGTTCGTTTTTTATTATAGAACTAGTGACAGTACTGTTTCTGAAAGCATATTGTCTTATAAAATGTTCATCTAGGTCGCTAGTGCATCGTTGTCGCCCTTGCCCTAGCCTTCTAGAATAAGTTCCTACTTCATTCAAGCGTCTTACCATACGACTTATTGTGGAACGATGTTTGCCTAACAAATTGACAACATAACTCTGACAATATCCCTCGTCCAATAAAACTGAGGCTCGCACTACCTCGTGTTCAGTTAAATTCCTTGTTCGATTCATTTATCTAATTCTTCGGGGTCAAAAATAAAACGGTCTACCACAAAAACGTATTACTTTGAAAAAGGGAACAATTTATAAGCTTACTTTTAAAGAAAATCTATCGCATTATTATAGAAAATTGTTTATCTTCTAAAAAATTCTTTAAAACTGTAAATCTAAACGAATTGCTTTGATTTCTGTCATGAACAACGAAACAAAATATGCGGAGCCTACTATTCAAATACTCGATAAACTTTAAAACTGACATAAGAAAAAGATAAATTAATTTTCAGATTGTTGCGTTGATTTTGTCCAGGAGTTTATATATATGGCACTTTTCGCGTCAACGGGACCAGCCCTATATCCAAAAATAGAATTAACAAAAAAAAATTCAAAGGTGTCAATTTCTTCGTTGAAATTTAAGTTTTCAAATGCAACGTGGCGCCCAAAACAACATGGTGGCTCAATATGGCGGCTAGAAAAAAAAAAAATCGGGATCAAATACAAACAAATGATGATTTTTGACTTCCAGTCTGAGACTGAATGTAATATTGATGTAGTAATTATAGTAACCAACATAATTTTATGTAAAACCAACATGACGGATTCAATATGGCACCTAATACCGAAAATTACACGAAAAATGAGCAATTATGGATATTTCGCAGTGATTTCGCAGCGACTTTTTCTTACCGGAACACTATCGGTGGCTCATCATATAATAGAAAATTAACAACCTATCGTAACCTAACCAAACCTAACCTACTCCAACCAATAGAAAGGGAACTTAACCTAACAAAACTTAATGCATCATACACAACAGAAAGGAAAATTAATGTAATAAAACTTTAAGCGTCATAACTTACAAAGCACAAAGAGAGCATAATCTAACTTAATCTAATGCAAGAGATTCTAACCTAACTTAAGGCAGTTTAACCTAAATTAACCTAACTCAGCTTAATCTAACTTAGTCTAAGGTATATTAATCGAAAAAAACATAAAAGCTTCATAGCTTAGACAACAGAAGGGCAAATTATCTTAACCTAACAAAAAGCAGCTTAAAACTATTATAACATATTAATTTAGACAAAGCTAAAAGAGGGTACTAAAATAAAGTACACATATTTTCATTATTAATACTCATTATGCACACCCGGATATCGAATTGCTGCTTAATAAAACTTTAGAAATGCGCTATGATTCCTTAGATTGTGCTAGGTTAAGCTGCTTTTCTGTTGTGTAAGCTATGATACTTTAGGTTAGGATAGGTTAACCTGCCTCAGGTTAGGTTAAGTTTCCTTAGATAAGGTTAGGTGAAGCTGCCCTTCTTATGTAAGCTCTAATGCCTTAAGATATGTTAGCTTAACTTGCCTTCTCAATATCTAAGCTATGAAGCTTTATGTTTTTTTCAATTAAGATGCCTGAGGCTAAGATAAGTTAAGCTATATTAGGTTAATTTAGGTTAAATTGCCTTAAGTTAGGTTAGAATCTACTGCATTAGGTTAAGTTCTCTTTGTGCTTTGTAAGTTATGGCGCCTAAAGTTTTATTACATTAATTTTCCTTTCTGTTGTGTAAGGTATGATGTATTAAGTTTTGTTAGGTTAAGTTGCCTTTCTTTGGAGTAGGTTAGGCTTGATTAGGTTACGATAGGTTGTTAATTTCATTCTCAGCAGTCTCACTGCGAAATCTTCATAATTGCTCATTTTTCTTGTAATTTTCGGTTTTTGCGCCATATTGGATCCGCCATGTTGGTATTACACGACATTATGTTGGTTAATCTGATTATTACATCAATATAACATTTTGTCTCAGTTTTGGCTTAGAAATCATCATTTGTTTGTATTTTAACCTGATTTTTTTTGTTTCTAGTCGCCATATTGAGCCACCATCTTGTTTTTTTTTTTTTTGTTTTCAAAAGGGCCACATTGCATTTGAATGCTCACGTTGTGGCGTGTGAAAAGGGGATTGCCTCACATTGACGGCGTCATTTTGTGGCCTGCTACTTTCGCCCTCACATTGCGGCGCAATTTTGCAGCCCCTTATAATTTCTGAGAATGGATTAAGTGGATACTAATATTAAAAGAACTAAAGAAATTAAACATACATTCGCTCAGTTTTTCTTGGTAGAGTAATATGGGTAAGAGATAATTTTTTTGTACGTCTTTTTGGAAATAGTCTCTATTGGTTGTACAAATTTTGGGCACTATTCATTTTAAAATAAAAAGGATCTAACTTTAGCTAAAAAAAAAATGAAAAAACACTGAAGGGTTATGTAGTTGTTAAGGAAAATTTTGATATGGTACAACCCTTTTTTTTTTTCCTGAGAAGTAAGATAGGTGTACATTGAAACACTAGCCTTAAACAAGAAAAAATAACCGGTCAAGTGCAAGTTGAACATGCGCAATTAGTGTTCCGTACGTTGATTGCTTTTCAAATAAAAAAATTTTGTTACAGAGGTATAAAATGATCAGTGACTTCACAAAACACACCCCAAATGAGTTTTCAACAAAGTTTGTTTCCAATCTTTACTGAAATCTGACGACCTTGAAATTTTTGTTTTTTTTTATATACCAGATAAATTATTAAAAGTAATGCACTCGTAATAATTTTCGTTCAATCTACACCCCGTGGAGAATATTCCAGAATTTTTTCAAAATTTTTTTGGTAAGTACTTTTCGAGATAAAGCGGGTGGGACAGCGATTTTTCGCGATTTCTTAAAAATAATACAAAGAAAAGTGCGCGCAAGTATTACATTATATTTTTTACTCGTGTTTTCATAAGCTTTCATTTGACACCACACTCGATTACCTAATAAAAAAATTTTTTTTCACTTCCGATTTCACCGCCCAAAACTAACCCCTTAAGTCAAGATTTAACTTTCAAAACTACATGGCTCTGATGAGGCCATCAATTCCTATGTTATTGCCAAATTTCAACTTCCTATCACAAGTAGTTTCGGAGAAAATCGGGTGTGACAGACGGACAGACAGACGGACAGACACCGAAGTGATCTTATAAGTGTTCTGTACGGAACACTAAAAACTATCGCCAGATGGTATGTTTATTTATTTCATGTTATTTTTCAAATTTAATAAATAAATATCGGAACTTGCGTTTCTATCTTTTATAAAATATTTAAATTATGTTATATACATATACAGCGTATCCCAATATTCTGTATACATAAAGTTATTGTGGATTTTTGGGATAGAAATATGACCATTTAGTCCAAAATTTCGTAATTTTTTAGATACAGGCTGTCAAAGTTATACTTTTATTTTAGTTCAGGTTCTTAAGTAGCTTTCTTAACAATTGTATTATTTGTACAAAATTCGGTGCTAAGGGGTTTTCTGAGATGAGAAATCGAAATCAGCTTGTAGTTTTGTTGTAAATTGCACTGTGTATATACTTTTAAATTCTCATAACTTTTTTATAGCACTCTGTATAATATTTTTAATTAAATATTCGTATTTTCCGCCTTCCCCTGTCTAAAAAAGCTATCTTGGTAAATGTTGCTCCGAGCAATAATTTCTGAGATAATGGGATGTTCGTTTCCATTTTTTAATTCCATTGTCAAATTCGCAAATGCGTTCTTTCACACTTCATTCAGACTTAGGACAGGTCCAAAAGAATAGTCTTTGAAATTTGGAGCATACTTAAAGGCAAACAGGCTAACAACAATAACAAATTTAAAAACTAATGGGCCAACAACAGTAAGAATGTAAAAACCAACTGGTTAAGGGCATAAAAGATTACCCATAAATTGATAAATTCGAAAAAAGTTTAATCGCTTAACCGAGAAGGTATTGGTTTCACAATAAATGTTCAATATAGCCGCTACCTTCTTTAATGCATAAATTTTTGTACGTCTTTTTGTTGTACAAATTTTGAGCACTATTCATTTTAAAATAAAAAGAATCTAACTTTAGCTAAAAAAATGAAAAAACACTGAAGGGTTATGTAGTTGTTAAGGAAAATTTTGATATGGTACAACCCTTTTTTCCTGAAAAGTAGGATAGGTGTACATTGAAACACTAGCCTTAAACAAGAAAAAATAACCGGTCAAGTGCAAGTTGAACATGCGCAATTAGTGTTCCGTACGTTGATTGCTTTTCAAATAAAAAATTTTGTTACAGAGGTATAAAATGATCAGTGACTTCACAAAACACACCCCAAATGAGTTTTCAACAAAGTTTGTTTCCAATCTTTACTGAAATCTGAAACTTGAAATTTTTGTTTTTTTTTTATATAGTAGTAGTTATTATTAAAGGTAATGCACTCGTGATAATTTTCGTTCAATCTACACCCCGTGGAGAATATTCCAGAATTTTTTCAAAATTTTTTGATAAGTACTTTTCGAGATAAGGCGGGTGGACAGCGATTTTTCGCGATTTCTTAAAATAATACAAAGAAATGTGCGCGCAAGTATTACATTATATTTTTTACTCGTGTTTTCATAAGCTTTCATTTGACACCACACTCGATTACCTAGTAAAATTTTTTTTTTTTCACTTCCGATTTCACCCTCCAAAACTAACCCCTTAAGTCAAAATTTAACTTTCAAAACTACATGGCTCTGATGAGGCCATCAATTCCTATATTATTACCAAATTTCAACTTTCTATGACAAAATAGTTTCGGAGAAAATAGGGTGTGACAGACGGTCAGACACCGAAGTGATCTTATAAGTGTTTCATACGGAACACTAAAAAGATTTATTAATGATTCACTTAAAAGTTCTAACTTTTGCAGTTCTGTTATTACAAAAAACCTTAGCCTAATAGGTGGTTATTAATGATTAACTTAAAAGTTTGTAACATTCATTTTTTCCTAGATTTTAAGACCATATAATGTTACTGATTTTTCTCTTAATAATGTACTTATTTTCATTTTTGTATCGAGCGGTATATTGATCAGAAATTCTTAGCCGCTCGTTATATAGTGTGCTGTGCGGGTTTGCGACCGAATCTATCGATACGCCGGGATTGGTCAAATGTTTGTATCCGGAGTTTTGGTTCCGGCGTCGCCATATTACAGACAGAGTGCCCACGGCTTATTTAAGGGTCCGGAGGACACGAATCTTGGCTTAGTACCATCGAGCCGCCGCCAGGCTTAGAACACCGAGCCGCCGCCGGGCTTAGAACACCGAGCCGCCGCCAGGCAGTACCATCAAGCCGCCGAGAGGCTTAGTACCATCAAGCCGCAGAGGCTAATTTCCACCGAGCCGCAGTAGAGGCTTACGACAATATCTACGAGAGCCAAGTTAAGCACGAGTTTTTTTTATCATAAAGCCGTAGTGGGCGTTGTGTGTTTTTCTAAATGGAGTAGTTAAAGTAGGCTCTTCTCAAAAAGTGTGAAATCGGTTTTGTGTTGCATTGAAGGCCTAGAAGCCCATAGGAAGACCGTAAGTTACCAGAACATACATCAATAAATATATTCCCCGCAAATAAGTGTTTCAACAGCAATTTGAACTGAAAAATCGCGAAGTGAAAATCATGACTCTTCGATTTCGGGTGTAGTCAAGATTTAGTAGTAAAATCTCTGATTTAGGGACTCTAATTTATAAAAACTACTTTTAGGCTAGAATTCTTTTTTGTATTCCTTAAACTGCAAAGGTTGGAACTTTTATTTTAAATCATGAATAAATTCTCTTTTTTTGTTTGATTAAAGCTAGTGTCTCACTGAATACCTATTTTTCTTTTCAGGATAAGAAAAGTTGTACTAGTATAATTCTTTTTAGTAATATCCGTAAAACACTTCAGTATTTTTTCATTTTTTTAACTGAAGTTAGATCCTTTCTATTTTAAAATGAATGGTGCCCAAAAAATTTGTACGACTGAAGCTTTTTTAAAAAAATAGAAAATAATTCCAAAAAGACGTATAACAATTATCTCTTACCCATATTTCTCTACCAAGGAAAACTGAGCTAGTGTTTGTTTAATTTCTTTAGTTCTTTTAAAAATCATTATTCACTCAATTCATTCTCAGAAATTAAAAAAGAGGTTGCAAGAAAATTGTGCCCAAGCGTGGGAAAAAAAAACAATTTTCACAGGGTACAAAATGACGCCGCAAAAAGCGACCAATTAATATACACGGTACAAAATAACGCCTCAAAAATCGACCAAGTTTTAAGGTTACAAGTTCTAACTTTTGCAGTTCTGTTATTACAAAAAAACTTAGCCTAATAGGTGGTATTTCTAACTAAAGTCCTTAAATCAGGATTAAAACTTTGCTACACACGATGTTGAAGGTTCACGAGTTATCAGTTCAACACGATGTTAAATACACTTATCTGCGGGAAAATAGGTCTACTGATGTGTATTCTGGTGACTTACGGTTTTCCTACGAGCTTCTAGGCCTGTCCCGGTGGGGATGTTCAAAACACAGAAGTCTCCCCCTTTGTTACTTCAGTTCCCTTTGGGCTACAAACTTTTCTTTCGAGCTTCTAGGCCTTGAATTGAGCACTAAAACCGTGTTCACACTACTCCATCACTAATATAATCTATCAGTACGGCTACGTGATGAGAAGAGCCTACGACGGCTACTTGTTGGAAAAAAAAAACCTACTATGGCTTCATGTTGAAAAAAAACCCACTACGGCTTCATGTTGGAAAAAAGCCTAGTTTTCGACTTGGCTCTATGATGGAAAAAAAGCCTTGATCCATGCCATCCGGACCTTTAAATATTCCGTAAAAATTACGTCTTCAAGGTGGCTACTTTCCGGAAACAAATGTACAGCCAATCGACGAATTAGAAACAAATTAAATAAATCCGGCAGGAAACCAGCAACGCACACTGTAATATAAACGGCTTAGAAATCCGAGTGAACTACACTGCTTAAAAGTTAGTAAACACTGCTCGATATAAAAATGTAAAAAAAATGTAAATTATAATGAGAAAACTGTAACATAACATGATCTTAAAATCTAGGAAAAAATGAATGTTACAACGTTTCAACGAAAAAAAAAAAATTGACACTCTTAAATTTTTTTTTTTTTTTCGTTAATTCTATTTTTGGGTATGGGGGTGGCCGGGTGGCCCCGTTGACGCGAAAGGTCCCATTTATACTATATATATATATATATATATATATATATATATATATATATATATATATATATATATATATCTATATCTATATCTATATCTATATCTATATCCATTGTTGGATTACTAGCTCTTCTTCTCTAGATGAAGTGATTTTGACCTTTTTTGTTGTTTTATATTTGTGATTTATTTAATTCTATTAAAAGTGAAAAATCAATCGGCACGTTTGGAGCTGCAGCAACAACAAACAAAACGATTTTAAAATCAAATAAATAATCCTTTCTCCTGTCACACATTTACTATAAACAAAAATAACTACAATTCCTGATCAATTAATTTCGAATGGAACCTGTACCAATGTTCCTCTGGTGGCTCCCATTTAACTATTGGCTTATCACTAAAGGGTAATACACGCTTAAAAAAAATTAAATATTGATTCTTCATCAGAACAATATAATAAACCTGATACACGTATGCTCTGACTCCGCGGTCGTAAAAGTAACCTAACAAATTTAGGTTAAATTGTTTCTAATTCTAACCTTTTAAATTCATTCTGTTCTAAAATTCAGCAAATCGTCTATACGAAAGTTTGATACCAAACTTGTTTTAGTATAGTATCAAGATTCATTTAAAGTGTAGGCATTGAAAAAAAGATACTTTCTAATCCTAAAGAGAAATCAACATATGCTTTTTCTAATTGTAATCTACAATAACGTCATACTTGTAATTTACCTTGTTCTTAAAGAAACAGGTCTATTTATTTACTTATATGGCAGTTAACGTAAGGATGCGTTCCGTACACTATGAAAGTTCGTATCATCCGACATGACTTAATTGTAATAATGACTTAAATTGTAATAATTGAAAACTATGACGTAATTCTAGATCACTATTAAAAAGCATACAACATTTTAGTAATTAATTCAAATTAATTCATATTATTTTACGAACAGTTTTATATTTCCCGTGGTCAGTTACACCATTTTAAAACAGAATTTGTTAGAATCCTATTAATGCATGGTTAAAAAGTATATAATTCAATAAGGCATGCATAAAATAATTTGGTACTTTTTGTTATCGCCATTTTCAGAATATCGGTTCAAGTTCACCATTCCGAGAGAGATTAGGGAGCAACCGGTTATCCGATAGGCCTCGACCCAGGTTTGATTCAAAATTGTATTTTTTTTAGCTTGGAATTTGGACTTGGGGCATGTTTAGTGGCTTAATACACTATTGTAACTTTAGTTCTCTTATTGTTCTGATTGTTTTGTACTGTACTGTTTGCTTATCGTTATTTATATTTTTTTTTATATTTGCTAATACTTGCTTTCAGAATACTACAGCACGCTCCAGTGAGCGATTTGTTGCAGCGTCATTTAGGTAGGTTTTTTTACTTTCTGTATAATAAAAATGTCAGGTAAAGTAAGAATTCTCGTCCCATTTTAATGTTTTCTTCAACGCTTTATATTCTTTCCGGACGTTGTTTATGAGAATTTTAATTTGGATACCATATAAAATTGCTGTATTTTAAACTACCACGTACAATGATTCAATAGCTCTAATGTCACAAATATTTAGACAGCTATTACAAAGAACTTTTTGATTCTTTTTAGTGTTCCGTACGGAACACTTATAAGATCACTTCGGTGTCTGTCTGTCTATCCGTCTGTCTGTCTGTCACACCCTATTTTCTCCAAAACTATTTGACATAGAAAGTTGAAATTTCGCACTAATATAGGAATTGATGGCCTCTTCAGAGTCGTGTAGTTTTGAAAGTTAAATTTTGACTTAAGGGGTTAGTTTTGAGGGGTGAAAATCAGAAGTGAAAAAAAAAATTTTTTTACTAGGTCATCGAGTGTGATGTAAATGAAAGCTTGTGAAAACACGAGTAAAAAATATATATAAATGTTATACTTGCGCACACTTTTCTTTGTATTATTTTTAAAAAATCGCGAAAAAATCGCTGTCCCCCTACGTTATCTCGAAAAGCACTGGAATATTCTCTACGGAGTATAGATTGAACGAAAATTTTCACGAGTGCATTACCTTTAATAATTATTTGGTATATAAAAAAAAAAATTCAAGGTCATTAATTTTCAGTAAAGATTGGAAACAAACTTGTTGAAAACTCATTTGGGGTGTGTTTTGTGAAGTCACTGATCATTTTATACCACCGTAATAATTTTTTTTTTTATTTTAAAAGCAATTAACGTACGGAACACTAATTGTGCAAGTTCAACTTGCACTTGACCGGTTATTTTTGTCTTAACATTATCGATCTGTTTAATTAACTTACTTTAGATCGTTATTGCACAGCCAAACAGTTATTACGGTATATAATTTTAATGAAGCTAGACACCAAAAAATCTTTTTAGCGCTGTCGGAATATCTGCCATAGTACTTATAAGCTGTGCGAGAGAATTAACACCAGTTTTCTGTTAACTTTTTAACGTATCTTACAGAAAGAGAATATTTTCTTCCTGCTGGAAATGCGCCACAGTTCAGCCGATACCTAAAATAGGCAAGAAGACCTTGCCAAATATCTACCGACCAGTCGCACCGAATTCAATAATATCAAAAGTCATGGAAAAAGCTATCACTCAGCATCTTCTAAAATATTTTGAGGATTTAACATTATTAATAACCTTTCGTAACCATAGATCAATAAGAGCTCTTTTAACCTATGTAACACATATTTAGAACAAAGTAATTAAACACTTTGGAGAATCTCGAGCGGTCGCTTTTGATATATCCAAGGCATTCGACTGTGACACGATGGATTGTTGGCTAAGCTACGCTTTTTCTGGTATATCTGAAAAGTTTTATTTATGGCTCTTATGTGTTCTCAAAGAGCGTTCTTTACGAGTGGCTGTCGACCGATTTCTTTCTAACACCTTCACTATCAGTGCCGATGTGCCCTAGACTTCCATATTGTCTCCTACTTTCTGTATTACATTAACGATCTGCTGAAAAAGACCAGGAATCCAATCTACAGCTTTGCAAATGACAATACGGTTATCTCTTCATTTACTTTAAATCCTCGAACATCGGCCTCTCAGGCAAATATCTACAGCCAGGAGGAAGTCGTGATAGTAACCAAATACCGAGGCGGTAATGTTTTCTAGAATAATTAACGTTGCTGAACCCAACATACACTGCGCCGCAAAATTAACGCATAATTTTAAAAATCGAAAAATCGACTTTATGAAATTTTTTAAAGCGACGCCAATGGTTCTTAATCAGGTCTTTATGATATATTTAAAATGTAGAAGTATGGAGTAGATAAAAAGCAGTATTTGTTTACAATACAGAACAAATGGTAAATAAACAAAATTCCATAAAATTGCAATTTGGCCTATGTGTGTTAAATTTGCTTCTACGCTTGTATTGGCAACGTTCAACGTTTGTAGTGTTAAAATGGCCCAAAATGCCCGTGAAAATAGGAATCTTTCGCCTGAGGAATGTGCTGTTGCCATAGCGCTTGTAGAAGAAGGCTTGTCCCAAGTTCAAGTGGCACTTCGTCTTGGAGTGACACAATCTACTGTGTCCAGGATACTGGAACGATTTCGGGAGACCAACAGCAATCAAAGAAGACCTGGACAAGGTCGCCATAGGGTGACAACAAATAATCAAGACCGATTTTTGAGATTGCAGGCAATACGAACTCGGTTTGTTACGACCACATCACTGCAGCAAGAATTTTCCCGCAGGTATAATTACCGTATTAGTAGAGATACAGTGCGAAGAAGGTTGGCAGAAGTCGAAGTTACTCCCTATCGAGCCGCAACTGGTCCCCTTCTAACTGCAGATCATCGAAGGCAGCGTCGTCAGTTTGCACAAGAACATCAAAATTGAGGATACCGCGAATGGGGCAATGTATTGTTCAGCGATGAGTGTAGATTTTGCCGTTTTAGTGATGATCGCCGTAGAAGAGTATACCGACGTCCTGGCGAGCGATATGCCCAATGCAACATTGTCGAAACAGTAAGCTATGGTGGGGGATCTGTTATGGTGTGGGGTGGCATTAGTTTGGAGGCCCGTACAGAATTGGTTATAATTCAGGGAGGTCGTTTAACAGCTGATCGATACATAACGGACATTTTAGAACCACATGTGATACCATATGCCCCCTTTATCGGACAAGAATTTTTATTTATGCACGATAATGCACGCCCGCACGTCGCTAGAGTGGTACAAGATTACCTCCAGGACGTGGAAATTGCAACATTACCTTGGCCAGCAAGAAGTCCTGACCTTAACCCTATCGAACACTTGTGGGACAATCTAAGTCGAAGTGTTAGAGCCTTACTGCCTCCACCTAGGGACCTAAATGAGCTTTCAGTAAGGTTGACGGAAATGTGGGATGATATGGATCAGGATACAATTAGAAACCTGATTTTAAGTATGCCTAGAAGATGTAAAGCAGTAATCAGGGCAAGAGGAGGCAATACACGTTATTGATTTATTTTTTCTATTGTAATATCATTTATTTTTTTAACAATTTCTAAAATAAAATTTTTGTGTAATTGTCATTTTTTCAATATTGTTAGAAAATACTGCTTTTTATCTACTCGATATTTACACCGAGTCTAAAAACATTGAAAAGATATCATAAAGACACAATTTAAATCCATTGGCGTCGGTTAAAAAAAATATATAAAGTCAATTTTTCAATTTTTAAAATTATGCGTTAATTTTGCGGCGCAGTTTAGTTATGTCGGGACACCCCATTTATTGTCACTCAATTACCTGGGCGTTAATTTGGGAGCAAATATGTCCTAGCGTGAACATGTTGCAAGCATAGCAAAGAGAGCTTCTCAAAACCTGAGAATATTATTTCGAACTAGAACGCTTTATATTCCACAACTGTTAATTCTGTACAAAGATCAAAATGGAATACGGGTCCCATGCTTGAGGCTCTGCTTCCAAACATACACTGCATTTGTCGGATTCTATTCAGAATAGAGCTGTTCCCTTGATTGGAGACCCGGAACTGGCCGAATGAATCTTGATTCATTAGAACATCGAAAAAACAGTTGGCGATTTGAGTCTGTTCTACAAGTTTCTTCATGGCTCAATTTCTTCCAGAGCGATGCATGCTAGAAATACACGTCACGCTACTACTTCACATCCGTATGAGGTTCTTCTTATTACTCCTCGTACAACCCTTTTCAAGCAGTCTTTTCTATGAAGAATCTCATTCCTTTGAAATAATTTGTCCACGACTGTGTGTCCGACCGAGTACAATTTACAGCCATTCAAGACCAACATGAATCGCTTTTTCCACACACGTGTCGCTCCTATAGCGCTTTAGGGATTTCCCTGCAGCACGTGTGCTAGACCCATAAAAAAATATATAATATAAAATTATCGGCCTCAGAAGGTAGTTTTATTATTTGAATAAGACTGAAATAGCATTATTCGAAAGAACAATCGGAACTAGGCTTAAATGAAATCTCCATGGCGCACCCGATGATGCATATATCTCACGATACTCTGTCCCACCACACTCTCTATATGATTCAATCCACTTAATATATGATCTGTTCATTTCCATTGCTAAAACCTGTTTAATAAGCCGATTGGGACAAAGTCGGCTACAGGCCTGTGTAATTCGTGAACCTTCTCCTTACTATATACTAAATCCGGAAATATAGCCGGATTCAATGACCCTCATAGCAGAAGCTCTGCCAAAGAGTTACAGTAGTATTTTAAGAACAGCGTAGGTATTCCATTATTTATATATAAGTCTTTAATGAATCACACCAACGAGTAAACGAATGACAGGAGAGATAAACACAATCAGCTTTGATAGATAACCTTGGTACTTACAAAGTACTATAGTAATTTACTGTATTGAGTAATTTTTGTAACAGTTCTCAAAGTGAGAGTATCAGTATAATCATATTGTTAATGCCATTTGTTGTGTTTGTTAAAAATTTGCAGATGTGTATGTGAATGTGTTTTGTGGCGTTAGTAGAAACCAATTAACCAGCATGTTACTTCATTCTTTTATATTCCAATTTTCAAAATTTTGTTGCATTAGAAGTTGCTATTTTGTTGCATTATAATTAAACTATTAAAAATTATTTTTGTCTTAATCATTGCATTTTTTATTTTATTATTATTTCCTTTCTCTTTTTTCCGTTTTTTCCTTCTTATTTTCTACTTATTTTAATTTTTTTCTTTCTTTTCTTTCGGTTTTTTTTTTTATTTATTTTATTTCTGGGATTATTAAAGCTTATTTATTTATGTGACTATAAATTTGTAAACAGTCTAATTTCTTAACGTAAAGATTAAACAAAGTTTCTATTAATATTTTATTTTCGCTTGCGTTGTGAATATATAGAGAAAATAGTACACTGTAGATATATTTAGTGCAAGTAGACAATAAATTAAATGGACGTTGAGCTAAAACCTTCAAGTAAACTTTAATGAAAGGAACTGATGTCTGTTTACTATACCATGAATAATCAGGAAAATACTTAAAGATGAAGACAAAACCACAAGAAAATTAAAAAAGTTTCTCAGTGCTGATGGGATTCGAACCGAGTAAACGCTTCTGCCCTTTACTAACTAAGCCACAACACCCGCGTAGCTTGGCCTGCCAGTCCGAGTTTCTGTTCTGTTCGCAATCGTGGATTCGAATTCCACCGGACCGAGAAAATTTTTTAAATCTCTTGTAATTGTGTCTTTACCTTCAACTGTTTTCCTGATTATCAAAGGAATTAAGATTGGTTCTCGACTGAGGTCGGGGCAACGACGAAACAAATCTACGACTAAGGACTATATCCTTAGATCGTGGGTTTGAACCCCCCAGCACTGAGAAACTGAGATTGTTCGTGGTTTCAATACCCTAAACCGATATCATTTTCTATCTTTAAAGCTTTTTTTGTATGATTTACATACTTCTTAACGTGTATTATACAGACCCGTGACGGCACGAAACAGTAAAAATGGAGGTTCCAGGTTTGGGCTTATTTACTTGCGATGCCAATGCGCGTGGCGTCACGGGAAGACTACTTCTAATTGTGGTACAATATTTTGTTATATAAGTTCGGGAAGTTATATCTATAACACTGATCTACAAAAAAAAAAATTTTTTCTTTCACAAGGGCTAAATTAACGGAATATATTTATCTTTTCCATGCTGAGTTTAAATATGTTCTCAGATTTTATCTATCAGGCAGAGTTTTTTTGTGGCACGTGTTTTAAAGTTTTAAAATAATTAGTACTTACAAAACACTGAATAATAAATACACGGCTAATTTTGTCTAACCTAAAAAGTTTTATATGA
Organism: Pachyrhynchus sulphureomaculatus; assembly: GCA_019049505.1. Lineage (NCBI taxonomy): Eukaryota > Metazoa > Arthropoda > Insecta > Coleoptera > Curculionidae > Pachyrhynchus > Pachyrhynchus sulphureomaculatus. The sequence goes on from CM032456.1 coordinate 16,595,208, forward strand.
TGATTTTCGGTCATATTTTGTCTTCGGGATGTCTCTTTTCATGGTCCAGCAGTAGTCGGCTAGCATACTGGGACTCCATTTGCCTTGGTACCTCTTTTCCATAGTAGAAATCTGCTGATGAGAACGCTCACATGCTCATCAGAGACAGCCCCAAGATTTTCAGGGAAGAAGTCTACGTGGGAGTCTAAGAAGTGAATTTTTAAGGACATGTTCTTTGTATGAATTCAGAAGATCACTCACTATTTCACGATAGTTTTCTTCTTTATTATTACCAAGAAATCCACAACAGATTTTTTTGAATGATTTCCACGCTGCTTTTTCCGGTGGATGTAACAGTTCGTCAAAATGTTCATCATCCGATATTAATGATCTTATTTGGGGCCCTATAAAAATTCCTTCCTTCAATTTTGCGTCACTTATTTTAGGAAATTTAGATTTCAAATACATAAATGCTACAGAACCGTTATCCATTTTTTTTACAAAATTTTTTATAAGCCCCAGTTTTCTGTGCAAAAATACACCTTTTTGGGATCCACTAATGGGGTATTTGATACATTTTTATGCCCAGGAATAAGAAACTCACGTTTAGGCTATCCCATTCACACAAGAAACAGCAGAATTTCGTGTATCCAAGTTGCAAACCTAACAATAAAGCTAAAACCTTCAAATCACCACAGATATTCCAATTATATTTAGTATACTGAATTTTTTCTAACAGCAATTTCATATTTTTATATGTCTCCTTCATATCACTGGCATGCGCGACAGGTATTGTTGATAACACAGGGTAACAAAAAAATATTTTTGTTTTGGTGCCTGGGATTTTAGAGCTGATTTTAACTATATTTGGGACGCTAAATCTATACATGCAATCCGTTTTTTCTCTATCAGCTCTACTTTTTTAGATACATCAACTTGTCTACCAATGTGGTTTTTATTCAGTATATTCATTTATGAGAGTTCTAAAATTATTATATATTCATTAATGTAGGTACAATGGTTTTATTGTCAGTCTGTAATTGAGTAAATTCCAGGTAAATCTATAAATAGTGGAACCATTGCCTATCAGGTACCTGAACTGACCCTTTTAATCACCTAACTCGGGTAAGTCTCGTCAGTTTGTGCGTTCTTACTAATGAGAGTAGATCGAATTCGGCGTGTTATTTTATGTTAAGAAAAGAGTGTTTTTGTGTTATTGAACAGAATTAAAATGAGTTCAGGTTCCAGTTCAAGAAGAAGTTGTGTAAATCAACCTGATGTGTTTTGCTATATATGCGGAGAATACATGTTTCAACAAAACAGACAAAAAACTATTACTGACTTTGTAAAGCGAGCGTATCTTGGATACTTTGAAGTTAAGCTTGGTGATCAGGACAAAACGTGGGCCCCGCATCTCGTATGTAAAACTTGTACAGAGCATATACGGCAGTGGACTACCGGGAAAAGAAAATGTCTAAAATTCTGCGTACCAATGGTTTGGAGAGAACCAAAAAACCACTTCAATGATTGTTATTTCTGTTTAGTAAATACTAATGGAATCAATCGAAATAACCGCAGTAAGTGGACTTATCCCAATTTAGACTCGGCAATACGCCCTATCCCGCACTCAGATGAAATACCGATTCCAACATTTCATCAGCTATCACATATCTCTGATGACGATATTTTCCCTCTGATCGCTCTTCTGATGCTAATAAAAGTTCTGGTGCTAATGAAACTAACAGTGACTATGAGGGGACGTCATCAGTTCCTCAACGCTTCAATCAAAATGGAACAACGAACCAAAATTACTTTTTACCGTACAAGAGAAAAAGATCTGCTACCATTCTTTTCTCAAGAAGACAATCTTGTATTTTGTCACGAAATTAGGGGACTCATGAAAGAAATGGGACTTTTTGAATATATTCCAGATGATTGGCGCCTATTTATTGACAGTTCAAAGCGAAGTTTAAAATGTGTCCTTCTACATAATGGGAATAAATATGGTTCAATACCACTAGCTCACTCAACGAACCTGAAAGAAGAATATAATACCATAGCTTTGGTCTTGCAGAAGATAAAGTATTACGAACATCAATGGATGATTTGTGTAGACTTAAAAATGGTAAACTTTCTTCTTGGGCAGCAAAGTGGTTACACGAAATATCCGTGTTTCTTGTACCTCTGGGATAGTAGGGACAAAACACACCACTGGGTTAGAAAAGATTGGCCTCAGAGAGGAAACATGGACGTTGGGGAAAAGAATGTCATTAACGACGCTTTGGTTGAAAGAGAAAAAATCATACTTCCTCCGTTACATATAAAGTTGGTCTTAATGAAGCAATTTGTAAAGGCTCTTGATAAGAATGGGTCTTGTTTTGCATATATAGGGGTAAAAATGCATCAGTTGAGCACAGAAAAACTCAAAGCAGGAATATTTGACGGCCCACAAATAAGACAATTAAGGATCCTGCCTTCATAAATTCAATGAATCAAGTTGAACGAGAAGCTTGGACATCATTTGTTGCAGTTGTAGAAAATTTTCTAGGCAAACATAAAGCTCAAAACTATGTTGAAATGGTTAACAAGATGCTTAATAGTTTCAAATCCTTAGGGTGCAATATGAGTATTAAAATACACTATTTACACAGCCACTTAGACCGTTTTCCAGAAAATTTAGGAGACATGAGTGAGGAACAAGGTGAAAGATTTCACCAAGATATTAAAGTTATGGAGGACCGCTACCAAGGAAGATGGGACATGCACATGATGGCAGATTACTGCTGGAGTTTAAAAAAGGACTGTTTAAAAAAACATTCAAGAATGTCGCGGAAAAGAAGCTTTCCAAGTGTTGAGTGACTATTTCATTTCTTCAATGTTTTTTTTTTGTTTGTAAGTACGACATAATATTGTATTTTGTATAACTAAAATAAAAATTTCGTATCTACTTTTGTTTACTACACTTACGGATTTGAGTTACAATAATGTAACTTATATTTCTCTAAAATTGTATATCTTAAAAATTTGAGCTCCTAGGTACAAATGAATACGTTATTTGAATTCAGGACATCAAATTGATATAGAATCAGCTCAAAAAACCTCGACACCAAAACAGCTGTTCCCCTGTGTAATTCATTCCCATTATGGAGTAGTACAGCCTTCAAACTGAGTTTCGATGAGTCTGTGAACAATCGCCACTGATCTGGCTGGTGTTGATATCCAAGAGTCTCCATTACTGCACAAACATCATTATAAATACTACATGGCTTTTTTTAGAGAATAGTCACTGAAATCACTATGGCGTCTACGATAAACGCATATCCTTGTATCTTTTTGGAGTAGATTCCAACCTTTGAGCCTTAAAAGCTCAGCTGACTGTTTAGACAAATTTAAATCCCGTACATATAAGATCATTAAGATCTCCTTGAGATAAAAAGTGGGGTTCTGATGAACTACTTGCTTCAAATGTAGGGTTACTTATCTCGCTTTTTCCGTCTTCAGTTTGAACTGGGTCGGAGTTATCAGTCCTGAAATCTAGAAACTTTGATACAGGATACTCTTCACTATGTGGCACAGGTCTATTTGCAGATGCCAAATTGGGGTACTTAACTGTATATTTTGTTTTAGACGTAATTCCTTTAATGTTAATTAAGCAGAAATAACAATCAGTTAAATGGTCCTTCTGTTCTCTCCAAATCATAGGGACTGAAAACGGCATATAATCAGTACCATTTTTCCAACTAATGAGAACCTAACACATGATACATGATACACAGCATAAATTTGGGGCCCAGTCTTTATCAAAATCACCAGCTTTATACTCAAAAATAAAGCTCATTTTTTCACAAGCGGTGTAAAATTTCGCCTCTGAGACTTGAAGGTCAGTTCACCACACACGTAGCAGAAATTGTTTGATTGATTTACACACTTTCTTGGCATTTTGAAACGTTTATAAAGAAAACTTACAGATAAAAACAATAAACAGCACAAAAATAAGTAGGTACACTTGTTACCAAGACTCACTACAATTACAATACTGGTTACTGGCCCTCTGCTTGCTAAAAAAGTGCAATATTTGTACAAGATACGACAGGTTTGAACATCATTAAGCCTGGACCGAGTTAAAACATGTTTCAACATGAATAAGTCTGCCTGGTGCCAAATTATTCTGAATACAAATTGCCACTCTATATTTACAAGAATTATAACAATGAAATCCTAATATAGAGAAGTATATTACACAAAAATGATTGTCACAAGAAAACTATGCCTGATAGAAGAAATCTGATAACATATTTGAATTCAGCATAAAAAACTGAACTAGAGTCTCTATTCAGTTTCCTTGTGAAAAAAATCATGTTGACCAGCGTTACCTTTTTAGTTTAACAGGTGGTTTGTTTAATGTAATATGGTGTGGCAAATAAAGCAAAACGCATCCTGTTTGGAATATCTTGCTCCCGTGACTTTATTCATTAGATTACACAGGGGAACAGCTGTTTTGGTGTCGAGGTTTGTTGAGCTGATTCTATATCAATTTGATGTCCTGAATTCAAATAACGTATTCATTTGTACCTAGGAGCTCAAATTTTTAAGATATACAATTTTAGAGAAATATAAGTTACATTATTGTAACTCAAATCCGTAAGTGTAGTAAATAAAAGTAGATACGAAATTTTTATTTTAGTTATACAAAATACAATATTATGTCGTACTTCAAAAAAAAAAAACATTGAAGAAATGAAATAGTCACTCAACACTTGGAAAGCTTCTTTTCCGCGACATTCTTGAATGTTTTTTTAAACAGTCCCTTTTTAAACTCCAGCAGTAATCTGCCATCATGTGCATGTCCCATCTTCCTTGGTAGCGGTCCTCCATAACTTTAATATCTTGGTGAAATCTTTCACCTGGTTCCTCACTCATGTCTCCTAAATTTTCTGGAAAAACGGTCTAAGTGGCTGTGTAAATAGTGTATTTTAATACTCATATTGCACCCTAAGGATTTGAAACTATTAAGCATCTTGTTAACCATTTCAACATAGTTTTGAGCTTTATGTTTGCCTAGAAAATTTTCTACAACTGCAACAAATGATGTCCAAGCTTCTCGTTCAACTTGATTCATTGGATTTATGAAGGCAGGATCCTTAATTAATTGTCTTATTTGTGGGCCGTCAAATATCCCTGCTTTGAATTTTTCTGTGCTCAACTGATGCATTTTTACCCCTATATATGCAAAACAAGACCCATTCTTATCAAGAGCCTTTACAAATTGCTTCATTAAGCCCAACTTTATATGTAACGGAGGAAGTATGATTTTTTCTCTTTCAACCAAAGCGTCGTTAATGACATTCTTTTCCCCAACGTCCATGTTTTCTCTCTGAGGCCAATCTTTTCTAACCCAGTGGTGTGTTTTGTCCCTACTATCCCAGAGGCACAAGAAACACGGATATTTCGTGTAACCACTTTGCTGCCCAAGAAGAAAGTTTACCATTTTTAAGTCTACACAAATCATCCATTGATGTTCATAATACTTTATCTTCTGCAAGACCAAAGCTATGGTATTATATTCTTCTTTCAGTTTCGTTGAGTGAGCTAGTGGTATTGAACCATATTTATTCCCATTATGTAGAAGGACACATTTTAAACTTCGCTTTGAACTGTCAATAAATAGGCGCCAATCATCTGGAATATATTCAGAAAGTCCCATTTCTTTCATGAGTCCCCCTAATTTCGTGACAAAATACAAGATTGTCTTCTTGAGAAAAGAATGGTAGCAGATCTTTTTCTCTTGTACGGTAAAAGGTAATTTTGGTTCCTTGTTCCAGTAAATTTTTGTCATTCAACCTAGAAGCCAGTACTTCAGAAGCTTTTTTCGATAAATTGAGATCCCTGGTGAGATCATTTAATTCATTTTGATTGAAGCGTTGAGGAACTGATGACGTCCCCTCATAGTCACTGTTAGTTTCATTAGCATCAGAACTTTTATTAGCATCAGAAGAGCGATCAGAGGGAAAATATTCGTCATCAGAGATATGTGGTAGCTGATGAAATGTTGGAATCGGTATTTCATCTGAGTGCGGGATAGGACGTATTGCCGAGTCTAAATTGGGATAAGTCCACTTACTGCGGTTATTTCGATTGATTCCATTAGTATTTACTAAACAGAAATAACAATCATTGAAGTGGTTTTTTGGTTCTCTCCAAACCATTGGTACGCCGAATTTTAGACATTTTCTTTTCCCGGTAGTCCACTGCCGTAAATGCTCTGTACAAATTTTACATACGAGATGCGGGGGCCCACATTTTGTCCTGATCACCAAGCTTAACTCCAAAGTATCCAAGATACGCTCGCTTTACAAAGTCAGTAATAGTTTGTCTGTTTTGTTGAAACATGTATTCTCCGCATATATAGCAAAACACATCAGGTTGATTTACACAACTTCTTCTTGAACTGGAACCTGAACTCATTTTAATTCTGTTCAATAACACAAAAACACTCTTTTCTTAACATAAAATAACACGCCGAATTCGATCTACTCTCATTAGTAAGAACGCACAAACTGACGAGACTTACCCGAGTTAGGTGATTAAAAGGGTCAGTTCAGGTACCTAATAGGCAATGGTTCCACTATTTATAGATTTACCTGGAATTTACTCAATTACAGACTGACAATAAAACCATTGTACCTACATTAATGAATATATAATAATTTTAGAACTCTCATAAATGAATATACTGAATAAAAACCACATTGGTAGATAAGTTGATGTATCTAAAAAAGTAGAGCTGATAGAGAAAAAAAACGGATTGCATATATAGATTTAGCGTCCCAAATATAGTCAAAATCAGCTCTAAAATCCCAGGCACCAAAACAAAAATATTTTTTTGTTGCCCTGTGTTATCAACAACCTATTTTAAAATTGTAACACGGATGATATGTTGATTAGGATAATAAATATTTTTAATGCTTCAGATAGTAGATTGCGATATATTTAAGAGAACCTTCCAATATACAGATTTTTCCTTTAATGGATAATACTGGTCAGTCAATAAGTTTTGAAAGGGGAAATAAAACAAAATGAATTAATTAGTCGAAATACATTTATTCTTGAGTATAATCTCCTTTAGGCTCAATACATTTTTCCAGCGATGTTCTAATCTATTTAACCCATCTCTGAAGTGGTTTTCCGGAAAACTTTCAAAATATTCATCTACGGATGCTATCATCTCATCATTTGTTGAAAAACGGTTCCCACATAGAAATCTTTTGAGATTTGGAAACAGATGGAAGTCAGGCGATGCCAGATCTGACGAATAGGGTGGACGTTCCAACAATTCGTAATTTAATCCGACCAGTTTTGCCATTGCCAAAGCACCTCTGTGAGCAGATGCATTGTCATGATGAAAGATGATTTTTTCTTCTGCAAACCGGGCCTTTTATCAAGAATTTTCTCATCCAGCCGATCCAAAAGGTGGCAATAATACTTTCCTGTGATTGTTATATCGGTTTGAAGGTAATCAATTGACAAAATTCCTTTTGTATCCCGGAAAACTGATAATTTTTTTGGACTCTGACGACTTTGGCTGCTTTGGAGCTGAACAACCGGGCTCAGTCCACTGTGCGGTTTGTCCTCGCTGTTCAGAATCATACTGGTAGACCCAAGTCTCATCCATAGTTACAAATCGACGCACAAAATCAGTTTTATCTTTGTGAAACGAGCCAAATGTTGTTTACAATGTTTCTCTTTAGTGCGTTTTTGTTAAGATATTAGCAAATACGGCACCCATTTTGTGAATATCTTTCTCATATCCAAAACGTTACTTAAAATCTTATGTACTTATCCATGTGAGGTGCCTATAACCTCAGCTAAATTATCGACGGTTAATCGACGATCTTCCATCTCCCTATCTTGTACTTGCACAACAGTTTCCTCAGTTATTGCAGTTTTTGGACGTCCTTAACGTGGATCGTCATTGACGCTGATACGACCACGTTTAAAATCTAGAGTCCATCTATAAACAATTGGAAATGAAGAAACAGACTCTTTTAACATTTTCACTAACTGCATGGATTTCAGTTGCTAATAAAACGTCGAAAACAAAGAATTTTATCACTGCACGATATTCGATTTTCTCCATTTTTAAAAAATACTCAAACACGTCTACTTTAACCACCTGATAAACAATGAATAACTTGACAGATCGACTTGAAATTTTGGGGTGTGCTCATATGCCAGATGATGTTTCAAAATGGTGTTCAATATTTAGTTCAAGTGATGCTCCATAGGTGTCGCTTCCAAAACTTATTGACTGTCCTGATACAGCAAATTGTAAGTGTAATTGTATTTACCTATTACTTTAAATTAATTCAGAATAAATTTATGAATTTTGATAGTGCGTCACATAAGGTGAATTGAAAAAGAATTTTATAATAAAAACTGGTGAATATAGGCAGTAGTTTTTTATCTAACTGCGATCTTACGTACTTATCTAGTGAAAATATTAGTTTCCTTCGTCCTCATAAGTCTATTTTCTTTTTTAATTTTAACTTTAATCTAAGTAACAATAATATAATGAATTTATTGTTGTTACTAAGTATATAGCTATTCAAATGATAGACTAGGATCAGCTTTTTGTTAATGATATAAATGGCATTGTAGAATTAATTTAATTAATAATTCTTGTCGAAAAAACCTTATTCTTGACTATTATTTCCATACACACACAAAATCTGAAAATTTTATATCATCGCTCTTACACTAATATCTGCCTTATGAAGTTTGTAATGTAAACAGGATGCTTTTTTTCTTCTTGATGTGCTTGTGTACTTTTTTCCTATAATGTTTCTGGTCAATTATTAGACAGGATTGGATCCAGTAGTTTTTATAATAATGCTATTATATATACGGTGGCGTGCAAAAGTTTCCGGCCAGTGACATTTCGTACTCTAATTTATTTGAAAAAAAAAGCTAATGATTTTTAATCATTATGAGATGTGAATATGAGATATAGGAAACAAAATAATATAGTAAAAGAATATTATTTATGTTTGTGAATATATTTATTATTATTATTCTTATATTTATATATGCAGAAGTTTCCGACCACATAATATACATTGACGCAGTAGGACGTTTCAAAGACGTATTTACGAATAATAGCGCGTTGAATGTTCACATTTAGTTCATAAAAGGTCGTGGGAGCATAAACATGGTTCGGCATATGCAAATCCAAATTCGTGAGAGAGTAATAAAATTTTCAAAAGAAGGAAAGTCTTCTCGTGAGATTGCTTCATTATTATCGATAGGTAAATCAACCGTGAACGATATTGTAAAATACCGTTGTGGATATGGTTTAAAAGATCGTCCGCGTAATGGAAGACCAAGAAAAACGTCTAAAACAGTAGATCGTATCATTAAACGCAAAATGAACTGCGGATGTCAAGAAAACTGCTGCCGAAATTGCACGCGAGCTGTAGGATGAAAACCTAGCTAATGTTAGTCGTAGTACTATGACACGAAGACTACATGATGTGGGTCTTTTTGGCCGTATAGGTATTAAAAAACCATTAATCAGTAAAAAGAATAAGAAGACCCGAGTACAATTTGCCAAAGATCACCTAAATTGGACAATCAAAGATTGGAAAAAAGTAGCTTTCTCAGACGAATCTAAATTTAATCTTTTTGGAAGCGATGGTAGACAACATGTACGACGTCCTATTGGTACGAAAAATTATGTTCGGTACCACATTCCTACTGTAAAACACGGTGGAGGAAGTGTGATGGTTTAGGGAATTTCCTCTGCACAAGGAGTCGGTACATTGATCGTGATCAACGGAAATATGAACGCTGATATTTACAAGGACATTTTAGAAAACAATTTGTTATCATATGCTGAAGAAACATTGCCGCAGAATTGGATATTTCAGCAGGATAATGACTCCAAACATACATCCAAGTTGTTTAAAACAGTGGTTTTCCGCTTCAAATGTGAGAGTTGGCCATCTCTAATCACCGGATTTGAACCCAATAGAACACTTATGGGAAACGCTAGATCGTCAAGTTCGAAAGCATACATATTCAAATAAAGCCGCATTATTCAAATCATTGAAGGAAGAATGGGATAAAATTTCACCTGCTTGTATTAATCGATTAATTGAGTCAATGCCACATCGTTGTGCGGCTGTTATCGCTGCAAAGGGTATGGCTACAAAATATTAACATAAAAATATAATTTAAGTCTATTATAGAGCATATGGACTAATAATTTTTCTTGTAGTACAAAGTGGCCGCAAACTTTTGCACATACACCTTCTTTTTATAGCAAAATTATGGATGAGGGTTCTTAATAGGGTTTAGGTTGGTGCAACGTAGCTAAATTAATTATTTATTATAATATTTATAAATCTTTTTGTATTGTATATTTTAATTAAAATACTGATACTGTTAGGTTTTTTCCAATATATACAAGTTATGTTGTTATCCTTTTTCGCATTTCATAGATCAATAAATTTTTCTTTCATTTATTTCATCGCGATTGGCCCTCATAATGAGACACTTTGATTGGACAAGAACGTGACGCCATCTTTCATTGGAAACGTTAAATTACCTTTAAATTATTAGTATGATAGTAAGTGGAAGTACGAATATTTTTTCGCTAATATTGGAACTAATTACATAAAAAAATTTACTTACAGCACATCATCTTTAAAATTTGCTGTGTACAGGCTTAAGTTACTCACAGAAGGGCACCAAAATGAGGAGTCTAGTTTTTTTAATTGTCCCTAATTACCTCATTTTCTCCTCAATTTATAACCTAATTTTTTTGTGTTAAAGTTTCGGTAATTTTTTTAAGAATATTTATGCTTATAGACGGTATAAGTCTAATCGTGTTGATACCGAGTGATGTAGTTTTGTACCATTGCATGTCGAGATAATGTCAACCAAATAGGACCTACACTTTAACGTAGTGGTACTCTCGCAGCCTACTTTTTAGTGTTCCGTACGGAACACTTATAAGATGACTTCGGTGTCTGTCTGTCCGTCTGTCACACCCGATTTTCTCCGAAACTATTTGTCATAGAAAGTTGAAATTTGGTAATAATATAGGAATTGATGGCCTCATCAGAGCCATGTAGTTTTGAAAGTTAAATTTTGACTTAAGGGGTTAGTTTTGGGGGGTGAAATCGGAAGTGAAAAAAAAAATTTTTTACTAGGTAATCAAGTGTGGTGTAAAATGAAAGCTTGTGAAACACGAGTAAAAAATATATATATAATGTAATACTTGCGAGCACTTTTCTTTCTATTATTTTTAAAAAATCGCGAAAAATCGCTATCCACCCGCCTTATCTCGAAAAGTACTTATCAAAAAATTTTGAAAAAATTCTGGAATATTCTCCACGGGGTGTAGATTGAACGAAAATTATCATGAGTGCATTACTTTTAATAATTTGTCTGGTATATAAAAAAAAACAGAAATCTCAAGGTCATCAATTTTCAGTAAAGATTGGAAACAAACTTTGTTGAAAAAACTCATTTGGGGTGTGTTTTGTGAAGTCACTGATCATTTTATACTTCCGTTACAACATTTTTTATTTTAAAAGCAATCAACGTACGGAACACTAATTGCGCAAGTTCAACTTGCACTTGACCGGTTATTTCATAATCATCTTCAATTTCTTTGTGATAAACATTTCACACCCATCGATAATTTTAACTTATATATCGACATATCGGTAGATATTGATAACTGTCGGTAGTTATGTTTCAGAAATTGATGATTTGTGGGAAGCATCCAAAAAAGAACACGCTTCAAAAAAAATTTTTCATCTTCTAAAGTTGATGAAGGGGGGGGGGGGGGGGGGGGTAGAAATAAGGGATTGCTGTCGATATATCGATCAACTTTAACCTTAAAACAAAAATGCAAAAAGTATTTAAGAATTTTTAATACTGTTTAATATTAGAAATGGTTTAAAGTAAAATAATCACCGAAATTATGTAGAAATCAGCGTCTTCTTTACAAAGACCATTCAATTCACTCTACCACAAACAACAAACTGTAATGTTTACTTTCAGATCTGGTTCGAAAGTGGAACGAAGTAGAGTAACGCAGAGTTCTCAAGAGCAGCCTGCTGAAGCGTCTGAAACATCTACGGATGAGGGGTAAGTATTTAGTTAACTGACCACAATAGTAGTACAACACAGTTTTAGGAAACTACAGCTAATTTTTTAATATATATATATATATATATATATATATATATATATATATATATATATGTATATATATATATATATATATATATATATATATATATATATATATATATATATATGTATATATATATACATATATACATATATATATATATATACATACCTACATACACACAGGGTGCCCCATATGTATGGAATAATGATTCCATGACATTTATTAATCAGTATATCAAAAAAATGTTTCAATAAAAGTTATGGGGTGATATATGGCGGACTTGCTGATGTTGACAATAAAATGTTTTGTAATGTCAGTTCGAAGAAATTACTCCATCTTAAATTTTTTTAAATGGAAAACCCTGTATATTATTTTATTTTTGAGTCCTATTAAAAATTTGAGATATTATTTGTCTAACATACCAATGTATAAATTGAACTGTTTCGGAATTATTTATATTTGAAATTAAGGAGATCAAATTAAAATTTTTTTTTTTAAGCTGGCTTGTGTCAAACATTTACTGTCAGGTAACGACTTAGCGCGTCAAAAAACTGATTTATTAACGAAAACGTTTATTGCTGCATTTTGTGAAACTACAATTTGAGCGTAATATCATAATGGTACATTTAACAGAAACTGAAAGAATCACTTTGTTAATGATCGTTAGTTACGGAGACCGTAGAAGAACACAGCAGGAGGTGTGTGATCTTTTTAATGCATATATATATATATATATATATATATATATATATAAAATTATATAAAAACAACACTATGTTTTAATTTCCAATATATTTAAAGTCACTTGACAATTGTTTCACCATACAATGGCTTCTTCAGAAGTAAATAAGAAAGAAAAATATTTGGTGGTTAAATAAACTATCCTTAATTGCCTAAGATTATGCTAATCATTTTATTATATTATTTTTACAGACAGAATTATTTTAAGAATGCAAATCTATGGTACTATTTCCGAGAACTAATAAAGATTAAGTAAGGGTGAATGGTTTAAGTCTACCTGTTCGTTTAATAATTGATTGGAGTTTTTCCGTTTGTTAATTTCAAGACATTCAAGCAAATTTAATTTTTTAGATTTATTTTCTACATGTAGGATTTTTAAAGTATCATCAAAATTATGAGACTCGTTTATTATATGAGTTGCGTAATGTGAATTGTTCTTATTTTTTAAATAACTATGTTTATGTTCTTTAATGCGAGTTTCAAAAGATCTACCAGTTTGTCCTACGTAGGTTTTAGTACAAGATCCACAATTTAATAAGTAAACTCCTGATTTTAAGGAATTCTTAGATTTGGTTTTGTTATTCAAAATTATACTCCCTAAGGAATTACTGGTTTTGAATGCTATTTTATTGTTCTTTTTTATTAAATGTTTGGAAATTGTTCTAGTTATTTTCCCTGTGTATGTGAGTGTACTAAATTTTCCTTTTTTGTCATTCATTGTGGGATAAATTAGAGAGATTGCTTGTTTAAAGGATTTTTTATTCAAGATATTATCTATAATGTTGGGATCATATCCATTATTAATTGCTATTTGTTTGATTATGTTGAATTCTTTGTTAAAATTAGTTTTAGTCATAGGGATGTGTAACAATCTATGTATGAAAGAGTTAAAAGCTACCATTTTGTGAGGATACGGGTGGGATGAGCTATTGTGTATGACTGTGTCAGTATGTGAAGGTTTGTGAAAAATCGAGAAATCGTGTTTATTGTTAACTTTTGATATAGATATGTCTAAGAAATTTATAGAGTTATTGGTTTCTAATTCTATGGTAAATTTAATATTAGGATGCAAATTATTTAGAAAGTTAAGGAAGATTGTTAGTTGTCTATCTGTTCCCGTGAAAACAGGAAATGATATCGTCAACATATCTATACCAGTAAACCATATTTTTGCTTATCGCGTTTTGATGAATTTTTAGTTCTTAGTGATCCATAAAAATTTCCGCTAGTAACGGACTTAAAGGATTACCCATTATTAGACCTTCTTTAGATGTATAAAAGTTGTCGTTGAATTCAAAATAGTTTTGATCCAAGCACGTCGTAAGTAAATCTAAAATATCCCGTTTAATAATTTCGTTTACTTTATTTTCGATTAAGAGCTTATCTACTAATTCTATGACTTCATATGGTGGGATACTAGGAAATAAGTTTTGTACGTCAAATGAGATAATTCTAGAATTTTCCGGTAAGTTAATATTTTTAATTTTATCGATTAGTTCATAGGTATTGGCTATACTATATTTCGGTTTAAATTTGCAATGTTGTCGTAGTAAAGGGATGAGTTTTTGTGATAGTTTGATAGATGGTTAAAAATATTAACTTACCGGAAAATTCTAGAATTATCTCATTTGACGTACAAAACTTATTTCCTAGTATCCCACCATATGAAGTCATAGAATTAGTAGATAAGCTCTTAATCAAAAATAAAGTAAACGAAATTATTAAACGGGATATTTTAGATTTACTTACGACGTGCTTGGATCAAAACTATTTTGAATTCAACGACAACTTTTATACATCTAAAGAAGGTCTAATAATGGGTAATCCTTTAAGTCCGTTACTAGCGGAAATTTTTATGGATCACTTAGAACTAAAAATTCATCAAAACGCGATAAGCAAAAATATGGTTTACTGGTATAGATATGTTGACGATATCATTTCCTGTTTCACGGGAACAGATAGACAACTAACAATCTTCCTTAACTTTCTAAATAATTTGCATCCTAATATTAAATTTACCATAGAATTAGAAACCAATAACTCTATAAATTTCTTAGACATATCTATATCAAAAGTTAACAATAAACACGATTTCTCGATTTTTCACAAACCTTCACATACTGACACAGTCATACACAATAGCTCATCCCACCCGTATCCTCACAAAATGGCAGCTTTTAACTCTTTCATACATAGATTGTTACATATCCCTATGACTAAAACTAATTTTAACAAAGAATTCAACATAATCAAACAAATAGCAATTAATAATGGATATGACCCCAACATTATAGATAATATCTTGAATAAAAAATCCTTTAAACAAGCAATCTCTCTAATTTATCCCACAATGAATGACAAAAAAGGAAAAATTTAGTACACTCACATACACAGGGAAAATAACTAGAACAATTTCCAAACATTTAATAAAAAAGAACAATAAAATAGCATTCAAAACCAGTAATTCCTTAGGGAGTATAATTTTGAATAACAAAACCAAATCTAAGAATTCCTTAAAATCAGGAGTTTACTTATTAAATTGTGGATCTTGTACTAAAACCTACGTAGGACAAACTGGCAGATCTTTTGAAACTCGCATTAAAGAACATAAACATAGTTATTTAAAAAAATAAGAACAATTCACATTACGCAACTCATATAATAAACGAGTCTCATAATTTTGATGATACTTTAAAAATCCTACATGTAGAAAATAAATCTAAAAAATTAAATTTGCTTGAATGTCTTGAAATTAACAAACGGAAAAAACTCCAATCAATTATTAAACGAACAGGTAGACTTAAACCATTCACCCTTACTTAATCTTTATTAGTTCTCGGAAATAGTACCATAGATTTGCATTCTTAAAATAATTCTGTCTGTAAATAATATAATAAAATGATTAGCATAATCTTAGGCAATTAAGGATAGTTTATTTAACCACCAAATATTTTTCTTTCTTATTTACTTCTGAAGAAGCCATTGTATGGTGAAACAATTGTCAAGTGACTTTAAATATATTGGAAATTAAAACATAGTGTTGTTTTTATATAATTTTATCATGAATTTCCAACAAGTATTTTACTTACAGTAGAACCCCGGTTATCCGAGGTAACGTGGGGGGCACCGTCCTCTGATAACTGAAAACTCGGATAATCCGAATTTGTTTTTTATTCATTCAAAAAATAAACACCAATACTTTAAAACCGATGTATTAACGTTTTCAACATATAAATAGGTACATACGTTATAAAACAGTGAAATAAGTATCTATGCGCTTCTGTTTCATATTGCATCTTCTTATTCTCGCTGCAATGTTTCTCCATCTATTAAAAAGAAGCAAATCGGCTGGGGTGGCCTCTGGTTGTTGTTCGATATACCTCAAAGCTTTTTCCAAAGAAGCAAAACCTTCTTGATGAGAGATCTTAGTGGGAGACTGTTCATCCACCGCCGCTTCGTCATCGTCATCTAATTTTTCGGTTGCCTGAAAGGGAGGGAAGGAGAGAGAGAGAGAATGACCTGCAAGGAGTCCCGACTTTACGCCACTCGATTTTTTTATAGGGTCATTTGAAAACTAAGTTTACCGAAGTCGACCTGAAATTGTAGAAGATTTATAACAAAGAATTCAATATGAAGTAGCACAGATCACCCCGGATTCTCTGCAAAACTCCGTTCAGGCTGTTTATGACAGATTGGGTCATTGCCTCGCTGTTAACGGTAGGCATTTTGAGCAATTGTTACTTTAAAAATGAACCTAGAGTATTTGTTAATAGTTTCTTGTATTTTTTTTTTTTTTAAATTTCAAATGACAATAATTCCAAAACAGTTCAATTTAGACATATGGTACGTTAGACAAATAATATCTAGAATTTTTAGTAGGACTCAAAAATAAAATAATATACAGGGCTTTCCTTTTAAGAAAAATCAAGATGGGGTAATTTCTTCGAACTGACAGTTCAAAACATTTTATTGTCAACGTCAGCATGTGCGCCGTATAACACCCTATAACTTTTATTTAATTATTTTTTTCGTACGCTGATTAATAAGGTCTGTGTGTATCTCAAAAACCAACATATTCCCTTCGAGGGCAGAGAGGCCAGCTCATAATTCACTAGGATGTGTAAATATGACCTTGGTGAAAAATCGTTAGATTTCTAGATATTGACACTTTTATGATTTCGTGAAAATCTACACGTTACATCAGTTTATCGGGTGCCACAACTACAAATTTCCGTATTCTAAGTTTTCTCTGGGTTATGTAACAATTTTTTCTTATTCATGGTAACCTGTTTGCCAAAAAAAAATCGATTTTTTTAAAATTTTGGAGTGCCCTTACGGCTTAAATTATAACATGGGCTGAAAAGTTCCGGGCCTAACACATAGATGGCGCTAGTTTTATTGCAGTCACCTTTTTTTCAGTTAATACTAACCTTCAAAAGACAGCTGTTAAAATTTCATGATATTCTATTCATTAGTTTGTTAGTTATTGTGCTAAGAGTGACGCTACTTTTGTTATTTTCAAAAACAATGGATCAAAAACAATTTCGTGTTTTAATTTTACACTGCTTCTTGATGGGAAAAAAAATACCGTTCAAGCGAAGCAATGGCTTGAAAAGTGTTATGGGGACTCCGCTCCATCAGAAACAACAATAAAACGTTGGTTTGCTGACTTCAAACGTGGTCGTAGAGACACCGATGATGCAGAACGCAGTGGACGTCCAAATGAGGCGGTAACACCAGAAAACATCAAAAAATCCATAAAATCGTTTTGAATGATCGAAAAGTGAAGTTGCGTGAGTTAGCTGACATCGTAATGAGCATTTGACTATGAGAAAGCTCTGTTCAAAGTGGGTGCCGCGTTTACTAACTGTTGATCAAAAACAAGAACGTGTTGATGATTCTGAGCAGTGTTTGGCCATGTTTAAACGTAACAAACCGGAATTTTTGCGTCGATATGTGACAATGGATGAAACATGGATCCATCACTTCACTCCGGAATCAAAAACGATCGTCATCTGAGTGGACAGCAACTGGTGAACCTCGTCCAAAGCGCCCGAAAGCACAACAATCGGCTGGAAAGGTTATGGCCTCGGTTATTTTGGGATGTGCGTGGTGTAATATTCATCGACTATCTTGAGAAAGGAAATACCATCAACAGTGAATATTATATAGCGTTATTGGAGCGTTTGAAGGCCGAAATTGCAAAGAAACGACCGCATATGGCAAAGAAAAAAATTTTGTTTCATCAAGACAACGCACCGTGTCACAAGTCAATCAAAACAATGGCAAAACTACATGAATTGAACTTCGAATTGCTCCCACATCCACCGTATTCGCCAGATTTGGCTCCCAGCGACTACTGGCTGTTCGCAGACCTGAAAAAAAAAAAACAAATGCTCGCCGGTAAGAAATTTCGCACGAATGAAGAGGTTATCGCTGAAACTGAGGCCTATTTTGAGGCAAAAGATAAATCGTTCTACAAAAGTGGTATTGAAATGTTAGAGCGGCGCTAGAATCATTGCGTTACTCTTGATGGAGATTACGTTGATGAATAAAGCTAATTTTGAACCAAAAAAAACCGTGTTTTCTTTGTTAGGCCCGGGACTTTTCAGCCAATGTGTTACTTTAATAAACAAGTATAAATCAATCATCGCAAGAAGGTAACAAAAGTTAAGAGAATTTGGTGATTATTTATCATCTTACCATACGTTTTGCATATTGGTCTTTTCTTTTTAATTTAAACTAATATATAATGGTAGTGTAATTTTATTAGTCCAATTATTTATTTTAGTTTTTTTTTTTTAATCATAGGTTAACCGTTGGCATGACCCCTCTTAAGACTTCTAGTTCTACCGCTGAAATTTTGGAAGCATTAAAGCACCAAGTACACGGACTGTCATTCATAAACATGCCCCAAAATTTACCAAATTTTACGTTTGTTACCGCTGACGCTGTCAATTTTTTAATGGCTCACATGGAAGGGGTAACTACAGTCGAAAATGGAGTACGGGTATGCCTTACTCATATTAATTATGAATCTACAAGCAAGCTCGCAGTATATATTTAAAAATTTTAGCAAATACATCATTAGTGTTCCAGAAATACTTTTATTTCTTCCTTTTCAAATTTTTGTTACTACAAACTTTGGATGGTATGACACAAGTATGAAATATGTGTTTAAATGATAAATAGCTTTGAAATGTTGTTGCCCGTAAATCTAATGTGTTTGTGTTTTAGAATATGCAAGTATTGCTCAAGGAGAAACTAATTCGACATGCTTCCGGTGATCCCAAAAGACCATTCGTGTATGGTTTTTATTTATTTTATCCTATAGCTGAAAAATCTGAAAAAGGTAATTTTTATGTTATGTATTTTTTAGCACAATCTTTAAAGATCTCTAATAATATACATAAAATGCAACGTCTTTCTATCTGTCTGTCCGTTAGTGCGCTTATCACTCGCTTATCACTCGAGAACTACTTATCCGATTTACGTGTTTTTTTTTTAATGCATACATATGCTCTCTGGTTAGGTTATAGGATATATTTTATTACGTTAGATAACATAACGAATAAGCAGTGACGTTAATAGTGAATTAAGTCGGAAAAAAGTTTGCCGCTAGCGGACTCTCTTGCTATACTCTGCCTAAACCGTTAAATATGGAACAACATCATGTAGCAAAGAATATAATATATATAAAATGCAACGTCTCTCTGTCTGTCCGTTAGTGCGCTTATCACTCGAGAACCACTTATCCGATTTACGTGTTTTTTTTTTAGTTCGTACATATGTTCTCTGGCCATGTTATACAAAGGGTACTAGGAAAGCTTTGTAATATGACGCAACAATGAATCGCAGGAAGCTGCTTGTTGCTGTATGTTGAGACATATTCATACGTGCATAGTAGCCGCCGCGCCAAATCGATGGGCTCAGTTATCATTAGCAGTGAGAGTGTGTAAAGTGCTTGCGTTGGCATCGTGGTCACGAAATGAGATAAGGGCAGTTTTTGCGTTATAATTTCGTGCGTGGTTTAAACATAGACCAGTGCTTAGAAGAAATGACTTTTGCACTAGGTGATGTTTCTCCACATCGTACAACGATATTTAGGTGGTATAGAGAATTCCAAAGGGGAAATTTCACTTTGGAGGATGCTTAGAGGCCGGGAAGGCCACGAACGTCAGTTACGGAGGACAACGTTACTGCTGTGAGGAAAATGCTTGACGAGGACAAGCGAGTGACCTACCAACAGATAGAGGGTACTTTAGACCTAAATGCACCAGCAATTCGTTCGATTCTGCATGATCATTTGCACGTGAAGAAACTTTGTTCTCTCTGGGTGTCGCATCGACTGACTGAAGAACAGATGACACGACGTGTGACTTGGTGCCGGGAGATGCTAAAAAAGTTTGATAAGGGACAATCTCGGTATGTGAATAACATCGTGACAGGTGACGAGACTTGGCTGTACTATTACGATGTGCCGACCAAGGCTCAAAACAAAGTTTGGGTCTTTGATGTTGAGGACACACCCGTAGTTGTTAGAAAATCCCGATCTGTAAAGAAGAAAATGATAGCTGTATTTTTCAAATCGAGTGGAATTGTGGAACGTGTCGTTTTGGGCACTCAGAAGACAGTCACAGCTAAGTGGTATACTGCACAGTGCCTGTCTAAAGTCATTGGATCTATGAAGAACCTGCGGCCAAAGTCAAGAATGGACACCTGGTTCCTCCATCACGATAATGCTCCAGCTCACCGCGCCAAAGCTTGCACCGAATATTTGATCACGACAGGACTGAAACGTCTCGAGCACTCTCCCTAGAGTCCAGACCTTGCTTCCTGCCACTTTGCACTGTTCCCGCATGTGAAAATGAAACTAAAAGGCAGGCGGTTTTCCAGTGATGAGGACCTTCTGCGGGCTTGGAACAACGAGTGTGCTTTACTCCCTAGTGAAACTTGGCATAACTGGTTTAAAGATTGGTTTCGGAGGATGGAGAGATGTATTGAATGTAGAGGAAATTACTTTGAAAAAATTAAATAAACACAGCGGTATTGCAAAACTTTTCTAGTACCCTTTGTATAATAATAATATTAATAATAATCTAGTCAATCAGTCAAACATGGAGCCACATTGACCAAATGTGAGAAAGAAGAACAAAAACAAGAATAATAATCTAGATAGTTATGCTGTCTTGTGTTGTCCAGATTATTTGAGAGGAAACACGACACCTGCCTAGAGATACTCGCCCTCTCGGAAATTGAAGATAACAACATTCATATCTTCTCAAAACAACGAAGAACAAGAGATACAAAAATAACTTTTAGGGGCAGACGAACAATAATAAGCACAGGAAAACACACCGAAACTATTTACCTTCTACTAACAGGCAACCCAATGTCCGGACACTTTGAACTTCTGACACCACAGAATACTGAAAACAACCCAAACAACAGTAAACCAATAAAAGAAATATCGGGCGAGCGACGTAACGGTCGAGGACATCGGAGGAAATGGCAGCTTGACCAAAACGATGAAGACCGGGCCAAAAGAAAATATACCTGCCAAACGTATTGTGCCGGCGAGTACGCCGACACCCACCAAGTCGGGAAAATCAAAGTAACGCATGAGTTGCACCACAGAAATCAACGAACACGTCATGCGTTGCTATAATAAAATCAGAAAACGTGACAAAGAAATCACTAAGAAAAAAATTATTCGTCGCCTGGACCCACCGAAATCAATCCCAAACACAACCGACACAGATGCGGGACAAACACAACCACCAAAGCCAAACCCAGCCACGTATGTTTTACAAGGACAACATGCAACTACCAAGGCTGGCAACTCAAGACAGCCGTTAAAGTGGACAGATGAAATGCTCCACCGCCACCAATCGTTCCCCTCGTCATATCGGCCACAGGCCTTGCACCAACAACATTCACACCACACTTAGTACAATTAGAATTCAACACAAATATACACAAACACATTCAGAAGTGATTTTGAAAACATGTAACATTGTCAGGTCATTCCTTAAAACACAATGGTAATAGCGTTTGTGCTGACCTGGCTTAGGCCGGTGATGGAACATGGGACCACATTGACCAAATGTGAGAAAGAAGCAATCTATATTATATATAACGCAATGTCTCTCTATCTGTCTGTTTGTCCGTTAGTACGCTTATCACTCGAGAACCACTGATCCGATATACGTGTTTTTTTTTTAATTCATACATATGTTCTTTGGCCAAGTTATAGGATATATTTTATTACCTTAGGTAACATAAGGAATAAGCTGTGACGATAATAGTGAATCAAGTCCACGCGAGCGGAGCTGCGAGCACGGGTAGTTTTAAAATAAACAAAAACAAGAAAACAATCTATATACTACTCTACACTTTCCCAAAAAAAATCAGTACTGTTTTTTGGATACTAATCTCAAATATTTATTTGTATCTTTTGTTTTAGATGACAAGGACACATTTCAGCCAAGCGGGGATTCTGAAACATTTGAAAATGAATTTCTTGAAGTTGAAGTTAAACCTCCTTTTAACTGGGGTCTATCGGACTCTCAGGAAACTTCTTATATTCCAATTAGAGGAGCAGAAAAAAATTCTGGTGTGCCATATTTTCTTTGTGAAGATATTGATTCGGAATATTCCGAAGTTGATGCAGATAGTAAGCCTTTTCTATTCAATTTAAATGCTTTTTCTTAATATAATTAACTTGATTTTTTCATTTTTAATACACTTCATCACTTCCTAATAGAAAATTTATTTCACGATTAATGAAAATTAAGCTAATAAAAGTCTCCTAAGTTAAATAAGAAAGATAGATTAAACTACAAAAACACACTAAAATAATACAACATAATCGACTAACCTTTCCTCCACTGAACTCCGTTCGTCTGTGAGATAATTGACAGAAGTATTTATCTTTTAAACTCGTTTTTTAGTGTTCCGTACGGAACACTTATAAGATCACTTCAGTGTCCGTCACACCCAGTTCTCTCCGAAACTATTTGACATAGAAAGTTGAAATTTGGTGGGGGTTAATTTTTGGGGAGTGAAATCGAAAGTGAAAAAACATTTTTTTACCAGATCATCGAGTGGGGTGTCAAATGAAAGCCTGTAAAAACAGCAGTTCAAAAATATATATAATATAATTCTTGCGCATACTTTTCTTTGTATCATTTTTAAAAAATCGCAAAAATTCGCTGCCCCCCTTATCTCAAAAAGTACTAAGTTGGGAATGTGGAATCTTTGGCACAATGATACTACTCCCTATATATCACCACTACACCAAACACTTTATTTTTGCACTCGACGCACGTTTCGCTAACCATGTTAAGCTTCATCAGAAGCGATGATTGACTTGAGTCAATCCGTCGAGTGCAAAGATAAAGTGTTTGGTGTAGTGGTGATATATACCGAGTAGTCGAAAAGTACTGATCAAAAAATTTTGAAAAAATCCTGGAATATTATCCACGTGGTGTAGATTGAACGAAAATTATCACGAGTGCATTACTTTTAATAATTTATCTGGTATATAAAAAAACAAAAATTTCAAGGGCATCAGTTTTCAGTAAAGATCGAAAAAATACTTTATTAAAACCTCATATGGGTGTGTTTTGTGAAGTCATTGATCATTTTATACCTCCGTAACAAAAATTGTTATTTTAAAAGCAATCAACGTACTGAACACTAATTGAGTTTTTGAATAAAAAATAATTATCGTTATTTTTTTTACTTTATTTTAAAACTTTATCATAAATAATACTGATAACACAGGGGAACAGCTGTTTTGGTGTCGAGGTTTTTTGAGCTGATTCTATATCAATTTGATGTCCTGAATTCAAATAACGTATTCATTTGTACCTAGGAGCTCAAATTTTTAAGATATACAATTTTAGAGAAATATAAGTTACATTATTGTAACTCAAATCCGTAAGTGTAGTAAACAAAAGTAGATACGAAATTTTTATTTTAGTTTTACAAAATACAATATTATGTCGTACTTACAAACAAAAAAAAAAAATCATTGAAGAAATGAAATAGTCACTTAACACTTGGAAAGCTTCTTTTCCGCGACATTCTTGAATGTTTTTTTTAAACAGTCCCTTTTTAAAACTCCAGCAGTAATCTGCCATCATGTGCATGTCCCATCTTCCTTGGTAGCGGTCCTCCATAACTTTAATATCTTGGTGAAATCTTTCACCTTGTTCCTCACTCATGTCTCTTAAATTTTCTGGAAAACGGTCTAAGTGGCTGTGTAAATAGTGTATTTTAATACTCATATTGCACCCTAAGGATTTGAAACTATTAAGCATCTTGTTAACCATTTCAACATAGTTTTGAGCTTTATGTTTGCCTAGAAAATTTTCTACAACTGCAACAAATGATGTCCAAGCTTCTCGTTCAACTTGATTCATTGAATTTATGAAGGCAGGGTCCTTAATTAATTGTCTTATTTGTGGGCCGTCAAATATCCCTGCTTTGAGTTTTTCTGTGCTCAACTGATGCATTTTTACCCCTATATATGCAAAACAAGACCCATTCTTATCAAGAGCCTTTACAAATTGCTTCATTAAGCCCAACTTTATATGTAACGGAGGAAGTATGATTTTTTCTCTTTCAACCAAAGCGTCGTTAATGACATTCTTTTCCCCAACGTCCATGTTTTCTCTCTCTGAAGCCAATCTTTTCTAACACAGTGGTGTGTTTTGTCCCTACTATCTCAGAGGCACAAGAAACACGGAAAAGTCCCATTTCTTTCATGAGTCCCCTAATTTCGTGACAAAATACAAGATTGTCTTCTTGAGAAAAAATGGTAGCAGATCTTTTTCTCTTGTACGGTAAAAGGTAATTTTGGTTCCTTGTTCCAGTAAATTTTTGTCGTTCAACCTAGAAGCCAGTACTTCAGAAGCTTTTTTCGATAAATTGAGATCCCTGGTGAGATCATTTAATTCATTTTGATTGAAGCGTTGAGGAACTGATGACGTCCCCTCATAGTCACTGTTAGTTTCATTAGCATCAGAACTTTTATTAGCATCAGAAGAGCGATCAGAGGGAAAATATTCGTCATCAGAGATATGTTGTAGCTGATGAAATGTTGGAATCGGTATTTCATCTGAGTGCGGGATAGGGCGTATTGCCGAGTCTAAATTGGGATAAGTCCACTTACTGCAGTTATTTCGATTGATTCCATTAGTATTTACTAAAGAAATAACAATCGTTGAAGTGGTTTTTTTGGTTCTCTCCAAACCATTGGTACGCCGAATTTTAGACATTTTCTTTTCCCGGTAGTCCACTGCCGTAAATGCTCTGTACAAGTTTTACATACGAGATGCGGGGCCCACGTTTTGTCCTGATCACCAAGCTTAACTCCAAAGTATCCAAGATACGCTCGCTTTACAAAGTCAGTAATAGTTTGTCTGTTTTGTTGAAACATGTATTCTCCGCATATATAGCAAAACACATCAGGTTGATTTACACAACTTCTTCTTGAACTGGAACCTGAACTCATTTTAATTCTGTTCAATAACACAAAAAAACACTCTTTTCTTAACATAAAATAACACGCCGAATTCGATCTACTCTCATTAGTAAGAACGCACAAACTGACGAGACTTACCCGAGTTAGGTGATTAAAAGGGTCAGTTCAGGTACCTGATAGGCAATGGTGCCACTATTTATAGATTTACCTGGAATTTACTCAATTACAGACTGACAATAAAACCATTGTACTTACATTAATGAATATATAATAATTTTAGAACTCTCATAAATGAATATACTGAATAAAAACCACATTGGTAGATAAGTTGATGTATCTAAAAAAGTAGAGCTGATAGAGAAAAAACGGATTGCATATATAGATTTAGCGTCCCAAATATAGTTAAAATCAGCTCTAAAATCCCAGGCACCAAAACAAAAATATTTTTTTGTTGCCCTGTGTAATCGATGCGAAAAACTTTTTAAAAAATGTTTACAATTAATTATAAATAAAGTAAACTAGAAAATTTAAAAAAGCGCCACGATTGGCTGCCGTGTTTGTGACGTCATTATGATAAAGTGTTTTCACGTAAGTACTGTCAACAGCTTCTACCTGTGTATATACTGTCAACATTATTGCAGTATGCTATATTGTGTTATATTTGTTAAAAATGTAAATGTAAATAAGAAACAAAATATTTTTATTAAATATAATTAAATTATTTGTTGGGTGTCACGCGAAAGTTACGGTGACAGGGGTCGGCAACCTTTTAACTAAGGGGTGCCAGTTTTCATCCATACAACATTTTGCGTGCCGACATAGGTACTTACTACAAAAAATTAACAAAAATTAACTTAAATTAACTTAAAATATTGCTTTTAGAAAGTTTAATTACAAAAATTTTTTAACATTTAACAAATAATTTTATTATGCTAGTCCTAGGACCCACTGTGAACCCTGTGCTTGAAGTTCTTTAGAGAGTTTTCTTATATTCGGTTCATGTCTGGTTATTTTCAGTGTCACACATGCTTCCGAGTTGTCTGTTGTCAGCCTGCTTCGGTACGGGTTTAAAATCACTCATATGGGAAATGTTCACAGATATAGGATGATCCGAAAGCTGTAAGCATGGCAAACGCAGTCACCTTCTAATACCCTTCTTAATTCTACAAATTTCGTGTTCAATGTATTGAAGATCAAAATCATTAATGTCCATCCATGAGAAAAGAGATATGTCAAAGCAACTGCTGGAAAAATCCATTAAATCTGGTTTGATTAAAAAAGCGAACATAGGACCATGTTTATTAAAAATCCTGACCCCTCTCGATAAACTCATCTTTTAAATTAGTCATATATTTAAGAATTTCGTCTATTAGTGCACCATTGTCGACACTGGATATATAAGTTTTTATATTTGGAAAATATTTATATGTGTTTGTAGTAATATCGCTGATAAATAAATCTATTTTTAATTTAAATGATTTCCAGGATTCGTATATATCCAGAACTGTTTTGCCTGAACCTTGTAACTTTAAGTTGAGTTCACTGAGATGGTTTGACATATCGGTAAGAAACATTAACATACTGATCCAGTTTTTATCTTCTAGTTCAAGATAAGCATCCACTTGATTTTTTTCCAACAAAAACGATTTAATTTCGCCCACACATTGCACAAATCTAGATAGCACTTTACCACGGCTGAGCCAGCGCATATTATTGTGCAATGGTATATCTGAATATGCACTTTCTAATTCCTGCAGAAACGCCTTAAATTGTCTATGGATCAGTGAAGAACGAGCGACAATGTAGTTAACTATTTTAACCACCCTATCCGTCACGGATTTTAAACTTCCAGCGGAGATTTTAGCGCACAAACTCTCTTGGTGAATTATGCAATGAAAATTCAAAACTGATCGACCCATACGTTCAATAAGAAGGGAAACAAATCCTTTATGTCTCCCAATCATAGCAGAAGCGCCATCTGTCGTTACGCAAAATTTTTTATTTAAATCAGTGTTCCGCTTTTCAAAATGTTTAACAAATTCTGAAAATATATCCTCTCCTCTTGTAGTTCCCTGCAATGGGAGCAGACAAATCAGCTCTTCATACATGCCATCATCGAAGTATCGCGCAACGATTGCCAGACGGGCAATGTCATTAATATCGACACTTTCATCCAATGCTACACTGAATACAAAACTCCGTTTGATAGCGTCTCTCTGCTGTTTTTTGACATTTTGTGTTATTTCGGTAATTTGTCTCTCTATGGTCCGCGCTGATGCCGGTATATCCCTAATCCTGGCCAATATTGTATCCTTATTGGGCAAGTCGTCGAATAAAATCTCGTGAGTACTCAAAAACGTTTGCTTCATAAATTCTCCGTCAGTGAACGGCCTACCCTTTTGTACCAACGAATGTGCAATTTTGAAACTGCATTCAGATACCTGATTTTTTCCTTGGAAAACTTTGCTAAAGAATGTTAACTGTTCCTGTATTGTTCACTTGCTCTTTGTATTGCCTCCCTTTTATCAGCGTTATCTTTAAATGACGATTCATGTTTTATCTGGAAATGTCGTTGAACACTAGATGTCCGGAAAACTACGCTTTCCCGACATAGGACACAAATGGCCTGATCGTTTTTGCTGTACAAAACCGTAATCTGTTGTCCATGAAGTTTGAAATGATCGAACGTCTACCTTCTGTTTCTTCGCGGCCATAACGCAACGTAATTTTAATTTTTAAACTTTCCGACGACTGTTGACTGGAACGGATGTTACTTCTATACTAAATGATCCAAACGTGTAGCCGCTTGCTATATATGGAAAAATAATGTTTCTAGAAAATTCCAATAATTACGTTTGTTAAATGTCTTAGAACAAAAATTGTTATCTACAACGCGCCCATTGCAATCAAAGGGCCGCCTAGAAGTTAAATCTAACAAAAACTAAAGTTCGGCAATATAAAAAGAGTTGCGGCGCGCGTCGGAACGATTGAAGGCAAGTCAAATAAGAACCGCCTTATAGCGGCTCTTTTGATCTGAATTGAGGACGTTTATTTGTGTTTTTGCCTAGGCTTATATTTTGAGGCTTGCCGTCTTTAATACTTGCCGAAATTAAAGCCAAACCAATGCATTCAGTAAAATTATAAATTACAAAATATACATTTTGTAGTTTTTGGTAATAATATCTAGTGACCTATTTAATATATCGTTTTTGTTTGTATCATTAAAGTAATACTGTCTTCGATTATTTACTTAATTTCGAAACATGTCACAGATTACAGAATTAATGTGTAAACTTTGAATAGGTACGCGTGCCATTCAAAATTGCTTGGCGTGCCAGAGATGGCACGCGTGCCATAGGTTGCCGACTCCTGCTATATGTTATGTTCAACTTAAACGCAAAAATGATTATTGTTATAATAAAATACTTACATCAAAGTGATCTTCACAACAGAAAAAATTTGTTGTTGTTTTAGGATGAATACGTCGTGCTGCTTGGAACCGTTGATTTCGACGTTTAACAATTTGTGGCACGTTTTTAAAAACATTTTTTCGGGAATTGTTTTTGTAGTATTCGTACAAAATGGTACGAAACAGGCACGATAACTTTTTAGATTAGATATTTTCACTGATACTAATGACAAAACTAAATTGATTGAAAACTAAAACACTCCTAACAGCTGTCTATAATGTTGGGGATAAATAAACATTGTGACGCCACACGCACTCGAGGTTTATTCGGCGCGTCATCAATAATAAGCTTAAAAATTGATTTTTCAATTTAATATAACTTTTTAATTATAACAAAAAAAAATAGTTTTGTTATAAAACTTAATGATTTTTCTATTTATGACAAAAAAAAAATTTCAAAACCTCAATTGCGCAAGTCCACCTTGCAAAAATAGTTATACATAGACTAATGAATCCAGCAGAATCTGGTATCAATATATATTGTGATTCGCTAACTGATAGTCATGTAAAATATTCTAAACTGCCATCATTCAAAGAAAAGCCTTAAAAAACCTAAGCTACAACCTATCTAGTAAAAGTCAAAATATATCTTAACGTATCAATTTTGAATATTGATCCGTATGATATCACTTGAGCCGGTCTATCTAACTTAAATATTACTATTTCTTACCCAGACAAATTTGAATCCTCTTTCCTTGAATCCACGAGCCTTTTTAAAAAAGATATATTTTTTTTCATTAAAATAAAAAGTTGTATTTTCGCCTAATAGACCAACGATCGCAGAAGTAATTTTACCTTTTTATTTTCTTTGGCATAACAGAGTTTTTTTTGTTATTCTTATTTTTGGACGCAAAGGATAGAACAGAAATATTTTTCTACAATTCTCTATTTGAAAACTGATACCACCTGCCTGATGTTTGAAATCAACTAGAACTATAATGATATTTCTGTTCACTCTATTTTGACGGGATGCAATTCGTTTTATTTTGTTTATTTTCTCATTTATTTATTTATTTTACTTTTTTTAAAATTCCTCATTTTTTACCTTCTGCTCTTCATATTGGTCGGCATAAAACCTAATCAGCATCATCATCATTAGCTTATTCCATCCATAGTCGGATGTAAGCCTTCCCAAGTTCTCTCCAATCAGCTATGTTATTTACTTTTTGTATCCAATCCTGTCCCACTTTTTTCTGTTGTCTATCCATCTTGTCTGTGGTCTACCTCTGCATCTTTTATGGTCTCTAGGCCTTCATTCAACTATATGGCGTGCCCATCTGTTATCATTCATCCTTGCGATATGCCCCGCCCGATCCCATCTTAATATACATATTTGTTGTATTATGTCTGTCACTTTTGATCTTCTTTGTATCTCTATGTTAGGAATACGATCTTGTAGTCTAATATGTAGCATTGTCTTCTCCATTGTTCTTTGGATTACCTGGAGTTTTTTTTTATTATACTTTTATTTAAGGTCCACGTTTCAGTGCCATATGTTAATACCGGCAGTGCATATTGATCGAACACTGGCTGTTATCTTCACTTTCGTTATTGAAATATTTGGTTTTGGTGAAGTTTTTTTTTTAAACCTATTTCTCGAGACTTGCTATTTAATTTCATCAGCATTTCTTGTAATTCTTCTTTTGTGTTGGCGAACCTTAAGTTATTTAATCGTTCATCGTCCATTAGTATTCCTTTATTTTTCCACTCGACTCTGCTATTACTTAAGCCGTTAAGGGCTGCTTACCGACCTAATGCCATTTTCATAACTTCTTGTGGAACAAGAAGGTAAAAAGGCCACAAAAAATTGAACGCTCCATATCAAAAGGCACAGTTATAACGAACTGTTTCTTTTAAAATTCAACAAGGAATGACCTACAGTCCCTGGCCAAATTATTAGACGCACTGTATTTTTTTTAGTAATTTTATGTTTCTTAAGAGTTTTTATGCAATAATGGTATATTTAAACTACAATATTATTGATTTTTATTTAAAAGAATTGTTGTAGACTACATATTTGTATTTATTTTTAACATATGGGAACACTGTGTTGACAAAGTGATACATGAACGTAAACAACTACAAACCTGTATCAGTCGCGATCGGAATCGAGTCAGGTACGGACGTGTTTCTGTGGCTTTATGGACTGTGATTGTTTGTTTAACAGTTTTATAGTACTCAGTTATTAGTTTATTTTGTATGCAGTGTTTTAAAAAAGTAATTGGACTATTTTCATTATGGGTAGAAAAGGCGATCTTTCACCACGTAAAAAAAGCTGAAGTGAAGGCCCTTGTGATTGCGAAAACATTTACAAACCGAGAAATATCACGAAGATTGGAGGTTTCTGAAGCTAGTGTACGACGCATAAAAAAGAAAATTGAGTCAGGGAAGGAATTAAGCCCGAAAATAAAGAAAAGATGCGGTAGAAAACTAATTTTCACTCCACGGTCAGAGAGTGAAAGAGATGTTTGAAGAAAATTTGTGTAGAAAACAGATTTGCTACCACAAACGTAATAAAATCACAACTCCAGGATGCTAGCGTAAATGCTTCTGAGCGCACTGTTCGAAAAAAATTGAAAGAATTAGATTTTAAGGCCTGTCGCCCCGCCAGGAAGCCCAAGTTAACAGCTGCAATGAAAGCAAAGCGCCTGAAGTGGGCCAAACAATGGCAAGACAAAGATGTGGACTTCTGGAGATCGGTAAGATACAGCAATTTAATCAATAATTGATACATTATTATCATTTTCAGTTAAATAAAGCAAATAAACATGGAAGTTTATATATTTTTCCTATTTTTGACAGGTCTGCTTCAGTGACGAAAGCACATTCGAAATTTTGCAGAATAAAGCTCAGTATGTGCGTCGTCGTCATGGAGAAAAGTTTCATCCTGATTGTGTCGTCCCGACGGTTAAACATCCCACCAAAGTGATGATTTGGTCAGTCATCAGCGGCAAGGGCACTGGACGTCTGTACGTAGTCAAAGGAATAATGAGGCAAGATCAGTACAAAGAAGTATTACAAAATCGGTTGATTCCGCAGCTCAGAGAATGGTTTCCAAATGGGGAACCATTCACTTTCATGCAAGATGGAGCTCCCTGCCACACTGCTCGGTCTGTTAAAGCTTTTTTGGCAGAAAAAATATCCCTCTGTTGGATTGGCCCTGATATAAACCCCATTGAAAATGTGTGGGAGCTCATGAAAAGAGAAGTGGCTAAAGATGTGATTACCAACAAAACCCAGCTCCCAGAAAAGATTATTCATGTGTGGAATCATCATCCTCAAATGCAGGAGACAGTACAATCTTGCATTGATAGCATGCCGCGCAGAATTAAAGCTTTGATAGCGGCTAAAGGTGGCTCAACTAAATATTGACTTTTACTAACATTAATTTCACTTTTCTTTA
This sequence comes from Pachyrhynchus sulphureomaculatus, assembly GCA_019049505.1. Taxonomy (NCBI): domain Eukaryota; kingdom Metazoa; phylum Arthropoda; class Insecta; order Coleoptera; family Curculionidae; genus Pachyrhynchus; species Pachyrhynchus sulphureomaculatus. Next base: position 16,627,501 of record CM032456.1, read on the forward strand.
AAACTTAATAAACTTATGATTTTCTAAATTAATGCTGTTTTATTTATGTCAAATAAATAGGTAATTGATTGGATAATATAAAAATAAAAAACAAATCAATTTAAAATAATAAAACGGTACAATATCACTCGGTAATTAATATTTTACATGAAATCTTGCAGTGCGTCTAATAATTTGGCCAGGGACTGTATATAACATTAGTGCGATAGAATGCAGCAAAAAATCTAACATGTTAGATTATTATAACTTATTTGTTATTGCAATTTTGACTTACCTCGGTATAATAGTTGAAGGATCCAAATGTATTTAAAGTCCTCAGCCAGTCAATAAAATTTTCATTAGATGGGGCGCCAATTCTATAAACGTCGAAGCCTACTTCAGATGCTATTTACTGCAAATTGTTACTAAATGTAGCTCTCTTTCTAAATTTAGGTAACATATACAAAAGAATGAGGTTAGAAACGGACGTAATGGGTAAGAGTGATAGAATTGAGTGGGGACATGCGCGATACCAAACGATTTTTAGACCTGATCAAGCATACGAATTGGTTGTTGAATGGTTAACTTCTTCCGGATCAGTTATAGCAGAACTGGTAAGTTCATTGATTACTATTTTTAAACTGAATTAAATTACATGTGCGTACTTAGTTCCCTCGATAGCTAAAATGCGAAGGCCGGTGTTTAGATATTCTATTTATTACTTTTTTTTACAGCAGTACGCTAAGGAACTGACATAATCTGACCTTTTTTCATACTGACTAATTTTCAATATAAATAGCCAATTCCATATATAAGCATCAAATAAAATTTTATTGTTTAGAATGATAAACTTGTAGACTTGGCTGATACTTTAGAATTGCAAAACGTATCAGTTGTCAGTGCGCTACTGATGCAGGCTATTGGTTAAGTGGTCTCGATCGTTGCAATTTTATGAGAATAGGTACTGAGTAAATAAACTTTAAAAAGGTTCTAGCTTACCGATATCTTGTTCATATCCAAAGAACACAATATTAATTGTATACTTTTACGATTAGTGTTAAATTCTAATACAGTAGAACCCCGATTAACCGAGTCGCGATTATCCGAGCTCCGGATTAACCAAGCCAATCTAAGAACCTGATTATCCGAGGTACGCGCGTCTATGCTGCGTATTAACCGAGCTTCTAAAATATGTATGTACATATTTCCATTTAAAATCGTCGGGGCCTTCAGGGAACCCCCCTGGCCCGTGTGAGGGGTGAATGCAGTGCGTTATAGCGTTTACTACGGAGAAGTACGAGTATACTCACATAATTTATTTGGTTGGAGTTCTGGTAGTTAAGTGTAGTTAATACGAACTGCTTTGTTTGAATTTTTGTTTGTCGTATTATAATGGGGCAAAACAAGCGTAAAAGAATCGTCGTTCCTATTGAAGAAAAATTAAAAGCCATCAGAAGAATTGAAGCTGGGGAGACAATTAAAGTTTTTGCACGAGATTGTGGAGTAGGTGAGGTAACAGTTGGAGATTGGAAAAGAATCCACACAAAAATAGAAGAGTGGTGTTTAAATCAAGCCTCCTGGTCCTCAGAAAGAAAATCAATGAAAACCGGCGACTATGAAAAGGTTAACGAAGCTTTATTCATGTGGTTTAACCAACAGAGATCAAAAGGTGTGCCTCTGTCAGGTCCAATTTTACAACAGAAAGCAATAATGATTAGTAGGCAAGTCCCAGAGATAGATCAGTTTACCGCCAGTTCTGCATGGCTTGACCGCTGGACAAAAAGGGTACAGTGTACGACAACTGACTGTATGTGGTGAAAAACTTTCTGCTGATGTGTCATCAATTGAGAAGTTTAAGCAGAACTTTAAAAAGCAAATCGAAGATTGTGGATACACATGTGATCAAATTTACAACTGTGATGAAACTGGTCTGAATTATCAAATGCTTCCATCAAAAACATTGGCATCTCGACAGGAAAAATCAGCTCCTGGGCACAAACGAAGTAAGGAAAGATTAACTATAATGGTATGTTCCAATGCATCTGGCAAGCACAAAAATCCCACTGATGGTGATTGGCAAGTCTGCACGTCCAAGAGCTTTAAAAGACATCTCACCCAAAGCCCTACCAGTCTATTACAAAAGTCAGAAGAGCGCATGGATGGATGCGACCTTATTTACTAACTGGTTTGAAGAAGAGTTCGAGCCATCTGTGACTAAATTTTTGAACAGAAACTGTCTTCCTATTAAAGCAATTTTGTTAATGGATAATGCCCCCTCCCCCCCCTGGAGAAGGACTTCATGTGGGCGAAATTGTTGTAAAATTTTTTCCTCCAAATGTAACTAACATAATGCAACCAATGGACCAAGGCATCCTCGAAAACATTTAAAAAAATTATAGGCGTTTATATCTTGAACATCTGTTAGAATACACAGAAAAGGAGGATATTATCAATGAGATGAGAAAGGTTATACTGAAAAATGTTATTTACTGGGTAAGTCAAGCTTGGGATTCTGTGCGTACTACCACTATTCAAAAATCTTGGTCAAAAGTTATTGATTTTGAGGACTATAATGACAGTGAAAATGATACTCCATTAAATGAATTAGCTTTGAAATTGAGAAGCCATGGAGAAATGTCCAGTACAAATTTTGACAGCGAGATAGAAGAAAAAGAAAAAAGTTTATTTGAATTAATGCAAAAATTAAAATGTTGCGAAAATGTGACAAGAGAAGATATTGTTGAATGGATTACAGCAGATGATTTAGAAAAAGAAATGAGTATTGAAGAAATAACGAATGCCTTTCAGGAAACCGAAAAAAATCAGATGACGATGACGAAGCGGCGGTGGATGAACAGTCTCCCACTAAGATCTCCCATCAAGAAGGTTTTGCTTCTTTGGAAAAAGCTTTGAGGTATATCGAACAACAACCAGAGGCAACCCCAGCGGATTTGCTTCTTCTTAATAGACGGGGAAACATTGCAGCGAGAAAAAGAAGATGCAATATGAAACAGAAGCGCATAGATACCTATTTCACCGTTTTATAATGTATTTACCTATTTAAATGTTAAAATGTTAATACATCGGTTTAAAGTATTGGTGTTTATTTTTTGAATGAATAAAAAACAAAATCCGGATTATCCGAGTTTTCAGTTATCCGAGGAGGGTGCCCCCCCCCCACGTTTCCTCGGATAACCGGGGTTTTACTGTATTTGGATTATTATGTTTAATAAGTTAATTAATATGTTTTTGTTTATTAATTTCAGTTATTTGGATGGCTTAGAAAGGCTCAAACTTGTGGACTTCAAATGATACCAATTCCACACGATCCATTAGCTCTCCCCTACTCGAACAAATCAGATCCTTTAAGAGGACCCATTTTTATTCCTCTTAATGTTATGTGTTTAGAAAAACATGACAGCCTTTTTAAAGGTATGAAATAAACTAAATGTGCTTTTAAATTCCTAAATAATGTAGGTAGGAGGTAGGGTAAACAATATATGGGATTAGTAAAAATTGACAGTGACCATGTTAATAGAAGCTAAACTAGCCAAGAATTTATAATCTTGTAGAAGGTATTAAACTACATATTAAAACACCTTTAGTGATTTATTAAAGGCCTTTACATATGGGACATTCTGTCGCTAGGAGTAGTCGTCTTATGTTAAGTCATTGCTTTTAACTTGCTGAAAGCTTTCAGACGGGTAACCCTGTCGGTTTCATTTAAATGGGATGACAACTCTTAGCTACGACGCGACATAATGGCCCGTGTGTAAAGGCACTAAAGGCTACAAGCTTTCGTCACTAAGGGGTATTTGCACAGTTGGAGTGAAAATAAGGATGTCTGATATTTTTAAATTTAGAATAAAATTTGATACGAAATAGTTAATTTTAAAATCATCTATTTAAATGTATCCAAATTTTTTAATGAAATCTTTGTTAAGGGAACATTACACCTTCTAGGTCGAAAATTTTAATAATTTTTATGGGACGAATAAATTAATAAAAAAACATTTTTTGAGTCCGTAATTTTTCTGACATATATTTTATGTCTTCAAATACAAGAAAAAAATTTTTATATAATTTTTTAAATGATTTTTTATAGAGGTTTTTTGCAGCCTCATGGAAGCCATTTTGAAAATTTTGATCTGCTGGCGTGCACGATTGCAACTCACTGGAACGTCTGAAAATAAATATATTCTTAAAAAAAGTATGACTATGGCCCCAGTATAGACTACCATTATTTTGTTTGCGCAAAAATTCACAAAATGGTGGACCTCCAAAGTTGATGGTTTCAAAAATAGCATTTTTTTTTCGTAAAAAAAGATCTTAAAAATTGAGGAAAAAATTAACTAACCTTTTTTTCTAGTTTATACGGGGTCTATTATTGTGTAGAAGAACATGTTAAAATTTCAGACCGATCGGTTAAATGGTTTTTAAGTTATCGTTACAAAGACGTTGTCTTGAGAAAAACGCATTTAAAGTTTTGACAAACAAATTTTTCGAATTTTCACATATAAAATCTACTTACGTTCAATCAACTATGCCTGCTGCATACAAAATTCCTTCCGACTCCTCATACGCCTCGTTTTCAAGTTTCGTCTCTCCGTGCGATTCTGGCCTTTCTGGAGACATCGATGATGTTTTTATAATAAGTTGTTTCATAAAAGCCCGTTTCTAAATCTATCAGACCGCAAAAGTTGTTCACTTCAGCGATTCCACAGCCGAGTAATCCTATTTCCAAAAATAAAACGTCTATTGATTTCATATGATTTACCGATTTTGGGGTAGAGTCGATGAGTGTATCGCCGCATTTACACACAACACAAAGCTTAAAACCTACTCATCTTTCATCCCGTTTGAAAAATTTCACGTCTCCATCACAAACTTTCCACTTCAACTTTTGTTTTGTTATAAAGTGGTAAAAACTAAAAATTGTGCTATACCATACCTAAAAGTCGGATCAGCTTGGACTCAAATCAGAAGTTTTTACAATTTTTTCTGCAGATGTACCGGCAAAATTAGGATTACTTTCATCTGAAAATCGATTACCATAAAACTGTATTTTACGTGGTCTGCCCATTCGCTTCGATTTTTTTTTTATCCAGTTTGCACATTATTAGTCGAGGCGTTTACTGAGTGATGTTAGCCCTGCGAGCGATATTTTCGAACTGAGCAGGCCAGCGTACCGTTTGCTTTGGAGCTACAGTCTTGTCTCAAACTGAAAAGATATTATACCCATTATAGTAAGCTCTGTAAATGAATTAGAAAATCTTCGAGTCGAAATTGCAGTACTGAAACAAAGAAGAAAGGAAAAGGCTCCGAAAGTTGGGGGCATTACGATCACTTTTATAGTGGAGTGCCCAAAGAAGATAGAGCAAAACAAGGCGTATCCATACTAATACACAGAAAAACTGAGGAAATTCATAACCACCTGGGAACCGATTAGTGAAAGAATCATAAAGATGAATCACAAAATACTAGGTAATAACACAACCTTACTGGGGGTATACGCTGTCAACGACGACGATCTGGCTAATAACGAGGATTCATTTTTTGAACAACTAAATGAGGAAATAACGCAAAATTGGAACATCAAGAGAGATATTACTTTTGGGTGATCTAAATGGAAGAATAGGAAGGAAAGAACACGATAAAGTGGTAGGAAAATATGGCGAAGAAGTTACTAACGACAACGGAAGAAGAATTATAGAGATATGTGAACAAAACAACCTTACAATATTAAACGGACACTACCAGCATAGGGATATTCATAAATATACGTGGCGACAAACAACAAGAGATTTAAAAAGTATTATCGACTATATGATAATACGTCAGAGATCTAGATTAAACTTCCTAGATGTAAGAGTCCAAAGAGGGGCTTCATGTGGCAGCTACCACTACCTCGTGAAAGGAAAGATAATCTCACGAACAACACGGGAAAGCAAACTGGAAGATACAAGTACACAGCCCACAACAAGTGAAACAACAATAAGATATAATACAGACAGCTTACAAAAAATGAAAGTATCAGAAATCTATACAAGAGTAGACTGGACCAAAAGATACAACGGACGGGATTTGTTAATATAGAAGAAGAATATAAGTATATAAAGGAATGCCTACACGCAGCCGCACTGGAAGCATTAGGGTACCAAGAGAAAAGAGAAAAACAGCAAAAACCATATTGGTGGGATGAAGAAATTAAATACGAAATTGAAGAAAAACTGAAAAGCTATTACAAATACTTAAGTTCAAAGAGCACAAACGACAAAGTAAAATACAAAGAATCCCAAGCTAGAGTACGCAAAATGATTAGTGACAAAAAGAACAACCAATGGGAAAAGACATGCTCAAGACTCAACACTTACATAGGAGGAAGAAAAAGCACAGAAAGCTGGAGACTTCTTAAAAATATGAGAACAGAGCGGAAAAGAGAAATCTTCTCACCAATAACACCAGAAAAATGGAACCAATATTTTACAAATATGCTAACAGAAGATAGACCAGAGTTCAAAAGTACCCAACATGGAAACCCAAATATAGTTATACGAGGATTCCCAATAAGGATAACAACATCAGAAGTTAAAGAAGTATGTAAAACGCTAAAAAAATGGTAGAGCTCCAGGACCAGGAAACATCCCAGGAGAGATAGTAAAATACGGAACTGAAAAGCTATTTAGCGCTTTGAGGAACTTATTCCAAAGATGCATTAACACATCAGAAGTACCTGAGGAATGGAAAATATCATACATATCAACAATTCATAAGAAAGGAGACAAAAATAATTGCGATAACTATAGGGGAATAACGGTTACAGGATCTATTAGCAGAATATACGGAAAAATACTTAAAAATAGAATAGAAACGGAATACGCGGACGTAGAAGCTGAAGAACAGGCAGGCTTTAGAGCAGGAAGATCCACAATAGACCATCTCTTCTCACTGACACAAATCTTAGAAAAGAAAACCGCATTTGATCAGGAAGTCCATGTCTTGTTTGTTGATCTAAAAAAAGGCTTACGACAGCGTGCCCCTAATGAGATTGTGGGAAACACTAAAACAGAGTAATGTAAGCACCGAAATAATTAAAGCCGTAAAATCCTTATACCAAGGCGCAAAAAGTAGTGTGAAAACCAAATATGGTATAACAACAGGGTTCCCGGTCACAAAGGGTCTCAAACAGGGCTGCTGTATATCCCCAACGCTATTTAAAATCTATTTGGAGAGTGCACTGAAGAACTGGAAAAGGAAATGCAGCAGTATGGGATTACCACTGGATGACGATACTACATTGTACACGCTATCATTCGCAGATGACCAGGTAGTAGTCGCTCAGGACATCGATGATATGGAATACATGACACGAAAACTTATGGATGAATATGAAAAAATGGGGCCTAAAAGTCAATATTAAAAAGACCGAGTACATGTGCGTCGGAGGACAACAGCAGGACTTGAAACTGGCCACAGGACACACCATCAAACCCTGTGCCAGTTATAAGTATTTGGGAACGAGAATATCTAGGGACGGAACACTGGAAGAAGCAATATTCGAGAGGAATATCCAAGGAAGAAAAGCGATTGCAATGCTTAATAGTATACTATGGGACAAAAACATAACCATTGAAAATAAGAAGAGAATTTACAACTCAATAGTGAAAAGTATAATAACTTACAGCTCCCAGGTGTGGCCATTAAAGGAAAGAACAGAAAAAATACTAAAAGCTACAGAAATGGATTTCTGGAGACGAGCAGCCAGAAATCCAGAAAAGACCTCATACCAAATGACACGATAAGGCGAGCTTTAGAAATAAAGCACGATATAGTGGACGAAATCAGAACCCAACAGTTGGTATGGTACGGACATGTACAGAGAATGTCACAAGACCGACTACCTAAAAAGATTTTAAATTGGAACCCTCATGGAAAAAGAAAGCGAGGAAGACCACGCCAAAGCTGGAGAGTAGGAATCAACAAGGAAGTACTAGAGAGAGATCTGGAGGAGGAGGGATGGCGAAACCGGGAGGACGGGAGGAGTGGAAATTAGGCATCGGAAGACGGAAGACGTTATAAAACCGATTGATATATATATATATATATATATATATATATATATATATATATATATATATATATATATATATATATATATAGTAAGCTCTCCTTTTACCTACTTCTATCTTCCTTAGAATCATAATAGTAGCAGCAAATGTTCGACGCAGGTAGAGCAAAACCTTTGTAAACGGCCGAAAGGTAAGTTGGCAGGCCGCGCGGTCGATTTGGCCTGTCTTACACTTGGCGCTATAATCGTTTATGACTTCGAAAGTATTTGAAATTTTCCTCTGAAATTTTTAGAGAATATTATTGAAATATAATACTTTCCAAAAAGTCGATTTTTCCAACCCGAGAAAGGGTAATAATCCCTAATTACAGGAAAAAACAAGTTACGCATATGAACGAAATATTGATATCTTAAAACTAACACTTTGATAGCTTCTAACCTTTAAACGTAGTAAAATATGGTTTCTACCTTGGCTTTAATACTCCCTTGTTTAATACGTTAGACAATTAAAAATTGGAACTCAAATATCACTTCTTAACTATTTATTCTAGAAACCACATGTTAACAAGCATCTGCTAGCAGGTATCGAGTAAGGATAGATTTTTTTTCAATTTATTAATATACCGATAGCGTCCAATATATCGATTCCAATATATCGATAGTCGTTACACTACCTCCATCATTTGGACATCAATTTTAGGTATATATATATATATATATATATATATATATATATATATATATATATATATATATATATATATATATATATATATATATATATACAGTGAAGTCATTTCTGAAATGGATGGAACATAAATATTATCCCATTCTCCAAGCTCGTCTTCGTCATCATTATCGCTTAAAATCTTTCCAGAAATCACTGATGTCACAATTTGATCATCAGTTAATATTTCTCTCGTCATTAATTCATTATTCTAAACTGCTGGTCTATCCTTATCAGATAATTGTTGGGTGGGTGCCTCCTATCGGAATATCTTGCCATGTACAATTCGGCGGCTTGTCGGCTATTCTTTCTGCACTCTCCATAAATTAATAACATGTCTACTTTTTCATCCGTTGAATACATTTTTGTTAACGAAAAATTATTTTTGACATAAAGTAAACAATAATAATGGCCATTTTGGTAACACGCAGCAACCATGACTTTCGGTTCGTCTGTTTTATCACAGCCTACTAAGTCCATAATGGAACTTGTTGATATCACATTATTGCATAATAAAACGGTTTATTTTCTGAATATAATATTATATCCCCTTGGCATTAGATAGTTCTGTTAGATGCATGTTGGCAAAAAACCTCTAATGTGTAACTAGGTTAAATAAAAAATATGTATTCCTATCTTAATTTCGGTGACATTGATCATTATTTAAAGAGAAAATTCTGTAACTGAATGTAAAGCATAAAATTTTGTAGGAGCCACTTAGACTCGCGAAAATGGCACGATAAATGAATAGTCTTAAATTCTTTCCAAAGTAAGATAAAACGAACAAAAACAATTGCTAGTATATCCGCCATGGCAGCCTTAGTCTAAGAGTTTAAATCAGTTCTTGCCGGTCACCTGTCAAACAAATGTCAACTTGTGATACATCGTTGGAAAGAGAGTTTCAAAGCGAATTGAAATTGAAAAAAAATATACAGGGTTCCATTAAAAATAAGAAAGTTGCAGTCACTTCCGGTCAAACCGGAAGTAGTTAAAAATATTTTTTAAGTGATAAAAAAGCCTAATAATGTACCATTCTGGTATCTAAAAATGCAAATATGTAACTTTCAAGAAAAAAAAATTACAAGGTGTTACATGTTGGCTGTGTCACCCGGTATATATATATATATATATATATATATATATATATATATATATATATATATATACATATATATATATATATATACTCAGTATGGATTTAGATCCAATTTATCAACAGAGAGTACCCTTTTTGAAATTTTAAATTATGTTTATGGTGTGCGAAACCAGGGAAAGTATTGTGTCATTGTGCAATGTGATTTATTAAAAGCTTAAAATACTCGTATTATGATCTACTACATGATCATAATATTTTATTACAGAAACTCGAGAAATATGGCATGAGAGGCGTAGAACTGACTTGGTTTTGTTGCTATTTGTCTGATCGAAAACAATATGTTTCAATTCTTCCTGACGGGAATCGCTATGATTCTGATCTTGGGGATGTGACTGCTGGGGTTCCTCAGGGATCTGTGCTGGGGCCTTTGTTATTCAGTATTTATACAAATGATCTTCCTAAACATATCAAGGCAAAAGTATAATGTATGCTGACGACACAACTTGTCTCTTGAGTGCCGACAATCCCGAAAAATTGCAGATAGCGACCAAAGATTGTATAAATGAATTAACTAACTGGTTCGCTGCAAACAAGCTAAAGCTTAATGTTGATAAAACCTGTCTCTTGGTCTTCAAAAATAGAAATTCGGAACCGCTATGTGAAAACATGTTTACAAGTGATTATAAAATCAGCCCCATTTTAGAGCCAAAAATCTTGGGTTTAACTGTTGATTTAAACCTTAAATTTGAAACACACCTGAGAGAGCTTAAACTAAAACTAAATGCAATATGCTTCTCTATACACGTTCTGAAAAATGTAGTGACTCTAAAGGTTTTGAAACTGGTTTACTACGGATATTTCCATTCAAGGATAGTTTATGGAGTTCATTTCTGGGGGAATGAGCCTGGAAGTCTGGGCATTTTTCGTGCTCAAAAGAGGTGTGTGAGAGCAATTAATAATGTAAAACCTAGAGATTCATGTAAAGAATATTTTAAAAAAGATCGCATTATGACATTACCGTCTTGTTACATGTATAAGAGCCTATTAACAATGCACAAAATAAAGAACAAATATATTTCTGGCTCTAGGATTGCGGCATACCCTCTTAGAAGAAACCTCATTCTCTCGGTCCTGCCAAATATTATAATAGTACATTTTACCAAAGTATTGTACTGTATAACCTGTTGCCTGTGTCTATGAAAAACCTGGGCATTAACCGATCTAAAAAGAGACTAAAGAATATTTTATTGGAAGAGGCATTTTATAATGTACAAGAATTTAAGGATTATCTTGGTCGCCTCTGAAACGAAAAACTTTTAATTAATTCAGTATGTGTATTGTGTATCATGTATTTCCAGTTATTGTTGTATATATATATATATATATATATATATATATATATATATATATATATATATATATATATATATATATGATGTAAATTTATTATAGATGCTGCAAAAATTTTGTAATTACATAAATTATACTAGAACAAAGTAAAATCAAAACCTTAATGTCCCGACTTTTGTATGATCTTCTTTTCTGTCAAAACCCCACTTAACCCTTCATCATTACTTTTTTCAGGTTTTTGTGAAGATAGCTGGATGGAACGAATGTTCTTATTCCAAGAAGCAATTATTCAAAAATTTGGTTTTATCAAATGCCTAGTCGAACCACCCCAAAACCAAAGTACCTCTAGAGAACATCAATACATTCACGCGACTGGAACGATATTTATTTTAATTTCAAATTCTGCACCTAAATCTAATAGAAGTAGAACAAATAGTATGAAGGAGAGGCGCCAGTTAACTACCAGATATTCTGTACATGCAGATGTTGTTCCTAGTCCTCATGAAGCTTACATTACGCGGCATGTCTCAGGAAAAAATAAGGCTGATTATGACAATTCTAGAAAGGTACGAAACAGTATAAAAATTATCTGTAGTATTACACAGATAATACAAAATGATGTGACAATTCGTAAACGGTAGGTTAGACATAAATACGAGAAGAAAAGTTTGCATAAAGGCGAAATAAATCACAAACCTTAATATAAAACGGAGGCTGAAAAGTTTTTGGTCTAGCTACTTAAAACACGTTTTTTGGCAAAATTCGATTTTATTCTCCTTCAAGAGCGATACAATCAGTTCAACGCTTTTCCAACATTTCTATACCTTTTTTGTAGAAGGATTTGTCTTTGCCTTTAAAATAGGCCTCAGTTTCGGCGATACCTTCTTCATTGGAGCAAATTCTTTTTCCCGCGAGCATTTTTTTGAGGTCTGCGAATAGATAATAGTCACTGGGGCCCAAATCTGGAGAATACGGTGGATCAGGAAGCAATTCAAACTTAAATTCATGCAATTTTGCCATCGTAACCATTGACTTGTGGACTTTTTTCTTGTTCATTTGAGGCCGTTTGTTGGCGATATCTGGGTTCAAACGCACCCATAACTTTATATAATATTCGCTATTGATGGTTTTTCCCTTCTCAGCATAGTCGATGAGAATTATTCCATACGCATCCCAAAATGCAGAGGCCACAACCTTCCCAGCCGACTGTTATGTCTTTAGTCGCTTCGAGCGGCTTTCATCGGCTGCTGCCCACTCAACTGACTGCCGATTTGATTCCGGTATGAAGTCGTACATTCATGTTTCACCCGTTCTCACATATCGCATGAGAAAATCCTTTTTATTGCGTTAGGTTCAAACAGCGCTCAGAATCATTGTTTTTGCTCCATTGTGAGCGGTAGCCATTTGAACAGAGCTTTCCCATGCCCAAATGTTCATGCAAAATGTGACCAACAGGTTCTTTTGATATCTTTAGGGTGTCAGTTATCTCACGCAATTTCACTTTACGGTCACCCAAAACAATTTTGTGGATTTTTTTTATGTTTACCGGTATAACCACCTCATTTGGGCGCTCAGTATCATTTGTGTCTGTACAACCGCGTGGGCGCTCAGCATCATTTGTGTTTGTACAACCGCGTTTAAATTCCGCAAGCCAGTAATTGAAGAGTGATTTTCCAGGGGAAGAGTCTCCGTAACACTTATCAAGCCATTGCTTTGCTTGAACGGCATTTTTTTCCCATCAAAAAACAGTATTTAATTAATACACGAAATTCGTTTGTTTCCTATGTTTTGAAAATATCAGAAGTCACTAAAACCACTATAACTTGTTAACTAATCGTCGAAATGTCATGAAATTTTGACACATATCGTTTGAAAGTTGGTACTTCCTAAAAATCATACGGATTTTTTGAAAAGTGACATCTATGTATCAGACCAAAAACTTTTCAACCTACGCGTTAATATGCTAAATACTAAATTTATAACCTTAAAAAAACTTAAGGCTTGCCGACTATAAAAAACTCAATGTTATAGTTTCTTGTACAGCTGCTGCGAATTGATGTTTTTATAGAATACTCCACATTGAAGCTAAAATATGTATTATCTATAAAGCCCCTGTCGTTTTGCCGTGTTTTTAACAGTCTAAGCGATGGTGTATAAAAATGTTAATCTTGTCATTTTGATATTCGATTCTGTAACCAAAGTTTACTATCACACCACTTTCTACTTCCCTAGACACCAACATTTTTTATATGGCCGCAGACCATCTCCAAGAAAGAGACTGAGCTCTTCGCAACTTTGTATGCTAGTCTCGCACTAATATGATTTTGCAGACACTAGGAACTCAAGTTTTTTTTGTACTTTCATGACTAGCACACTATATTTATGAGTTTTGTCTTTTACGTTGAAAAAAAAGGGAGGAAAGTTTTTGGGATGATTTAAAAGTGATATTTATGTTATCTTTTGCGAGTATATATGCAATTTTATTAGAAATTGGTCCGAAATATGTCAATGAGGAAAAAGTTTCTTTTTCATCGTTTTTAACGTATGGATAATTATGTCTTAATTTAGTTGTTTTTGTTTATTTTTAATTAGGTTATCTCATACTTATAAATCCAAAGACTCTGGAGTTTATAAACTGTCATGTAATGAATGTAATAGCTGTTATATACAGTCCCTGGCCAAATTATTAGACGCACTGTATTTTTTTTAGTAATTTTATGTTTCTTAAGAGTTTTTATGCAATAATGGTATATTTAAACTACAATATTATTGATTTTTATTTAAAAGAATTGTTGTAGACTACGTATTTGTATTTATTTTTAACATATGGTAACACTGTGTTGACAAAGTGATACATGAACGTAAATAAGTACAAACCTGTATCAGTCGCGATCGGAATCGAGTCAGGTACGGACGTGTTTCTGTGGCTTTATGGACTGTTATTGTTTGTTTAACAGTTTTATACTACTCAGTTATTAGTTTATTTTGTATGCAGTGTTTTAAAAAAGTAATTGGACTATTTTCATTATGGGTAGAAAAGGCGATCTTTCACCACGTAAAAAAGCTGAAGTGAAGGCCCTTGTGATTGCGAAAACATTTACAAACCGAGAAATATCACGAAGATTGGAAGTTTCTGAAGCTAGTGTACGACGCATAAAAAAGAAAATTGAGTCAGGGAAGGAATTAAGCCCGAAAAGAAAGAAAAGATGCGGTAGAAAACCAATTTTCACTCCACGGTCAGAGAGATGTTTGAAGAAAATTTGTGTAGAAAACAGTTTTGCTACCACAAAGGTAATAAAATCACAACTCCAGGATGCTAGCGTAAATGCTTCTGAGCGCACTGTTCGAAGAAAATTGAAAGAATTAGATTTTAAGGCCTGTCGCCCCGCCAGGAAGCCCAAGTTAACAGCTGCAATGAAAGCAAAGCGCCTGAAGTGGGCCAAACAATGGCAAGACAAAGATGTGGGCTTCTGGAGATCGGTAAGATACAGCAATTTAATCAATAATTGATACATTATTATCATTTTCAGTTAAATAAAGCAAATAAACATGGAAGTTTATATATTTTTCCTATTTTTGACAGGTCTGCTTCAGTGACGAAAGCACATTCGAAATTTTGCAGAATAAAGCTCAGTATGTGCGTCGTCGTCATGGAGAAAAGTTTCATCCTGATTGTGTCGTCCCGACGGTTAAACATCCCACCAAAGTGACGATTTGGTCAGTCATCAGCGGCAAGGGCACTGGACGTCTGTACGTCGTCAAAGGAATAATGAGGCAAGATCAGTACAAAGAAGTATTACAAAATCGGTTGATCCCGCAGCTCAGAGAATGGTTTCCAAATGGGGAACCATTCACTTTCATGCAAGATGGAGCTCCCTGCCACACTGCTCGGTCTGTTAAAGCTTTTTTGGCAGAAAAAAATATCCCTCTGTTGGATTGGCCGCGTAATAGCCCTGATATGAACCCCATTGAAAATGTGTGGGAGCTGATGAAAAGAGAAGTGGCTAAAGATGTGATTACCAACAAAACCCAGCTCCTAGAAAAGATTATTCATGTGTGGAATCATCATCCTCAAATGCAGGAGACAGTACAATCTTGCATTGATAGCATGCCGCGCAGAATTAAAGCTTTGATAGCGGCTAAAGGTGGCTCAAGTAAATATTGACTTTTACTAACATTAATTTCACTTTTCTTTAAAACTTAATAAACTTATGCTTTTCTAAATTAATGCTGTTTTATTTATGTCAAATAAATAGGTAATTGATTGGATAATATAAAAATAAAAAACAAATCAATTTAAAATAATAAAACGGTACAATATCACTCGGTAATTAATATTTTACATGAAATCTTGCAGTGCGTCTAATATTTTGGCCAGGGACTGTAGGCCAAACAGGGAGAAATTTCGATAATAGATTTAGATTAAACAAAGAAAACTCCAACTTTGCTAACCAATTCCATCAAACAAATCATATTTTTCCAGACATAAATAATCTACAAATATTATATAAAGCACAAAAAGGAAGAAAATTAAATATTTTAGAAGCTATAGAGATCTACAAGCACAATAAAAATAAAGATACAATCATATTAAATAATCAAACAGATGTTCAGAATTCAACCCTGTTTGACGTATTTTAGAAGTTTTTTAGATATTTCTTTGAAGAAAGGATTTTTGTAAAAAGTTTTAAGAAAATATTGAAAAGTATTTCTTCAAATTTAAAACAATAATGTCATTTAACCCTTGGTAATAAAATAATTTTTAATGGTAGGTAATTCCAAATTGTACCTGGAAATTTGTTATAAATCATAAATAAACCACCTTGGTTTGTAGTATTACGCTTGACAATGTAGAAAACCTACGAAACTGCAGTAGCAGATAAATAAAAAAATAAGTGATAAATAACAAAGTAATACGTTTTATTTCTTTTAGAAATTATAATGTACTGTCACAAAGTAACGGACACCTCAATTATACAATTAGAAGTTTAGGAAGTTTTAAACAATAAAATACTTACACGTGTTAAGTATTTTTCCTACCTGATTTGTTTACAATTCTCTCCTATAGTAACAAAAAAAATCTATCATTAATTATTATATTGTTTCAGATGGGATTTTTATGGTGTTGGAATCACATGATCAGTAGAAGATGGCGTACGAACCAAGGAGTAGATAATAACTTTCAAATTAAATGTTTGAAAGATTTTAGAGCATTTTGCAGCAATTCGGAGGATAGATTAAGAACTTTTTGGAGAGAAAGTTGGGATGCCAAAGCTTATGCAGCTACTCAACTCTAACTTTATGAACTTAACCTTGTATATTCATAAATTTTAAGAGAAGAGGAAGAAGAAATATATATTCATTTATATATAAATAGCCATAACCTTAAATAAAAAAAAGGGTGTGCTAGCTCATAATCTTAATTTGTCTTTGTGTAACCACACACTTCGCCTAGAGTAACATTTGTTACACTCTTGTTTCTCGATAAAAAAACGATTACCAAAATATAACTAAATCTCGTGTTGGGACAACTTGAGTAAATTACCCTCCAGTACTCGATTACTGAAATAACCGACATCACTCGAATAATGAATTGAGTACCTAACACGTAAGCTGAAAAGTTTTTGGTGTAGCTACTTAAAACACATTTTTGTTTGCAAAATTCGACTTTATTCATCAATATAGTCTCCTTCAAGAGCGATACAATCAATCCAATGCTTTTCTAACATTTCTATACTTTTCTTGTAGAAGGATTTGTCTTTGCCTTCAAAATAGGCCTCAATTTCGGCGATAATTTCTTCATTATCTCTCCCGTGAGCATTTTTTTTTTGAGGTCTATGAATCGATAATAGTCGCTAGGGGCCAGATCTGGAGCAATTCATGCAATTTTGCCCTCGTAACCATTGACACGGTGCATTGTCTTTATTTATTTATCTAATGAATACTACAAAGCAACAACTCCAAATAGTAAAACAATAATCATAGTTACAAAAAAAAAGAATGCACATATAATAATTTACGAAAAGAAGTAAAAACAAATTTAACAGATAAATTGTTACTGTCGTTGCCTTAGTGTTACTGTATTAATACGCTTATACCTTATTTTGTTTTTAAATGTTGTCATACTGTATCTAAACGGATCTAAACTAAAATTTGCATTATAATTACTTAACAGTCTATTAGAAAAACTTTGTGTTGCGTACGTAGTACGATGAAAAGAAATATGAAACAGTTGTTGAGATCTAGTGGTCCTGTTTGGAATCCGAAAATCAACATGGGACGGCAAAGTATGGCCGTTTATCTGACCGTAAAGTAATTTGTACAAGAATAAAACTAATGCATTGCATCTTCGTGTTTCAAGTGTTTCTATACCTACTAATTGAGTACGTGTCAAGTACGGTAAATTGCTGTAGGGAAACTTTAGTTTGTATAAAATGAATTTTGCAAACTTATTTTGGACAAATTTTCGATGATTGTAGCTTCTACTTGATAGAAATTCGTTATAAATATATAATAAAAGACTGTTTTTAGTCAATTTCCACTGGTCTATTTAAATTGCGATGACGCGTTTCGCTGTCGATGCAGCTTCTTCAGATCTACATTTTACACTGTCAAGTCAGGTTTAATGTTTACAATTTTATATAATTTCCTAATTATAATATTACACCTAATTAAATTACATTGATAGTATTGGAAAACCCACACAGATTTGGAATTAGGAGAATAAATTCAATAATGGTGAATTGCTTAAATCTACCTGGTCTTGTGAGTAAAGTACCTGTAGTCCTTAATCGATTTATTTGCATTGTCTTTAAAAGGTTTAGTTTTAAACCTTTTTGTTGGGTGTGTAAAATTTTGAAATTCTTGTTAAATGTGTGATTTTCTGTTAAAAGATGATTAGCATATGTTGAATTAGATTTTCTATGGATGAAACTTCTTTCGTGTTCTGTAATTCTTTGTATAAATGTACGTCCAGTTTGTCCTATATATGTTTTAGGACATGACCCACAGGTTAATTGATAAACCCCCTGATTTATTGTCTTTATTGATTTGTGGTTTGTAGTTTTTAGGATATTTCCCTATAGTATTGTTAGTCTTGTAAGCTATGTTGATATTTTTTTTGATTTAAAAATTTCCCCAGTTTTTCCGTTGGTTTACCGAAATAGGTTAATCATTTAAATGTGGTATTTCTGTCCTTAAAACGTGGGTATATTTCTGAGATTGCCTTGTTTCTAAGTTTTTTCCTAACGATATTATTGATTAAAGTAACCGAATAACCGTTGTTAACGGCTATTTGTTTTATGTAGTTTAATTCTTTAGTAAAATTTTCCTCTGATAAGGGGATATTAGTTAGTCTATGTATAAAACTATGATAAGCTGCGACTTTATGATGGTTAGGGTGGTGAGAACTATTGTGAATCGTGGTATCTGTATGACAAGATTTGTGATATATTGCAAATTCATGTTTTTTTTTTTCCTGGTTTTACTGATTGTTAAGTCTAGGAAATTGATTTTCCCTTCGACTTCTTCTTCCATTGTAAAACTGATATTTCTATGTAAAGAATTAATATACTATAGAAAGAGAGTTAATTGTCTGTCCGTACCTGTAAAGCATACAATCATATCGTCTACGTATCGATACCAGTATAGACAATTATTACTATTGTTATTATGGTTGTTAAATATCATTGTTTCAATACTGTCCATGAAAATTTCGACAAGTAATGTACTTAACGGACTCCTCATAATTAACCCTTTCTTACTATTGTAGAATGTATTGTTAACTGAAAAATAATTTTGTCTTAGGCAAGTTCTTAATAAATTAATTATGTCCATTTTTATAACTTCATTTACTTTGTTTTTTGTTAATATGTTCTCTATTAAAATTATTGTTTCGTCTGGGGGAACACTTGGAAATAAGTTTTTAACATCGAAAGAAACTAATTTAGAATTATCTGGTATTGTTATATTCTTAACTTTATTCACGAGTTCGTATGATTTTTTGATACTATATTTAGGTTCAAATTTGGTATGATATTTGATTAAATCAATTAAAAAGGATGACGTCTTATATGCTGGAGCAGGCATATAGGAAACAACTGGTGTGATTGGGTGGTCAAGTTTGTGCAGTTTTATGAGTGAATAAAGTTGTGGGATTTGGGGATTCATATTTATCAATTTAAATTTATCTTTATCGTGAATGATACTTTTAGCCTGTTCAATTTGTTGTTTTATTTCTTTTTGAAAAATATTTGTTGGATCTTTATTTAAAATTTCGTACTTTCCTGTTTTGAAAAAATCTGACGTTTTATTAATATAGTCGATTTTGTCTATTGCTATTACTGTGTTACCTTTATCTGCTTTAGTAAAGATTACATCATTTTGTTTTGCTTTACTCTGAATGGTTTTTATTGTCCTTAAGTCTTGGTTGATGTTGTTATTGTTCGATATGAATTCTTTTTTAATAATTTCGGCTGTTTAAAATTTTGATAATATGTTGTTAGGGCTAGCTTTCAAGGTAATCTCAGTATCAATACGTATTGTCTCTGATTCTTTGATATTGAAGTTAGTTTGAATATTGTGTTTGAAACCTTTTGTTAGAAGATTTTTTTCCCTGTCCGAAAAAGGTGTGTTGGAAATGTTAATAAATCGATTAAAGAATTGATGATCAGTAAAAAATTCTTTTTCTTTCTTATTTTGTGTTGTTATAAACGTTTTTTTTGAATGAGATACTGTAGTTTATCGTATTGTTTTAAATATTTTTTTATGTATTATTGTTTTTACTTTTTCACGTGTGTTTGAATCTAAGACGATAAATTCTATAAAAATTTAGTTTAAATAATAATTCTGTGTGGATTACCTTGAGATACATGTTATATGAGTCTCTAATGCTATACTGGATTTTTCTCTCTTTATATATCCATTTTCTTTTGGCAAGTATAACTGCTTCTTTGACTGCTTTGCTGGTGTTGTGAGTTTTAAGATTTATGTACTTAGGTGTTACTTGGTTTTGGAGGCACTGATTGAAAAACCAAATATTTTGCGTAGTTATGGCGCATTTTAGAAGTAACTTGAAGTAGTTTGAAGCTAGAAAGCTTATATCAGCTTGTTTTAAATTTCGGATGGTTGTATGGTAGCTTCTACTTGATAGAAATTCATTATAAATATATAATTAAAGACTGTTTTTAGTCAATTTCCACTGGTTTATTTATAATTGCAATGACGCGTTTCATCCGAAATTTAAAAATGTAACTTTTAAAATTACACGGGCCCTCAAATTCCCTTATTTGTGACGAATTTCAGCTTTCTATTTCAAATAGTTTCGACGAAAATCGGGTGTAACAGACATCGAAATGATCTTATATGTGTTCCGTACCGAACACTAAAAACAGTTATCTCAATTTTGACTTTAAATGGCTCAATACTTTTTCGACAACCATTTACGTTGTCTGTCTTAAATATGTTATTAGATGACACTAATTAGTATTTCCAGGAACCTAAATGGAAAAGGATACTTTGTGGCTCTCATGTTTCCTCAGAGAGCGTTCTTTACAAGTGGCAGTCGACGGATTCACTATCAACGCCGGTGTACCTCAAGGCTCCATACTGTCTCCTACTCTGTTTTTCATTTATATTAACGATCTGCTGGAAAAGACCGGGAATCCAATCTACAGCTTTGCAGATAACAGTACGCTTATTTCTTTATTTACTTTGAACGCTCGGACATCGGCTATTCAGACGAATATCCGCAGACAGCAGGAAATCATTCAACTTAACAAAGACCTGGAAGAAATTCTATCTTGGGGTGATAGTAACCAAGTGGAATTTAACTCTACAAAAACCCAGGCGGCAGTTTTTTCTAAAAAAGTTAACGTTGATGAACCCGACATAGTTATGTCGGGGCACTCCATTTCTCTAATATCATCACTCAATTTGTTTGGCGTTAATTTGGGAGCAAATATGTCCTGGCATGAACATGTTACAGGCATAGCAAGGAGAGCTTCTCAAAAGTTGGGAATATGGTTTCGAACCAGAAAGCTTTACACTCCACAACAACTGTTAATTCTTTACAAAGCTCAAATTCGACCAACTATGGAATACTACTCCCATGTTTGGGGCTCCGCTCCCAAACATACACTGCATTTGTTGGATTCTATTCAGAGAAGAGCTGTTCGTCTGATTAGAGACCCGAAACTGACCGGCGGCCTTGATTCGCTGGAACATCGAAGAATAGTTGGCGACTTGATCTTATTCTACAAGTATTTTCATGGATAGTGTTCGAAGGATGTGGCCCGCTTAATTCCCCCCAGAGCGGTGCATGTTAGAAGTACACGTCGCGCTAATAGTTCACATCGGTATGAGGTTCAGCTTGTTACTCCTCGTATAACGTTTTTCAAGCAGTCTTTTATGTGGAGAACATCATCCCTTTGGAATAATTTACCCAGGACTGTGTTTCCCACCGAGTACAATTTACAGCGATTCAAGAACAACGTGCTTTCTATGTCAAATAGTTTCAGCTTTTCTATTTTAAAATAGTTTCGTCGAAAATCGGGTGTGACACACATCGAAATGATTTTATAAGTGTTCCGTATCGAACACTAAAAACAATTATCTCAATTTTGACTTTAAATGGCTCAATACTTTTTCGACAACCATTTACGTTGTCTGTCTTAAATATGTTATTAGACACTAATTAGTATTTCCATGAACCTAAATGGAAAAAGATGCTTATCGGGTATTTTACACAGTTTCTAAGCTCGTAGCACGACACACGCAATATCTAAAAATAGCCAAGAGAAAATAATACAAAATAAGATTTATAATGTAACAATTTATTATTAACAATAATGACAATTTTTTTTTTTTTTCTTCGCTCGAGGACTCGGTACTATTTGGAATAAAATTCGGAACAACATCAATATTTTCAGGAGAAGAGCCGTTATAATACTACCATCCTCATCCACTTGTAGTCCCATTGTTTGACCTATTTTTGCAGAAGCATGTTTAAATGTACTACATTAATACACATTGACATCAATGCAAGATCGGATACTAGGTATATTATAGATCCGATCATAAACACTGGGTCTCGAGGAACCTCTCCAAAACCTATGGTTGACATGGAAATAAATACAGTAACAGACATCGAAATGATCTTATAAGTGTTCCGTACCGAATACTAAAAACAGTTATCTCAATTTTGGCTTTAAATGGCTCAATACTTGTTCGACAACCATTTACGTTGTCTGTCTTAAATATGTTATTAGATGACACTAATTAGTATTTTCATGAACCTAAATGGAAAAGGATGCTTATCGGGTATTTTACACAGTTTCTAAGCTCGTAGCGCGACACACCCCGTATCTAAAAATAGTCAAGAGAAAATAATACAAAACAAGATTTATAATGTAACAATTTATTATTAACAATAACGACAATTTTATTTTTTTTTCTTCGCTCGATGACTCGGTACTATTTGGAATAAAATTCGGAACAACATCAATATTTTCAGGAGAAGCCGTTATACGAGGCTGGTTTGAAAAGTCCGTGCAAAGTCCGAGAGATGGC
Source organism: Pachyrhynchus sulphureomaculatus (assembly GCA_019049505.1). Lineage (NCBI taxonomy): Eukaryota > Metazoa > Arthropoda > Insecta > Coleoptera > Curculionidae > Pachyrhynchus > Pachyrhynchus sulphureomaculatus. The sequence continues at coordinate 16,650,289 of CM032456.1, forward strand.
ACCACCGGCGCGTATCGAGGTCATGTTTAGTTAGTAGCATCTCTTGAATGAACGCACACCAAGTTTCAGCCATATTGGTCTATTTCTGTGTGTTTGGCATTCGTGTGAATCAAGGAAGTCGAGTGATTTTCAAGAAAGGGACGAAAAAGAATTTCGTGTGGTGATTAAACATTACTTTATGAGAGGCAAAACGCCTCAGGAGACTAAAGAGAAGCTTGATAAACATTATGGTGACTCTGCACCTTCGATTAGAACAGTTTATAAGTGGTTTCAAAATTTTCGGACTGGCCATATGGGCACAAGTGACGCTGAACGTTCTAGACGGCCTGTGGAGGTTACGACTCCAGAAATCATTGATCAAATCCATGATGGTGATGGATGACAGAAGAGTTAAGGTGCGTGAGATTGCTAGTGCTGTGGGCATCTCGACTGAACGGGTACATAATATTTTGCATAAACATTTGGACATGAGAAAGCTATCCGCAAGATGGGTGCCGCGATTGCTCACGTTTGACTAAAAACGGAATCGTGTGAAGTGTTGCAAAGATGGTTTGCAGCTGTTCCAGAAGAATCCGGAGGACTTTAAGCGTCGTTTCGTCACTGTGGATGAAACATGGATACATTACTATACTCCTGAGACCAAATAACAGTCTAAACAATGGGTTACCAAGGGGGAATCTGCACCAAAAAAGGCGAAGACCGTTCCTGCGGCCGGAAAGGTTATGGCGACTGTCTGTTGGGATTCGCAAGGGATAATCCTCATCGACTATCTGGAAAAGGGTAAAAACTATTACAGGTGAATATTATTCATCGTTATTGGACCGTTTGAAAACCGAGCTGCAAGAAAAACGCCCGCGATTGGCCCACAAGAAAGTCCTTTTCCATCACGACAACGCACCAGCACACACCTCAGCAGTTGTGGTCGCAAAATTAATGGAAATAGGATTCCAACTCGTTTCACATCCCCCCTATTCTCCAGACTTGGCTCCCTCGGACTACTATTTGTTCCCCAATTTGAAGAAATGGCTGGCGGGACAAAGATTTTATTCAAACGAGGAGGTGATTGCAAACACTAATGGATATTTTGCCGACTTGGACAAATCCTATTATTCGGAAGGGATCAACAAACTAGAACATCATTGGACGAAGTGAATAAGCCTCAAAGGAGACTATGTCGAAAAATAAAAAAGGTTTACCCCAAACACATAAGTAGTTTTTATTTTTGCACGGACTTTTCAAACCAGCCTCGTAATACTACCATCCTCATCCACTTGGAGTCCCATTGTTTGACCTATTTTTGCAGAAGCATGTTTAAGTGTGTCACTTAATTTTGCTTGTACTACATTAATACACATTGACATCAATGCAAGATCGAATACTAGGTATATTATAGATCCGATCATAAACACTGGGTCTCGAGGAACATAGTCTCCAAAACCTATGGTTGACATGGAAATAAATACAGTAACAGACATCGGAATGTTCTTATAAGTGTTCCGTACCGAATACTAAAAACAATTATCTCAATTTTGGCTTTAAATGGCTCAACACTTTTTCGACAACCATTTACGTTGTCCGTCTTAAATATGGTATTAGATGACACTAATTAGTATTTTCATGAACCTAAATGGAAAATGATGTTTATCGGGTATTTTCCACAGTTTCTAAGCTCGTAGCGCGACACACGCAGTATCTAAAAATAGCCAAGAGAAAATAATACAAAATAAGTTTTATAATGTAACAATTTATTATTAACAATAATGACAATTTTATTTTTTTTCTTCGCTTGATGACTCGGTACTATTTGGAATAAAATTCGGAACAACATCAATATTTTCTGGAGAAGCCGTTATAATACTACCATCCTCATCCACTTGTAGTCCCATTGTTTGACCTATTTTTGCAGAAGCATGTTTAAATGTGTCACTTAATTTTGCTTGTACTACATTAATACACATTGACATCAGTGCAAGACCGAATACTAGGTATATTATAGATCCGATCATAAACACTGGGTCTCGAGGAACATAGTCTCCAAAACCTATGGTTGACATGGAAATAAATACAAAATAAAATGCTTCAAAAAAGTCCCATCTCTCTATTATCATGTACATGACGGCTCCCAACACAATGTAAGTTACTAGTATGAACAGCGCTACTGAAATTGGTAAGTTGAATTCATCGTCAATTTCAAAATTGGATATTGCGGGCGTTGTAGGCGTTTCTACCGTTTGAGGTTGACCTTCTGGATCTGTCGGATTTTCCGTAAATGGCATGGTCGACGGCCTTCTAAAGGTGGCTATATCATAAACCATTTGGGCTCCTTTAAATATTTCCTAAAATCGTAACGCTCCTCTATTATCATAATCATTAATTTATTTATAAATTATTTTAGATCATGAAATTGAACAGACATTTACGTTAACACTTAAATTATTTATATTATCAATGAGGATTGACATGCTTAATCGTTACCGGTTGTCAAATTGCTTTTGGGATGTCGTACCAATCAAAAGAAACTATACATAGGCAGAATTCTAGAAATTCAGTATATATACAGTCCCTGGCCAAATTATTAGACGCACTGCAAGATTTCATGTAAAATATTAATTACCGAGTGATATTGTACCGTTTTATTATTTTAAATTGATTTGTTTTTTATTTTTATATTATCCAATCAATTACCTATTTATTTGACATAAATAAAACAGCATTAATTTAGAAAAGCATAAGTTTATTAAGTTTTAAAGAAAAGTGAAATTTATGTTAGTAAAAGTCAATATTTAGTTGAGCCACCTTTAGCCGCTATCAAAGCTTTAATTCTGCGCGGCATGCTATCAATGCAAGATTGTACTGTCTCCTGCATTTAAGGATGATGATTCCACACATGAATAATCTTTTCTAGGAGCTGGGTTTTGTTGGTAATCACATCTTTAGCCACTTCTCTTTTCATCAGCTCCCACACATTTTCAATGGGGTTCATACCCGGCCAATCCAACAGAGGGATATTTTTTTCTGCTGCAAAAAAACTTTAACAGACCGAGCAGTGTGGCAGGGAGCTCCATCTTGCATGAAAGTGAATGGTTCCCCATTTGGAAACCATTCTCTGAGCTGCGGAATCAACCGATTTTGTAATACTTCTTTGTACTGATCTTGCCTCATTATTCCTTTGACGACGTACAGACGTCCAGTGCCCTTGCCGCTGATGACTGACCAAATCATCACTTTGGTGGGATGTTTAACCGTCGGGACGACACAATCAGGATGAAACTTTTCTCCATGACGACGACGCACATACTGAGCTTTATTCTGCAAAATTTCGAATGTGCTTTCGTCACTGAAGCAGACCTGTCAAAAATAGGAAACTTCCATGTTTATTTGCTTTATTTAACTGAAAATGATAATAATGTATCAATTATTGATTAAATTGCTGTATTTTACCGATCTCCAGAAGTCCACATCTTTGTCTTGCCATTGTTTGGCCCACTTCAGGCGCTTTGCTTTCATTGCAGCTGTTAACTTGGGCTTCCTGGCGGGGCGACAGGCCTTAAAATCTAATTCTTTCAATTTTTTTCGAACAGTGCGCTCAGAAGCATTTATGCTAGCATCCTGGAGTTGTGATTTTATTACCTTTGTGGTAGCAAATCTGTTTTCTACACAAATTTTCTTCAAACATCTCTCTGACCATGGAGTGAAAATTGGTTTTTCTACCGCATCTTTTCTTTCTTTTCGGGCTTAATTCCTTCCCTGACTCAATTTTCTTTTTTATGCGTCGTACACTAGCTTCAGAAACCTCCAATCTTCGTGATATTTCTCGGTTTGTAAATGTTTTCGCAATCACAAGGGCCTTCACTTCAGCTTTTTTACGTGGTGAAAGATCGCCTTTTCTACCCATAATGAAAATATTCCAATTACTTTTTTAAAACACTGCATACAAAATAAACTAATAACTGAGTAGTATAAAACTGTTAAACAAACAATCACAGTCCATAAAGCCACAGAAACACGTCCGTACCTGACTCGATTCCGATCGCGACTGATACAGATTTGTACTTGTTTACGTTCATGTATCACTTTGTCAACACAGTGTTGCCATATGTTAAAAATAAATACAAATATGTAGTTTACAACAATTCTTTTAAATAAAAATCAATAATATTGTAGTTTAAATATACCATTATTGCATAAAAACTCTTAAGAAACATAAAATTACTAAAAAAAAAATACAGTGCGTCTAATAATTTGGCCAGGGACTGTATATATATATATATATATATATATATATATATATATATATATATATATATATATATATATATATATATATATATATATATATATATATATATATACCAGGTGTACAAGTATGAAATGCGGATTTTTTTTCTAAAAAAACATGTTAAATTCGGAAGAATGATAAAAAGTGCTTTATTCAAAGTATCGCTTGTTATATAGGGTGGGCCATTTAAAAGTTTAAATTTAAAAATGCAATAAAACAAAAACGGTTTGAAATTTTGCCAAATTTATTTTTTTGTTGTGAAGTACAATTGTTCCGGTTAGAGGAATATTATTTCATTCATATGGCTGCCGCGGCTGGCCTCACAGTACCCCATTCGATCGGACCAATTTTCGAGCACTTTTTCGACTGTATGGGGTCGTATCTCGGCAATGGCATCACGAATGTTGGCCTTCAAATGCTCAATTGTCTCTGGTTTATCGGCAGAACACTTGTCTTTAACGGCGCCCCACAGAAAATAGTCCAACGGTGTCAAATCGCAGCTTCTTGGCGGCCAATTGACATCACCATTTCGGTTAATTAAACGGCCATCAAACGTTTGACGCAATAAATCGATTGTGGCATGAGATGTGTGGCAAGTTGCACCATCCTGTTGAAAGCAAACATCGTTCACATCAATAGCATGAAGAGCGGGCACAAAAAAATCGGTTATCATGGTGCGATAGGTGTCTCCATTGACCGTAATTGTTGCGCCGTCCTCATTTTCAAAAAAATATGGGCCAATGATGCCTCCGCTCTACAAGCCGCACCAAACAGTCACTCGTAATAGGTACATTGGCTTCTGTAAGACCACGTGTGGGTTTTCTGAGCCCCAAATACGGCAATTTTGCTTATTAAAGTACCCACCAAGATGAAAATGAGCTTCATCCGAAAAGATGATTTTTTTGGCAAAATCGACATCATCGTGCAGTTTCTCGTTGGCCTATCTAGCTAAGCGAAAACGAAGCGGATGGTCATGCGGCTTCAACTCTTGAACCAATTGAACTTTATAAGGCGTCATACCGAGATCTTTTCGCAAAATTCGACGTAAACTGGTGCGTGAAATGTTCAATTCTTGAGAACGATGACGAGTTGATGTTAATGGATTCTCACGCGCACACTCAGCCACAGTTTCGATATTTTCGGGTGTACGCACTGTACGAGCACGCTCACGTCTTGGCGCATCAACAATGAAACCAGTTTCACGAACTTTAGCAATAAACTTGCGTATACCGGGCACTGTTGGTCCTTCTCTGCGACCAAATTATGTACGACATTTTCGTGCAATTTCCGACCAATTGTCTTTGTTTTGGAAATAAATTTCCAATAAATCCCAACGTTGCTCAAGCGTAAATCGATTCATTTCGTTCAGTGGAGATAATATACTGAATTTTGTGACAGAATAGAATGACATAAGTATGTCCAGATTCGAAATAACCGGTGGTTCAAATTTAAACCGATAGATGGCCCACCCTTTACATTTTTTTCCCTCTTTCCGACAATTTGTGAATACCATGCCAGTAAAAATCTTCCCCTTTTGCTGCGAACCATTCATCGAGCCATTTTTTTACATCTTCGTACGAACCAAAGCGCTGCTCAGCAAGTGCGTGATCCATCGATGCAAGCAAGTGGTAGTCGGAAGAAGCCAAGTCTGGTGAGTAAGCCGCATGGCGTAGAACTTCCCAGCTGAGTGCTTCCAACGTGTCGCGAACTGGTTTTGCCGTATGTGATGGAGCATTGTCATGAAGAAAAATGACTTTGTGTTGCCTCTTTCGGTATTCTGGCCTTTTTTCAAACAGCGAACGGTTCAAATCGGTTAATTGTTGTTGGTAACGTTTAGTATTAACCGTTTCCCCAGGTTTTTTAACAGCTCATAATAGACCACGTCCCTCCGGTCCCACCAAACACAGAGCATCGTCTTTCTGCCAAAACGATTCGGTCTTGCGGTCGATGTGGATGGTGCGCCTGGATCTACCCATGATTTTTTGCGCTTGAGATTCTTAAAATAAATCCACTTTTCATTCCCTGTAACTATACGATGCAAAAACGACTTCCTTTTGTACCGAGCGAGCAAAATGTCACACGTGTTTTTGCGCTTTTCCATTTGCCTGTCATTAAACTCATGTGTTACCCATCTACCGGTCTTCTGAATCTTTCCCATCTCTCGTAGCCGATTGGAATGACTAACGCCCAATTGCTCGGCGAGTTGTTTTTGTGTTTGCGAATCATCTTCGTCCAAAAATGCTTACAATTCCACATCTTCGTATTTTTTTGGCGGTTTTCCACGTTCCTTGTCTGCAACATCGAAGTCACCACTTTTGAAACGCCGAAACCATCGTTCACACGTATCTTGCGATGGAGCATGTTCACCATAAGCTTCTCGAAATAATCGGTATGATTCAACAGCAGTTTTCTTCAAATAAAAACAAAAAATTAATGCTGTCCGCGAATGCTCTTTGTTCGGTATAAATTTCGACATATTGAACACAACACTATGCACACACTTTTCCAATTTATCACTCGTGCGCGTCTGACACTTGTTAATGACACAAGAAAATGGCGCAGTGTCAAATCTTTATAGCACAAACTGCATTGATGCACCATCTGTTGTCTGAAATCCGCGTTTCATACTTGTACACCTGGTATATATATATATATATATATATATATATATATATATATATATATATATATATATATATATATATATATATAGTGGCGAACAAAAGTATGGAAACATTTAAATTCCCATCTCTAGTCTTAACATTTAAACGGTTTACAATTACAATAATTATTTATTAATCGTGTACATGGTAACAAACATTTTGAAGATTGAAACAGTTATTGTTTATTAGAAATGTGCTTAGTTTTTAACGTAACAAAATTATGCACGAACAAAAGAATGGAAACATTTTTGTTATAAAATAAAAATTCCACTAAGACGACTAAGATGTCGAAAAGATTTAATATTTAGTGGGATATCCTTTTGCGTCAATCACTGCTTGACATCTTCTGCCCATATAGTCAATAAGCCTAGCACAAAAATCGGGTGGTATTTTTTTCCATTCTTGTTTTAATGCGATCCAAAGTTCGCCCCGGTTTTTTATATTTCTTTTCCTAATTTGTTTATCCAGATAGTGCCAAAGATTCTCTATCGGGTTCAAATCAGGTGATTGTGAAGGCCAGCGCATCACCCGAATCCTTTGTTCAGAAAACCAATTCTTGGCCAAGCGAGAGTGTGTTTGGGTCATTGTCTTGCCAAGAAAACTACTGTTAATAAAGAACTAAGGCAGGAATATCAGGGTGTATTGGTGTCAGACACGACTATTACGCGTCGTCTGTTATCTGAAAATCTTCATGGTAGGCGTAATGTTAAAAAGCCACTTCTTGCAAAGCGTCACAGAAAAGAGAGATTGAAATTTGCTAAGAAATAGTGGTCTCTAGTAATATTTGGTGATGAAAGTAGGTTCAGTCTCTTTGGAAGTGATTCTACCGATTATGTAAGAAGACCAGTTGGTCTAAGATATGACCCAAAGTACCTTGTACCTACTGTCGAACATGGCGGTGTAAATATCATCGTATGGGGTTGTTTCCGACGGTCTGGTACGGGGCCATTGACAAAGATAAATGGCAGAATGAATGCTCAAATGTATCTTGAGATATTGGAAAATAATTTGATTCCTTATGAAGAAGATTTGCAACTGTCATGGATGACCCAAAACACACATCTCGCTTGGTCAAGAATTGATTTTCTGAATAAAGGATTCGGGTGATGCGCTGGTCTTCAAAATCACCTGATTTGAACCCGATAGAGAATCTTTGGCACTATCTGGATAAACAAATTAGGAAAAGAAATAAAAAAAAAAAACCGGGACGAACTTTGGATCGCATTAAAACAAGAATGGGAAAAAATACCACCCGGTTTTTGTGCTGGGCTTATTGACTCTATGGGCAGAAGATGTCAAGCAGTGATTGACGCAAAAGAATATCCCACGAAATATTAAATATTTTCGACATCCTAGTCGTCTTAGTGGAGTTTTTATTTTATAACAAAAATGTTTCCATACTTTTGTTTGTGCATAATTTTGTTACGTTAAAAACTAAGCACATTTCTAATAAACAATAACTGTTTTAGTCTTCAAAATGTTTGTTAACATGTACACGATTAATAAATAATTATTGTAATTGTAAACCGTTTAAATGTTAAGACTAGAGATGGGAATTTAAATGTTTCCATACTTTTGTTTGCCCCTGTGTTTATGTATGTATGTATGTATATATATATATATATATATATATATATATATATATATATATATATATATATATATATATATATATATGTCGTTCCACGTCAACCGTGCCACCCATGAGACCAAAATTTGACGCAAGGTAAGTGAATGAGCGGGGGCTTAAAAAACTCGTATTGATGTGTGCTTTTGAAATTCGGTGGGCCTTTTGAGAAATTCAATATGGCGGATGCAAAATGGCGTCGGTAACGTGTAAAAATTCCAGTTGTTCACATTATAAGAAAAATAATAATGAAAACTAATTATATGAAATTTATCAACAAATATGTTTTTTAATTCGCTGATTATGAATTCGAAGTCCAACTGGGCAAATTATACCCGCGAATTCCAATATGGCGCACGCATAATAGCTTGATAACAAAACGCAATTACACAGATTGACAAATACTAGGTAATTTAATACGTTTATTTTATTATTACATTTGTTATCATTCCACTACCAGAAGTTTTTTTTACAAGTTGACGCCATTTTTGATCCGCCATATAGGAAAAAATAGTGACGACCATACACTTATGATCGGTTATTCGAAGGGTAAGATGCAATATATATGGACAAAAAAAGGTGCTCTTTCAAATTTTTTAAGCAATATTAGTAAAAATCCCTAATTTTGCTCACTCAAGACGCCATATTGGACTTTACAGGTGGAATTGGACTAGTTTGACTTTGAATTCATGATCAGCGACCCCGAAGACATACTCAGTGACAAATTGACAAATACTAGATTATTTGGTACGTTTATTTTATTATTACACTTGTTATCATTCGATTACCAGAGGTTCTCTTTACAAGCTGACGCCATTTTGATCCGCTATATTGGAAAAAATAATGACGGCAAAACACTTATAATGGATTATGCGAAGGGTGAGATGCAATACTGATGGACAAGAAAAAAGGTGCTTTTTTTAAATTTTACTAGAAATATTACTAAAATTTTTTTAATTTTTCTCACTCAAGACGCCATATTGGATTTCGCGGGTATAATTTGCCTAGTTGGACTTCGAATTCATAATCAGCGAACCAAAAAACATATTTGTTGGTAAATTTCACTTAATTAGGAACCGTTTTTTCATTATTATACTCGATATAATTTGATCAACTGGAATTTTTACACGTTACCGACGCCATTTTGCATCCGCCATATTGAATTTCTCAAAAGGCCCATCGGATTTCAAAAGTACACATCAATACGAGTTTTTTAAGCCCCCGCTCATTTACCTACCTTGCGTCAAATTTTGGTCTCATGGGTGGTACGGTTGACGTGGAAAATCACATATATATATATATATATATATATATATATATATATATATATATATATATATATATATATATATATATATATATATATATATACAGTGACGAACAAAAGTATGGAAATATTTAAATTCCCATCTCTAGTCTTAACATTTAAACAGTTTACAATTACAATCTTTATTTATTAATTCTGTACATGCTAACAAATATTTTGAAGACTAAAACAGTTATTGTTTATTAGAAATGTGCTTAGTTTTTAACGTAACAAAATTATGCACAAACAAAAGTATGGAAACATTTTTGTTATAAAATAAAAATTCCACTAAGACGACTAAGATGTCAAAAATATTTAATATTTAGTGGGATATCTTTTTGCGTCAATCACTGCTTGACATCTTCTGCCCATAGAGTCAATAAGCCTAGCACAAAAACCGGGTGGTATTTTTTCCCATTCTTGTTTTAAGGCGATCCAAACTTCGTCCCGGTTTTTTATATTCCTTTTCCTAATTTGTTTTTCCAGATAGTGCCAAAGATTCTCTATCGGGTTCAAATCAGGTGATCGTGAAGGCCAGCGCATCACTCGAATCTTTTGTTCAGAAAACCAATTCTTGGCCAAGCGACATGTGTTTTTTGGGTCATTATCTTGCCAAGAAAACTGCTGTTAATAAAGAACTAAGGCAGGAATCTCAGGGTGTATTGGTGTCAGACATGACTATTAGGCGTCGTCTGTTATCTGAAAATCTTCATGGTAGGCGTGCTGTTAAAATGCCACTCCTTACAAAGGCTGGATTCAAAATCAGTGGTCTCTAGTAATCTTTAGCGATGAAAGTAGGTTCAATCTCTTTGGAAGTGATTCTGCTGATTATGTAAGAAGACCAGTTGGTCTAAGATATAACCCAAAGGACTTTGTACCTACTGTCGAATATGGCGGTGTAAATATCATGGTATGGGGTTGTTTTCGACGGTCTGGTACGGGGCCATTGACAAAGATAAATGGCAGAATGAATGCTAAAATGTATCTTGAGATATTGGAAAATAATTTGATTCCTTATGAAGAAGATTTGCAACTGTCATGAATTTTTCAACAAGACATTGACCCAAAACACACATCTCGCTTGGTCAAGAATTGATTTTCTGAACAAAGGATTCGGGTGATGCGCTGGTCTTCAAAATCACCTGATTTGAACCCGATAGAGAATCTTTGGCACTATCTGAATAAACAAATTAGGAAAAGAAATAAAAAAAAACCGGGACGAACTTTGGATCGCATTAAAACAAGAATGGGAAAAAATACCACCCGGTTTTTGTGTTAGGCTTATTGACTCTATGGGCAGAAGATGTCGAGCAGTGATTGACGCAAAAGAATATCCCACTAAATCAGGGATGTCAAAGATACGGCCCACAGTCTAAACCATTAAATATGGAACAATATTATGTAGTAGAGAATATCTAGAATCTATAATATATATAAAATGCAATGTCTCTCTGTCTGTCTGTCTGTCTGTCCACTGGTGCGTTTATCACGCGAGAATCACTTATCCGATTTACGTCTTTTTTTAAATTCATACATATATTCTTTGGCCAGGTTTTATAATAATAATAATAATCTATACCTATAATATAAACAAATTACAACCTCTCTCTGTCTGTCTGTCTGTCCGTTAGTGCGTTTATCCCTCGAGAACCACTTATCCGATTTACGTGATTGTTTAAATTCGTATATATGTTCTCTGACCAGGTTTTAGATATATATTTTATTACATCTATAATATATATAAAATGCAACGTCTCTCTGTCTGTCTGTCTGTCCGTCCGTTAGTGCGCACTGAAAAACCACTTATCCGATTTACGTACTTTTTTTTTTAAACATACATATGTTCTCTAGCCAGGTTATAGGCTATATTTTATTACGATAGGTAGCATAAAGAATGAGCAGTGACGTAAAATAGTGAATGATGTCGCAAATAAGTTTGCCGTTAGCGCGTGCCTTTGCAATACACAGCCTAAACCATTAAATATGGAACAATATTATGTATCTGTATATGTATAATCTATAATATATATAAAATGCAATGTCTCTCTGTCTGTCTGTCTGTCCATTAGTGCGTTTATCACGTAGGAACCACTTATCAGATTTACCTGTCTTTTTTTAAATTCATGCATATATTCTTTGGCCAGGTTATATAATAATAAAAATAATCTATATCTATAATATATATAAAATACAATGTTTGTCTGTCTGTCTGTCTGTCTGTCCGTTAATGCGCTTATCGCTCGAGAACCACTTATCCGATTTACGTGATTTTTTAAATTCATACATATGTTCTCTGACCAGGTTATAGGTATATATTTTATTACATCTATAATATATATAAAATGCAACGTATTCTGTCTGTCTGTCTGTCCGTTAGTGCGCTTATCACTGGAGAATCACTTATCCGATTTTCGTACTTTTTTTTTAAACATACATATCTTCTCCGGCCAGGTTATAGGCTATATTTTATTACGATAGGTAGCATAAGGAATGAGCAGTGACAATAATAGTAAATGAAGTCGGACAAAGTTTGCCGCTAGCGCGTTCTCTTGCAATACACAGCCCAAACCATTAAATATGGAACAATATTATGTAGCAGAGAATATCTATAATATATATAAAATGCAATATCTCTCTGTCCGTCTGTCTGTCTGTCTGTCCGTCCGTTAGTGTGCTTATCACTGCAGAACTACTTATCCGATTTACGTGCTTTTTTTTAACCATACGTATGTTCTCTGGCCAGGTTATAGGCTACATTTTATTAGATGACATAAGGAATAAGCAGTGACGATAATAGTGAATTAAGTCGGAGAAAAGTTTGCCGCTAGCGCGTTCTCTTGCAATACACTCCCTAAAGCGTTAAATATGGAACAATATCATGTAGCAAAGAATACAATATATATAAAATGCAACGTCTCTCTATCCGTTAGTGCGCTTATCACTCGAGAACCACTTATCCGATTTACGTGTTTTTATAAATTTATACATATGTTCTATATAATTCGATATAAGCCTAGATAATGGGAGATAAGGTGAGATAATTGGAGATAAGGAGAAATAATGGGAGATAAGTCGAGATAAGCCTCGATAATGGGAGATAAGGTGAGATAATGGGAGATAAGTATAAATAATGGGAGATAAGGAGAGATAATGGGAGATAAGCAGAGATAAGTCTAAATAGTAGGAGTTATGGTGAGATAATGGGAGATAAGGAGAAATAATGGGAGATAAGGAGAAATAATGAGAGATAAGTCGAGATAAGCCTAGATAATGGGAAATAACGTGAGATAATAGGAGATAAGGAGAAATAATGGGAGATAAGGAGAAATAATGGGAGATGAGCAGAGATAAGCCTAGATAATGGAAATTATGTAGAGATAATGGGAAATAAGGAGAAATAATGGAAGATAAGGAGAAATAATGGGAGATATTTTATTACGTTGGGTAACATAAGGAATAAGCAGTGACGATAGAAGTGAATCAAGTCCACGCGAGCGGAGCCGCGGGCCCGGCTAATATATTATATAATTAAATAAATAAAATGTTATAATAATTCAGTACATTTTTTTTATTTGAATCTGGCCCGCCTACACATTCTAAATTTAATATATGGCCCTCTGCAAAATTGAGTTTGATACCTCTGCACTAAATATTAAATATTTTCGACATCCTAGTCATCTTATTGGAATTTTTATTTTATAACAACAATGTTTCCATACTTTTGTTTGTACATAATTTTGTTACGTTAAAAACTAAGCACATTTTTAATAAACAATAAATGTTTTAGTCTTCAAGATGTTTGTTAGCATGTACACAATTAATAAATAAATATTATAATTGTAAACCGTTTAAATGTTAAGACTAGAGATGGGAATTTAAATGTTTCCATACTTTTGTTCGCCACTGTATATATATATATATATATATATATATATATATATATATATATATATATATATATATATATATATACCAGATGTACAAGTATGAAATGCGGATTTCAGACAACAGATGGTGCACCAATGCAGTTTGTGCTATAAAGATTTGACACTGCGCCATTTTGTTGTGTCATTAACAAATGTCAGACGCGCACGAGTGATAAATTGGAAAAGTGTGTGCATAGTGTTGTGTTGTGTTCAATATGTCGAGATTTATACCGATCAAAGAGCATTCGCGGACAGCATTAATTTTTTGTTTTCATTTGAAGAAAACTGCTGTTGAATTATACCGATTACTTCGAGAAGCTTATGGTGAACATGCTCCATCGCAAGATATGTGTGAACGATGGTTTCGGCGTTTCAAAAGTGGTGACTTCGATGTTGCAGACAAGGAACGTGGAAAACCGCCAAAAAAATACGAAGATGTGAAATTGCAAGCATGGTTGGACGAAGATGATTCGCAAACATAAAAACTCGCCGGGCAATTGGGCGTTAGTCAACAAGCTGTTTCCAGTCGGCTATGAGAGATGGGAAAGATTCAGAAACCGGTAGATGGGTACCACATAAGTTGAACGACAGGCAAATGGAAAAGCACAAAAACACGTATTACATTTTGCTCGCTCGGTACAAAAGGAAGTCGTTTTTGCATTGTATAGTTACAGGGGATAAAAAGTGGATTTATTTTGACAATCCCAAGCACAAAAAACCATGGGTAGACCCAGGCGCACCATCCACATCGATCGCAAGACCGAATCGCTTTGGCAGAAAGACGATGCTCTGTGTTTGGTGGGGACTAGAGGGGCTTGGTCTATTATGAGCTGTTAAAACCTGGGGAAACGGTTAATACTAAAATTTACCAACAACAATTGACCGATTTGAACCGTTCGCTGCTTGAAAAAAGGCCAGAATGCCGAAGGAGGCAACACAAAGTCATTTTTCTTCATGACAATGCTCCATCACATACGGCAAAACCAGTTCACGATACGTTGGAAGCACTCAGCTGGGAAGTTCTACCCCATGCGGCTTACTCACCAGACTTGGCTCCTTCCAATTACCACTTGTTTGCATCGATGGGTCACGCACTTGCCGAGCAGTGCTTTGATTCGTACGAAGATGTGAAAAATGGCTCGATGAATGGTTCGCAGCAAAAGGGGAAGATTTTTACTGGCGTGGTATTCACAAATTACTCGAAAAAATGGGAAACATGTATAACAAGCGATGGAGCATACTTTGAATAAAGCACTTTTTATCATTCTTCCGAATTGAACATGTAGGCTGAAAAGTTTTTGGTCTAGCTACTTAAAATACATTTTTTTTTTCATAATTCGACTTTATTCATTAATATAGTCTCCTTCAAGAGCGATGCAATCAGTCCAATGCTTTTCTATCTTTTGTATACGTTTCTTATAGAAGGATTTGTCTCTGCCTTCAAAATAGGCCTCAGTTTCGGCGATAACTTCTTTACTGGAGCCAAATCTTTTCCCGGCGAGCATTTTTATGAGGTCTGCGAATAGATAATAGTCGCGGGGAGCCAAATCTGGAGAATGAGGGAGCAATTCGAACTTCAATTCATAAAATTTTGCCAGCGTAACCATCGACTTGTGATACGGTGCATTTTCCTGATGAAAGAGCACTTTTTTCTTGTTCATTTCGGGCCGTTTCTTTGCGATCTCTGCCTTCAAAACGCACCAATAACTTTATATTATATTCGCTATTGATGGTTTATACCTTCTCAGCATAGTCCATGAAAATTATTCCAATTAAACATCTATTTAGGACACTTACATCTTGGATAACGTCTTTCCTGTTACTGCTTATGACATGTACTGTATTTTTTATTTTACCATCTGGGCTAGACCATTTCGGTTTTTGCTCTTTTTGAAGAAGGTGTTCATTACATATAAATTATTTTGATGTAGAAAATCTATTTGTGTCCTCCCCCTTTTCGTTTCGATCTCCTAGCCCATGATGATCTATTGCAGTTTCCTCTTCATCCAATATAGTAAAATTGAAATGATAATTTTTTATTGTAAATAATACTGACAACAATTAATTAGTGTTCAGATTATGTTGCGATTTTGCAATCTTTGTCACAATGACATTAGAGTGTGTATAGTACTAATTTCAAATGAAATTTTATTTATAGCACATTCGTATTACCTTGGAAATATTGAAGGAAATGATAGAAACCAGCTAGACATAGCTTTATTTTAGAAACTTGTATTGACCCATCTAATACTAATAACACTGGTCAACATGATTTTTAAATGTAATGAAAGACTACACAAAATACAGAAGCCAAAACCTTCCCACTCGACTGTTGTGTCTTTGGTCGCTTCGGGCGGCTTTCACCGGCTGCTGTCCACTCAGGTGACTGCCGATTTGATTCCGGTATGTAGTGGTGGATCTATGTTTCATCCGTTGTCACATATCGCATTAGAAAATCCTTTATATTGCGCTTAAACAGGTCCAAACACGCCCCCCCCCTCCCCCCCCCCACCCCAACCCCCCCCCAACCCCCCCACACCCCTCGCTCATGATCATTAACACGTTGTTGTTTTTGGTCCACTGTAAGCAGACGCGGTACCCATTTCGAACAGAGCTTTCTCAAGCCCAAATGTTCATGCAAGATATGACCAACACGTTATTTTGATATCTTTAGGGTGTCGGCTATCTCACGCAATTTCACTTTAAGGTCATCCAAAACAATTTCGTTGATTTTTTTAATGTTTTCCGATGTAACCACCTCATTTGGGCGTCCAGAGCGATCAGCATCATTTGTTTCCGTAATACTTATCAAGCCATTGCTTTGCTTTAAAACGGTATTGTTTCCCATCAAAAAAACAGTGTTTACTTAACACATGAAATTCGACTTTTTCCATTGTTTTGAATATATCAAAAGTAGCGTCACTAAAACCACTGTAACGTGTAAATTAATCGTCGAAATGTCATGAAATTTCAACACGTATCGTTTACGGTTGGTACTTCCTAAAAATCATATGAATTTTTTGAAAAGGGCGACATTTAAGTGTCAGACCAAAAACTTTTCAGCCTACGTATTATGTGTGAAGACTGCTCAAATATCATGTACTATGTTTTTTAGAAACTGTATGTAATAAAAGGAAAATATTTTTTAAAAAATTCTCTGTTAATTGCACAGAAAGCCAGATAGTATTTGATCAGTACTTACGCCAGCGGCAGCTGTTTTCCGAACTTTTCTGCAACTACCGGTATAATATACTCTTCTTACATATGACCAGAAGAATTTTATGCACCTGGTAAAAAGTTTTCCAAAATCTGTCAGTGCTATTAAAAATAATGGAATTCCTATTAGTGCATAGACAATTGAAAGAGCCCGTCCAGTGTGAGTTTTTGGATACATGTGACCATATCCTAAAAGAATATATGTATATGTATATAGTGAACTGCATAAGAGCATCAAAAGGTGACACTTATTATGAGTTAAATTTTAAATCTTCAATAAACACAATTTTTAGGATATATCTATGCCAGGGGTCGGCAACCTATGGCACGCGAGCCATCTCTGGCACGCCAAGCAATTTTGAATGGCACGCGTACCTATTCAAAGTTTACACATTAATTCTGTAATCTGTGACATGTTTCGAAAATAAGTAAATAATCGAAGACAGTATTACTTTAACGATACAAACAAAAACGATATATTATATAGGTCACTAGGTATTATTACCAAAAACTACAAAATATATATTTTGTAATTTATAATTTTACTGAATGCATTGGTTTGGCTTTAATTTCGGCAAGTATTAAAGCCTCAAAATATAAGCCTAGACAAAAACACAAATAAACGTCCTCAATTCAGATCAAAAGAGCCGCTATAAGGCGATTTTTGTTTGACTTGACTTCAATCGTTCCGACGCGCGCCGCAACCCTTTTTTTAATTTTCGTTAGATTTAACTTCTAGGGGCCCTTTGATTGCAATGGGCGCGTTGTAGATAATAATTTTTTGTTCTAAGAAATTTAATAAACGTAATTATTGGAATTTTCTGGAAACATTATTTTTCTATATATAGCAAGCGGCTACACGTTTGGATCATTTAGTATAGAAGTAACATCCGTTCCAGTCAATAGTCGTCGAAAAGTTTAAAAATTAAAATTACGTTGCGTTATGGCTGCGAAGAAACAGAAGGTAGACGTTCGATCATTTCAAACTTCATGGACAACAGATTACGGTTTTGTACAGCAAAACGATCGGGCCATTTGTGTCCTATGTCGGGAAAGCGTAGTTTTCCGGACATCTAGTGTTCAACGACATTTCCAGATAAAACATAAATCGTCATTTAAAGATAACGCTGATAAAAGGGAGGCAATACAAAGAGCAAGTAAACAATACGAGAAACAGTCAACATTCTTTAGCAAAGTTTTCCAAGGAAAAAATCAGGTAACTGAATGCAGTTTCAAAATTGCACAATCGTTGGCACAAAAGGGTAGGCCGTTCACTGACGGAGAATTTATAAAGCAAACGTTTTTGAGTACTGGCGAGATTTTTATTCGACGACTTGCCCAGTAAGGATACAATATTGGCCAGGATTAGGGATATACCGGCATCAGCGCGGACCATCGAGAGACGAATTACCGACGTGACACAAAATGTCCAAAAACAACCGAGAGACGCTATCAAACGGAGTTTTGTATTTAGTGTAGCATTGGATGAAAGTGTCGATATTAATGACATTGCCCGTCTGGAAATCGTTGCGCGATACTTCGATGATGGCAGTGTGTATGAAGAGCTGATTTGTCTGCTCCCATTGCAGGGAACTACAAGAGGAGAGTATATATTTTTAGAATTTGTTAAACATTTTGAAAACGGAATAAATAAAAATTTTTGCGTAACGACAGATGACGCTCTTGCTATGATTGGGAGACATAAAGGATTTGTTTCCCTTCTTATTGAACGCATAGGTCGATCAGTTTTGAATTTTCATTGCATAATTCACCAAGAGAATTTGTGCGCTAAAATCTCCGCTGGAAGTTTAAAATCCGTGATGGATAGGGTGGTTAAAATAGTTAACTACATTGTCGGTCGTTCTTCACTGATCCATAGACAATTTAAGGCGTTTCTGCAGGAATTAGAAAGTGCATATTCAGATATACCATTCCACAATAATGTGCGCTGGCTCAGCCGTGGTAAAGTGCTCTCTAGATTTGTGCAATGTCTGGGCGAAATTAAATCGTTCTTGTTGGAAAAAAATCAAGTGGATGCTTATCCTGAACTAGAAGATAAGAACTGGATCTGTATCTTAATGTTTCTTACTGATATTACAAACCATCTCAGTGAACTCAACTTAAAGTTATAAGGTTCAGGCAAAACAGTTCTGGATTTATACGAATCCTGGAAATTATTAAAATTAAAAATAGATTTATTTATTAGCGATATTACTACAAACACATATAAATATTTTCCAAATTTAAAAACTTATATATCCAGTGTCGACGATGGTGCACTAATAGACGAAGTTCTTAAATATATGACTAATTTAAAAGAGGAGTTTATCGAGAGGGGTCAGGATTTTGATAAACATGGTCCTATGTTCGCTTTTTTAATCAAACCAGATTTAATGGATTTTTCCAGCAGTTGCTTTGACATATCTCTTTTCTCATGGATGGGCATTAATGATTTTGATCTTCAATACATTGAATTTAAAAGCTCCGAGTTATGGAACACGAAATTTGTAGAATTAAGAAGGGTATTAGAAGGTGACTGCCAGAACCATTCAAACGAGATACTCAGTTGTTGGATGAGTTTACCAGAGAAATTTATTTGTCTTAAGAAAGTAGCGTTTGCCATGCTTACAGCTTTCGGATCATCCTATATCTGTGAACAACTTTTTTCCCATATGAGAGTGATTTTAAACCCGTACCGAAGCAGGCTGACAACAGACAACTCGGAAACATGTGTGACACTGAAAATAACCAGACATGAACCGGATATAAGAAAACTCTCCAAAGAACTTCAAGCACAGGGTTCACACTAGGTCCTAGGACTAGTATAATAAAATTATTTGTTAAACGTTAAAATTTTTTTGTAATTAAACCTTCTAAAAGCAATATTTTAAGTTAATTTAAGTTAATTTTTGTTAATTTTAGTTGTAGTAAGTACCTATATCGGCACGCAAAATGTTGTATGGATAAAAACTGGCACCCCTTAGTTAAAAGGTTGCCGACCCCTGATCTATGCTGTACCTAACATATTTCCTAAATTGGTTGTTACAAGTAAGTACTAATTAATCATAAGCAGCGATGACAAACAAGCCTTAAGACGTTTCTGGTTATAGAAAGAATTTTCCAAAAATTCCATTGCTCTAATTTTTTTTTTCTAGTTTCTGTTATTAAAAATATCACAGTAAAAAAATTGTCAAAAATGGCTTAAATTTTTGAAACTACTGCCTACCTGCTAAACGTACGCGCAATTTCAAAATTTATTATCGTTTTAGATCCGCCGACCCATCTGACTACACTAAAGAGGTTTCTGGCAAGGAAGTTTATATCTCTTTTTCGAAAAAATGTCTTCCAACAGCAAGCCTTGGTTTGATCGGAAATGCAAAGGAGCTGATGCTTCCAAACATCTTGTCTACCGACAATGACATGAAAATTCTAACGCCATAAATTGTGACATCTTCGTTTGCACCTGGAAGATATGCAAAGAAATTATCGACGAACCAACCAAGGAGGCATACAGTCAAAGAATTAAATACAACCTTCTTGCCTGCCCAATTTGCTATGGCGATTAGTCAAAATTTCACTAAATCCACTACACCACCACTCACACTGCCACATAATACGCCAATTTGTTAGCTGAACTCTTTGTTACATATTCTACTATAGTGTGCAATGAACGATGCTCGATATTGTCTTCAGACAGCTTCTCAAAAAACGTATTTTCTTGAAGCTAGGCACCAGAAAAAGGCGCTCATGGAATACCTGCTACAGATTTGGCATTGAGTACAAGAAGGAAGATTTATAGACTCATCAAAAACTAATTTAAAAACTATTCTCTTACACAACGGAAATACTTAGGCTTCATAGCCTGTTGCTCATTCAGTCCATATAAAGGAAACTTACGAAAATCTTAACATGATTTTACAGAAAATTAACTATCCAGCTCACGATTGGATGCTATATGGAGCTTTAGAAGTTGTCTCTATGGTCATGGTCATCCATGGTCAACAAAAGGGATTTACAAAGTTTCCATGTTTTATATGCGAATGGGACATCAGAGCAAGGGATCAACATTGGTCCAAAAAACTATGGCCCGTAAGAAAAACTTTAACGCCTGGCGAGAAGAACACTTTGTATAAAACTTTAGTAGATCCAAAAAAGATTCTTCTACCACCACTACACATCAAGTTAGGCTTAATGAAACAATCTGTAAAAGCCTTGCCTAAAGATGGCGAATATTGTAAATATGTGTGTAAAAGATTTCCTCATTTATCAGAAGCCAAACTGAAAGAAGGAGTTTTCGTTGGGCCTGATATTCGTAAAATAATGTTCGATTCCAACTTTGAAACAAGGATGATTACAAAGGAAAAGGAGGCTTGGATATCATTTAAAGAAGTTGTGACTAAGTTTTTGGGCAATGTGAAAGACCCTAACTATGAAACTACTCAATATATATCACTACTACACCAAACACTTTATTTTTGCAATCGACGCGCGTTTCGCTAACCATGTTAGCTTCATCAGGAGCGATGATTGATTAAAAGGTCAATTAAAACACGATTTAAAGAACATTTAGCACACTTAAAATACAATAGAACAGAAAAGTCTAGCATTGCCGAACATGCCCTTGAAGCTGATCATACTGTAACATTAGATAATCTAAGATTAATAAAAAATGTATCTGATAGGAGATTGTTGAACGCATACGAAAGTATGGAAATCATAAAATGTAAAAGTAGTTTAAATAAAGACAGAGGGCCTATTCATTATAGTCCCCTCTACTGGTTACTTGACCGGAACTGATGGCCTTGCCTCTGTCATTAGTTCCGCTTGAGGAAGGGTTAGGCTAAGTATAAGTAGGGTAGATTTGTATTTTAGCTTTAGTCAATCATCGCTCCTGATGAAGCTAACATGGTTAGCGAAACGCGTGCCAGTCAATCATCGTTCCTGATGAAGCTAACATGGTTAGCGAAACGCGCGTCGAGAGCAAAAATAAAGTGTTTGGTGTAGTGGTGATATATACTGAGTAGTATCATTGTGCCAAAGATTCCACATTCCCAACTTACCTAACTATGAACTTATCGTAGCTAATATGATAGACAAGTTCAAAAATCTGGATTGTCTGATGAGCCCACATTATTATTAACATGATGGGTGATTACTGTTGGTCACTTCATAGAGAACAACAAAATGTATCACATCGGAGAAAAACTATACAAGAAACTTCACAGAGAAAAGGGAAAGGAAATACAAAAAAATTAGCACCTAAAATATACGTATTGAAGTAAAATATGTTATCGTAAGTACAAATTGTAGCCTAATCAAATAAAAGTACGGTTTAAGTTTTTATTTATCAAATTTTCCCTATTTTGAAATTTAATCGATCGATGCCATATTGTGAGAGAACTGTGAGGAAACTGATACCAGATACGGTTTCAGTACCCAAAAATACATAACATTTAGATATATTGGTTTAAAAAGTTTTTACAAATATTTTTTTTGTTGGCCTGTGTTATTTGCAACATACAAATCAACGTTCGCGGAATGAATTAAATATATAGCCGATTATTTTTGAGAAATCACGGTTCCTTAGATTTGGCCGTGTCGAAATCGAGTGATTTTAGCTTAGCACTTGACATCTTCTGGGAATATCATTATATTCTTAAATCATACTTTGAATCATCGCACATTTTTTTGTATGCGTGTGCCTGTAGATTATATTTGTAAAGCATTTTATTTTAGTATTCTGTAAATAAAGGTGACCTATTTGATATTTATACCCTCCTGTTTCGGATGAAACTTAGGACATAATAATTTTTAGTCTCCTTGCTATCCTTTAACTTACCAATTGTAGTTATGATAGTTAAAGAATATACAATTCCATTTAAAAAACTCCACGATCTCTGACCACTGTAATCAGTCATACCGGCTTCGTGTGCACTATGAAGTTCTTCTTCAAATGCTCGTAATTTGTTCCTCGCCAAAGATTTCCAGTCGTCTTCCCTTAAATTATGACTTTTAATCCACAGGAGATCGATAAAATCCCGCTTTACTCGTTTAACTCCACATTTATAAAAAGTTTCAAATGTTCCTTCGGTAAATTTAAACATAAGTCCTCCGAAGCCACAAAACACCATTATTAGAAACAACTCACAGACACATTTCCGAAATGTTTTTTTTATGTAATCATATTCACTTTTCAGCTGCTCTTTATGCAATTTATAGGTACGATAAATATCAGAAAATGAAGCGATTGGTAAAGGGCTTAGATAAACTTCTTTCTTCCTTCTTAAATTAGTTAAAGTTTTTCCATTAGCATTTGATGTCTTTGGATCAAGTATTTCGATTATTTTAGGAGATGTCACGCTTCTACTTGGAGTTCTTCTCTGACGTATAACACTGATGACATCGGTAGTTGAATCACCAGCAATGTTGGGAATATTAACACCCGAATCGGAATATTTTCTTTTTGGAAAATATTCCTGTTGTAAGGGTTTCACTTTTTTAAGACTTTCTTGAAGCTCCTCAATAAACTCTTGTGGTGCAGATTGACTTCTTTTGGCAAGCTGTTGTTCATATTTTCTAAATCTGTCTCGACCTCTTATTGCAGCTGAAGTAATGGATTTTTTTGTTTTTTATTAAATAGAGATAGTAATTCGTTTTGAGCTAATTCAGAAATGCTTTCTGTTTTACTTGGTGTGGATATTTCATTTTCTTGTGTTTTTTTAAGGTTGTTTTGAGAGCTTATAGGGCGCACTTTTTTAGTGTTAGCCAAACTGCTTTGAGAACTTAAAAATTGCAATTCAATACTAGTGTCAGGTTCCTTTTGACTTACAACTTTATTTTGGTCTAGGTTATCAGACTCATCTGTAAGGATTTCATCAACAGGTATATCTTCGGAATATCTGACTGGGGTAGCTTCGCGCTTAGTGGCACTATAATTTCTTCTCTTTCTATTTCTGGGATATTTCTGCACAACTTCACTAATTGGCTTCTCTGAGGCATGATTTACATTATTAGTAGTCTCCGTATTTTTAATAATATTTTCTCCGAATGTTTCTTCATTAGATGTTAAATTTAAATCCATTACTTGCAAACTGAATTGTATATAAGCTGCCGCGGATTTTCTGAAATTTTATTTTTAGAGTAGTTATAAATAAATTCGAAACACTCCGCCGCGTTTGTACGAATATAAATTTCGAAATAGTTTAGGTTAATTGGTCAAACACTGAATGAACTATTTTAATATTATCATATATTGCCACGTTTATAATCCTAAATGTTGTACATATTACTCGCCAAGTAATTGTGATTAAAAATCGAAAACAGCACTTTTCCCCTTTTATTTTGCAGTTTCATTAGGAGACTCATTACTCAATTTTTTACAAAGGTACTTTAATTTCTTAGGATCAACTTTATTTCATGTTATTTACGTTGGGTCCATTTACAATACGTATTTTCACTTTCCCTTAAGGAATAATATATCAATTGAAAATTTGGTACTGGTTTTCTTTTCCTTTGAATTTCTCTGCGCCCTGTCTGTAGAATCTACGGCTACGCCACTGGATGTAGATGATTATAATTAACAGACTGGTCTAATAGGAATCCAAAAACATTATTTGTCCTTTTGCTTAATTTATATAACAATGTTTTTAATATGGAAACGTCCACTATTGTCATTCATACTAGGAATCCTCTGATATGTCTTTGTTAGGTAAGAGTATGAAAGAGAAAGAAAAAAAATCTAATTTTACTTTTGTTTCGAGCCTGATAAGAGTTTTCTACCCGTTTTCCTTTTATAAAGCATAAAATCTTATCGTGCTGAAAGCTATTTGCAGGTTAGAGCTTACATTGAGGCAATTTAACAGAATCAGGGAAATGTTTCCGTTAATACGAAATTTAAAAAGAAATTAAGCAAATAGCACCCTGAACAAACACAAATTACACATTTTAAGATATTATAATTTTAGTATATAGTTGATATTAAAATAAAAATAAGAAAAAAAGCATCTTTATTACCTAAAGAACGTCTAAGCAATTTGCCAACGTTGTCCATTAGTGATGTCAAGTATCGGTACTTTCGAGTATTTAGGGTACCCGGTATTTCTTAAAAAAGTACCCGTTATATTGTACCCGTTACAAAGTACCGATCTCGATTCGTAGTTGCCAATATACCTATCTACAATAGTCGGTGGCTGGCCAAATTATTATTGAATGGCGTAACAGACGCAAATCAAATCATGTAAATAAACTGATTTTTTCTCAACTACAATCAGTTTTTGTTGAGTGTTAAGAAATGAAAAATAGCGTTCCCTTTGCTATAAAGGTTATTTTTGTTGTAATATTTAGTTACTTATTTTCATTGTTTTTAAGGATTGAGAGTATATAGATACTTTTAAAATTTTCTGTATTAAATTTGTGTATTATATTAATAAAATATCTTTTTATTTTAATTTAAAACTGTTTCTAAAGCCAGAGAATAAATATTTTCGAAATTTTTAATTTATTCTTTATGTATTTATTATTGGGTCCAATTAAGTTATTAATTTAAAAAAATATTCGTATTCAATTTAATATTTTTAAACGACAAAATGTGTACTTATATTTCAAATACCTATTTAATAAAATATTTCATGCACGAAGTGCAAATTTTGCTTGCATTCCTAATTGTGCGCGCTCCGTTTGTATTTATCATCCAGTTTAATTTCGGATATATGTATGTATGTATAATTTATAATTGATACGCGCACCCACTACCGCTACCGGTATGGCACTGGTAAATTTAGTTTGGTTGACCGCAGACCGCAGACGCCATCAATGTGTAGATACCTGGTACCGGGTACATTTATTGTCGACTATCCGGTACTTCTGATCCGGACAAGTAACAGATACTTTGTATTCGGTAGTTACAATATTGACATATCTATTGTCCATGGTGCATTCGGTAGACGTGCCTTTGACTTTGAACCATTATAAAATAAACTTAGGTTATCTGCCAAACATATTAACAGCAAGTTAAAAAAATATATATTAAAAAAGCGCAACGATATTGTTAAATAAATACAATCCTGGCTGTACCAATCATAAATTTAGTCGATCATAAAATTTATATACTCGTATAATAAGAAACGCAAAACACATCCTTTCATGTCGGGCAACCTTGAATTACTGAGATTTAACTTGCCGGCAACTACTTTTAAAAATCACGAAGGCTGCTTCCAAGTGATGTTGCCAGATTTTTCGAAAATTACGCAGAAAGATAAATTCTAAACTTGTCATTTAACGGTACACCAATCTCTTAAGAAGCTTATTTTAAATCAAATATATATATATATATATATATATATATATATATATATATATATATATATATATATATATATATATATGTATATGTATATATATATATATATATATATATATATATATATATATATATATATATATATATATAAGATTTGGTGATATGTTATCGACCGTGCATCAATCTGATATATATATATGATTATCGGGAATCGGTCTGGACTGTAAATAAAACTCTTTTCTTCTTTAAAACTCAATATTTCGTTATCGTTTGATAACTTCTTCAGGAGTAACTACAAAATTAATACACCTATATTAACACACTATTCTCTTTCGTCAAGGCATTAAAATATTGAAATATAAAACAAACAATTATGAAACAAACGAACAATCAATTAAAACACGTACGAAATGCGAGTTTGTCCTGGAAACCAACATTCAACATCTCGATTTACTACAACAAACTGAGAGTAAATAGCCTCGGTACATATGCACTGCCGTGAATTCCAAACGAAACGGAAAAACAGCAACAGAAAAACGTCTTTAATTTACTTTATACTAAGAGGTGGCAAATATTTATATGTTATTATTGCTGTAATTGTAAATGATTAAAACCTATTAATTATGTTGCTATATATAATACTAAGTTGATTAGTGTCTGATTTATAGTTAATTGACTTTGGGTCCCTGTTGATATGGTACATTTCTTTAAAAAGTCTTCCTTTATAGTTGCTGTCATGAGCTAAGATTTTAACGTTGTTATAGTCAAAATTATGACCCGTTTTCAAATTATGTTGCACCACAGCACACGTATTCTTTCCCAATCGGGAGTCACTCCTGTGCTGTGTGAGTCTCTGTTTCAACCAATGAAATTATGAATGAAATTATGAATGAAATGAAATGAAAAAATGAATGAAATTATGTTGTTTACAAACGGCAGTACAACCCAGGTAGATAATTTTATTAATAGTTTAAGTAAAAAAACTTTGTCTTTCGAAGTAAAACTGACTTATAACAGCATCTCGATTGCACAGCGGAGGTTGACGGACATTCGATTAAAATTACAAAGCTATTTGCCTCCACATATATTTAATGAATATGAAAAGAGAGTTAAGCAAAAATTCAACTTCCGGTTTAACAAGGTCAAACAAAAGAATTTACAGAAATTTCAAAAGTTAATGAACAACAACACTAATGACAAACAATTATTTAAAAACAATTCAAAGTGGTTCAAAAACATATCTAAAGTTGAAATCCCTAAAGACGTTTCTGACTTTCTTTCACTGGGTCCCAAATTTGGTGTACCGGGTACGTATAAAGATATTAACGTTGGCAGTCTATTGGCGGAGATTGAAAATATAATTGATGACACCCCAGAGAATTCTAAGGATATTCTCAGAGCGAGAGCAACTAATTTAGTAACTAACTTCTTTTATAAATCAAAATTTGAGAAACCCCCATTGGCTTATTCGTATCTTCAAAAAATCAAAAGAATTCCTAAGATCTCATCCGGAGATTTACATTCTTCAATCGGACAAGGGGGGGTGCACTGTTGCAATGGACAAAAATGAATATATTCATAAGACTGAAACTTTACTACAAGACGAGACTACATACACTTCACTATCTAAAGACCCTACCAGTACTATACAAACAAGCTTTAATGATTTAATAAAATTTTTAAAGAACAAAGGCGAAATATATGAACAACTGTACAAGAAGTTAGTAATTTACAATTCCACATTTCCCAAACTCTACTGTTTACCCAAAATTCACAAAACAAACACTCCTCTGAGACCAATTATAAGTTCAGTGAATTCAACGACATACAATCTATCAAAATACTTAGCTAAAATTTTGAGTGTTGCTTTTGAGGATGACAAGGATTACAATGTTAGAGACACCTTCTCGTTTGTCAACAAAATAAAGGGAGTGACATTACCAGAAGAGTATGTATTAATATCTTTGGATGTAGTATCGTTGTTTACAAATATACCTCTAGACTTAATCCTAACTATTCTGGAAAAAAGTGGGAACTGATTGAAACAAAAAACCATGATTTCAAAGCATAATTTCTTGATTCTCATTAAATTCATCTTCAACAACACATATTTTAGTTTCAACCAAAAATTTTTCAAACAAATTTTTGGAACTCCAATGGGGTCTCCTATCAGTCCAGTTTTGGCCAAGGTGGTGTTGGACCATCTTTTGGAAACGGTGGTTCCCCAATTACCATTCAACCTACCCTTTTTGTACAAGTATGTTGATGATCTGATTTGCGCTGTACCCAAGGGTAATACAGAAATCATTTTAAACCATTTTAATGCATTCAACACACATATACAATTCACTATCGAAATAGAACAGGACTTCAGTGTTCCTTTTTTGGACACTAAAGTAATAAGAACGAGTGACAACAGTATTATACTTGACTGGTATAAAAAACCCACAGCGTCAGGCAGATTCATTAATTATTTCTCAAATCACCCAAAAAATCAAAAATTTAACACCGTAATAGCAATGAAAAACAGGGTCATACGCATCAGTGATGATAGGTTTCGAAAAAAGAAACCTAGACGAGCTGTATAACATTTTTGTCAACAATGCCTACCCTAAACACATTTTACGAAAATTAATTTATAATTCGGATAGTGTTGATGCCCCTACTGACGAGACGCCTGCGCAGCATAGGATGTACAGGAAGCTACAATTTATAAACCCAATCACAAACTCAATTGTCGCCTTATTCAGAGATTTTCCAAATATAAAAATTGCGAAATATAACAGCATACGAGGTTCTGACCTGTTTTCAAAAATAAAGGATAGAACACCTATTTTATATAATAACTCTGTAGTTTATAGATTATCTTGTTTACAATGTGAAGCCTGTTATATTGGGCAGACAGTTCAGTGGTTGAAACAGAGACTCACACAGCACAGGAGTGACTCCCGATTGGGAAAGAATACGTGTGCTGTGGTGCAACATAATTTGAAAACGGGTCATAATTTTGACTATAACAACGTTAAAATCTTAGCTCATGACAGCAACTATAAAGGAAGACTTTTTAAAGAAATGTACCATATCAACAGGGACCCAAAGTCAATTAACTATAAATCAGACACTAATCAACTTAGTATTATATATAGCAACATAATTAATAGGTTTTAATCATTTACAATTACAGCAATAATAACATATAAATATTTGCCACCTCTTAGTATAAAGTAAATTAAAGACGTTTTTCTGTTGCTGTTTTTCCGTTTCGTTTGGAATTCACGGCAGTGCATATGTACCGAGGCTATTTACTCTCAGTTTGTTGTAGTAAATCGAGATGTTGAATGTTGGTTTCCAGGACAAACTCGCATTTCGTACGTGTTTTAATTGATTGTTCGTTTGTTTCATAATTGTTTGTTTTATATTTCAATATTTTAATGCCTTGACGAAAGAGAATAGTGTGTTAATATAGGTGTATTAATTTTGTAGTTACTCCCTGAAGAAGTTATCAAACGATAACGAAATATTGAGTTTTAAAAGAAGAAAAGAGTTTTATTTACAGTCCAGACCGATTCCCGATAATCATATATATATATATATATATATATATATATATATATATATATATATATATATATATATATATATATATATATATATATATATATATATATATATATATATATATATATATATATATATATATATATATATATATATATATGTGGCGGCCCGTGACTCCGTGGCATAGTCCTTGCTTACGGTGCAGAAGGTCTCGGGTTCAATCCCCACAGGTCAGTATACTTATTTATTAATTTATTTAAGTATATTTGGCTTGGCCTCATACATAGGTAGTAGTTGTTACCGAAATGCAACAGCGTCTGTGGCAGAAATACCGCGTTTTCTAAAAGGTTCTGTGAAATACAAAAATGTGTGTTTTGGGACAACGTTGACGGGTATTACGAGATCCTCGCCGATATAAAAAAAAAAAACGGTCAAGAGCAAGTTGAACTTGCGCAATTAGTGTTCCGTACGTTGATTGCTTTTAAAATAAAAAATTTTGTAACGGAAGTATAAATTGATTAGTGACTTCACAAAACACACCCCAAATGAGTTTTCAACAAAGTTTGTTTCCAATCTTTACTCAAAATTGATGACCTTGAAATTTTTGTTTTTTTTATATACCAGATAAATTATTAAAGGTAATGCACTCGTGATAATTTTCGTTTAATCTACACCTCTTTGAGAATATTCCAGAATTTTTTCAAAATTTTTTGATAAGTACTTTTCGAGATAAGGCGGGTGGACAGCGATTTTTCGCGATTTTTTAAAACTGATACAAAGAAAAGTGCGCGCAAGTATTACATTATATATATATATATATATATATATATATATATATATATATATATATTTTACTCGTGTTTTCACAAGCTTTCATTTCACCCCACACTCGATTACCTAGTAAAAATTTTTTTTTTCCACTTCCGATTTCACCCCCCAAAACTAACCCCTTAAGTCAAAATTTAACTTTCAAAACTACATGGCTCTGATGAGGCCATCAATTCCTATATTATTACCAAATTTCAACTTTCTATGACAAACAGTTTCGGAGAAAATCGGGTGTGACAGACAGACGGACAGACAGAGACCGAAATCATCTTATAAGTGTTCCGTATGGAACACTAAAAAGGGTAAAATCCTTACTCAGGTGAACGATAATTAACATATATATATATATATATATATATATATATATATATATATATATATATATATATATATATATATATATATATATATACACGTTAATATAGGTGAAAAAAATTATGTTAAAGATAGATTAAAGTCCAGGCGTTCAGTAAAAATAAAATTATTTAAAAAAATGGCCTGGTGTTTTTTTAATGTGAGCCTCGTACATAATAGACAAAGAATTGGTCCCAAATTGGAAACTTTTTGTTTACAGTTTTCATTAAAACTTAAAGCATTTTTAACTCAGAAAAGCTCGAGAAAGAATATGTAAGATATGGTATTTAAAAAAAAAATCGACAAAAGCAAAGATACCTGAAATTGATATTCTCCAGATAGCAGAGTTAAAAATCACAAACAATTTAATTAAAGATTCTAACTTTATATGGCAGTACTTTTTTAATAATTAATTTAATTCCTCTGCCATCAAAAGGTCAATTTCAGATATGTTTTAAAGTTAAATAACTCTAAATACTTTCAAAAATCCAAAATTTTGCAAAATTTTAATTATTTATTGCATACTTTTTTGACTATTCTGCATTTAACAAAAAAAGAACACGAAGACTGAAAAATTTTTGGTCTGACACACTTTTGATATTATCAAAACAATGGAAAAATCGAATTTCGTGTGTTGATTAAAGACTGCTTTTTAATGGGACAAAATACCGTTCAAGCAAAGCAATGACTTGATAAGTGTTACGGGGACTCCGTCCCCGGAAAATCACTCATCATTTACTGCAGGGCTGTTAGGGTCGTGCACTGTTCGAGCCAATTTCGGAGGTAACGTCTCCCGCTGCCCCCCCCCCACTGTTGCTGCCGCCGTTCGCGCAGTCTCAGGAGCGGCTATGAGAGACATAGGAGGAGCGCATTGTGTTTGGTAAGCGGCCGAGCCGCGATCGGCGGCTCGGCCGCTTAACGTCTAGCAGTGTTGGGGGCAGCGGGAGGCGTTACCTTCGAAATTGGCTCGAACTGTGCATGACCTTGACAGCCCTGATTTACTGATATGCTGAATTTAAACGCGGTCATACAGATACAAATGATGCTGAACGCTTTGGACGCCCAAATGAGGTGGTTACACTGGAAAACAAAAAAAAAAAATCCACAAAATTGTTTTGGATGACCGTAAAGTGAAATTGCGTGAGATAGCTACACCCTAAAGATATCAGAAGAACGTGTTGGTCATACTTTGCATGAACATTTGGGCATGGGAAAGCTCTGTTCGAAATGGGTATCGCGTTTGCTCACGGTGGACCAAAAAGAACAAACGTGTTGATGATTCTGAGCGCTGTTTGGACCTTTTTAAGGGCAATAAAAAGGATTTTTTCATGCGATATGTAAAATGGATGAAACATGGATTTACCACTACACTCCGGAACCAAATCGGCAGTTAGCTGAGTGGACAGCAGCCGGTGAAAGCCGCCCGAAGCGACCAAAGACACAGTCGGCTGAGAAGGTTATGGCCTCTGTATTTTGGGAAGCGCATTTTCGTATAGCGAATATTATATGTTTGAAACACCGCAATTGAACACTTTGGAGAATCTCGAGCGGTTGCTCTTGACATATCCAAGGCATTCGACCGTGTTTGGCACGATGGACTGTTGGCTAAGTTAAGCTCTTATGGTATGTCCGAAAGGTTCTGTTTGTGGCTCTCATGTTTTCTCAGAGAGCGTTCTTTACGAGTGGCGGTCGATGGATTTCTTTCTAACACCCTCACTATCAACGCCGATGTGCCCAGGGCTCCATATTGTCTCCTACTCTCTTTCTCCATTACATTAACGATCTGCTGGAAAAGACCGGAAATCCAATCTACAGCTTTGCAGATGATAGTACGCTTGTCTCTTCATTCGCCTTGAACGCTCGGACTTCGGCTGCTCAGGCGAATAACCGCAGACAGCAGGAGGTCATTCAACTTAACAAAGACCTGGAAGAAATTCTATCTTGGGGTGACAGTAACCAAGTGGAATTTAACGCTACAAAAACCCAGGCGGCAGTTTTTTCTAAAAAAGTTAACGTTACTGAACCCGATATAGTTATGTTGGGGCACTCCAAATATGTTCTGGCATGAGCATGTTGCAGGCATAGCAAGAAGAGCTTCTCAAAAGCTGGGAATATTGTTTCGAGCCAGAAAGCTTTACACTGCACAACAACTGTTAATTCTTTACAAAGCCCAAATTCGTCTAACTATGGAATACTGCTCCCACGTTTGGGGCTCCGCTCCCAAACATACATTGCATTGGATTCTGTTCAGAGAAGAGCGATCCGTCTGATTGGGGGCCCGGAATTGACCGGCGGCCTTGATTCGCTGGAACATCGAAGAACGGTTGGCGACTTGAGTCTGTTCTATAAGTATTTTCATGGAAAGTGTTCGAAGGATGTAGCCCGCTTAATTCCTCCCAAAGCGGTGCATGTTAGAAATACACGTCGCGCTGGTGCTTTACATCCGTATAAGGTTCAGCTTGTTACTCCGCGTACAACGCTTTTCAAGCAGTCTTTTATATGGAGAACTTCATCCCTTTGGAATAATTTGCCCAGCGCTGTGTTTCCCACCGAGTACAATTTACAGCGATTCAAGAACAACGTGAATCGCTTTTTCCCGCACACATGCCGCTCCTAGAGCGTTTTTGGGACTTCCTTTGCAGCACGGGTCCTAGACCTATAACAAATATATATATATATATATATATATATATATATATATATATATATATATATATATATATATATATATATAAAGTTATTGGGGCGTTTGAAGGCAGAAATCACGAAGAAACGTCCCCAAATGAACAAGAAAAAAGTGCTCTTTCATCAAGACCATTCACCGTGTCACAAATCAATGGTTACGATGGCAAAATTGCATGAATTGAAGTTCGAACTGCTTGCTCATCCACCGTATTATCCAGATTTGGCCCCAGCGGCTATTAAGTTATCGCAGAAACTGAGGCCTATTTTGACGGCAAAGAGAAATCCTTCTACAAGAAAGGTATAGAAATGTTAAAAAAGCGTGGGATTGATTGTCGAATTTTGCAAAAAAAAAATGTTTTAAGTAGCTAGACTAAAAACTTTTCCACCTACGTGTTATGTTTGTTATGAAAAACAACATTGTCAGCGAAAACTTTTGTGTTAGTTTTTGTTTTTGGTACCTATAGTGGTATAAATTGTAGCACAAAAAACTATGGAATTCCATAGAGTCCATACTTTGTCGCCCCTATTTGCTATAATAAAAGCCTCAATTTTACGGTTGTCAATTACCATTCCGAAGAAGGCATTCATTCTATCATTTGCTAATTCCATCCATTTTTCAGTTTGATTATCGAAAGGCATTTCTCTGGATAGCTGTGTTACTTCCTCGATAAGGGCATATCTTGCTTCCCGAATATCTAATTGCTTTACAGTACCTTCGTTTGGTTCTAAAAAATACAAATATAATTTGAATTGATTCACCCGATACTTGGTGGAAATCCATAACTAGAAGTTTTGCAAGAAGTAAAACACTACTTAAATTTCCACTAAATTTTTTATTTTTAACACTATGACATGTTTCGCTGTACGACAGCTTCTTCAGATGGTTTGTTACAAAATGAGGGTAAAATTACTATAATAAATGGTTGGTTCACAATTTATGGCAGGTTTTAAAATAATTTAATTAAAACAGATTTAGTAATGATGAATTATTTAAGTCTAATTGTTCATTTATTAAGGAATTTGAATTTTTCAATTTGTTTATTTCTAAAGATGCTAAGTAATTAAGTTTCAGGCTCTTTGTGCAAGTATGTAATATTTCAAAGTTTGGGTTTCATTGGTGGTTATTTTCCATTATATGATTTGCGTAATTTGAGTTATTTTTTCTATTGATGTATGATGAATCATGTTCTTTTTTTATTTTTGAAAAACTTCTTCCTGTTTGACCTATATATGTTTTTGAGCAATTTCCACAATTTAATTTGTATACTCCGGATCTATTGTCTCTATCTGTTTTAGTTTTGTTATTTTTTATAAATTTGCCAAGTGTGTTGGATGTTTTAAATGCTGTGTTAATATTTAATTTTCTCAAGAATCTATTTAATCTAGTGCTGCATCTACCATGGTACGTTGTTGACTTTACGTTTTCATAAGGTTCTTTATTACTCGGAAAAACTGTACTAATGGCTTTTTTCTAAAGTTTTTTCTTGAGAATATTATCTCTTGTGGATGGTGAATAGTCATTATTTACTGCTAATTGTTTTATAATATTAAGTTCTTTTTGAAAATCGTCTTGATTCAGAAGAATATTTATTAGTTTGTGAATCATATTATGGAAAATATGTTATTTTCAACTTCACTGGTGAATTTTATATTTTTGTGTATATTATTCAAAAAATTTTGAAATGTGGCAAATTGTCTATCACTTCCTGTAAAACAACATAAGATATCATCAACATATCTATGCCAGTATACAAATTTGTGAAGTGATAAACAATTGTCTTATCTAGATTAAATAGATTCTTGAGAAAATTAAATAGTAACACAGCATTTAAAACATCCAACACACTTGGCAAATTTATAAAAAATAACAAAACTAAAACAGATAGAGACAATAGATCCGAAGTATACAAATTAAATTGTGGAAATTGCTCAAAAACATAGGAGGCTGGTTTGAAAAGTCCGTGCAAAGTCCGAGAGATGGCACCACCGGCGCGTATCGAGGTCATGTTTAGTTAGTAGCATCTCTTAAATGAACGCACACCAAGTTTCAGCCATATTGGTCTATTTCTTTGTGTTTGGCATTCGTGTGAATCAAGGAAGTCGAGTGATTTTCAAGAAATGGACGAAAAAGAATTTCGTGTGGTGATTAAACATTACTTTATGAAAGGCAATACGCCTCAGGAGACTAAAGAGAAGCTTGATAAACATTATGGTGACTCCACACCCTTCGATTAGAACAGTTTATAAGTGGTTTCTAAATTTTCGGACTGGCCATATGGGCACAAGTGACGCTGAACGTTCTGGACGGCCTGTGGAGGTTACGACTCCAGAAATCATTGATCAAATCCATGATATGGTGATGGATGACAGAAGAGTTAAGGTGCGTGAGATTGCTTGTGCTGTGGGCATCTCGACTGAACGGGTACATAATATTTTGCATAAACATTTGGACATGAGAAAGCTATCCGCAAGATGGGTGCCGCGATTGCTCACGCTTGACCAAAAAACGGAATCGTGTGAAGTGTTGCAAGGATGGTTTGCAGCTGTTCCAGAAGAATCCGGAGGACTTTAAGCGTCGTTTCGTACTGTGGATGAAACATGGATACATTACTATACTCCTGAGACCAAACAACATTCTAAACAATGGGTTACCAAGGGGGAATCTGGGAATCTGCACCAAAAAAGGCGAAGACCGTTCCTTCGGCCGGAAAGGTTATAGCGACTGTCTTTTGGGATTCGCAAGGGATAATCCTCATCGACTATCTGGAAAAGGGTAAAACTATTACAGGTGAATATTATTCATCATTATTGGACCGTTTGAAAACCGAGCTGCAAGAAAAACGCCCGCGATTGGCCCACAAGAAAGCCCTTTTCCATCACGACAAAGCACCAGCACACACCTCAGCAGTTGTGGTCGCAAAATTAATGGAAATAGGATTCCAACTCGTTTCACATCCCCCCTATTCTCCAGACTTGGCTCCCTCGGACTACTATTTGTTCCCCAATTTGAAGAAATGGCTGGCGGGACAAAGATTTTATTCAAACGAGGAGGTGATTGCAGACACTAATGGATATTTTGCAGACTTGGACAAATCTTATTATTCGGGGAAGGGATCAACAAACTAGAACATCGTTGGACGAAGTGTATAAGCCTAAAAGGAGACTATGTCGAAAAATAAAAAAGATTTACCCCAAACACATAAGTAGTTTTTATTTTTGCATGGACTTTTCAAACCAGCCTCGTATATAGGTCAAACGGGAGGAACAAGTTTTTCAAAAAGAATAAAAGAACATGATTCATCATACATCAACAGAAAAAAATAACTCAAATTACGCAAATCATTTAATTGAAAATAACCACCAATTCAACCCGAACTTTGAAATATTATATACTTGCATAAACAGCCTGAAACTTAATTACCTAAAATCTTTAGAACTAAACAAATTGAATAATTCAGATTCCTTGATAAATGAACAATTAGACTTAAATAATTCACCATTACTAAATCTGTTTTAATTAAATTATTTTATTACCTGCCATAAATTGTGAACCAACCATTTATTATAGTAATTTTACCCTCATTTTGTAACAAACCATCTGAAGAAGCTGTCGTACAGCGAAACATATCATGGTGTTAAAAATAAAAAATTGAGTGTAAATTTAAGTAGTGTTTTACTTCTTGCAAAACTTTGATAAAGTTGATTAAAAATTAGTTACTAGTTTTCACGAAATATGCTTCAGCTCGTCAAAGAGTAACCGCAAAAAAGTGTGAATTTTTGCAACCTCGATAACTTGGAGACAAAGAAAGCAAACTTAACGTAAAAGGTCTTAAATTAAAGCTAATTAAAAATCTTATTATTTAGGGATAACTACCCCCTATTTTAAGGGTTAAAATTGGTTTTTA
The DNA here is from genome assembly GCA_019049505.1 of Pachyrhynchus sulphureomaculatus. Taxonomy (NCBI): domain Eukaryota; kingdom Metazoa; phylum Arthropoda; class Insecta; order Coleoptera; family Curculionidae; genus Pachyrhynchus; species Pachyrhynchus sulphureomaculatus. The sequence continues at coordinate 16,687,934 of CM032456.1, forward strand.
ATAGAAAATTAAAAAAATATTTATGATGTGCAATTCATGAAAATGGGTCAAGAATTTCAAGTATTTACATATTTGTTGTGATAATTTTTTTCTTATGGTTTAGCACACGTGCTGCAGTGAAGTCCCTAATGCGCTCCAGGAGCGGCATGTGTGTGGAAAAAGCGATTCACGTTGTTCTTAAATCGCTGTAAACTGTACTCGGTGGGAAACACAGCCCCGGGCAAATTATTCCAAAGGGCTGATATTCTCCACATAAAATACTGCTTAAAAAGCGTTGTACGCGGAGTAATAAGCTGAACCTCATACGGATGAGAAGCACCAGCGCGACGTGTATTTTTAACATGCACCGCTTGGGGAGGAATTAAGCGGGCTACATCCTTCGAACAGTTTCCATCGAAATACTCGTAGAACAGACTCAAGTCGTCAACCTTTCTTAGATGTTCCAGCGAATCAAGGCCGCTGGTCAGTTCTGGGTCTACAATCAGACGAATAGCTCTTCTCTGAACAGAATCCAACAAATGCAATGTGTGTTTTGGAGCGGAGCCCCAAACATGGGAGCAGTATTCCATAGTTGGTGGAATTTGAGCTTTGTAAAGAATTAACAGTTGTTGTGGAGTGTAAAGCTTTCTGGTTCGGAACAATATTCCCAACGTTCGAGAAGCTCTCTTTGCTATGCCTGCAACATGTTCATGCCAGGACATATTTGCTCCCAAATTAACGCCCAACAAATTGAGCGACGATGCTAGAGAAATGGAGTGCCCCGACATAACTATGTAGGGTTCAGCAACGTTAATTTTTTTAGAAAAAACTGCTGCCTGGATTTTTGTAGCGTTAAATTCCACTTGGTTAACCGATATAGAATTTCTTCCAGGTGTTTGTTAAGTTGAACGACCTCCTGCTGTCTGCGGATATTCGCCTGAGCAGCCGATGTCCGAGCGTTCAAAGTGAATGAAGAGACAAGCGTACTGTCATCTGCAAAGCTATAGATTGGATTCCCGGTCTTTTCCAGCAGATCGTTAATGTAAATGAGAAAGAGAGTAGGAGACAGTATGTAGCCTTGGGGCACACCGGCGTTGATAGTGAAGGTGTTCCGTCGACCGCCACTCGTAAAGAATGCTCTCTGAGGAAACATGAGAGCCACAAACAGAACTTTTCAGACATACCACAAAAGCGTAGCTTAGGCAACAGTCCATCGTGCCAAACACGGTCGAATGCCTTGGATATATCAAGAGCAACCGCTCGAGATTCTCCAAAGTATTCAATTGGGTTGTTCCAAACGTGTTACATAAGTCAGAAGATCTCCTGTTAATCTATGTTTACGAAAGCTATATTGGTGATCGCCAATAATATTGAATCGTTCAAGATATTTTAGAAGATGCTGATTGATAACCTTTTCCATGACTTTCGATATTATTGGAAGCGGTGCGACTGGTCGGTAGTTATTTGGCAAGGTCTTCTTGCCTTTTTTAGGTATCGGCTGAACTGTGGCACGTTTCCAGCAGGACGGAAATATTCCCTTTCTGTAGGATAGGTTGAAAAGTCTACAGAAAACTGGTGTTAGTTCCCTTGCACAGTTTCTGAGAACTATGGCAGGTATTCCGTCAGCGTCAGAAGCCTTTTTGGTGCCTAGCTTCATTAAAATATGCTTTATGATACGCTGTCTGAAGAGAACATCGGGCATCCTTGACTGCAATATGGGAATAGTAGGTGATGTTTTCCTTGGAAATCGACAGTAGAATGTGAAGCAAATGGCACCGAAGCGCATTTGAACTCCCTTTAAAGAGGTCTATAAGTCCCACGGTATCTTTTTAAAAGTTATTTTTTAGGTTAAAATAACACCAACATGAATTTGAACTTCCTTTTAGGGGGTGGTTATCGCTTAGCGATAAGTTTGGGAGATGTATATGCTCAGTATTTTGATTATTTCTTTGTATTTAGTCTTGGGAGTCATTTTTGTGAGTGTGGCAGGATCCCCTATTAATTGGGACTTCTTTTTAGAGGGTGATTTTTAATTGACTATACGGTATCGGGTAGTGAATATGTAAATAATTGAAGTGACTTATTTTCATGAATTACACAACATAAATATATTTTTTTAAATTTTTTGTTAAAAACTTATTTATTTTTATCCTTTTAACCCTCAAAATAGGGGGTAGTTACCCCTAAAGAAAAACTGTAAAAATATATCCTTCTAGGTTTTTAATTAGCTTTAATTTAAGGCCTTTTACGTTAGGTTTTTTTTTGTCTCAAAGTTATTGAGGTTGCAAAAACGGACTAATGTTGCGGGCACTCAAGACTGACTTTTCTAGAACCGTGGTATTCTTTTACATAGAGGATAACCCCGAAAAAAATTTGATGTCGCAAAGTATCTTACTAAATGCAGGTTCTTAAATTTACAGCATTTGTGGATCCTGTGGATTAGTCTAAAGACATTGGATATCTCATACTCTGTACCTTAGTTTGAGTATATTATACCGTAAACATGAGATTTTCATATGTTGACAAATTGTTTCAACTAATGGTATAACCTAAAGTGAAATTACTTTTACATACGAGGGCTTATGTAACGTCAACTTTCTGTCTGAAATAACAAGCAAATCAAAACAAATCAAATAAAAGAAAGCTAAGTGCAAGTCGGACTTGCGCAATTAAAGTCCCGTACCTAGCTATGTAGGTCCCTGACATGTATATATCTTACGATCTAATAAATATTTTTTTTGTAGTCAATAATTTATAATGGCTATAGCATTTTAGCTACCTAATAGCAAATAAATCAATCTAAATAGCTCAATCTAGAATTTGGTAATAAAAAAGTGTAAAACAAATATTACTATCTAAATATTTGTTTAATTATAAACAAATAAAATTAAATTATTTTGTCTTAGTACAGGAGGGACGCTCGGGCAGTACTCAAAAGTATATTAACAAAACTTCCACCATATTTTCAAGGCACATAGTTTTCGTAGTTTAGAAAAATGTACACAAATATTACCTCATATATATTATTGAACTTTCACAAGGTTTCATTTGACACCCCACTCGATGAACTGGTAATTTTTTGTTCACTTCCGATTCAACCCCCCCCCCCCCCCCCCCCCCCCGTCTAAAACTAACCTCTAAAATCAAAATTTAATTTTCACACTACAGACTCTGATTGAGCTATCAGTTCCTACATTTGTGCCAAATTTCAACTTTCTATGTCAAATAGTCTCGGAGAAAATGGAGTGTAACAGACAGGAAATCCCATAAGTGTTCCCTACGGAAAAAAAACTAAAAAAAAAGGAGTGTATTTAGATACATTAACAAATTTTTTAAGGTCATATTTTTCACCCCCAGAAATCCACAGTAACTCTATGTACACGGAAAACTGGGAGATCCTAAATATATATATATATATATATATATATATATATATATATATATATATATATATATATATATATATATATATATTTGGACCACGCATCTGCTTATCTAGACAATAGCTAAGGACACATATGACTGGTCGCACAAAAACACGGCTTGAGAGGTCAATCGTCAATCGATCGTTATTCAGACTAAAAAATTATAACTGAGAAAGTTACTTCGTATTATTTCCAAGTCAGATAAACATAAAACTAACTAACAAAATTCCTCAAAGAACGCCATCGCCGAAGCGGAACGGGATTGTGATTGTATTTTAATTTATCAAATTGACTGAGAAATTACGTCTTTATTATTATTAGGATAATGTTTACCACAAAAAATAAAATATATTCGAAACGTATTAAGATCTTTAGAAATTAGAAACGTATTGTTTTTTCGTTTTACCTATTACCCCTATAAAACACCAAGGTACTACCGGTCGCTAGATACCATCATACACAGGACGGTATTTTCATTATTTTGTTGGTATGCAGACGTGAAAAATACAACTTATTTCGTCAAGTTGCATTGACGACCAAAAATATTTACAGACAGGCACTGTAAACATCTTCCATCCGAAAAAAGATTTTTACATTTTCTTCTACTTGTAAATAAAATTCATATTCTTCTCGCTTCTTTCGTTCTTAAATTCCGACAATGTTAATCAAATATAAAAATATACTGTACTACTAGATAAAAGAAGCTTTTCCCGCATAAAAAAATTAAGAAAGAGATTTTTTCAAAGGATTATATTTGATGCCAAATAATAAATTCAAAAGATTACTCATTATATTTAAAGGAATTGGTGTCGTTTAAATGAAATGCCAATGAAATCAGCTCCCTAACACATGGATATATGTAATGAAATCTTCAAAAGCTTATAAATAAAAAAATTCTTCGAAATGACAACATACAGAGAGATTTTGCAACGCTTATTTTTCACATTCCTTTGTCCTTATCTTTATCTCAAGCATGCTCAGTATTAATGCGAAGGAATTGCAAGGTTAGGTTAGTGTTCATCTATAATATATATAAAATGCAACGTCTCTCTGTCTGTCTGTCTGTCTGTCCGTTAGTGCGCCTATCACTGAAGAACCACTTATCCGATTTACGTACTTTTTTTTTTAAAACATACATATGTTCTCTGGCCAGGTTATAGGCTATATTTTATTACGATAGGTAGCATAAGGAATGAGCAGTGACGTAAAATAGTGAATGATGTCGGAAATAAGTTTGCCGCTAGCGCGTGCCTTTGCAATACACAGCCTAAACCATTAAATATGGAACAATATTATGTAGCAAAGAATATCTGTAAGGTATAATCTATAATATATAAATAAAATGCAATGTCTCTCTGTCTGTCTGTCTGTCCATTAGTGCGTTTATCACGCGGGAACCAGTTATTCGATTTAACCGTCCTTTTTAAATTCATACATATATTCTTTGGCCAGGTTATATAATAATAATAATAATCTCCATCGAGAGGAAGGCAGGAGGAAGAGGAATTTTAGACATCAGATCATTACACACAAAACAAATACAAACACTTAGGAAATTCTTTCACAGCAAGCAAACCAGCCTCCACACAGCGACAGTGAAAGCAGACAAAAACTACACACCTCTCGACTTAGCCCGGACAGACCACTCGGCAGACACACACAGTCACACCCAATTACAACAGGAAAAGATGAAAACGTGGTCAGAGAAAACACTCCACGGAAAACACAGATACCACATAGAACAAGACCACGTAAATAAAAAACAATCATACACCTGGTTACAGGATGGGCAGCTATTCCCTGAGACTGAAGGCTTCTTACTTGCCATCCAGGATAAAGTCATATTAACCAGAAACTACCAAAAGCATATCATCAAAGACCCGACTATTGCAGAGGACAGATGTAGGAAATGCCACCAGCAGAAAGAAACGATCGAACACATAACGAGCGGATGTAAAATATTGGCCGGAACAGAGTACACAGCACTAGCCACAACATACAAGCTCATAGAAAACACAGATCCCTACTACAAATACACGCCAACATCCATACTTGAAAATGAAGATTACAAGCTCTACTGGGACATCGGTATCCATACAGATAAAACAGTCTCTGCCAATAGACCCGATATTACTTTTCAGTGCAAAAAAAGGAAAAGTCACCTATCTAATTGACATAGCTGTCCCCAACGACACAAACATCCAAACGAAATACACAGAAAAAATTTCCAAATACACAGACCTTGCAACGGAAATAAAAAGGCAATGGAGACAAGAAAAAGTCATAATTGTCCCCCTCATTATATCAGCCACAGGCCCCCTTACACCCAATAACATTCACACCACATTTAGTGCAATTAGGACTCAACACAGACATACACAGAAGCATTCAGAGGTCAGTGATTTTGAAAACATGTAACATTGTCAGGTCATTCCTTAATACGGAATGGTAATAGCGTTTGTGCTGACTTGCTTTTGGCCCGTCAGCCAAACATGGAACCACATTGATCAAATGTGAGAAAGAAGAACTTTTTGTAATAATAATAATCTATATCTATAATATATATCAAATGCAATGTTTGTCTGTCTGTCTGTCTGTCTGTCCGTTAATGCTCTTATCCCTCGAGAACCACTTATCCGATTTACGTGTGATTTTTTAAAATCATACATATGTTCTCTGACCAGGTTATAGGTATATATTTTATTACATCTATAATATATAAGATGCAATGTATCTCTGTCTCTCTGTCTGTCCGTTAGTGCGCTTATCACTGGAGAACCACTTATCCGATTTTCGCACTTTTTTTTTTAAAAGATACATATGTTCTCCGGCCAGGTTATAGGCTATATTTTATTACAATAGGTAGCATTAGGAATGAGCAGTGACAATAATAGTAAATGAAGTCGGATAAGGTTTGCCGCTAGCGCGTTCTCTTGCAATACACAGTCCAAACCATTAAATATGGAACAATATTATGTAGCAGAGAATATCTATAATATATATAAAATGCAATGTATCTCTGCCCGTCTGTCTGTCTGTCCGTCCGTTAGTGTGCTTATCACTGGAGAACCACTTATCCGATTTACGTGATTTTTTTTTTAAACGTACGTATGTTCTCTGGCTAGGCTATAGGATATATTTTATTAGGTGACATAAGGAATAAGCAGTGACGATAATAGTGAATCAAGTCGGAGAAAAGTTTGCCGCTAGCGCGTTCTCTTGCAATACACTCCCTAAAGCATTAAATATGGAACAATATCATGTAGCAAAGAATACAATATATATAAAATGCAACGTCTCTCTGTCTGTCCGTTAGTGCGCTTATCACTCGAGAACCACTTATCCGAATTCCGTGTTTTTATAAATTTATACATATGTTCTATATAATTTGATATAAACCTAGATAATGGGAGATAAGGTGAGATAATGGGAAATAAGAGAAATAATGGGAGATAAGTCGAGATAAGCCTCGATAATGGGAGATAAGGTGAGATAATGGGAGATAAGTATAAATAATGGGAGATAAGGAGAGATAATGGGAGATAAGCAGAGATAAGTCGAGATAAGCCTAGATAATGGGAAATAAGGGGAGATAATGGGAGATAAGGAGAAATAATGGAAGATAAGGAGAAATAATGGGAGATGAGCAGAGATAAGCCTAGATAATGGAAATTATGTAGAGATGATGGGAAATAAGGAGAAATATTGGGAGATAAGGAGAAATAATGGGAGATATTTTATTACGTTGGGTAACATAAGGAATAAGCAGTGACGATAGTAGTGAATCAAGTCCACGCGAGCGGAGCCGCGGGCACGGCTAGTCTTCTATAAACTTAGTGATTTTTTTTATTCATTCCATGGTTAAGCACTCCGGTTATTAATATTTGATGAGTCAACACAAGTTTCTAAATTAAAATTATAACTGGCAGGTTTCTATCACTTCCATCAATGTTTCCAAGATAATACGAATGTGCGATAAATAAAATTTCATTTGAAATTAGCACTACACGCACTGCAATGCTATTGCGTCAAAGAGTGAAAAAACCCAACATAATCTGAACACTAATTAATTGTTTTCAGTGTTATTTGCAATAAAAAATTATCATTTCAACTTTACTACGTTTTCTTAGTGATTTGTTTACATAAGTAGGAAAAAAAAACAGGCTCTACCATAATAGCGATAAGAATAACATCTGTTATAAGTTCGTAAATAAGGGAAACCGTTATCCTTAATAAAGATTTCTCTTATTTTGTTTCAATACTGCGCAAGGTCGGTAACAGTTGAGCCCTTGTATTTAATTTATTCCCTTTACTACTGCACAAGCTCCAAACTGTAGGCGCATGCTTCAAATAAAGATAAAGACAGTGGCCTACCAAAATATGCGTTGCAAAATCTCTCTAAATAAAGGAGCTAAATTTATTATTTTGTTTTATGAGGCTTAAATTTGGCAAAAGTAAACAGTTTGTTAAGCACATAGACAAAATATTTTTGTTAGGGTTATCAAATTTAGTCCGCTGCTTAACTAAATAAACGCAAAATTTTAAAAAACTGTTTCAAAAAAATGTTTTCTTTAATTCACAAATATAGACTGAACAAGACAAAAGTAATTAACAATAGTAGAAAATAACTTTATCTTAAAAAAAAAACCGGTCAAGTGCAATTGTTACGGAGGTATAAAATGATCACAAAACACACCCCAAATGAGTTTTCAACAAAGTTTGTTTCCGATCGATCTTTACTGAAAACTGATGACCTTAATTTTTTTTTTATATATACTTCAGATAAATTATTGTAATGCATTCGTGATAATATTCGTTCAATCTACACCCCGTGGAGAATATTCCAGAATTTTTTTCAAAGTTTTTGGATCAAGACAGAGGGGTGGGACAGCGATTTTTCGCGATTTTTTCAAAATAATACAAAGAAAAGTGTGCGCATGTAAGACATTATATATATTTTTGAACTAGTATTTTTACAAGCTTTGACACCCCACTCGATGACCTAGTAAAAAAATTTTTTTTTTCACTTCCGATTTCACCCCCCCAAAACTAACCCCTTAAGTCAAAATTTAACTTTCAAAACTACACTACTCTGATAAGACCATCAATTTCTATATTAGTACCAAATTTCAACTTTCTACATCAAGGAGTTTCGGAGAAAATCGGGTGTGACAGACGGACAGACAGAAACCGAAGTGATCTTATAAGTGTTCCGTACGGAACGCTAATAATAACCAACTGGGTCTTAATTATCTTAGACTATTATTCATAACCAAAAAGTGGTAAACAGGAAATATACTAATAGTAAAATTAATATACAATAATCATGACGAATTTCTGTTGTTTATGTGAATTAATCAATAAATTTAAGGTAAATTTCATCAACAACTTGAAATTTGATTATACGTCATCACATGATAAACCATCCGCAGCTGGTTTTAGTGTTCCGTACGGAACACTTATGGAAACACTTCGGTGTCCGTCTGTCTGTGTTGTCACACCCGATTTTCTCCGAAACTATTTGACACAAAAAGTTGACGTTTGGCACAAATATAGAAATTAATGGCCCAATCAGGGCTGTGTAATTTTAAAACATAACTTTTTACTTAAGGGGTTACTCTTGGGAGTGAAAAAAATTACCAGGTCATCAAATTGGGTGTCAAATGAAAGCTTATGAAAACACGAGTTTAAAAATATATATGATGTAATACTTACGATACTGGTTTGAAAAGTCCGTGCAAAGTCCGAGAGATGGCACCACCAGCGCATATCGAGATCATGTTTATTTAGTAGCATCTCTTGAATGAACGCACACCAAGTCTCAGCCATATTGGTATATTTCTTTGTGTTTGGCATTCGTGTGAATCAAGGAAGTCGAGTGATTTTCAAGAAATGGACGAAAAAGAATTTCGTGTGGTGATTAAACATTACTTTATGAAAGGCAAAACGCCTCAGGAGATTAAAGAGAAGCTTGATAAACATTATGGTGACTCTGCACCTTCGATTAGAACAGTTTATAAGTGGTTTCAAAATTTTCGGACTGGCCATATGGGCACAAGTGACGCTGAACGTTCTGGACGGCCTGTGGAGGTTACGACTCCAGAAATCATTGATCAAATCCATGATATGGTGATGGATGACAGAAGAGTTAAGGTGCGTGAGATTGCTAGTGCTGTGGGCATCTCGACTGAAACGGGTACATAATATTTTGCATAAACATTTGGACATGAGAAAGCTATCCGCAAGATGGGTGCCGCGATTGCTCACGCTTGACCAAAAACGGAATCGTGTGAAGTGTTGCAAGGATGGTTTGCAGCTGTCCCAGAAGAATCCGGAGGACTTTAAGCGTCGTTTCGTCACTGTGGATGAAACATGCATACATTACTATACTCCTGAGACCAAACAACAATCTAAACAATGGGTTACCAAGGAGGAATCTGCACCAAAAAAGGCGAAGACCGTTCCTTCGGCCGGAAAGGTTATGGCGACTGTCTTTTGGGATTCGCAAGGGATAATCCTCATCGACTATCTGGAAAAGGGTAAAACTATTACAGGCGAATATTATTCAGCGTTATTGGACCGTTTGAAAACCGAGCTGCAAGAAAAAACGCCTGCGATTGGCCCACAAGAAAGTCCTTTTCCATCACGACAACGCACCAGCACACACCTCAGCAGTTGTGGTTGCAAAATTAATGGAAATAGGATTCCAACTTGTTTCACATCCCCCTATTCTCCAGACTTGGCTCCCTCGGAGTACTATTTGTTCCCCAATTTGAAGAAATGGCTGGCGGGACAAAGATTTTATTCAAACGAGGAGGTGATTGCAGACACTAATGGATATTTTGCAGACTTGGACAAATCCTATTATTCGGAAGGGATCAACAAACTAGAACATCGTTGGACGAAGTGTATAAGCCTAAAAGGAGACTATGTCGAAAAATAAAAAAGGTTTACCCCAAACACATAAGTAGTTTTTATTTTTGCACGGACTTTTCAAACCAGCCTCGTACATACACTTTTCTTTGTATTATTTTTAAAAAATGGCCAAAAACCCCTTGTCCACCCAACCTATCTCGAAAAGTACTGATCAAAAAATTCTAGAATAATCTCCATAAAGTGTAGCTTGAGCTAAACTTATTACGAGTGCATTACGTTTGATAATTTAGGTGCTATATATAAAAAAACTATTTGCCCGCCAAAATGGTAAAGGTTTATTTCGTCGAAAATTGTGAATTGAACCGGGACTGATAGCTACTGCTTTAAGCATTAGGTACCCAGACAAAATAATTTTATTTTATTTGTTTATAATTAAACAAATATTTGGGTAGTAAATATTTGTTTTGAACTTTTACCACTAAATTCTAAATTGAGTTAGCTTGATTTATTGGCAATTAGGTAGCTAAGATGTTATAACTATTATACATTACTAACTAAAAAAGAACGCGAAAATACATATATTTTTGCCTTATTCTGGTTGGTATGATTAACCTGCTGAGTCAGTATCTGACTAGACATGTTTGTAATCTGGGCCCTCAATTCTTTTATTTAAAACTCATTTGGGGTGTGTTTTTTTAAATCACTGATCATTTTATACTTCCATAACAAAAATTTGAATTTTTAAGGCAGTATGGAATACTAATTGCGCAAGACTAACTTGCACTTGACCGTTTTTTTTTAAATCTTAAATCAGTATATAACAGTCTTATTCTTATTCAAGTAATACTACAAATGTCTTTAAGGATCGAATATGATAAACTTCCTTAGACTATGAATAGCTAATAGACAGATTTTGCAACGCTTATTTGGTAGGCCACTGTCTTTATCTTTATTTGAAGCATGCGCCCACCATTTGGAGCATGCGCAATACTGAAACAAAATAAGAGAAACCTTTATTAAGGTTAACGATTTCCCTTATTTAGGAACTTACAAGAAAGATTTATTTGGAGTTCGTTATTCTTATCGCTATTATGATTGGGCCTGTTTTTTAGTGTTCCGTACGGAACACTTATAAGATCACTTCGGTGTCTGTCTGTCTGTCTGTCTGTCACACCCGATTTTCTCCCGAAACTATTTGACATAGAAAGGTGAAATTTGGTAATAATATAGGAATTGATGGCCTCAGCAGAGCCATGTAGTTTTGAGAATTAAATTTTGACTTAAGGGGTTAGTTTTGGGGGGTGAAGTCGGAAGTGAAAAAAAAAATTTTTACTAGGTCATCGAGTGTGGTGTCAAATGAAAGCTTGTGAAAACACGAGTAAAAAATGTATATATAATATTATACTTGCGCGCACTTTTTCTTTGTATTATTTTTAAAAATTCGCGAAAAATCGCTGTCCCGGGCCTTATCTCGAAAAGTACTTATCAAAAAATTTCGAAAAAATTCTGGAATATTCTCCACGGGGTGTAGATTGAACGAAAATTATCACGAGTGCATTACCTTTAATAATTTATATGGTATATAAAAAAAAACAAAAATTTCAAGGTCATCAGATTTCAGTAAAGATTGGAAACAAACTTTGTTGAAAACTCATTTGGGGTGTATTTTGTGAAGTCACTGATAATTTTATACCTCTGTAACAAAATTTTTTTATTTTAAAAGCAATCAACGTACGGAACACTAATTGCGCAAGTTTAACTTGCACTCGACCGGTTTTTTTCTATTAATTTTAAATATTGTAAAATGGAAGTTGTATCAGATTAGACGACAGTTACGTACGGCATAATACTTTCTAGGGCATTCTTCTATGAAATAATAAGTTGTTTATCAATTTATTTATCAGAAAATAGATCGTGACATGTGTAAGTCGAAAAATAGACGACAAGCTAAACATTCAATACAAATAAAAGTATAGATACTGCTGTGGTACCAGATTCTTTTGAATTTTTTAAATCACTGATCATTTTATACTTCCATAACAAAAATTTGAATTTTTAAGGCAGTATGGAATACTAATTGCGCAAGACTAACTTGCACTTGACCGGTTTTTTTTAAATCTTAAATCAGTATATAAACAGTCTTATTCTTATTCTAGTAATACTACAAATGTCTTTAAGGATCGAATATGAGAAACCTCCTTAGACTATGAATAGCTAATAGAGAGATTTTGCAACGCTTATTTGGTAGGCCACTGTCTTTATCTTTATTTGAAGCATGCGCCCACCATTTGGAGCATGCGCAATACTGAAACAAAATAAGAGAAACCTTTATTAAGGTTAACGATTTCCCTTATTTAGGAACTTACAAGAAAGATTATTTGGAGTTCGTTATTCTTATCGCTATTATGATTGGGCCTGTTTTTTAGTGTTCCGTACGGAACACTTATAAGATCACTTCGGTGTCTGTCTGTCTGTCTGTCTGTCACACCCGATTTTCTCCGAAACTATTTGACATAGAAAGGTGAAATTTGGTAATAATATAGGAATTGATGGCCTCAGCAGAGCCATGTAGTTTTGAGAATTAAATTTTGACTTAAGGGGTTAGTTTTGGGGGGTGAAGTCGGAAGTGAAAAAAAAATTTTTTTACTAGGTCATCGAGTGTGGTGTCAAATGAAAGCTTGTGAAAACACGAGTAAAAAATGTATATATAATATTATACTTGCGCGCACTTTTCTTTGTATTATTTTTAAAAATTCGCGAAAAATCGCTGTCCCGGGCCTTATCTCGAAAAGTACTTATCAAAAAATTTCGAAAAAAATTCTGGAATATTCTCCACGGGGTGTAGATTGAACGAAAATTATCACGAGTGCATTGCCTTTAATAATTTATATGGTATATAAAAAAAACAAAAATTTCAAGGTCATCAGATTTCAATAAAGATTGGAAACACACTTTGTTGAAAACTCATTTGGGGTGTGTTTTGTGAAGTCACTGATCTTTTTATACCACCGTAACATAAATTTTGACTTAAGGGGTTCGTTTTGAGGGGTGAAATCGGAAGTGAAAAAAATTTTTTTTTACTAGGTCATCGAGTGTGGTGTCAAATGAAAGCTTGTGAAAACACGAGTAAAAAATATAGATATAATGTAATACTTGCGCACATTTTTCTTCGTATTACTTTTAAAAAATCGCTGTCCCCTACCTTATCTCGAAAAGTACTGATCAAAAAATTTTGAAAAAATTCTAGAATATTCTCCACGGGGTATAGATTGAACGAAAATTATCACGAGTGCATTACCTTTAATAATTTATTTGGTACATAAAAAAAATATATCAAGGTCACCAGTTTTGGAAACAAACTTTGTTGAAAACTCTTTTGGGGTGTGTTTTGTGAAGTCACTGATCATTTTATACCACCCTAACAAAAATTTTTATTTTAAAAACAATCAACGTACGGAACACTAATTGTGCAAGTTCAACTTGCACTTGACCGGTTTTTTTTTTCTACTTAAGTATACAAACCACTAAGAAAATACAGTAAAATTGAAATGATAGTTTTTTATTGCAAATAATACTGACAACAGTTACTTAGTGTTCACATTATGTTGGGTTTTTACAATATTTGTCACAATGGCATTACAGTGTGTGTAGTGCTAATTTCAAATGAAATTTTATTTATCACACATTCGGATTATCTTGGAAATATTGAAGGTAATGATAGAAACCTGCTCGACACAGCTTTAATTTAGAAATTTGTGTTGACCCATTTTAATACTAATAACCGGTGTGCTTAACCATAAGATGAATGGAACAAAATGGCCTAAGTTGAAGTAGAAGATGGATACTAACCTAACCTTGCAATTCTTTCGCATTAATACTACGCATGTTTGAAATAACGATAAGGACAAAGGCATGTGAAAAATAAGCATTGCAAAATCTCTCTAATTACGTTACACTGTTAATGGGTATAATACTAGTTAGAAGTGTATTCTGGAAATTCACACGAGAAGTGTGACCTGTGTAACATATAACATTTTATTTCACATTTTACTCTGGATATTTAAATTTTTTCCCAAATGAAACTGCGAGTTTACTTGAAAATTAAATTCAACTTTATCATTGAACAAAGAGAAAATCATCCAGTCAATGACCTATAAAGCTTTCTTTCATTGGCACCGATATTGCATGTAATAACTAAGGACGCCCAAATATGCAAGGCGCATATATTGCATATTTTGCATATTATATGCATTTTTCTAAACATTTGCATAAATGCTTTAAAAATAGCATATATGTGCATATTTGAAGGAATTTTTCAATAATGTAGGTCTTTGGCAGGCGTTTTCATTCATTTTTCGGAATAAGGGTCAATGTTTAGGCCGCCGCCGCCGCGCCGGTGGTTTTCCCCAAATAAATTTTATTATTTTATGGTCAGTAAAAACCAGTCAGTAAACCCCAGACGGCCATCAGAGCATACTTGTATTATTAATTTATTAGATTTCATTTTTGGTTGTGCTTTTAAAGTGGTTACGTCGATTTGTGTTTTTTTATCTTGTGAGTCGTATTTTACTACAGTGAAATGCCCAAAGCCAGTAGTGTGTCAGTGTGGATTAAACCATACAAAGAACTAAGAATAGATATGGGAAAAATCTACTGTTCTGTATGTCTTAAAATTGTAAGTATAATTTTTGAATTCCTATTGAATATACAGGGTATTTCATTTTCATTTAATATATATTTTTTATGTTTTATGGTTTCGTGTTTTCGATGTTATTTAAGTTATGTTTGTTCCATTTAACGAACAAAATTTCTATTTAACGAAACCACGAAATAGAAATACATACGTAAACGTATGTATTTCTAGGTAATCTAATAAAAAAAGGTACAAAGCAGAATTTTAATTTTTGCCTGTCCTAAGCGCCTAGTTTTCTATTTAACGAAATTTCTATTTAAAAACGATTTTTTTCCTTGGGATTTTAATCAAATTTTCTTTTTTTTATTGCAGATACCAATAAAAAATTTCAAATAGAGCAACACGTGAAAACTGCTTGGCATATTGCCAAATTGAGTAAAACGAAACCTGGAGATAGGCCACAACACACATTAATGCAATGTTTCCAACCAACGTACAAAAATAAAGAGCTAAATGAACAAGACATCTTTAACCGAGATCTATGCCGTGCAATGATGAAATCAAACATTCCGTTATCGAAACTACGTAATCAAAACTTTACTTCCTTCCTCCAGAAGTATTGCAAATTTAATATCCCAGATGAAATAACAATACGAAGAAACGACGTAAGCTCCTTGTATTCACAGGTAATTGAGGAAATTAAAGGTAAAATTCGCAACGAACATTTTTACATATGTATTGATGAAACCACCGATTCAAGAGAACGGTATATTGCGCATTTATTGATTGGCGTTCTTAGCGACGATATTTTGCCAAAATCTTATCTGATTGCTTCCAAACAGTTAGAAAAAACAAATGCATTGACAGTGGCCAAATTTGTTCAAGAAGAACTATCGAAGTTTTTTCTTCCTACGTCTGTTCCAGGAGATAATTTTTTGCTTATTTTGTTAGATGCAGCACCGTACGTGATAAAGGCCGGGCAAAATTTGAAAATTTTTTATCCAAACTTAATACATGTAACATGTCTCGCTCATGCTTTAAATAGGGTTGCTGAGGAAATTAGGAATCATTTTCCGCTTGTGAGTCACTTAATTTCTAACATGAAAAAAATCTTCCTTAAAGCGCCTTTAAGGATTCAGTTCTACAAAGAAAAACTGCCAAACACTCCTCTTCCACCTCAGCCTGTTATTAGAAGATGGGGGCACTTGGTTGGAAGCAACATTTTTTATTGCGACAACTTCTGTCAACTAGATGGTCTAATTGCAGAATTATCAGACGAATCTTCCCAATCTCTTACAGAACTTAAACGATTATTCAAAAACAGGGAGATAAAACAACTTTCCTTTCTTAAAACAAACTATAGCTTTGTTTCTAAAACCATAACTCAAATGGAGGAATCTAATTTGCCATTAACTCGAAGTGTTCAACTAATAAAACAATGTGAGGTCGCTTTTGAAAATGTCGCAAGTAAAATTGGAGAAAAATTTTTCAAAAATTTCGGAATGTTATGGAAAAAAATAGTGGGTTTCAATTTGTCAGCCAAGTAGCTAATGTTTTAAAGGGAATTTTACTGATTCCATTGATTTAGATCCTATGCTATTAAATAATTTTAAAAACACCCCTATTACATCAGTCGATGCGGAAAGGAGTTTCTCAATTTATAAATTTTTATACAACGATGGAAGACAAAACTTTTTAATGGAGAATTTTGAGAAACATTTGTTAGTTTATTGTTTTTATAACTAACGGCGACCCTGTCTTTTGCAATATTTGCATATTTCCGCTTACTTAGTTGCATCGCCCTGTACGTATCAAATTTAAAATATATGTTTTATTATGCTGTTTACTACGTATATAAATTTGTATAATATGTACCTATATTATTATTATATGTTCATCTTTAAGTAAAGTAATAAAATACATTATTATTTATATTTATTTTTTACTTTGTATAATATTATATTTAGATTTAGTTCATTCGCCCTGTATGTTGAAAATTTAAAATGGGTTTTTTATTGCTATATTTATATAGTACTCGTATCATGTAATATGAAACAATAAATTTACATTTTTCAAGTCTATTTCAATTTTTTTTACTGCATATTTACAACATGTATGTGCATATTTTGAGAAAATTATTTGCATATTTATGTGCATATTTTAAAGTTTTTCACTCGCATATTTGGGTTGCCTTAGTAATAACATAACATATTTACCACACTAAATAACGTAAATAGGGATCTGCCATATAGTGTAAAATAAAATATATTTAAATTAATGTAATATTCGATCTTACCTTCTATAGTCTTAAAACTAAGTGCTCCCCCTATCGTATAAACGATTAATACAATAGTAAGGAAACAATGGGTAAACCATTTTCGGCTTAATTTTTTCAGTTTATGGTATAACCAGTAGGCACATTTTTCACCATGGCCCAAACTAAATTTCGCTGTATTCACCGTTAAATGTCTCAGTTCATTAATTTGATCAAAAACATATTGAGAAGCTTTTCGTTCAGTGTGTGATTGAAAGTTAGGATCTGGCAAAGGAGGTGGTATTTTTAATGTCGGCCGAGTAAATCCAACTTTCTTTTCAGCAGTAGGTGATGAACTTGGAACATCTTGATCCATAGTAGGTAAAAAATCTGAAAAGAGTTGTAATTTTTCGTCTTATATCTAAACTCGTTTCTAAAAATAGTCAACGCACTGTTATTTTTGGAACAAGTTACACATCGTAGGAAGACCTCGAAACGACTGATCTAATCTTTAACTTAACATACAGTGATATTCACAAATATTATTTGGTAAACAAGTTGGTTTAGTAGGTATTGGCGATTATTTGCTACTTCTTAAAAAAAATACGTATAACTATTATTTTTAGTTCATGAAAGTAGCTTTAGACTATTTAGTTTTTGGCATCCTTTTCCAGTTCAAATTATATTCCATTATCACAAATAAATTTCTTTACTGCGTAGGTGCTTTGGACGTATAACGTCCTGAAGTATAAATATTGTATAGGTGCTTAGCCTTTTTTCATTATGATCAATAGAGACCGGATTATATGAATTTGCATATTTTCATATGCATTTGCATATTTAGACCAGTCTTACCGATTATTGCATATTTTACCCAAAATCTAGTAATGATTCATATTTTCCCTATATTTACAATATTTCTCGGTATTATTAGGCAATTGAATTGCTCAGGGTATTGTTAATGTCGCCGTCTGGAACCGATCTTCTCGCCGGAACATTACTTGTAATATAGACTGACCATTTATTTTTGAACTCAAAACGGGACATAAGTTTTTATACCCAAGTTAGCAGGTTAACAATGAAAATAAACACAACTTCTTAATTTTCTTTATTTAGAAAAAGTGTAACTTAATGCAATTAGTATTGACTGTTATTATATTCATATTAATTATAATTATTTTTATTATAACAAGTTGTGAAAAATAAAAATCAATCACCAGTTAACCAGCTTTATTGAAGCAAAGTTCCTCTGACAGAAATTATTAAATTATATGCACCATATTTTTTTTTAATTGTATTTATATTTATCAGAGGAACAAATTTGCTTTAATAAAGTTGGTGATGATTTTAAATAAGAATAAAATTCTTGGCACGTTTTTTTTATATTGACCTTAGTTATCAACATCGCTTTCAGAACTGGTACCTGTAAGTGATTTTTTTCAGACGTCCACAATTTATTCATAAGAGAAAAGACTCTTTCTACTGGAGCATTTGTACCAGGTAGACATAAAATATATTCAATTAAAATACAAAAATTTTCATGTTGTAGATTGTTGGTGCGAAAGTGTTTGAATACTTCCACCCAACGAGTTTCTTTGGAGACTTTTAAATTATCCCATTCGGTAATTTTTTGGGAAGTGACGTAGCTTGAAATTAATGTAAATTCGTCAAATACTTCTGTATCTTCGTTACAGGGAAAATATCCCTTTTCAATCAATACATCCAGCGCTTTTTGAATATCTTCCCATGCAGGTACTTTTCTTAAATCTGCCCAATGAAATATCTCCATTTCTTTAGTAAGAAAGCAAGTCCACTGTTCCAGATATTCACGGCTTGTTTTATAAAATTCTGTGGCCGTATTTTTCACAAACTCTTCATCAATATTAGTGCCATTATCTTTTAATTTCACAATTAAACTACGAACAGTAAATGGAAGAGACTGGTTGATCTGTTTCTGAGCCAAATTGTCTTTGAGATGATTGATTTCTTTTGCAGCCTCAATTGCCGACACAGTCTGACCTTCAACCTTCAATACAGCTTGGTGAAAACTTGCTGACTGAGCGTGTAAAAAATGAAGCCATAATTCTGATATGGGATCATCAAAAAAGTTTTTTAACAATTTGGGACATTTTTCAATGGTCAAAAAATAGTCTTTTAACGGCTGGTACATTTTTAAAACTCTCTCCAAGGCAGGCATAAGCGCAAGCCACCTGGTTTTACTGTAGCCGAGCATTTGGTGATGTTCTATTTCAGCTTCAGCGCAAAAACTCCTTTAGAGCTTCAACTCGAACCGTGTAAATATAAAAAAATGAATATATTTTTTACGATAATGCTTTCGTAATCTAAAGGTAGACCATCTGCAGCAGATTTTATTGCATTGTGAATTATATGGGCTCCACATCCAATACCTATCAACGGTTTTTTCAGAGATTATTGTAATTTTGCTAATACATTATTAGTTCCTCGCCTAGCTACACCCCCAAAATTGACATTAGCATTGTCGCCACAAAATGCCACGACTTTATTTGACAAATTATTATCTGTCAATACTTGGTGTAAATACTCGACTATGATATCAGAAGTTTCACCTGGTTGCTCTTGGAGGTCTAGAATTTTTACTTGCACACCTTCATAAGGTTGAAAAAAGCGCACTACACAAGGATATATTTTCTTGTTACCGTGGTTTGACGCGTCGTTTAAAATTCTAATACAATTGGACTTATTGAGATCATCTTTTAAATTATCGATCGCTGTATGCGCCAAAACATTTACTATAATAGCTTCTGTTTTTGTACGCGCACATGTGAATTTTGGATCAAAACATGATTGGATTAATTTCGACGCACAAACATTGGAGCGAAAACTGTGGTTTTCTTGTATAGTGTGATAAGCCCAGACGCCTTCTGCAGCAGCAATATCCAAATCCTTTGAAGTTGGCGCGTTTGAATTCTTGAAAAAGTTCAACACTGAAGAACTGGAAGCAGCGGCACGGTCGGCATTTTTATGTTTTTCAGACTTCAAATGCTGTTCAATATCACCAGCACCACTATGGGAAACACTAAACTCTATACGACACTTTTCGCATCTGACGTCCGAGGAAGTATTAATTTGCTTAATAAATGGGTATTTTGCTTGTAAGTTGACATTAAATGAACACTTGCGTTTCGGCATAACTGTAGGTAAAATTCCAAAACAACAGAAAACTTCAAATTAGTTACCAGTTTACCACTAAACTACTTCACGAACATTACGCAAAAACAAAACAATAGCGACAAGTCTGTGTGCATGCGCGTGATTAGCCTAATAACCAAATAAATGCTCCCTCTTCTCCCCGCGTTACTAGGTAACCGAGAGCGCGCGCGGGCGGGGTATCGCCAATCGTCGACGTCGCGACGGTCTGTGATTCCCCGCCCGCGCGTGTCTCACGAGCATCGTAATTTAAAATTTTCGCGCAGTTTCGGAAAACGGGACTATTTACCGTCCCGGCGCTTTGTTTGGGGACAACGGGACAGGTGACCGAGAAAAAGGACAGTTCCGTTCAAAACGGGACGTATGGTCACTTTATTGTAATAGTCTAAACATTGATTAGGTTATAGTGCCAAGGGAATACCCAAAATTACGACGGTATTTTATTCCTTTGTTTCTTGGTCGGGATATTAAGTGATAAGTAGTTAGTTTCTAAGATTATTTGTTTGAGCGTGGATCAAATAAACAATTTTCTCGAAGACGAATTTTTATTTTAAAACAAGATATCAGTTTTAACATTATTGTCGACGCGCTTGCATCAGTGTAGTCCTTTTGCAATTTTTAACGTGTTGTGTTAAAGTTTGACGTGTACCATGCCACCCGCAAAAAAAAAGTGTCTCTTCATGGGTAGCTGATTATCCTGGAACATTTACATACGACGGAAAATGTTTTATATTGTCGAGTTTGCGAGAAAAATATTTCGTGCACAAAAAAGTTTCAAATTGACCAGCATGTCAAGACAAGTCTTCATATCGCAGGATTGCAAAAAAGGCCCACGACAACAACTTATAACAGCAGCAAGTAGCAGTGATTCCACTTCTATAGGCAAACCAAAAAAAATACTTTAGCATGGATTTATGTGAAGCATTGCTTGCAAGTAATATTCCTCTCCACAAACTTACAAATCCTACATTCAAAGATTTTCCGCGGAAATATTGCTTGAATCAAAAAATACCAAACGAATCAACACTGCGTAAAAATTACATATCAATAATTTACCAACATGTTCTGGAAGAAATACGTAATGAACTTAAGGATGACATTATTTGGATTTCAGCTGATGAAACTAGCGACAGTTGTGGTCGCTACATTGCGAATTTAATTGTGGGTGCATTAAGATTAGAGCCTTCTTCTTCCTATTTGGTGGCCTGCAAAGAACTTGACAAGACAAACCATTCTACGATCGCCAGATTTGTGAATGAAGGTATTAAAAAAATATTTCCTGAATCTTCTGCAGATAAAAGAGTGTTTATGCTGCGCCCTATATGATCAAGGCAGCCAAAGTCCTCCAAGTATTTTATCCAAATTTAATTCATGTGTCGTGCTTTGCTCACGGAGTCCATCGACTCGCTGAAGAAGTACGATCTACGTTTAGAAATGTAAATAAACTGATTTCATCAGCAAAGAAAGTGTTTCTTAAGGCACCTGCTCGCAATAACGCCTATAAAGAAAAATTCCCAAATGTGCCTTTACCTCCCGAACCAGTGGTAACTCGATGGGGAACATGGATTGAAGCTCTACTATTTTACAATGAATATGTCGAGGCCATCAAAGGTGTAGTAAATGATTCGATAGGGCAGAGGCTATGGCAGTTCGTCAATCCAAGGAAGCATTTAACGATTCTGATATTAAAAAAACATAGCTTTGATTAGCACTCACTTTTCCCACATACCTGCGGGTATTAAAAAGCTTGAAACTCGAGGTTTGGCGTTGACGGAATCAATTCAGTTAATGAATAAAATCCGTCAAATAAACTCCACATTGCCAGATGTATTCCCGCGTAGAGTTAAAGAAAAGTTTGAAGACATTTTGTGCAATAACCCAGGCTTTGAACCTTTGTGTCAAATTGATAGTTTTATTAATGGGACTGGTGAACTTTTGCCAGAAACAATAAGTGCTAACATAGCCCCCAAATTCAAATACTGCCCAGTTACCTCAGTGGATGTGGAACGGTCTTTTTCCACTTATAAAAATATTTTAAGAGATCGAAGACACAATCTTACTACCCAACATTTGGAACAATACCTTATTGTTTACGTGTACAAGAATACAAATGTTAAATAATTTTTAAAAAATGTTAAATAATTGTTAATTAAATTTAAACATCGTCGATAACTTGTTAATTTTATGCTGATTTTGAAATAAAAACTAAAAATTACTACTTTTATTATTATTTAATATTGCATATTTTGACCCTTTTCATGCATATTTTAAGCATTTTTCATGCATATTTACATGCGTATTTCAAGATTTTTATGTTGCATATAATCTGGTCTCTAATGATCAATTATTTAATTCAATAATAATATCCATTAGTCTAAAAATATTCATCTTATAAGTAGGTCGTTCAAAGTCGGTACAACTGGAAATTTTTTTAAAGTTCATTCTTTATTTAGGTCACGTCTAATGCATACTAATTTCGCATTCTCCACAAGCATTAAAGTACACATCTCTCTCTCTCTCTCTCAATCCTTTCACCTCAATAGGAGTATCAGTGACACTATGCGGTTGCTGCCGCACAGTCATTCTCCAGACATCTCGATCCTGCGCGACCTTACTTGACTAGTACATACCCATACCAATTAGAGATCTTACTTGGTCGGACCATCTTGTTGGAGATCGTCTCCTTGATCTTCTACCTTCCCCGTTACTACAAGCTTTTCCATGGCATCTACTTTCCTCATAATGTAATCAAAATATTTCAGGTACTGTCTATTAACTCTATTTGAAAGTTAGTCATTTATACTAAGCTCTTCAAGAATAGACACATTAGTACCTGTTCGATATATGATACTTTGAGGATTCTTCTTGATATACATACATCTCAAACGCTGCTCGTCTTTTGTCAGCTTGTTCAATGGTCCATGTTTCCGATTCGTAACTTGCTATGGGGAATATAAGACTAGATAGCAATTTTAACTTTGTGTTTTTTGTGACAACTGGATCTTTTCGGACCTTAGTGAGTTCGATCGTCGAGTTTCTAGCTATAGCCAAATGTCTTTTTACTTCCCGCTTCACAGCCACCATTGTTAGTTATAAGGGAACCCAAATAGTTGAAATGGTCTACAACAGTGAAACCAGCACTTTCATTTATGTATGATGGATCTTCATTACGACTTACAATCATGGTTTTTGCTCTATTAATTGTCAACCCATAGTTTTTGCTAGTGATTTTCAGGCGCTCCATAATTGATTCTAGGTATTGAAGTTGCAAGTATAACAGTATTATCCACATATCTAAGGTCACTTAGCTTTTTTCTACCGATTGTCACACCCTCACTCCAGCGATCCAACACAGACCTCATTATATGTTCACTATATACGTTAAAAAGTAAAGATGACAGAATACTGCCCTGTCTGACGCCAGCTTCTACGTTAAAGGGATCGGAAAAATAATTATTTAGTTTAATTCTACTATTTGTGTTCCCATACAGGGGTCGGATAAGGTTTACAAGCACAGTGTTCCCATGCTTATTAGAATCGACCAGAGTTTGTTTCATTGTATGCGGTCGAACGCTTTAGAGTAGTCTATAAAACAGATATAGGTTATTATTTGGAATGCCCTGCCTTTGTCTATTATCTGGCGTATGTTGAAAATTTGTATTCTAGTCTCTCTTTCTAGAACGAAGTCTCTTTGGTCAGTAGATATTTGCGGCAGCAGAAAAGTGTTGAGTCTTTTATTTAGGATCCATACATATACACACATACACTACTATATATATATATATATATATATATATATATATATATATATATATATATATATATATATATATATATATAGTAGAATCCTTATCAGAATTGAGATTTTTATATTTTAGAAAAACTTTATTAAACCAAATATGTGCCATTTCTCCAAAAAAATCGTAATCCCGCCACTATAGAACTTCTGTGGTTTCTGGGCAAAAAATTGTGGTTTTCACAGACCTCTTTTAATTTGGATGCAATAAAATTTCCCAGCCAAGCTTTCTCAATTTTTGCCGAGTCATCAAAGATGACTGTGGTCTGGCGTTGTCATGGTGCTGACTAGTAGATTTTCTTTAATCGCTTGTTTCAGTCTTGTCAGTTGTTGACAGTAAACTACAAAATTAATTGTTTGGCCAGATTGCAGTAGCTTATGATTCAAGACTCCTTTCCAGTTACACCAAACACATAGCATCATCTTTTTTGGTTTTAATCGGGGCTTTGTCATCGTGGAGCTTTATCCTTTTTCGACACGTTATTGTCGTACGTGATCAACCGCATCAGAAATGACTCGATGTCGTTACATTTTGTAGAAATTCTTTTTTGTGGCTACCTTTCTCCAAATGTTTTAAAACTGTTTGGTGATGGATGTTTAGTTTCTTGGCGACGATATAGTTATTTACATGTCGATCTTACTGAACTTTTGCTAAAATCCTGTTAACTTTTTCTGTCATCGGTCGACCAGTGCAAGGAGCATATTTGACATCAAAACTTTATTGAACCATCTTTGGTTTAACATGTGTGCCTTTATGGAAATAAAATTGTAAAATAAAGCAAACTTTTGCAGAAATTTCACACAGTCTGATTGGACGAATTTCATTAGTTTTTGCACGTCGACCACTGTCAAATGTCAGGTGTATGACCCGATGGGACTTACATTACCTAAGATATGTGACGCTAAAGCTATGTAACCATACACACATATATATATATATATATATATATATATATATATATATATATATATATATATATATATATATATATATATATATATATATATATATATATATATATATATATATATATATATATATATGTATATATATATATATATATATATATATATATATATATATATATATATATATATATATATATATATATATATAAAATATTATATATATATATATATATATATATATATATATATATATATATATATTATATATATGTATATATACATTCCTGGACAAAATTAACGCAACAATATATTAAATCATACAAGTCTCTATAATGAATTAATTTTAATAATTTTTTTTATGAACATTGGTTAAACTAAAAGTTAGAAAAACACTTATTCGGATACTTTAAAAGTGAATTAGCTACCAAATTTCTCTATAAGATTCGAATTAAAATTATTCTTAAGACCTAATAACAAAATCGTTGAAATTATGTAATAATGAAAAAAATAAACTGGGACACTAGTAGCAAAATGAATGGTGTAACTGGGACACTAGTAGCGTGTGTTGCCTCCTCTACTTCGGATGACAGCGTTTATGCGCCTAGGTATGCTTCTAATTAAATTTTGGATAAAATCTTGAGGAATTTGCTCCCATTTTGTGATAACTGCATTTTCAAGTTCCCTCAGGTTTCTAGGTGCAGGTATATGACGTTTCACATTTTTCTTAAGGTGATCCCATACATGTTCTATCGGATTCAAATCCGGGATTTTTGGTGGTCATTGCATAATCGGTATATATCAACTTGATTAAGATAATCGAGTACCTCCCTAGCCTCGTGAGGTCGAGCGTTATCTTGCATAAACAGGAAATTGGGCCCCACAAAATGACCGAAAGGCATCACATGTTCTATTACAATATTCTCAAGATAGTAGTCAGTATTCATGGATCTCGTACGGATAGGAACTAACTCTGTGCGAGCATCAAAGCAGATGCCACCCCAGAACATAACAGAGCCACCGCCGAATGGAATCCTTGCAGAGATATTGCAAGGAGCAAACCTCTCTCCTGGTCTTCGCCATACTCGCTCACGACCATCTGGATGTTTTAGACTAACCCTAGTTTCATCTGTGAAGAAAACTTGTTTCCAATCATCCACAGACCAGTTTTCATGATTTAGAGCAAAACGTAACCTGGCAACTCTGTTCTCTCTAGTAAGCAAGGGCGCAGTGGCTGGTCTCCTACTGTTTAATCCAGCTTCATTTAACAGTCTTCTAACTGTTTTAAAAGAAATTGTGACATTGCGAACAGCTTCGAGTTCGTTTCTTATTATAGAACTAGTGACAGTCCTGTTTCTTAAAGCATATTGTCTTATAAAACGTTCATCTAGGTCGCTAGTGCATCGTTTTCGCCCTTGCCCTAGCCTTCTAGAATAAGTTCCTACTTCATTCAAGCGTCTTACCATACGACTTATTGTGGAACGATGTTTGCCTAACAAATTGGCAACATAACTCTGACAATATCCCTCGCCCGATAAAACTGAGGCTCGCACTACCTCGTGTTCAGTTAAATTCCTTGTTCGATTCATTTTTCTAATTCTTCGGGGTCAAAAATAAAATAGTCTATCACAAAAACGTATTACTTTGAAAAAGGGAACAATTTATAAGCTTAGTTTTAAAGAAAATTAATCGCATTATTACAGAAAATTGTTTATCTTCTAAAAAATTCTTTAAAACTGTAAATCTAAACGAATTGTTTTGATTTCTGTCATGAACAACGAAACAAAATATGCATAGCCTACTATTCAAATACTCGATAAACTTTAAAAGTGACATAAGAAAAAGATAAATTAATTTTCAGATTGTTGCGTTAATTTTGTCCAGGAGAAAGAGGAAGGACAGTAACAGGGCACTGGCAACAAACAATCGTAAGTTTAACTACTGGGAAAACGCCCTTATAAGGAGAAGAGATGAGCAATCAAAGATCTAAAGGCTCTAGTATCTGCTTTTTATTTTTGTTATCGAGCTTTCGCTGCCTAATGGTAGCTTCTTCTGGATTCTAAAAATGAAAACCAGGTACAGAAAAAATAAACTTAAAAGGTTCGTTTTTAAAATGTGATTCAATGAATTATAAGACTGTATGAGAATTTTACTTACAAAAATTTAGCAGTTAATTCATCTCTGGTGAAGACAATAAAATTTGCATTTTTGTTGGTCAGGTAGTAGGTATGATTACAAAAAACATGATAAAAGGACACTTAGAGAGTTACACAAGTATTAAAATAAAACGTTGTCAATAAACATTAATTACAGTTTACAGTTGTGTTCTGTCTTAAAAAGTGTTTACTTTACTTACTAACGATTATATATATATATATATATATATATATATATATATATATATATATATATATATATATATATATATATATATATATATACTTATATATATATTTATATATATATATATATATATATATATATATATATATATATATATATATATATATATACGAGGCTGGTTTGAAAAGTCCGTGCAAAGTCGAGAGAATGGTACCACCGGCGCGTATCGAGGTCATGTTTAGTTAGTAGCATCTCTTGAATGAACGCACACCAAGTCTCAGCCATATTGGTATATTTTTTTGTGTTTGGCATTTGTGTGAATCAAGGAAGTCGAGTGATTTTCAAGAAATGGACGAAAAAGAATTTCGTGTGGTGATTAAACATTACTTTATGAAAGGCAAAACGCCTCAGGAGACTAAAGAGAAGCTTGATAAACATTATGATGACTCTGCACCTTCGATTGGAACGGTTTGTAAGTGGTTTCAAAATTTTCGGACTGGCCATATGGGCACAAGTGACGCTGAACGTTCTGGACGGCCTGTGGAGGTTACGACTCCAGAAATCATTGATCAAATCCATGATATGGTGATGGATGACAGAAGAGTTAAGGTGCGTGAGATTGCTAGTGCTGTGGGCATCTCGACTGAACGGGTACATAATATTTTGCATAAACATTTGGACATGAGAAAGCTATCCGCAAGATGGGTGCCGCGATTGCTCACGCTTGACCAAAAACGGAATCGTGTGAAGTGTTGCAAGGATGGTTTGCAGCTGTTCCAGAAGAATCCGGAGGACTTTAAGCGTCGTTTCGTCACTGTGGATGAAACATGGATACATTACTATACTCCTGAGACCAAACAAAAATCTAAACAATGGGTTACCAAGGGGGAATCTGCGCCAAAAAAGGCGAAGACCGTTCCTTCGGCCGGAAAGGTTATGGCGACTGTCTTTTGGGATTCGCAAGGGATAATCCTCATCGACTATCTGGAAAAGGGTAAAAACTATTACAGGTGAATATTATTCATCGTTATTGGACCGTTTGAAAACCGAGCTGCAAGAAAAACGCCCGCGATTGGCCCACAAGAAAGTCCTTTTCCATCACGACAACGCACCAGCACACACCTCAGCAGTTGTGGTCGCAAAATTAATGGAAATAGGATTCCAACTCGTTTTACATCCCCCCTATTCTCCAGACTTGGCTCCCTCGGACTACTATTTGTTCCCCAATTTGAAGAAATGGCTGGCGGGATAAAGATTTTATTCAAACGAGGAGGTGATTGCAGACACTAATGGATATTTTGCAGACTTGGACAAATCCTATTATTCGGAAGGGATCAACAAACTAGAACATCGTTGGACAAAGTGTATAAGCCTAAAAGGAGACTATGTCGAAAAATAAAAAAGGTTTACCCCAAACACATAAGTAGTTTTTATTTTTGCACGGACTTTTCAAACCAGCCTCATATATATCTATATATATATATATATATATATATATATATATATATATATATATATATATATATATATATATATATATATATATTAAAGACACCATCCCTATAAAAATAAGTGTGGTATCTTTAGTAATGATTATCTTGTGTGACGTGAATTCTATGAACAGAACCTAAAATTTTACTTGATAATATGTAGGTACATTATGGTACTGCACTGACTTAGCCGTTATTTGATGGACAGCTCTATTAACTAGGAACGAAAATTTAAACAACTATTTAAGATCACCACTTATGTTTATTTTATTAGAGTTGACAATTGTTTCGACACACTGTGTCTCCTTCTGGGGCAAGATGTAAGTTGTTTAAATTTTCGTTCCTAGGTACATTATGAAATCTACAGTATTCTTTAAGCTTAAGACATTACTGTATAGGTGACGATTTATTACCGCTAATGCGGTCAACGAAACTCTATTGGGTTCTCGGGATAGCTAAGGTGTTTCTTTATACTGTGAGTGTATTCGATCACTGAAAGTGAAGTGAATAAAATGAGCAAAATGACTCGCATCTGTCCACACTGCATTTTTCAGCAATCTCTTATTACATATACAATAAAAACAAATACAAAGATGCTCAACCATCCAAAATTTAATTTTTGTGTTTTTTCTTTTTTCGATGTTGCTATTTGTTTTGTAGTCATGAACAGGCTGTTGGTTATTTCTGCGTTTAGTTCATCAAGTTCTGCTTGGTAGTTTATGGGTTTTATATGATTTTCCAGTGCTTATCGATATTCGTCTGTGCTGTATAATTTGTTTATTGTAATTATTATTACAAGATACTAAAAAGATTATTTTGAAAGTTGTGTACATGTTCCCTTAATTCCTATACATTATCCGCGACTTGAACCAGTTTTGGGGGCACTGAATTTATCTGGATCCTCTATTTTTATTAATTTTTTCTTTATAATTTTAAAACCAAAACTTATATAAATAATTCTGATTATTTCTAAAATTTAGAGCAGAATAATTGTTGGTAAATAAAATAAGTTAAATAAAAACATGTTATCAAAATCAAAAGAAGACCTTTGCGTCGGCTATATGGTCCAGCTTATTGATCGTTTTTCATCTAACGGCAGAAGCTTCCTTCGCACAGAACTTTGTTCCTTTTCGATCTTCTAACCGTTGCGTGTACGGATACTAATATTATTCTGTCTACAATGGAAGAAGAAAAAAAACAGGAAAATGAAATTACATTGGAACCTAAAATGACATTATTAAATGGAATAACAGTAATTGTGGGAAGTATTATAGGTTCGGGAATTTTTGTTTCTCCTTCCGGTGTGTGTTAAAAAATACAGGCAGTGTTAATGTATCTCTTTTAGTTTGGACAATTTCGGGAATTTTTTCTATGGTAAGTTACTGAGAGATGAATGATATTTTTTGTAGAATCCTTATTAGAATTTTATTGTCTGTTAATAAGAAATAGAAACATCGAAATAAATTTAAAAAATAGGTTACTATGTTATTTTTTTCTATGGGAGGTTGCATCAGATGAGAAAATAATAAAAAATAAAAAATATTTTCAAAATATAAGTATCCAATATTTTGAGGGTTGTATTCAGCGCACAAAAAACAGGAAATAGCCGTAGTTTATTTTCCTTTTTTTATCCTGTGTAGTTGCTATGTTATTATTATTATTATTTAATAATTTTTGCTTTAAAGGGTTACATACACCTGGGCGCTGCAAAAGATATGTATATTTAAAAAAAAAATAAAGTTTTTAAGTGATTAATACAAAAGAATGGCGATTATATATTGTTAATGTACAGGGTGAGTCAATGATAGAGTAAAGTTCATTTATTTCGGGAATGACGAAAAAATATTAAATACAATAGTTTTAAGGAATGTTAAGGTGCAGAGTTTAAAATTATTTTCGAGTATACAGGGTACTTCAAAAAAGTGTGACCTATATAACATATGTTTTGAAATGGAACATCCTATTTTCTAATTTATTCTTAAATTCTAGGTAACATTTCATAACTTTTTTATTAATAATGTTATGTACCTGAACCTAGTAGTTTTTCTAATACATATTTCATTTTTTTAAAAAAATACTAGTTTTCAGTTTTGTAAAAAATTGCCAGTAGCGCCATTGTTTCTGAAGGTTGAATAATCATAATTGGCAAGAGCGTTCTATAGAGATGAAAAAAAAGATATATGTAAAGAAATTTGAGTTAGATGCGACAGGGTATTCAAAACAAATTTATGCATTTCGACTATTTTAAATTGAAAAATCTCAAATTTTTTAAATGGCACACCCTGTATTTTACTATTTTTTTTTACTTCTGTTAGATTTTACAAAACCCTCCAACTTTTATTAAGTATGTCATATACCTATTTCTAATAGTTTCCGATTTATTTTGAATTTTTCAATTTTTACCCTTGTTTTTAATACACTTACACTATAACATCATAGTTGCAAAGACAAAACAAAAATGTAAGCATTGTCAAATTTTGACATGTCTATTAAGCAAGTAAAAATAGTTTAATTTGTTGTAGTAAGTGACGTATAAAGATAATAGTTATGGATTTTCCTAAAAATGAATTAATTGGTATGATTTAAAACGGGAAAAAATTGTCTTTTGGCAGTAAGGCTTTACGAAGCAAAGTACCCTAATAGGCGTATACCATCTAGAAAATCTTTTCAGTGCTTAATGGGACGGTTTGATGGTAGTGGTAACGTTGAGTATACGAAACGGAAAGTAGTAAACCAGAATGCTACCAATGAGAAAAAAGAAATGGAGATTTTACTTCATGTTGAAGATAATCCCCAGGTCAGCACCCGTCAACTAGCTGAGTTATCTGACACATCCCAATCTACTGCTAATCGCACCACGAGAAAATACAAGTATCATTCCTTTTCATATGGAACTACACCAAGAACTTCAAGACCGTGATTTTGAACGTACCATCATGAATGGAGCAATAGAGACCGATCCAAATTTTTTATCCAAAATAATGTTTGCTGATGAAGCTACTTTTCGCAGTAATGGAGCAGTTAACAGCCATAACATGCAACATTATTCAACAGTTAATCCATTAGTCGCTTAATGTATGGTGTGGAATATTAAATTTTCGAATTACTAGTCCATATTTTTTCCGCGAACCGCTTAACGGGCCTAGATATCTAAATTTTTTTGCAAAACGAATTACCTCAGCTTCTTGAAGAAGGTGATAACTTCGAAAGGGAACAAATGTGGATTCAACAAGACGGAGCTCTTGCTCATTACCAGCGGGAAGTTTGGGAATTTTTAAACGATCGTTACCTACAAAAATGGATCGGTAGGGATGGATTCATTCAGTGGCCCCCTCGATCATGTGACCTAACACCTTTAGACTTCTTTTTGTGGGGCTACATTAAAGATTATGTTTATGTGAAACCCCCTACAACACCAGTAGATATGGAAAATAGGATACGGGATGCGTGCAGGACAAAAACGCCTTTTATGCTAAGGAAAGTGAAGGAAAATATAGTAAAACGACTAACGACGGGCATATTTTTGAACATTTATTACGTCATAATAATTTATCATTAGATAAGTTAAACTATATTAAAATTATTATTAACTATTTGTTTATGTTTTCACAATAGCGTAAATGTATTAAAAACAAGGGTAAAAATTGAAAAATTTAAAATAAATCGAAAACTGTTAGAAATAGGTATACGACATTCTTAATAAAAGTTTTGGTGCTTTTATAAAATCTATCAGAAAAAATAATAACATACAGGGTGTGTCATTTAAAAATTTTGAGATTTCTCAATTTAAAATAGTCGAAATGCATAAATTTATTTTGAACACCCTGTACCAAATTTCTTTACATATATCTTGTTTTTATCTCTATAGAACGCTCGTACCAATTATGAGTATTCCACCTTCAGAAACGATGGCGCTACTGGCATGTTTTTACAAAACTGAAAACTACTATTTTTTTAAAAAAAAATTGAAATATTAGAAAAACTACTAGGTTTAGGTATATAACATTATTAATAAAAAAGTTATAATATTTTACGCAGAATTTAAAAATAAATTAGAAAATAGGATGTTCTATTTAAAAAAAAAAAACATATGTTATATAGGCCATACTTTTTTGAAGTACCCTGTATATTCAAAAATAATTTTAAACTGTGCACCCCAACATTCCCTAAAACTATTGTATTTAGCATTTTTTCGTCATTCCCGAAACAAATGAACTTTACTGTATCGTTGACTCACCCTGTACTATTTTTAAAATATGTTTTGAATGTTAACATTATTTTTTTATCGGGTTAATTATTTATAAAAATTGTCTATTAGAAAAATTAAAAAAACCTCTCGACATTTTGTAGAAAAAGTAATTATTAAGATTAAGAAGGAAAGTTAAAAAATATTAAAAATTTCCTGAGTAATATTACAGACAGTGTCTGAAGACAGGTAGCGGTCCCAATCCGACGACAGGTCACATTTAATGCTATAACTTTGTAATAGAATGTAATTTTCTTAATTTTTAATTTTTAGAAGTATAGAGAATAAATATCCGTAAAAAAATCTAATTTTTTAAAATTCGAGGTGTATATAACCCCCTAAAAATATTTATATAATAAATTTTATTATAATGGATATTTTAAAAACATTAGATAGTTCAATTAGATGAAGATAACAATTATTTTTACTGATGTAACGGTCATCTTTTTATAAATAATTAAAAATTGTTTTATTCTTCATAACTAATTAAAAATTGTATTTTCTTCTATATGGTTATGTGGCAATTATTAACTTTTAACAGTAATGTGGTTATTTGATGTTATTCTGAAATTTTTAGGTTTTAACATTAGAGAAAGTTATGAAAAAGTGACTAACAGTAATTTGTTAGAACGTTAGGTATGAGTAACGTTGAAATTATTCGCAGCATATAAAAACTTTCTATAGAAAAATTTTTAGGTGTCTTTAGATATAGCAACAATATTCTAAAATTTTAATATTTATCATTAAGGAAACCCAAATATGCAAGAAAAAAAACTTTAAAATATGCGCATAAATATGCAAATAATTTTCTCAAAATATGCACATACATGTTGTAAATATGCAGTAAAAAAAATCGAAATAGACTTGAAAAATGTAAATTTATTGTTTCACATTACACGATACGAGTACTATACAAATGTACTGGCTTTGGGCATTTCACTGTAGTAAAATACGACTTACAAGATAAAAAGCACAAATCGACGTAACCACTTTAAAAGCACAACCAAAAATGAAATCTAATAAATTAATAATACAAGTATGCTCTGATGGCCGTCTGGGGTTTACTGACTGGTTTTTACTGACCATACAATAATAAAATTTATTTGGGGAAAACCACCGGCGCGGCGGCGGTGGCGGTCTAAACATTGACCCTTATTCCGAAAAATGAATGAAAACGCCTGCCAAAGACCTACATTATTATAAATTCCTTCAAATATGCACATATATGCTATTTTTAAAGCATTTATGCAAATATTTAGAAAAAATGCATATAATATGCAAAATATGCAATAGATGCGCTTTGCATAATTGAGTGTCCTTATTTATCATTAATTATAAAGTAGTTAAGGGTGAACACCATTGTAAATTTACAAAAAATACATTTTTTTTCTTTACTTAAATGATTCTTTATGTTATCTAGAATGTGGTGCCGGTATCGCAGAGTAAAGGTATATACAAATTTTTCTACGTGTTACGTGTTTTTAATCAAGCGACTAAAAATTTTGTACACAGCTTTAAGAGGTCATAACTGAGGGAATGGCCTACGGATTTTACGAGTAATGCAATTTTTTTTTTTTTTTTAACAATTTAGTTCTATATTTTTCATTTTTTTTTTGTTTTGTTCATTTGCCTGCCAAATTAATAAAAATCAATATTTTTTCATTTTCCTACGTCATTCCCTAAATTTTTACCTATAAAATCAGAATATTTTTATTTTTAGTGTTCCGTACGGAACACTTATAAGATCACTTCGGTGTCTGTCTGTCTGTCACACCCGATTTGCTCCGAAACTACTTGTCATAGAAAGTTGAAATTTGGTAATAATATAGGAATTGATAGCCTCATCAGAGCCATGTAGTTTTGAAAGTTAAATTTTGACTTAAGGGGTTAGTTTTGGGGGGTGAAATCGGAAGTGAAAAAAAAATTTTTTTACTAGGTCATCGAGTGTGGTGTCAAATGAAAGGTTGTGAAAACACGAGTAAAATATATATATATATAATGTAATACTTGCGCGCACTTTTCTTTGTATTATTTTTAAAAAATCGCGAAAAATCGCTGTCCACCCGCCTTATCTCGAAAAGTACTTATCGAAAAATTTTGAAAAAATTCTGGAATACTCTCCACGGGATGTAGATTGAACGAAAATGATCACGAGTGCATTACCTTTAATAATTTATCTGGTATATAAAAAAAACAAAAATTTTAAGCTTATCAATTTTCAGTAAAGATTGGCAACAAACTTTGTTGAAAACTCATTTAGTGTGTTGTGTGAAGTCAGTGATCATTTTATACCTCCGTAACAAAATTTTTTATTTTAAAAGCAATCAACGTACGGAACACTAATTGCGCAAGTTCAACTTGCACTTGACCGGTTTTTTCATTTTAGGTTCATCCTTTTGTGAGAAATCTTTCCGGTAGTGCAATAAAAAGTTTGTTCACCGAAGGCTACAGCCGCCATTTTGTATTTTAAAAAATCGGTAAAAAAAATCTTATATGTTCTTTGATGTTGGTATAATGAAAATTTTTTAATCGCAAGTCCATATCTTGTATAGTTTTTCGTAAAAAAATTCTTAAACTTCATATTTTTTTTTTGACCTCTACAGTGGTGTTCACCTTTAATGAACCACAAAAGAAATTGCGAAATTTTTTGTAGAAAAAAGGGATGGCAAGGAATATAACTTGAAAATAAAAGTTATAGCACAAAAATCCAAGAAGAAATATTTAAAATATCCGCGATTAACTGTTCCAAAGTTATACATATTTACAGCCAGATTTACTAAACGGATCGAATATTCATATATTTTGAAACTGTTATGGTATCAGTATTAATTTAGTTCCGCTCACACCTTAACTTTTCAATAGCATTTCCTAAAAAGTCTAATTAATCGTAATGATTAATATATTAAAGACAGTAGACATTATTGTAGACACTGTAATGTTCAAAAACAAGTCAACTTATTGTTTTTTTTTAACGGAACCCCTTGTGTAAATATAATACAAATAAAACACCTGTTTAATATTGAATATGTAATTTACTTTAATAAGCTTGAAATTAAGCATCGACATTTTTAAAGAGTCCTTATTCCCATTAAAAAAGATTAGGGTTTGTTGGAAGCAAGTAGCAAGCAATAAGAAAATACCGCACATTTTAGTGTATTTGTGTGGCACTTTGGGCTTTTTGAAACCAAGATGTTATGAATTTTTGCGGATTTCGATTGTTAATATTTTCCTATATTTTGGCGTTATTCACATACAGACATGAAAGTTATTTAAAATTTTATGAAGATTTAAAAAAATATACAGTGTTTTTAAATTTAAAAATTGATTGGCGTTTCTGGTCTTAACGAAAGCGATTGTCGATTGTTTTAATTATTAAAATTATACCAATTATTCAGCGGTATTACATTTCATATATATATATATATATATATATATATATATATATATATATATATATATATATATATATATATATATATGCATATATATACGAGTATATATATATATATATATATATATATATATATATATATATACACTCCTGGACAAAATTAACGCAACAATCTGAAAATTAATTTATATTTTTCTTATGTCAGTTTTAAAGTTTATCGAGTATTTGAATAGTAGGCTATGCATATTTTGTTTCGTTGTTCATGACAGAAATCAAAACAATTCGTTTAGATTTACAGTTTTAAACAATTTTCTGTAATAATGCGATAGATTTTCTTTAAAACTAAGCTTATAAATTGTTCCCTTTTTCAAAGTAATACGTTTTTTGTGGTAGACTGTTTTATTTTTGACCCCGAAGAATTAGAAAAATGAATCGAACAAGGAATTTAACTGAACACAAGGTAGTGCGAGCCTCAGTTTTATTGGACGAGGGATATTGTCAGAGTTATGTTGCCAATTTGTTAGGCAAACATCGTTCCACAATAAGTCGTATGGTAAGACGCTTGAATGAAGTAGGAACTTATTTTAAAAGGCTAGGGCAGGGGCGAAAACGATGCACTAGCGACCTAGATGAACGTTTTATAAGACAATATGCTTTAAGAAACAGGACTGTCACTAGTTCTATAATAAGAAACGAACTCGAAGCTGTTCGCAATGTCACAATTTCTTCTAAAACAGTTAGAAGACGGTTAAATGAAGCTGGATTGAACAGTAGGCGACCAGCCACTGCGCCCTTGAGAGAACAGAGTTGCCAGGTTACGTTTTGCTCGAAATCACGAAAACTGGTCTGTGGATGATTGGAAACAAGTTTTCTTCACAGATAAAACTAGGGTTAGTCTAAAACATCCAGATGGTCGTGAGCGAGTATGGCGAAGACCAGGAGAGAAGTTTGCTCCTTGCAATATCTCTGCAAGGATTCCATTCGGCGGTGGCTCTGTTATGTTCTGGGGTGGCATCTGCTTTGATGCTCGCACAGAGTTAGTTCCTGTCCGTACGAGATCTATGAATGCTGACTACTATCTTGAGAATATTGTAATAGAACATGTGATGCCTTTCGGTCATTTTGTGGGGCCCAATTTCCTGTTTATGCAAGACAACGCTCGACCTCACGTGGCTAGAGAGGTACTCGATTATCTTAATCAAGTTGATATACCGATTATGCAATGGCCACCAAAAAGCCCGGATCTGAATCCGATAGAACATGTATGGGATCACCTTAAGAAAAATGTGAAACGTCATATACCTGCACGTAGAAACCTGAGGGAACTTGAAAATGCAGTTATCACAGAATGGGAGCAAATTCCTCAAGATTTTATCCAAAATTTAATTAGAAGAATGCGCATAAACGCTATCATCCAAAGTAGAGGAGGCAACACACGCTACTAGTGTCCCAGTTACACCATTAATTTTGCTACTAGTGTCCCAGTTTATTTTTTTTCATTATTACATAATTTCAACGATTTTGTTATTAGGTCTTAAGAATAATTTTAATTGGAATCTTATAGAGAACTTTGGCAGCTAATTCACTTTTAAAGTATCCGAATAAGTTTTTTCTAACTTTTAGTGTAACCAATGTTCATAAAAAATTATTAAAATAAATTTATTATAGAGATTTGTATGATTTAATATATTGTTGCGTTAATTTTGTCCAGGAGTGTATACATATATATATATATATATATATATATATATATATATATATATATATATATATATATATATATATATATATATATATATTCAATATTAACTTAAGAAATAAAAAAAAAAAAAAAAAAAATATTGATCACAATGATTTTTTTAACGAGATTAGGCAATTTTGAAACCGTCTTTGAGGAGTTAATTCATGTAGTTCCAAAATGCACAACCTTTTTATATAAAAAAAAGTTCGCGAGTAATTTTTATTTCGTTTAAAATTTACTTAAAATATAGTATTAGTAGTAGCGGTAAAACCTATTTGATTATCCTTCTAAAAGTCTTCGTTCAAGAGTATTTCAATGTCATTGTTTGCGTTTTTCATGCTAAAAATTAGCATTTATTTTGTACTGAAAATTGGCCTTTCAAAAGCAGTCGCACCAAACTCGTCTCTTTTAGAAAATATCCGGCATTTAATGAAACTAGGGGAGTCTTAAAGTTCAAGGTTGCGCTGAACATTAGACTGAATAATAGCGCCCAAAATTAGGTCACAATGCATGGTTGTTATTAAAATGAATACATCTGGAACTTCCGTATATCATAAAAAGCACTGTAATTATTAGAAATTAACCCTATGCACCTGGAATTATTTTTTATGTTTAAAAAACCTATTTAGTAATTTGGTATACCCATAAAAAATATATACACTAACCGGCAAAAGTAAAGCGACGAATTACAAAAATACTAATCAGTTTTGACTAACTTGGAAAGTACTTAGAAATTTTAGTTGTTAATTACACAGGCCGCCAAAATTGGACGAAACTCCAGACTCTGAGACCAGAGTATACTTTCCCAAAGGCTTTTGGTGCGCTCAGTCCGAATCCGACCTCAGAATTGCTCCATCACATCAGGTTTTCGAGATATCCTAACCTAAAAATGCAAAAAAAAAAACAATTTTTGGCTATATTCGAGATTATATTACACCGCAAATTAATTTTTCTCCACAAAACTCGTTACGGCATATGAAAGTACTGCTCTTCCCCATCAAAATGCATTTTGAATTTTTCAGATGTCTTATTTCTTCTCGGAGAAATCATTTTTCTAGTAGCAACATTGTTTATTTGTAATTATACATGGTGTCCCATTTTAATGCACCAGGCTTCTTAATCTTTTATGTCAACTTTTAGAAAAAAAAGTTTCAGCCAAAACTCGAAGGAAGGGGCAATAAAATGATATAATTGTGATGACCTTAGAAGATCATTTTGAAGGTCATTTCAAGGTCAACTTTGATTTTTTAAATGGGAACCCATATTTTTTACGACGGCATCATCTTGCTCTAGCAAAAATACATAATTTTTGCTCGAAAAATTTTTTCTCGATAGTAATTTAGACTCATCAGAATTCCGACCTGTCATATCGGATCCGCCATTTTGAGTTTTTTAAGGTTAGGGACAAACTATGACTCGATGAGATTAAACCGATCAACGAATTCGGATTCAGCGTCCCAAAAATCATATAATTACACTACGCTCACCTGCTGGATCAACTTTTTTTTTAGTATAGTTGTAACGAAAACGCTAAACTAATAATTTCAACGGACAATTTCTCCGAGAAGAAATAAAATATCTCAAAAATTCAAAATGCATTTTGAAGGGGAAGCATAGTACTTTCAGATGCCGTAACGAGTTTTCTGGAGAAAAATTAATTCGCGGTGTAATATAATGCCGAATATAGCTAAAAAACATATTTTTTGCCTCTTCAGGTTAGGATATCTTGAAACCCTGATGTCATGGAGCAATTCCGAGGTCGGATTTAAATTCAGTGCACTAAAAACCCTTGAACAAAAATAGTCTGGTCTTAGGGTTGGCCTGTGTTATTTGCAATTGACTAGAGCTTTGAAAAGAGCGAAAACCAAAGTAATGATCGAACTCACTAAGGTCTGGAAAGATCCTGCTGTCACAAGAAACGAAAAGTTAGGATTGATATCCAGCCTTATAATCCCCATAGCAACTTACGCATCGTAAACATGGACCATTAAACAAAAGACGAATCGATGCGTTTGAGATGTGGGCGTATCGAAGAATTCTCAGAGTAGCATATACTGAACACCATACTAATATATCTATTCTTGAAGAGCTTAATACAAATGACCGACTTTCAAATAAAATTAATAAACAGTACCGGAAATATTTTGGCCACGTTATGAGAAAAGTGGATGCCATGAAAAAACTTGTAGTAACGTGGAAGGTAGAAGATCAAGGGCTGGTCTCCAACAAGATGGTCCGACCAAGTAAGATCTCTTCTTGGTATGGGTATGCATGAGTAAAGTCAGGTCGCGCAGGATCGAGATGCCTAGGGAATGACTGTTGAGGCAGCAACTGTATAGTATCACCGATACTTCTATTGGGGTGAAAGGACATATTTATCAAAATTGGAGCATACGGTTTAAAGTAATGTCTGATAATTTCAAAAAATTTATTAATTTAATTATATATGACTGTGAGACAAGGTGACTCATGTTATAACATTTGACTCCCGATCCTAAAATTTTTAACATCACTAAACATTATTTTGATAATACGGTTTAGTAATGTTTTATTTTTGTTGTAACTGATTTTTATTTTATGGTATCCAAAATTCTTAAATAAGTTTTGT
This sequence comes from Pachyrhynchus sulphureomaculatus, assembly GCA_019049505.1. Lineage (NCBI taxonomy): Eukaryota > Metazoa > Arthropoda > Insecta > Coleoptera > Curculionidae > Pachyrhynchus > Pachyrhynchus sulphureomaculatus. The sequence goes on from CM032456.1 coordinate 16,728,811, forward strand.
GTTGAATTAGGTGTAGGTATAGGATACTAACAAATATTTTAATACTATAAAACTCATAACAACTATTGCAACGATACCTGTTGAAAAAGTGAACTTGTTGGCTGAACTTTTTGCTTCACATTCTACTGTCGATTTCCAAGGAAAAACACCACCCATAGTGCAGTCAAGGATGCCCGATGTGGTCTTCAGACAGCGTATCATAAAACGTATTTTAATGAAGCTAGACACCAAAAAAGGTTCTGGCGCTGACGGAATACCTGCCATAGTTCTCAAAAGCTGTGAACTGACACCAGTGTTCTGTAGACTTTTCAACCTATCCTACAGAAAGGGAATATTTTCTTCCTGCTGGAAATGTGCCACAGTTTAGCCGATACCTAAAAAGGCAAGAAGACCTTAGCAAATAACTACCGACCAGTCGCACTGCTTTCAATAATATCGAAAGTCATGGAAAAGGCTATCAATCAACATCTTCTAAAATATCTCGAAGGATTCAACATTATTAGCGATCACCAATATGGCTTTCGTAAACATAGATGAACAGGAGATCTTCTGACTTATGTAACACATGTTTGGAACAACGCAATTGAACACTTTGGAGAATCTCGAGCGGTTGCTCTTGACATATCCAAGGCATTCGACCGTGTTTGGCACGATGGGCTATTGGCTAAGCTACGTTCTTGTGGTATGTCTGAAAAGTTCTGTTTGTGGCTCTCCCTGTTTCCTCAATGAGCGTTCTTTACGAGTGGCGGTCGACGGTTTTCTTTCTAACACCTTCACTATTAACGCCTGTGTGCCTCAAGGTTCCATACTGTCTCCTACTGTTCTTCTCATTTACGTTAATGATCTGGTGGAAAAGACCGGAAATCCAATCTACAGCTTTGCAGATGACAGTACGCTTATCTCTTCATTCACTTCGAACGCTCAGATATCGGCTGCTCAGGCGAGTGTCCGCAGACAGCGGGAAGTTGTTCAACTTAACACAGACCTGGAAGAAATTCTATGTTGAGGTGACAGTAACCAAGTGGAATTTAACGCTACAAAAAACCCAGGCGGCAGTTTTTTCTAAAAAAGTTAACGTTGCTGAACCCGACATAGTTATGGCGGGGCACTCCATTCCTCTAACATCGTCTCTCAATTTGTTGGGCGTTAATTTGAGAGCAAATATGTCCTGACATGAGCATGTTGCGGGCATAGCAAGAAGAGCTTTCAAAAGTTGGGAATATTATTTCGAACCAGAAAGCTTTACACTTCACAACAACTGTTATTTCTTTACAAGGCTCAAATTCGACCAACTATGGAATACTGTTCCCATGTTGGGGGCTCCGCTCCCAAACATACACTGCATTTGTTGAATTCTATTCAGAGAAGAGCTGTTCTGATTGGAGACCCGGAACTGACCGGCGGCCTCGACTCGCTGGAACATCGAAGAACGGTTGGCGACTTGAGCCTATTCTACAAGTATTTTCATGGAAAGTGTTCGGAGGATGTGGCCCGTTTAATTCCTCCCAGAGCGGTGTATGTTAGAAATAAACATCGCGCTGATACTTCACATCCGTATGAGGTTCAGCTTGTTACTCCTCGTACAATGCTTTTCAAGTAGTCTTATATGGAGAACATCATACCTTTGGAATAATTTGCCCAGGACTGTGTTTCCCACCGAGACCAATTTACAGCCATTCAAGAACAACCTGAATCGCTTTTTCCGCACACGTGTCGCTCCTGTAGCGCTTTAGGGACCTCCCTGCAGCACGTGTGCTAGACCCATAAAAAAAAATAATAAAACTCATAAAAAATGCGAAAGTTATACAAAACAAAAGTGAAAAATCAGGGTATATAAATTGAATTGCAGTTCGTGTACTAAGGCGTACATAGGGAATTTCAGAACACAAATGAAGTTTTCTTAACAACAAAACATATTCTTCATACAGCAATCATTTAATAAAACAGAACCATCAATTTAATGACCAGTTTGAAATATAACATGTAGAAAACAAAGGAAAAAAGTTAAACCTTTTGGAATGCCTAGAGATAAACCGTTTGAAAAACACAGGTTCCATTCTATATGAACAACTTAAATGTTAGTTGCAAAAAGCATCAAAAGAAGTTACCATGTAAAGAAACGCGTCATGCAATTTTGTAATAAAAAGTGGAAATTTGACAAATTGTCTCTCATTACGTTACATAGATTAGAAAATTTGCTGTTGATCTTTGCTTACGAAAGCTATACTAATGATCGCAAATAGTATTAAATCTTTTCAGATATTTTAAAGATAATGATTTACCATAATTTTCGATATTACTGAATTCTAGCGCCTTTTCAGCAGGAAGGAACTATTCCGTCTGTACGATAGGTTGAAAAGTCTAGAAAAATTGGTATTAGTTTTCTCGCGCATTTTTAGTACTATGACAGATATTTCATCAGCTCCTGAAGCTTTTTTGGCGTCTAACTTCATTAATATACGTTAGTACGGTATTTTTATTACATTTTTATATTTATTATATATTATTATTATAATGTACTTATTAAATATTTAAATACTGTATTTTAAAATAACCGTTAAATAAATTCTGGGTGCCAAATGAAAAACAACAATAAAATGTATAGATTTATAACATTTTAAAACTTGTTAAGATTGTAATGGTAAAACATTTATTTTCTAATTTGAACTCTCATGCGTACGAGGGCTACCTTTTAAGTTTTTACAAAAACAATGAAATGTACAAATCGTTTTATTGTTTTTCAAAATATTCGCCTTTAAGATTTATACACTTTTGCATGTTCTCGAACCAATTCTCGAAACATTTTTTCCACTCTGAAGTTGGTAACTCAAAAACATGGTTTTCGAAGAATTCAACAGCTGTCCACGCATTTTTTTTTGACATTCGGGAACAAAAATAAGTCGATAGGTGATAAATCAGGTGAATACGGGCAATGAGACATGAACTCGATATTTTTCTCCGTCAGCATTAACTGTTCTTCGATCCTCTAAAGCAATGGTTGCAACATGTCCAGTATAACTAAAGAAACAAGCGATCATTTTCTTGGAAGTGCATCGCGAAATTTTGTTGGATTCAGTTCTTCATGGAATACCCAAACAGTTGATTGTTACTTAGTTCCCGGCTCGTACGAATATATCCAAGTTTCGTCTCCCGCTAGGATGTTGTATACGGATTTTGCATGTCCTCGGTCGAATTTTTTGAGCATTTCCTTACATCAATTGATACGAGCCTGTTTTTGAGTTTCGGTCAAATTATGCGGAATCCATCGAGAACAGATCTTCTTCACAGCAAAATGTTCATGCAAAATCGAATGTACTACAGTCTTCCATATTCTTAAGGATGTTTCTGTCTCACGGTAAGTTACATGTCGATCCTCTTTAATCATGTTGCTGACAGCATCGACGTTTTTTGGAACATCAACCAATTTTGGTCGACCTTCACGAAATTCATCGCTGACGAAAGCACGATCATAACGAAATTATGCAAATCAATTGTAAACAGTCTTTTCTGATGGTGATTCATAAGTAAAAGTTAAATGAAGCGATTGGAGGAATTGTTGTTGAATTAGGCCTTTACTAAAAATCGTAAAAACATCACCCAACGTAGGAAATGATCATAATTTAGTTATGTGTAAACTAAGGTGGAACATAAAAAACACAAAGCAACACCAAAATAAGGAACTGGAAACCAAGATAAGAATAGAAATATACAAGAAGACTCAACTAGAGAAGACTAAAAGAAATAACCGGTTGTGTAAGTTGAACTTGCGCAATTCCGTACGTTGATTGCTTTTCAAATAAAAAATTTTGTTACAGAAGTATAAAATGATCAGTGACTTCACAAAACACACCCCAAAGGAGTTTTCAACTAAGTTTGTTTTCAATCTTTACTGAAATCTGACCTTGAAATTTTTGTTTTTTTTATATACCAGATAAATTATTAAAGGTAATGCACTCGTGATAATTTTTGTTCAATCTACACCCCGTGGAGAATATTCCAGAATTTTTTCAAAATTTTTTGATAAGTACTTTTCGAGATAAGGCGGGTGGACAGCGTTTTTTTCGCGATTTTTTTTTTTAAAAATAATACAAAGAAAAATGCGCGCAAGTATTACATTATATATATATTTTTTACTCGCGTTTTCACAAGCTTTCATTTGACACCACACTCGATTACCTAGTAAAAAAAATTTTTTTTCACTTCCGATTTCACTCCCCAAAACTAACCCCTTAAGTCAAAATTTAACTTTCAAAACTACATGGCTCTGATGAGGCCATCAATTCCTATATTATCACCAAATTTCAACTTTCTATGACAAATAGTGTCGGAGAAAATCGGGTGTGACAGACGGACAGACAGACGGACAGACAGACGGACAGACAGACAGACGGACAGACACCGAAATGATTTTTATAAGTGGTCCGTACGGAACACTAAAAATCAGAATAAAACAAATAAATGACCATGATAACATAAATGACGGTTGGTTAAAAATAAAACAAATGTATTAGAAGCTGCATATGAGGTATTAGGGACTAAAACTGTCGATAAAAAATAAAAAATGGAGAACAAAAACATCATGGTTCAGTGTAGAAATTAAAGAGAAATGCCGTGAAAAGAAAGAAAGCTATCTAAAGTACAGGTCAATCAGGACAGATGAAGCCTACCAAAGATATAAAAGAATACGAACAGAAATCCACGAATTGGTAAGAAGAACAAAAACGGAATACTGGGAAAGATAAACAAAAAAAAATTAGAATCAGACTTCTATGGTCAATAGAAACAAATTTGGAGATTCATAAGACAGCAGAGAACTGAGATGAAAGAACTAATAGAGGATACACAAGTGAAGATAGGAACATGGGTAACATATCTTAAATAATTATATAAAAGGGAACAGGGTATCACACTGCCACAGACATCAGAGATAACGATAAACGAAGAAACATATATAACAGAAGAAGACGTAATAGAAGCAAATTAAAAAACCGGCGAAGACCAAGTAGCTATTGAACTACGAAAATATGGAGGATACTGTCTGGTTAAGCAACTCCCGACACTTATACAAAGGATTATAAGATCGAATAGAATCCCAGAAGAATGGAGAACAGCGACAGTTATACCAATGCACAAGAAGAGAGAAAAGAAGACTGGAAGAAGGGCAGCAAGGATTCGGAGCTGGGCGCTCATGCACCGATGCCGTATTCACTTTAAGACAGGTAATAGAAAAATCCATAGAATACAACATTCCAGCATACTTGTGCCTGATAGACTTAAAAAAAGCTTTTGACAATGTGCAAATAGAAGATGTTATTCATCTATTATATAACAGGAACATCTAATTAGACCTAATTAAAACTATCGAGAATATATATAAAGGTAATAAAGAAGTCGCGAGATTAACAGAAGGAAAGACAGAACCCACCAACTATGAATCTGGAATTAGGCACTGAGACTCTTTAAGTCCTCTTCTTTTTAATATTGTCATGGATGAAATTATAAAGAATGTCAAAAGAAAGAAGGGATATAGAATGGGTAACAGAGAACTTAAAATTGTATGTAATGCAGATGACGCGATAATAATGGCTGAGACCGAGAACGATCTTCAAAGACTGCTATACGAATTCTACATAACAGCAAAACAATATAATATGTCAATCTCAACTGAAAAAAACTAAGACAATAGTAATACCAAAAAAGCCGATTAGGTGCAAGCTGGTGATGGAAGATAAACTAATAGAACAGGTGATGGAGGTCGATTACCTGGACATCAAAATATCTAGTATCGGAAAAATCGAGGAAGAAGTAAAACATCAAGCCAATAAGGCTAATAGGATAGCGGTATGCCTCAGTGACACCATATTTAGAAATAAATTCCGCTCCGTGGAGACCAAAATAAGAATATACAAGAGCGTAATACGACCAGTAATTACTTACATATCTGAAACAAAATCCGATACAATAACACAGAGGATGCTGGAATCAATTGAAATGAGAATATTTAGGAGATGTACAAGCAAGACACTGAGAGATAGAGAAAGGAATGAAGACATAAGACGTACATGTAATATAGAAAATATCAATCAGTAGATAAGAGGAAGAAAAGTGGAATGGGATCAACACATAGGAAGAATGACAAACAACAGGATAGTACGGATAGCAAGAGATAAGTCACGGAAGGAAGAAAATCAATGGGACGTCCAAGAAAGAGAAGGAGCGACGATCTATAGAGCAGGGAACAAAGAAAACAGGCAATAGTGTCTAGCTATAAGTCGGAAGAAGAAGAGGAAGACTAAAATCGTAAAAAATCTTTCCATTTGTTACACAAAATTGTTTTTTAAACGCTCACTGTAAACGAGCTACTCGGCCAATTTCTGATCTGCCACTGTTTTAACAATAACAAATGACAAATTTTACAACAGTGGTAATGTGATAAATGTAATAAAAGACTGATTTTGTCAAATTTCCACTTTATTTAGTTTCACAGAAACTGTATGACGCGTTTCGCTATACTATAGCTTCGTCTGATACAAAATGATATTTGAATATTAATGTTGTTACATTTATACAAATACCCTAAGGTAGATAGGTAATAAAATTAATACTATATGCTAATGAATATTGCCGGGAAATCCATTCTGAATATTAATTGTATAAATTAAGTAAAGGTGAGTTACCATGGATCAGATAGGTATCTTTTTGTTCGTTTAAGATGATGTCTGAATTTTTAAATCTATTTATTTCTAAATTTTCTAATAGGTTTAATTTGACGCCTTTGTTTTGTATGTGTAAAATTTTAAATTTATCGTCAAAAAGATGATTTGATTCTGTTAAATGATTACTGTAAGCTGAGTCGGTTTTGCTTTTTAAATAGCTTCTTTTATGTTCTGAAATCCGAGTTTCGAATGAGCGACCTGTCTGACTTATGTAACTTTTATGACAAGAACCACAATTCAACTGATACACTCCAGATTTTTTTGATCTATTTTGTTTTACCTTTGCGTTTTTAATGAATTTTCCTAACGAGTTGTTTTTTTCTAAAAGCTATGTTGATATTATATTTGTTTAAGTGGTTTTTAATTTTTTCTGACGTGTTACCAAAATAGGTTACAACATTATATTTTTTCTCTGTGTTTTCTTTCTTGGGGTATCCTAAAGAATTAGCTTTGTTTTTTAATTTTTTGTTTAGAATTGAGTCTATGGTATCAGAAGAATATCTGTTGTTAACAACAATTTGTTTTATTAGATTTAATTCTTTGTTAAAATCATCTACAGATAAGGGGACACTTACAAGTCTATGCAACATACTGTGGTAAGCTGCCAATTTGTGTTGTAGCGGGTGAGCTGAATTTATATTTATTGTAGTATCTGTATGTGAGGGTTTGTGAAAAATAGAGAATTTGTGTTTGTTGTAATGTCTGGTTATCGTTAAGTCAAGAAAATTAATTTTATTGTCGACTTCTAGTTCCACAGTGAATTTAATATTTGTATGTATTGAGTTTATATAATTAAAAACATTGTCAAGTTGACGCTCTGTACCATTAAAACAAGCAAAGATGTCGTCTACATATTGGTACCAATACAAAAATGATTTGCTAAATTCTTGTCGATGTATTTGTTTTTCTAGGTTATCCATGAATACTTCTGCTAAAAGCGGGCTAAGTGGACTACCCATTATGAGACCCTCAGAACTATTATAAAACGTATTATTAAAGTAAAAATAATTTTGATTGAGGCTCGTGTTTAATAAATTTAGTATGTCTTGTTGTATAACGATATTAACTTTATTTTTGATTAGGAATGTTTTTATGATGTTTACTGTTTCATCTGGGGGTATGCTAGGGAAAAGGTTTTGGACGTCAAATGATACTAGTTTTGAATTATCTGGTAGAAAGACGTTGGACATTTTTTCCGTTAATTCTAACGGATTTTTTATTGTGTAAGTTGGAGTGAAGTTAATGTTCGTTTTAATGATACCTATTGGAAATTTCGAGAGTTTGTAAGCTGGGGCCGATATGTAGGAGGCTACAGGTCTAATAGGATGATTTTCTTTATGTAATTTGACTAATGAATAAAGTAGAGGGGGCTGATGATTCATGACTGTTAATTTTGAGATTCGGTTGTCTGATATGATGCTAGAAGCTTTACTTAACGCTGTTCTAATATCTTTCTTGAATTTTTCTGTCGGATCTTTTAGTAATATTTTGAAATTTCCTTTCTTAATAAATATTACTAAAAAATCCGACAGAAAAATTCAAGAAAGTTATTAGAACAGCGTTAGGTAAAGCTTCTAGCATCATATCAGACAACAATTTTACACATACAAAACAAAGGCGTCAAATTAAACCTATTAGAAAATTTAGAAATAAATAGAATTAAAAATTCAGACTTCATCTTAAACGAACAAAAAGATACCTGTCTGACCCATGATAACTCACCTTTAGTCAATTTATACAATTAATATTCAGAATGGATTTCCCAGCAATATCCATTAGCATATAATATCAATTCTATTACCTATCTACCTTAGGGTATTTGTATAAACGTAACAACATTAATATTCAAATATAATTTTGTAAGTAAGCTATAGTATAGCGAAACGCGTCATACAGTTTCTGTGAAACTAAATAAAGTGGAAATTTAACAAAATCAGTCTTTCATTACATTCGTTATGAATTTCCATCAAGTAACAGCCACAACAATTCATAGTAATGTGATAATGTCACATTTCAATAGCGCCATCTGATGGTCGTTTGTACAAACTTAAAAGGCGGCCCTCGTAAATCATTCTTATTATTTTTAGGTTGGAGCTTATTGTTATGCAGAACTAGGAACAATGATTCGAAAAAAGTGGAGCCGATTACGCTTATATTATGGAGACTTTTGGTCCATTTATTGCATTTATACGATTATGGATAGAATGTATGATAGTTAGACCATGTTCTCAAGCAATTGTAGCCTTAACTTTTAGCCAGTATGTCATGAAACCAATTTTTATTGATTGTGATCCTCCAGATGATGCTGCAAGACTTTTAGCAGCCTGCTGTATTTGTAAGTATTTTCGAAACTAATCAAGTTTCCAAAATTATCAATTAAAACAATATGTAAGCCCTTTTAAAGTAAAAAATGTAAAGGTTTGCCAGTGGGCTTGCAAGCCTTGATACAGAGACTGACAGCAATTACGAATTATTGAGCATTGAGCAGGTACCATGATTGCTATAAGCCAGCGAGAGTCATTCCAACTTGCTCTCCACGGTACTCGGATCTTCACGATCGATACCGTTGCCTAAAGCCTACCTGATGAAGAGTATAGGCTCAGAAACTATAGTCTCAGACAATTTTTGTACCACTGTAGAGCACTTTTGGAGCCATAGACCAAATGACAGCATTTAGACTTTCGTTGTAATTCTGAGTGTATCCTTCTAAACACCGTTCTAACAAATCGGTATCAGTTATTCTATCGTATACCGGTTCAATTACTTTTGGGACAACTACAGGAATAGAATTTTTTATGCTCATAAGAATCCAAAGTTCTAGAGGCCTTCGCTTTCTGATATGATATCTTCGCCGGACGGGCACTTGTCATGCTGTGGCTTTTTCATCAGTGGATATTTTATGCTAATAAGTTGCCCATATCGCATTTTTCATTGTTTCAACTGATGTATTTATACTCCTTCTAATTGCAAGACCATAGTAAACTGTTAACTCATCAATAAGCTTGACTGTCAACTTCCCTCTATCCCCTATACCAGAAAGTATCTTTTTTTAGTTTGCGTAATTGCGTACCCATTCGCTAGGGACTGACTAAAAGAACGATACCCTTTGTCAAGGCTTTGACCGCTCGTGCAGGTCCGATCGCTACCTGAGTTTCGGGCCGACTCTCTGCCGCGCTCACTTCTAATTGCTATAACTTCGGAAATAATTTGAATTTTGAAATAGTTAAACGTTTAAAATATTCCTAAAAGTATAAAACAATTTATCTAGCCAAAAAAAAATAATAATTCGATTTTTTGAAAATCTTAAGGTGTGTAACCCCTTAACCCTCTTTTAGATTGAGAATGATATGAAATCAAATTTAAAAATACACTGAAACAAAACCGAAAAACCTAAACAAATGATACAATATACATGTAAAGCTAAATATTGCCATCGATCTACCTTTGAAAATTGAAAGTTTATTACACAGGGGAACAGCTGTTTTGGTCTCGAGGTTTTTTGAGCTGATTCTATATCAATTTGATGTCCTGAATTCAAATATTCATTTGTACCTAGGAGCTCAAATTTTTAAGATATACAATTTTAGAGAAATATAAGTTACATTATTGTAACTCAAATCCGTAAGTGCAGTAAACAAAAGTAGATACGAAATTTTTATTTTAGTTATACAAAATACAATATTATGTCGTACTTACAAACAAAAAAAAAAACATTGAAGAAATGAAATAGTCACTCAACACTTGGAAAGCTTCTTTTCCGCGACATTCTTGAATGTTTTTTTTTTAAACAGTCCCTTTTTAAACTCCAGCAGTAATCTGCCATCATGTGCATGTCCCATCTTCCTTGGTAGCGGTCCTCCATAACTTTAATATCTTGGTGAAATCTTTCACCTTGTTCCTCACTCATGTCTCCTAAATTTTCTGGAAAAAAACGGTCTAAGTGGCTGTGTAAATAGTGTATTTTAATACTCATATTGCACCCTAAGGATTTGAAACTATTAAGCATCTTGTTAACCATTTCAACATAGTTTTGAGCTTTATGTTTGCCTAGAAAATTTTCTACAACTGCAACAAATGATGTCCAAGCTTCTCGTTCAACTTGATTCATTGAATTTATCAAGGCAGGATCCTTAATTAATTGTCTTATTTGTGGGCCGTCAAATATCCCTGCTTTGAGTTTTTCTGTGCTCAACTGATGCATTTTTACCCCTATATATGCAAAACAAGACCCATTCTTATCAAGAGCCTTTACAAATTGCTTCATTAAGCCCAACTTTATATGTAACGGAGGAAGTATGATTTTTTCTCTTTCAACCAAAGCGTCGTTAATGACATTCTTTTCCCCAACGTCCATGTTTTCTCTCTGAGGTCAATCTTTTCTAACCCAGTGGTGTGTTTTGTCCCTACTATCCCAGAGGCACAAGAAACACGGATATTTCGTGTAACCACTTTGCTGCCCAAGAAGAAAGTTTACCATTTTTAAGTCTACACAAATCATCCATTGATGTTCGTAATACTTTATCTTCTGGAAGACCAAAGCTATGGTATTATATTCTTCTTTCAGTTTCGTTGAGTGAGCTAGTGGTATTGAACCATATTTATTCCCATTATGTAGAAGGACACATTTTAAACTTCGCTTTGAACTGTCAATAAATAGGCGCCAATCATCTGGAATATATTCAGAAAGTCCCATTTCTTTCATGAGTCCCCTAATTTCGTGACAAAATACAAGATTGTCTTCTTGAGAAAAGAATGGTAGCAGATCTTTTTCTCTTGTACGGTAAAAGGTAATTTTGGTTCCTTGTTCCAGTAAATTTTTGTCGTTCAACCTAGAAGCCAGTACTTCAGAAGCTTTTTTTTCGATAAATTGAGATCCCTGGTGAGATCATTTAATTCATTTTGATTGAAGCGTTGAGGAACTGATGACGATGACGTCCCCTCATAGTCACTGTTAGTTTCATTAGCATCAGAACTTTTATTAGCATCAGAAGAGCGATCAGAGGGAAAATATTCGTCATCAGAGATATGTGGTAGCTGATGAAATGTTGAATCGGTATTTCATCTGAGTGCAGGATAGGGCGTATTGCCGAGTCTAAATTGGGATAAGTCCACTTACTGCGGTTATTTCGATTGATTCCATTAGTATTTACTAAACAGAAATAACAATCATTGAAGTGGTTTTTTGGTTCTCTCCCAAACCATTGGTACGCCGAATTTTAGACATTTTCTTTTTCCGGTAGTCCACTGCCGTAAATGCTCTGTACAAGTTTTACATACGAGATGCGGGGCCCACGTTTTGTCCTGATCACAAAGCTTAACTCCAAAGTATCCAAGATACGCTCGCTTTACAAAGTCAGTAATAGTTTGTCTGTTTTGTTGAAACATGTATTCTCCGCATATATAGCAAAACACATCAGGTTGATTTACACAACTTCTTCTTGAACTGGAACCTGAACTCATTTTAATTCTGTTCAATAACACAAAAACACTCTTTTCTTAACATAAAATAACACGCCGAATTCGATCTACTCTCATTAGTAAGAACGCACAAACTGACGAGACTTACCCGAGTTAGGTGATTAAAAGGGTCAGTTCAGGTACCTGATAGGCAATGGTTCCACTATTTATAGATTTACCTGGAATTTACTCAATTACAGACTGACAATAAAACCATTGTACCTACATTAATGAATATATAATAATTTTAGAACTCTCATAAATGAATATACTGAATAAAAACCACATTGGTAGATAAGTTGATGTATCTAAAAAAAGTAGAGCTGATAGAGAAAAAAAACGGATTGCATGTATAGATTTAGCGTCCTGTGTTATTTAAATGTTTTTCTTTTGCAAAAAAAGTTGAAAAGTTCATTATTTTGGGATGAAAAGTAAACGTCATCTTATATTCAAGTTTATATAAGAAAATTACAAATTAAAACACAACAAACAATTCGGTTTATTAATCGTTATTGTGTTTTAATTTTTTATTCCAATACATTTACTTTATATAATATGTTTTAGTAAACTACAAATATAATTCTATGTTGGGAATGTGGAATCTTTGGCATAATAACACTACTTAGCATATAGCACCACTACACCCAACACTTTATTGTTGCACTCGACGCGCGTTTCGCTAACCATGTTAGCTTCATCAGGAGCGATGATTGACTAAAGCTAAACTACAAATCTACCATATTTATACTTAACACTTTAATTACTCAGGCGGGATTAATGGCATAGGGGAAGTCAACAGTTCCGGTCAAGTAACCAGTAGAGGGGACTATAAGGAATAGGCCCTCTGTCTTTATTTAAATTACTTTTACATTTTATAATTTCCATACTGCCGCATGCTTTCAACAATCTCCTATCAATTATATTTTTAATTAATCTTAGATTAGCTAATGTTACAGTGTGATCAGCTTCAAGGGCATGTTCGGCAATGCTAGACGGTTTGGTTCTACTATATTTTAAGTAGGCTAAATGTTCTTTATATCGTGTTTTCCCATCACAGAACCGCAGTCATCAGTATATCAATCCATAGACCTAGTTTCCTGCTGACAAGTGCGTTTTACACCGTCTATTCAAACCGGATAACTCGTGAAGTTAATCCCACGAACTTTTAACATCCTGCTTAGCTAAGCCTTAATTAGAATCCTGATTTAAAGACTCCAGATCAGGGGTGCTCAAAACGGTCGATCGCGATCGACAAGTCGATCGCGAGTGCTTTTTGAGTCGATCTCGAGAAAAAATTTCCGATATAGAACTATTCACAGATTTTGTTTTAGGTAACTAAAACAAAATCTAACTACTAAAATTTATTCGATCCACAATTAGGCCAGAATAACCCCTTCATCACTTTCTTTTATCGTAATAACCCCCTGCTAGCGGCAAAAGGCGGCTTTATCAAAGGAACGCGTGGTACTTGTCAAAGAAAAGCCGCGTTTTTGATTCCCGCCGATTTTTCTAGAAACTTCGGGCGGCGTGTGTTGACGGGAACATTCGAGACTTCGTTCGCGCCGATATAAATGTTGCGCCTGCAGGAATAGGAGTTAGTCTGAGTTGTAACTTAAAGGCGATACATCGATACAAAGTTTATTAATAAATAGTCCGAAATGAGTGCGGCGAAGAAAAGTAAAACTTATCATTTTAATAACGATTGGGAGGAAGAATTTTTCTTTTGTATGGTAAAGGATAAGTGCATTTGTCTCATTTGCCGTGCGTCAGTTGCAATACCTAAGCGTGGGAACTTAGAGAGGCATCATAAAACGGTTCATAAAAACTATGAAAAGGATTTTCCGTCATAGAGTGAATTAAGAAAACGAAAAGTACATGATTTGATAACTTGTTTGAAAAAAGAACAAACATGTTCACAAGACCAGCCAAACAATCAAAAGCTGCAACGATCGCGTCATTTAAAATATCTCATATATTGGCGAAACACAAGAAACCATTTGATGATGGATTGGTTGTGAAGGAAGCATTTATTGAAGCGGGTGAGACTTTATTTGGAGATTTTAAAAATAAAACAGAGATTATGTCTGCTATTAAAGAACTTCAGTTATCTCGTCCGACTGTCACAAGGCGTGTTGAAGTCATGTGGCATTGTGTCGAGCTAATGATGATTTCCCTTCATTTTTTCTCCTTCCATTGCATTATACATCAACAAGTTTTGTGTTCAAAAGTTCTAAACATGGAGGAGATTATGGGCATTGCAATAAAAATTGTGAATTCTATCCGTGCACGTAGCTTGCAACGACGGCTCTTTAAATTGCAGTTGGAAGATAGTGAGTCAGCTGAACACACTGATTTAGTTCTTCACACGGACGTCAGGTGGTTAAGTCGCGGAAAGTTCCTAGAAAGGTTTCACGAATTATTGCCCGAAATAACAGCTTTTCTGGACGAAAGAGGTGATGACACTCAGATGCTGAAAAACGGAAAATGGCTGACTGATTTGGCATTTTTGACAGACATCAAAATGCATTTAAACACTATTAATTTGGAGCTTCAAGGTAAAGGAAAAACTATTATTGAGATGATTAGCGCAATAAAACGCATTCAAAAGTAAATTGCAACTTATGATAGATCAATTAAAAAGAAAGGATCTGAAAAATTTTCCGTCTTTTGAAAGCAAGGATTCCTCAGTTGAATTATGATATTTATGAGGTAGAATTATCAAATATTTTGGGCCAATTCGAAATACGTTTTTATGATTTCAGTAAATTGGCAAATATCGCATCATTTATGAGTTATCCTTTTTCGTGTAAAAACATTGAGGAATTAGCTACTGAAATAGCAAGTCAGTTTAACATGGACTCATGTTCTGTTGAAAATGAGTTAGTGCAGATTATATCAGATATACATCTCAAAGCCACAGCATCTGATACAAAATTCTGGTGTTTTATATCTGAAGATAAAATTCCGAATCTAAGGCAAATCGCCCTTCAACTGACGGCAATGTTTGGGTCAACTTACTTGTGCGAGTCTGCATTTTCTGAAATGAAGATAATTAAGTCAAAATATCGCAATCGACTAACTGACGAACATATGTCATCATGCTTGCGATTAGCACTCGGTAATTATGTACCATCTTATGAAAAGTATGCTGAGGACATGCAGTGCTACGCTTCAACATCCAAAGTCACTCTTTAGTTAAGTTTAGACACTAGAACTCGTTTGTTTTGTAAACTCGCAATTTTGAATAATTATGAGTTTTTTCATTGACATTTTAGAGCAGACCTACACTTACCTTGACTAAAAAAATGCATATTGTGCGGAAAAAACTAATATCTATGCCACGATACACCCTACCTAGACGACAATCCTGCATCACACTTACTTGCAGCCTCTCAGAGTCTATCGATCGTAGTCTAACAATATAGTAGATCGCCAGCAGTTCAAGTTTGAGCACCCCTGCTCTAGATAATCGTACCATCTACTAGACTAAGGGATTTTATTTAGTAGTAATAGTAATTTTAGGTATAGCTAAGTTGGAACTTTTAATTTTGTCATTTAATAAACCTTTTTTATCTTTTTGAACGTTTCACTGAATCACCCTTTTATCTTTCAGGACACAACGGTTGTGCCATAATAAAAAAAATTTTTTCTTAACAACCACGTAATCCTCAGTATTTTTTCATTTTCTTGAGCTGAAGTCAGATCCTGGTACTTTTTAAAATGAATGGTGCCCAAAAATCTGTACAACCAAAGTTTTAAACAACTATAGAGACTATTTTCAAAAGACGTACAAAAATTATCTCTTATCCATAATCTCTCCAAACAAACTGAGCTAGTTTATGTCTAATTTCTTTAGTTCTTTCAACATTAATATCCTCTCAATCCATTCTCAGAAATTAAGATATACGAAGAGGGTACAACAACATTTTTAAGTTCATCGTTTAGTCATTTTTCCTCTGAATAAACTTGAATAATGAAAGGAATCGTATTAGGAATATAAGTAAAGTTAATGGTTATGACAATGACTT
>CM032456.1:16745111-16990111 GCA_019049505.1 Pachyrhynchus sulphureomaculatus
GCTCTGACTCCGCGGTCGTAAAAGTAACCTAACAAATTTAGGTTAAATTGTTTCTAATTCTAACCTTTTAAATTCATTCTGTTCTAAAATTCAGCAAATCGTTTATACGAATCGGTTAAAAGAGAAGTTTGATACCAAACTTGTTTTAGTATAGTATCAAGATTCATTTAAAGTGTAGGCATTGAAAAAAAAGATACTTTCTAATCCTAAAGAGAAATCAACATATGCTTTTTCTAATTGTAATCTACAATAACGTCATACTTGTAATTTACCTTGTTCTTAAAGAAACAGGTCTATTTATTTACTTATATGGCAGTTAACGTAAGGATGCGTTCCGTACACTATGAAAGTTCGTATCATCCGACATGACTTAATTGTAATAATGACTTAAATTGTAATAATTGAAAACTATGACGTAATTCTAGATCACTATTAAAAAAGCATACAACATTTTAGTAATTAATTCAAATTAATTCATATTATTTTACGAACAGTTTTATATTTCCCGTGGTCAATTACACCATTTTAACAGAATTTGTTAGAATCCTATTAATGCATGGTTAAAAAGTATATAATTCAATAAGGCATGCATAAAAAATAATTTGGTACTTTTTGTTATCGCCATTTTCAGAATATCGGTTCAAGTTCACCATTCCGAGAGAGATTAGGGAGCAACCGGTTATCCGATAGGCCTCGACCCAGGTTTGATTCAAAATTGTATTTTTTTAGCTTGGAATTTGGACTTGGGGCATGTTTAGTGGCTTAATACACTATTGTAACTTTAGTTCTCTTATTGTTCTGATTGTTTTGTACTGTACTGTTTGCTTATCGTTATTTATATTTTTTTTTATATTTGCTAATACTTGCTTTCAGAATACTACAGCACGCTCCAGTGAGCGATTTGTTGCAGCGTCATTTAGGTAGGTTTTTTTTACTTTCTGTATAATAAAAATGTCAGGTAAAGTAAGAATTCTCGTCCCATTTTAACGTTTTGTTCAAACGCTTTATATTCTTTCCGGACGTTGTTTATGAGAATTTTAATTTGGATACCATATAATATTGCTGTATTTTAAACTACCACGTACAATGATTCAATAGCTCTAATATCACAAATATTTAGACAGGTATTACAAAGAACTTTTTGATTCTTTTTAGTGTTCCGTACGGTACACTTATAAGATCACTTCGGTGTCTGTCTGTCTATCCGTCTGTCTGTCTGTCACACCCTATTTTCTCCGAAACTGTTTGACATAGAAAGTTGAAATTTGGCACTAATATAGGAATTGATGGCCTCATCAGAGTCGTGTAGTTTTGAAAGTTAAATTTTGACTTAAGGGGTTAGTTTTGAGGGGTGAAATCAGAAGTGAAAAAAAAATTTTTTTACTAGGTCATCGAGTGTGATGTCAAATGAAAGCTTGTGAAAACACGAGTAAAAAATATATATAATGTTATACTTGCGCACACTTTTCTTTGTATTATTTTTAAAAAATCGCGAAAAATCGCTGTCCCCCTACGTTATCTCAAAAAGCACTGGAATATTCTCTACGGAGTATAGATTGAACGAACATTATCACGAGTGCATTACCTTTAATAATTATTTGGTATATAAAAAAAAATAAAAATTTCAAGGTCATTAATTTTCAGTAAAGATTGGAAACAAACTTGTTGAAAACTCCTTTGGGGTGTGTTTTGTGAAGTCACTGATCATTTTATACCACCGTAATTATTTTTTTTTTATTTTAAAAGCAATTAACGTACGGAACACTAATTGTGCAAGTTCAACTTGCACTTGACCGGTTATTTTTGTCTTAACATTATCGATCTGTTTAATTAACTTACTTTAGATCGTTATTGTACAGCCAAACAGTTATTACGGTATATAATTTTAATGAAGCTAGACACCAAAAAATCTTTTAGCGCTGTCGGAATATCTGCCATAGTACTTATAAGCTGTGCGAGAGAATTAACACCAGTTTTCTGTAACTTTTCAACGTATCTTACAGAAAGAGAATATTTTCTTCCTGCTGGAAATGCGCCACAGTTCAGCCGATACCTAAAATAGGCAAGAAGACCTTGCCAAATATCTACCGACCAGTCGCACTGAATTCAATAATATCGAAAGTCATGGAAAAAGCTATCACTCAGCATCTTCTAAAATATTTTGAGGATTTAACATTATTAATAACCTTTCGTAACCATAGATCAATAAGAGCTCTTTTAACCTATGTAACACATATTTGGAACAAAGTAATTAAACACTTTGGAGAATCTCGAGCGGTCGCTTTTGATATATCCAAGGCATTCGACTGTGACACGATGGATTGTTGGCTAAGCTACGCTTTTCTGGTATATCTGAAAAGTTTTATTTATGGCTCTTATGTGTTCTCAAAGAGCGTTCTTTACGAGTGGCTGTCGACCGATTTCTTTCTAACACCTTCACTCTCATGCCAATGTGCCTTAGGCTTCCATATTGTCTCCTACTTTCTGTATAACATTAACGATCTGCTGAAAAAGACCAGGAATCCAATCTACAGCTTTGCAAATGACAATACTGTTATCTCTTCATTTACTTTAAATGCTCGAACATCGGCCTCTCAGGCAAATATCTACAGCCAGGAGGAAGTCGTGATAGTAACCAAATACCGAGGCGGTAATTGGTTACTATCACCTAGAATAATTAACGTTGCTGAACCCAACATAGTTATGTCGGGACACCCCATTTATTGTCACTCAATTGCCTGGGCGTTAATTTGGGAGCAAATATGTCCTAGCGTGAACATGTTGCAAGCATAGCAAAGAGAGCTTCTCAAAACCTGAGAATATTATTTCGAACTAGAAAGCTTTATATTCCACAACTGTTAATTCTGTACAAAGATCAAAAATGGAATACGGGTCCCATGCTTGAGGCTTTGCTTCCAAACATACGCTACATTTGTCGGATTCTATTCAGAATAGAGCTGTTCCCCTGATTGGAGACCCGGAACTGGCCGAATGAATCTTGATTCATTAGAACATCGAAAAACAGTTGGCGATTTGAGTCTGTTCTACAAGATTCTTCATGGAAAGTGCCCAATGAATGTATCCCGCTCAATTTCTTCCAGAGCGGTGCATGCTAGAAATACACGTCACTACTACTTCACATCCGTATGAGGTTCTTCTTATTACTCCTCGTACAACCCTTTTCAAGCAGTCTTTTCTATGAAGAACCTCATTCCTTTGAAATAATTTGTCCACGACTGTGTGTCCGACCGAGTACAATTTACAGCCATTCAAGACCAACATGAATCGCTTTTTCCACACACGTGTCGCTCTTGTAGCGCTTTAGGGATTTCCCTGTAGCACGTGTGCTAGACCCATAAAAAAAATATATAATATAAAATTATCGGCCTCAGAAGGTAGTTTTATTATTTGAATAAGACTGAAATAGCATTATTCGAAAGAACAATCGGAACTAGGCTTAAATGAAATCTCCATGGCGCACCCGATGATGCATATATCTCACGATACTCTGTCCCACCACACTCTCTATATGATTCAATCCACTTAATATATGATCTGTTCATTTCCATTGCTAAAACCTGTTTAATAAGCCGATTGGGACCAAGTCGGCTACAGGCCTGTGTAATTCGTGAACCTTCTCCTTACTACATACTAAATCCGGAAATATAGCCGGATTCAATGACCCTTATAGCAGAAGCTCTGCCAAAGAGTTACAGTAGTATTTTAAGAACAGCGTAGGTATTCCATTGTTTATATATAAGTCTTTAATGAATCTCACTAACGAGTAAACGAATGACAGGAGAGATAAACACAATCAGCTTTGATAGATAACCTTGGTACTTACAAAGTACTATAGTAATTTACTGTATTGAGTAATTTTTGTAACAGTTCTCAAAGTGAGAGTATCAGTATAATCATATTGTTAATGCCATTTGTTGTGTTTGTTAAAAATTTGCAGATGTGTATGTGAATGTGTTTTGTGGCGTTAGTAGAAACCAATTAACCAGCGTGTTACTTCATTCTTTTATATTCCAATTTTCAAAATTTTGTTGCATTAGAAGTTGCTACTTTGTTGCATTATAATTAAACTATTAAAAATTATTTTTGTCTTAATCATTACATTTTTTATTTTATTATTATTTCCTTTCTCTTTTTTCCGTTTTTTTCCTTCTTATTTTCTACTTATTTTAATTTTTTTTCTTTCTTTTCTTTCGGTTTTTCTTTTATTTATTTTATTTCTGGGATTATTAAAGCTTATTTATTTATGTGACTATAAATTTGTAAACAGTCTAATTTCTTAACGTAAAGATTAAACAAAGTTTCTATTAATATTTTATTTTCGCTTGCGTTGTGAATATATAGAGAAAATAGTACACTGTAGATATATTTAGTGCAAGTAGACAATAAATTAAATGGACGTTGAGCTAAAACCTTCAAGTAAACTTTAATGAAAGGAACTGATGTCTGTTTACTATACCATGAATAATCAGGAAAATACTTAAAGATGAAGATAAAACCACAAGAAAATTAAAAAAGTTTCTCAGTGCTGATGGGATTCGAACCGAGTAAACGCTTCTGCCCTTTACTAACTAAGCCACAACACCCGCGTAGCTTGGCCTGCCAGTCCGAGTTTCTGTTCTGTTCGCAATCGTGGATTCGAATTCCACCGGACCGAGAAAATTTTTTTAAATCTCTTGTGATTGTGTCTTTACCTTCAACTGTTTTCCTGATTATCAAAGGAATTAAGATTGGTTCTCGACTGAGGTCGGGGCAACGACGAAACAAATCTCCGACTAAGGACTATACCCTTAGATCGTGGGTTTGAACCCCCCAGCACTGAGAAACTGAGATTGCTCGTGGTTTCAATACCCTAAACCGATATCATTTTCTATCTTTAAAGCTTTTTTTGTATGATTTACATACTTCTTAACGTGTATTATACAGACCTGTGACGGCACGAAACAGTAAAAAATGGAGGTTCCAGGTTTGGGCTTATTTACTTGCGATGCCAATGCGCGTGGCGTCACGGGAAGACTACTTCTAATTGTGGTACAATATTTTGTTATATAAGTTCGGGAAGTTATATCTATAACACTGATCTACAAAAAAAAAAATTTTTTTCTTTCACAACGGCTAAATTAACGGAATATATTTATCTTTTCCATGCTGAGTTTAAATATGTTCTCAGATTTTATCTACCAGGCAGAATTTTTTTGTGGCACGTGTTTAAAGTTTTAAAATAATTAGTACAAAACACTGAATAATAAATACACGGCTAATTTTGTCTAACCTAAAAAGTTTTATATGATGATTTTCGGTCATATTTTGTCTTTGGGATGTCTCTTTTCATGATCCAGCAGTAGTCGGCCAGCATACTGGGACTCCATTTGCCTTGGTACCTCTTTTCCATAGTAGAAATATGCTGATGAGAACGCTCACATGCTCATCAGAGACAGCCCCAAGATTTTCAGGGAAGAAGTCTACGTGGGAGTCCAAGAAGTGAATTTTTAAGGACATGTTCTTTGTATGAAGTCAGAAGATCACTCACTATTTCACGATAGTTTTCTTCTTTATTATTACCAAGAAATCCACAACAGATTTTTTTTGAATGATTTCCACGCTGCTTTTTCCGGTGGATGTAACAGATCCTCAAAATGTTCATCATTAATAATCTTATTTGGGGCCCTATAAAAAATTCCTTCCTTCAATTTTGCGTCACTTATTTTAGGAAATTTAGATTTCAAATACATAAATGCTACAGAACTTTGATCCATTTTTTTTACAACATTTTTTATAAGCCCCAGTTTTAGGTGCAAAAATACACCTTTTCAGGATCTACTAATGGGGTATTTGATACATTTTTATGCCCAGGAATAAGAGGTTCACATTTAAGCTATTCCATTCACACAAGAAACAGCAGAATTTCGTGTATTCAAGTTGCAAACCTAACAATAAAGCTAAAACCTTCAAATCACCACAGATATTCCAATTATATTTAGTATACTGAATTTTTTCTAACAGCAATTTCATATTTTCATATGTCTCCTTCATATCACTGGCATGCGCGACAGGTATTGTTGATAATTCATTCCCATTATGGAGTAGTACAGCCTTCAAACTGAGTTTCGATGAGTCTATGAACAATCGCCATTCATCTGGCTGGTGTTGATATCCAAGAGTCTCCATTACTGCACAAACATCATTATAAAAAACTACATGGCTTTTTTTAGAGAAATAGTCACTGAAATCACTATGGCGTCTACGATAAACGCATATCCTTGTATCTTTTTGGAGTAGATTCCAACCTTTGAGCCTGGAACTTAAAAGCTCAGCTGACTGTTTAGACAAATTTAAATCCCGTACATATAAGATCATTAAGATCTCCTTGAGATAAACAGTGGGATTCTGATGAACTACTTGCTTCAAATGTAGGGTTACTTATCTCGCTTTTTCCGTCTTCAGTTTGAACTGGGTCGGAGTCGGAGTTATCAGTCATGAAATCTAGAAACTTTGGTACAGGATACTCTTCACTATGTGGCACAGGTCTATTTGCAGATGCCAAATTGGGGTACTTAACTGTATATTTTGTTTTAGACGTAATTCCTTTAATGTTAATTAAGCAGAAATAACAATCGGTGTAATGGTCCTTCTGTTCTCTCCAAATCATAGGGACTGAAAACGGCATATAATCAGTACCATTTTTCCAACTAATGAGAAGCCTAACACATGATACATGATACACAGCATAAATTTGGGGCCCAGTCTTTATCAAAATCACCAGCTTTATACTCAAAATAAAGCTCATTTTTTTCACAAGCGGTGTAAAATTTCGCTTCTGAGACTTGAAGGTCAGTTCACCACACACGTAGCAGAAATTGTTTGATTGATTTACACACTTTCTTGGCATTTTGAAACGTTTATAAAGAAAACTTACAGATAAAAACAATAAACAGCACAAAAATAAGTAGGTACACTTGTTACCAGACTCACTACAATTACAATACTGGTTACTGGCCCTCTGCTTGCTAAAAAAGTGCAATATTTGTACAAGATACGACAGGTTTGAACATCATTAAGCCTGGACCGAGTTAAAACATGTTTCAACATGAATAAGTCTGCCTGGTGCCAAATTATTCTGAATACAAATTGCCACTCTATATTTACAAGAATTATAACAATGAAATCCTAATATAGAGAAGTATATTACACAAAAATGATTGTCACAAGAAAACTATGCCTGATAGAAGAAATCTGATAACATATTTGAATTCAGCATAAAAAACTGAACTAGAGTCTCTATTCAGTTTCCTTGTGAAAAAAATCATGTTGACCAGCGTTACCTTTTTAGTTTAACAGGTGGTTTGTTTAATGTAATATGGTGTGGCAAATAAAGCAAAACGCATCCTGTTTGGAATATCTTGCTCCCGTGACTTTATTCATTAGATTACACAGGGGAACAGCTGTTTTGGTGTCGAGGTTTTTTGAGCTGATTCTATATCAATTTGATGTCCTGAATTCAAATAACGTATTCATTTGTACCTAGGAGCTCAAATTTTTAAGATATACAATTTTAGAGAAATATAAGTTACATTATTGTAACTCAAATCCGTAAGTGTAGTAAACAAAAGTAGATACGAAATTTTTATTTTAGTTATACAAAATACAATATTATGTCGTACTTACAAAAAAAAAAAAAAATTGAAGAAATGAAATAGTCACTCAACACTTGGAAAGCTTCTTTTCCGCGACATTCTTGAATGTTTTTTTAAACAGTCCCTTTTTAAACTCCAGCAGTAATCTGCCATCATGTGCATGTCCCATCTTCCTTGGTAGCGGTCCTCCATAACTTTAATATCTTGGTGAAATCTTTCACCTTGTTCCTCACTCATGTCTCCTAAATTTTCTGGAAAACGGTCTAAGTGGCTGTGTAAATAGTGTGTTTTAATACTCATATTGCACCCTAAGGATTTGAAACTATTAAGCATCTTGTTAACCATTTCAACATAGTTTTGAGCTTTATGTTTGCCTAGAAAATTTTCTACAACTGCAACAAATGATGTCCAAGCTTCTCGTTCAACTTGATTCATTGAATTTATGAAGGCAGGATCCTTAATTAATTGTCTTATTTGTGGGCCGTCAAATATCCCTGCTTTGAATTTTTCTGTGCTCAACTGATGCATTTTTACCCCTATATATGCAAAACAAGACCCATTCTTATCAAGAGCCTTTACAAATTGCTTCATTAAGCCCAACTTTATATGTAACGGAGGAAGTATGATTTTTTCTCTTTCAACCAAAGCGTCGTTAATGACATTCTTTTCCCCAACGTCCATGTTTTCTCTCTGAGGCCAATCTTTTCTAACCCAGTGGTGTGTTTTGTCCCTACTATCCCAGAGGCACAAGAAACACGGATATTTCGTGTAACCACTTTGCTGCCCAAGAAGAAAGTTTACCATTTTTAAGTCTACACAAATCATCCGTTGATGTTCATAATACTTTATCTTCTGCAAGACCAAAGCTATGGTATTATATTCTTCTTTCAGTTTCGTTGAGTGAGCTAGTGGTATTGAACCATATTTATTCCCATTATGTAGAAGGACACATTTTAAACTTCGCTTTGAACTGTCAATAAATAGGCGCCAATCATCTGGAATATATTCAGAAAGTCCCATTTCTTTCATGAGTCCCCTAATTTCGTGACAAAATACAAGATTGTCTTCTTGAGAAAAGAATGGTAGCAGATCTTTTTCTCTTGTACGGTAAAAGGTAATTTTGGTTTCTTGTTCCAGTAAATTTTTGTCGTTCAACCTAGAAGCCAGTACTTCAGAAGCTTTTTTCGATAAATTGAGATCCCTGGTGAGATCATTTAATTCATTTTGATTGAAGCGTTGAGGAACTGATGACGTCCCCTCATAGTCACTGTTAGTTTCATTAGCATCAGAACTTTTATTAGCATCAGAAGAGCGATCAGAGGGAAAATATTCGTCATCAGAGATATGTGGTAGCTGATGAAATGTTGGAATCGGTATTTCATCTGAGTGCGGGATAGGGCGTATTGCCGAGTCTAAATTGGGATAAGTCCACTTACTGCGGTTATTTCGATTGATTCCATTAGTATTTTACTAAACAGAAATAACAATCATTGAAATGGTTTTTTGGTTCTCTCCAAACCATTGGTACGCCGAATTTTAGACATTTTCTTTTCCCGGTAGTCCACTGCCGTAAATGCTCTGTACAAGTTTTACATACGAGATGCGGGGCCCACGTTTTGTCCTGATCACCAAGCTTAACTCCAAAGTATCCAAGATACGCTCGCTTTACAAAGTCAGTAATAGTTTGTCTGTTTTGTTGAAACATGTATTCTCCGCATATATAGCAAAACACATCAGGTTGATTTACACAACTTCTTCTTGAACTGGAACCTGAACTCATTTTAATTCTGTTCAATAACACAAAAACACTCTTTTCTTAACATAAAATAACACGCCGAATTAGATCTACTCTCATTAGTAAGAACGCACAAACTGACGAGACTTACCCGAGTTAGGTGATTAAAAGGGTCAGTTCAGGTACCTAATAGGCAATGGTTCCACTATTTATAGATTTACCTGGAATTTACTCAATTACAGACTGACAATAAAACCATTGTACCTACATTAATGAATATATAATAATTTTAGAACTCTCATAAATGAATATACTGAATAAAAAACCACATTGGTAGATAAGTTGATGTATCTAAAAAAGTAGAGCTGATAGAGAAAAACGGATTGCATGTATAGATTTAGCGTCCCAAATATAGTCAAAATCAGCTCTAAAATCCCAGGCACCAAAACAAAAATATTTTTTTGTTGCCCTGTGTTATCAACAACCTATTTTAAAATTGTAACACGGATGATATGTTGATTAGGATAATAAATATTTTTAATGCTTCAGATAGTAGATTGCGATATATTTAAGAGAACCTTTCAATATACAGATTTTTCCTTTAATGGATAATACTGGTCAGTCAATAAGTTTTGAAAGGGGAAATAAAACAAAATGAATTAATTAGTCGAAATACATTTATTCTTGAGTATAATCTCCTTTAGGCTCAATACATTTTTCCAGCGATGTTCTAATCCATTTAACCCATCTCTGAAGTGGTTTTCCGGAAAACTTTCAAAATATTCATCTACGGATGCTATCATCTCATCATTTGTTGAAAAAACGGTTCCCACATAGAAATCTTTTGAGGTTTGGAAACAGATGAAAGTCAGGCGATGCCAAATCTGGCGAATAGGGTGGACGTTCCAACAATTCGTAATTTAATCCGACCAGTTTTGTCATTGCTAAAGCACCTGTGTGAGCAGGTGCAATGTCATGATGAAAGATAATTTTTTCTTCAGCAAACCGGGCCTTTTATCACGAATTTTCTCATCCAGCCGATCCAAAAGGTTGCAATAATACTTTCCTGTGATTGTTATATCGGTTTGAAGGTAATCAATTGACAAAATTCCTTTTGTATCCCGGAAAACTGATAATTTTTTTCGACTCTGACGACTTTGGCTGCTTTGGGCTCAGTCCATTGTGCGGTTTGTCCTCGCTGTTCAGAATCATACTGGTAGACCCAAGTCTCATCCATAGTTACAAATCGACGCACAAAATCATTTGTTTGTGAAACGAGCCAAATGTTGTTTACAAAGTTTCTCTTTAGTGCGTTTTTGTTAAGATATTAGCAAATACGGCAATTATTTTGTGAATATCTTTCTGATACTCGAGCGTTAGTTAAAATCTTATGTACTTATCCATGTGAGATGCCTATAGCCTCAGCTAAATTATCGACAGTTAATCGACGATCTTCCATCATCCCATCTTGTACTTGCGCAACAGTTTCCTCAGTTATTGCAGTTTTTGGACGTCATGAACGTGGATCGTCATTGACGCTTATACGACCACGTTTAAAATCTAGAGTCCATCTATAAACAATTGGAAATGAAGAAACAGACTCTTTTAACATTTTCACTAACTGCATGGGTTTCAGTTGCTAATAAAACGTCGAAAACAAAGAATTTTATCACTGCACGATATTCGATTTTCTCCATTTTTAAAAAATACTCAAACACGTCTACTTTAACCGCCTGATAAACAATGAATAACTTGACAGATCGACTTGAAATTTTGGGGTGTGCTCATATGACAGATGATGTTTCAAAATGGTGTTCAATATTTAGTTCAAGTGATGCTCCATAGGTGTCGCTTCCAAAACTTATTGACTGTCCTGATACAGCAAATTGCAAGTGTAATTATATTTACCTATTACTTTAAATTAATTCAGAATAAATTTATTAAGTTTGATAGTGCGTCACATAAGGTGAATTGAAAAAGAATTTTATAATAAAAACTGGTGAATATAGGCAGTAGTTTTATCTAACTGCGATCTTACGTACTTATCTAGTGAAAATATTAGTTTTCTTCGTCCTCATAAGTCTATTTTCTTTTTTAATTTTAACTTTAATCTAAGTAACAATAATATAATGAATTTATTGTTGTTACTAAGTAAATAGCTATTCAAATGATAGACTAGGATCAGCTTTTTGTTAATGATATAAATGGCATTGTAGAATTAATTTAATTAATAATTCTTGTCGAAAAACCTTATTCTTGACTATTATTTCCATACACACACAAATCTGAAAATTTTATATCATCGCTCTTACACTAATATCTGCCTTATGAAGTTTGTAATGTAAACAGGATGCTTTTTTCTTGATGTGCTTGTGTACTTTTTTCCTATAATGTTTCTGGTCAATTATTAGACAGGATTGGATCCAGTAGTTTTTATAATAATGCTATTATATATACGGTGGCGTGCAAAAGTTTCCGGCCAGTGACGTTTCGTACTCTAATTTATTTGAAAAAAAAGGCTAATGATTTTTAATCATTATGAGATGTGAGTATGAGATATAGGAAACAAAATAATATAGTAAAAGAATATTATTTATGTTTGTGAATATATTTATTATTATTATTCTTATATTTATATATGCAGAAGTTTCCGACCACATAATATACATTGACGCAGTAGGACGTTCAAAGACGTATTTACGAATAATAGCGCGTTGAATGTTCACATTTAGTTCATAAAAGGTCGTGGTAGCATAAACATGGTTCGGCATATGCAAATCCAAATTCGTGAGAGAGTAATAAAATTTTCAAAAGAAGGAAAGTCTTCTCGTGAGATTGCTTCATTATTATCGATAGGTAAATCAACCGTGAACGATATTGTAAAATACCGTTGTGGATATGGTTTAAAAGATCGTCCGCGTAATGGAAGACCAAGAAAAACGTCTAAAACAGTAGATCGTATCATTAAACGCAAATGAACTGCGGATGTCAAGAAAACTGCTGCCGAAATTGCACGCGAGCTATAGGATGAAAACCTAGCTAATGTTAGTCGTAGTACTATGACACGAAGACTACATGATGTGGGTCTTTTTGGCCGTATAGGTATTAAAAAAAACCATTAATCAGTAAAAAGAATAAGAAGACCCGAGTACAATTTGCCAAAGATCACCTAAATTGGACAATCAAAGATTGGAAAAAAGTAGCTTTCTCGGACGAATCTAAATTTAATCTTTTTGGAAGCGATGGTAGACAACATGTACGACGTCCTATTGGTACGAGAAATTATGTTCGGTACCACATTCCTACTGTAAAACACGGTTTAGGAAGTGTGATGGTTTGGGGAATTTTCTCTGCACAAGGAGTCGGTCCATTGATCGAGATCAACGGAAATATGAACGCTGATATTTACAAGGATATTTTAGAAAACAATTTGTTATCATATGCTGAAGAAACATTACCGCAGAATTGAATATTTCAGCAGGATAATGACCCCAAACATACATCCAAGTTGTTAAAAGAGTGGTTTTCTGCTTCAAATGTGAGAGTTTTAAGCTGGCCATCTCTAATCACCGGACTTGAACCCAATAAAACACTTATGGGAAACGCTAGATCGTCAAGTTCGAAAGTATACATAGTCAAATAAAGCCGCATTATTCAAATCATTGAAGGAAGAATGGGATAAAATTTCACCTGCTTGTATTAATCGATTAATTAAGTCAATGCCACATCGTTGTGCGGCTGTTATCGCTGCAAAGGGTATGGCTACAAAATATTAACATAAAAATATAATTTAAGTCTATTATAGAGCATATGGACTAATAATTTTTCTCATAGTACAAAGTGGCCGGAAACTTTTGCACATATACCTTCTCTTTATAGCAAAATTATGGATGAGGGTTCTTAATAGGGTTTAGGTTGGTGCAACGTAACTAAATTAATTATTTATTATATTTATAAATCTTTTTGTATTGTATATTTTAATTAAAATACTGATACTGTTAGGTTTTTTCCAATATATACAAGTTATGTTGTTATCCTTTTTCGCATTTCATAGATCAATAAATTTTTCTTTCATTTATTTCATCGCGATTGGCCCTCATAATGAGATACTTTAATTGGACAAGAACGTGACGCCATCTTTCATCGGAAACGTTAAATTACCTTTAAATTATTAGAATGATAGTAAGTGGAAGTACGAATATTTTTTCGCTAATACTGGAACTAATTACATAAAAAAATTTACTTACAACACATCATCTTTAAAATTTGCTGTGTACAGGCTTAAGTTACTACAATGATGGCAGATCACAGAAGGGCAGCAAAATGAGGAGTCTAGTTTTTTTAATTGTCCCTAATTACCTCATTTTCTCCTCAATTTTTAACCTAATTTTTTGTGTTAAAGTTTCGGTAATTTTTTTAAGAATATTTATGCTTATAGACGGTATAAGTCTAATCGTGTTGATACCGGGTGACGTAGTTTTGTATCATTGCATGTTTAGATAATGTCAACCAAATAGGACCTGCACTTTAACGTAGTGGTACTCTCGCAGCCTACTATTTTCATAATCATCAATTTTAACTTATCGATGTATCGAAAGATATTGATAACTATCGGTAGTTATGTTTCAGAAAATGATGACTTGTGGGAAGCATCCAAAAAAGAACACACGCTTCCAAAAAAATTTGTTCATCTTCTAAAGTTGATGAAGGGGGGGGGGGGTAGAAATAAGGGATTGCTGTCGATATATCGATCAACTTTAACCTTAAAACACAAATGCAAAAAGTATTTAAGAATGTTTAATACTGTTTAGTATTAGAAATGCTTTAAAGTAAAATAATCACCGAAATTGTGGAGAAATCAGCGTCTTCTTTACAAAGACCATTCAATTCACTCTACCACAAACACCAAACTATAATGTTTACTTTCAGATCTGGTTCGAAAGTGGAACGAAGTAGAGTAACGCAGAGTTCTCAAGAGCAGCCTGCTGAAGCGTCTGAAACATCTACGGATGAAGGGTAAGTATTTAGTTAACTGACCACAATAGTAGTACAAGACAGTTTTAGGAAACTACACCTAATTTTTTAATATATATATATATATATATATATATATATATATATATATATATATATATATATATAAATATATATATATATATATAAATATATATATATATATATATATATATATATATATATATATATATATATATATATATATATATATATATATGTATAATATATATATATATATATATATATATATATATATATATATATATATATATACATATATATACATATACATACATACATACATACATACATACATACATACATACATACATACATACATACATACATACATACATACATACATACACACAGAGTGTGTGTAAATGTTATGGAATAATGATTCCATAACATTTATTATTCAGTGTATCAAAAAAATGTTTAAATAAAAGTTAAAGGGTGATATACGGCGGACATGCTGACGTTGACAATAAAATGTTTTGTAATGTCAGTTCGAAGAAATTACGCCATTTTAAATTTTTTTAAATGGAAAGCCCTTTATATTATTTTATTTTTGAGTCCTACTAAAAATTCTAGATATTATTTGTCTAACATACCAATGTCTAAATTGAATTGTTTTGGAATTATTTATATTTGAAATTAAGGAGATCAAATTAAATTTTTTTTTTTAAGCTGGCTTGTGTCAAACATTTACTGATTTATTGACGAAAACATTTATTGCTGCATTTTGTGAAGAACACAACAGGAGGCGAGCAAATCCGCTGGGGTTGCCTCTGGTTGTTGTTCGATATACCTCAAAGCTTTTTCCAAAGAAGCAAAACCTTCTTGATGAGAGATCTTAGTGAGAGACTGTTCATCCACCGCCGTCATCTGATTTTTCGGTTTCCTGAGAGGCATTCGTTATTTCTTCAATACTCATTTCTTCTTCTAAATCATCTGCTGTAATCCATCCAACAATATCTTATCTTGTCACATTTTGGCAACCTTTTAATTTTTGCCTTGATTCAAATAAATTTTTTTCTTTTTCTTCTATCTCGCTGTCAAAATTTGAACAGGACATTTCTCCATGGCTTCTCAATTTCAAAGCTAATTCATTTAATGGAGTATCATCGTCACTGTCATTATTGTCCTCAAAATCAATAACTCTTGACCAAGATTTTTGAATAGTGGTAGTACGCACAGAATCCCAAGCTTGACTTACCCAGTAAATAACATTTTTCAGTGTAACCTTTCTCATCCCATTGATAATATCCTCCTTTTCTGTGTATTCTAAGAGATGTTCAAGATATAAACGCCTATAATTTTTTTATTGTTTTCGAGGATGCCTTGATCCATTGGTTGCATTATGCTGGTTACATTTGGAGGAAAAAATTTTACAACAATTTCGCCCACATGAACTCCTTCTCCAAGGTGAGAGGGGGCATTATCCATTAACAAAATTGCTTTAATAGGAAGACGGTTTCTGTTCAAAAATTTAGTCACAGATGGCACGAACTCTTCTTCAAACCAGTTAGTAAATAAGGTTGCATCCATCCATGCGCTCTTCTGACTTTTGTAATAGACTGGTAGGGCTTTGGGTGATATGTCTTTTAAAGCTCTTGGACGTGCAGACTTGCCAATCACCATTACAGTACAATTTGCAACGATTTAAGAACAACGTGAATCCTGTAGCGCTTTAGGGACCTCCCTGCAGCACGTGTGCTAGACCAAAAAAAACACAAAAGTTAAGACAATTTGGTGATTATTATTCATCTTACCACACGTTTTGCATATTGGTCTTTTCTTTTTAATTTAAACTAATATATAATGGTAGTATAATTTTATTGGTCCAATTATTTATTTTAGTTTTTTTTTAAAGGTTAACCGTTGGCATGACCCCTCTTAAGACTTCTAGTTCTACCGCTGAAATTCTGGAAGCATTAAAGCACCAAGTACACGGACTGTCATTCATAAACATGCCCCAAAATTTACCAAATTATACGTTTGTTACCGCTGACGCTGTCAATTTTTTAATGGCTCACATGGAAGGGGTAACTACAGTCGAAAATGGAGTACGGGTATGCCTTACTCATATTAATTATGGATCTACAAGCAAGCTTGCAGCATATATTTTAAAATTTTAGCAAATACATCATTAGTGTTCCAGAAATACTTTTATTTCTTCCTTTTCAAATGTTTGTTACTACTAACTTTGGAAGGTATAACACAAGTATGAAATATGTGTTTAAATGATAAATAGCTTTGAAATGCTATAAATAATATCATGTTGTTGCCTGCAAATATAATGTGTTTTCATGTTTTAGAATATGCAAGTATTGCTCAAGGAGAAACTAATTCGACATGCTTCTGGTGATCCCAAAAGACCATTCGTGTATGGTTTTTATTTATTTTATCCTATACTTGAAAAATCTGAAAAAGGTAATTTTTATGTTATGTATTTTTTAACACAATCTTTAATGATCTATAATAATATATATAAAAATGCAACGTCTTTCTGTCCGTTAGTGCGCTTATTACTCGAGAACCACTTATCCGATTTACGTGTTTTTTTAATGCATACATATGCTCTCTGGTTAGGTTATAGGATATATTTTATTACGTTAGGTAACACAAGGAATAAGCAGTAACGTTAATAATTAATCAAGTTGGAAAAAAGTTCACCGCTAGCGCACTCTCTTGCAATACTCTGCCTAAACCGTTAAATATGGAACAATATCATGTAGCAAAGAATATAATATATATAAAAATGCAACGTTGTCTGTTTATCTGTCCGTTAGTGTACTTATCACTCGCGACCACTTATCCCATTTTCGTGTTTTTGTTTAGTTCATAACATACATATGTTCTCTGGCCATGTTATATAATAATATATATATATATATATATATATATATATATATATATATATATATATATATATATATATAATCGTATATCCCTTCTACCATATGGTGTAGGGCAGTTATACATTCTCCTTTTTTTCCCTCTCAATCTCCATACATAAACTTCTTCCATCTGTCTCTATTCTTTGCCATTTTCACTGCTTCTTTCCAGGATTTTCCCTTCTCCTTAAGTATACTTCCAATACTCCCATTCCAGGTTTGTCTAGGTCTTCCTCGCTTCTGTTTTCCCTGTATTCGGGCTTCACACACTTGTTTTATCTGTCTATCATCCTTCATTCTCTGTACATGCCCCCACCATCCCAGCTATCTTTGTTGTATATATTCCATAATTGCTTGTACTCTCAGCCTTCTTCTTATTTCTGTATGCCTTATTCTGCCCTTCCGTGTAACTCCTTGTACTTCTCTCAGGTATTTCATTTCGACGGCTTATATTTTGTTTTTCTGCCTGTCTGTTAGGGTCCATGATTCACATCCATATGTCAGAATTGTCCTAAAAATTGCCTTGAACACTTTTATTTTTGTTTGTTTCGTCACCTCTTTCTTCCTAATGAATTTGTTATTTATTGCATAGTAAAGTTTCTTCGTATTTTCGATTCTTTCATCAATTTCTTTGGCTTTTTTTTGCAGTTTCATCCATTATCACTCCCAGATACTTATATTGTTCCACTTGTTGTATTTTATTCCCTTCTATGTAAATGTTTGTTTGTTGGTTTTCCATTATCGTTACTTTTGTTTTATCTATATTAATTTTCATACCTTCTTCCTTAAACGCTTTATTCCAAATATCGAGGTTTCCCTGTAATTGTCTATCATTTTCCGCCACCAGCACAATATCATCAGCAAAATCCGCTTCAGATACTTCTATTCTTTTCAGCTTCCATTATCCCATTGTCATTATTTTCACTTTTATTTCGCATTTCTTGATTATTTCACCCATGTATACAGTGAACAATGTTGGCCTCAAGCTTCCTCCTTGCCTCAAACCTTCCTGTGTTGTAAATCCCTCCGACTCCATGTTGTTTTTTATTACATACTGCACATTGTTGCTGTATATTCCCTTTATTATTCTTATTGTCTTTTTGTTTTATTCCCTTGTTTTCTAGGCTTTTCCACACTTTATTTCTCGGTACACTGTCAAATGCTTTTTTTAAGTCTATGAAAGCAAGGTGTAGACTCTTATTTTGTTTTGATCTTTTTTTCGATAATCTGTTTCAGTGTAAATGTGTGGTCTTGTATACTTCTTGCTGGTCTAAATCCACTTTGCGATTCCGATAGTTGTGGTTCTATTACTTTCTTTATCCTATTATTAATAAGGCCCTCATAAATTTTGTCAATTGTGTTCAGTATAGTAATTTCTCTGTAATTATTACAATCCTTGTGTTCTCCCTTTTTATAGATTGGTGTAATAAACGATATTCCCCATTCGGCTGGAATGTTTTCTTCCTTCCCATGCACTATTAATTATTTCTAACAATATTGATTTTCCTTTCCTCCCCATGTATTTAATCATTTCAGACGTTATCCTATCGCTGCCTGGGACTTTTCCATTTTTCAGTTTTCTTATAACTTCCTCCAACTCTTTCCATTCTATTTGTTCCCTATCTTCTGTTTCTTCCATATTTTGCTGTTCAGATTCTTCATAATTTTCATTATCTTCTTCTTCATTACCCCACAATAGTTCTTCAAAGTATTCTTTCCATCTTTCCATTATTGCTTTCTCTGTTGTTAGGATTTCTTGGTTTTTGTTTTTTACATATAATTCGGTTATAGGTTGGTCCTTCCTGAATGAATTAAGAACTCTGTAGAATAGCTTTTGATTTTCTTTATTATTTTCTTCCATTATAATAATAATAATATTAATAATAATCTAGCCAACCAGTCAACCATGGAGCCACATTGACCAAATGTGAGAAAGAGGAACAAAATCGAAAATAATAATCTATATAGTTGTGCTGTCTTGTGTTGTCCAAATTATTTGAGAGGAAACACGACACCTATGGAACGAGCCTAGAGATACTTGCCCCCTCGGAAATCCAAGATAGCAACATACATATCTTCTCAAAACAACGAAGAACAAGAGATAAAAAAATAACTTTTAGAGGCAGACGAACAATAACAAACAGGAAAATACACCGAAACTATTTACCTTCTACTAACAGGCAACCCAATGTCGGGACACTTTGAACTTCTGACACCACAGAATACTAAAAACACCCCAAACAACAGTAAACCAATAAAAGAAGCATCGGGCGAGCGACGTAACGGTCGAGGACGTCGCGGGAAATGGCAACTTGACCAAAACGATGAAGACCGGGCCAAAAGAAAATTGACCTGCCAAACGTGTTGTGCCGGCGAGAAAGCCGACACCCACCAAGGCGGGAAAATCAAAGCAACGCATGTGTTGCTCCACAGAAATCAACGAACACGTCATGCGTTGCTATAATAAAATCAGAAAACGTGACAAAGAAATCACTAAGAAAAAAATTATTCGTCGCCTGGACCCACCGAAATCAATCCCAAATACAACCGACACAGATGCGGGACAAACACAACCGCCAAACCAAGCTACGTATGTTTTGCAAGGACAACATGCAACTACCAAGGCTGGCAAACCAAGACAGCCGTTAAAAGTGGACAGATGAAATGAGCAGAACAGTGATGCGCTGTTACTCCACCGCCACCAATCGTTCCCCTCGTCATATCGGCCACAGGCCTTGCACCAACAATATTCACACCACACTTAGTACAATTAGGATTCAACTCAAATATAGACAAAAACATTTAGAAGTGATTTTGAAAACATGTAACATTGTCAGGTCATTCCTTAATACACAATGGTAATAGTGTTTGTACTGACTTGGCTTAGGCCGGTCATGGAACATGGAACCACATTTACCAAATGTGAGAAAGAAGCAATGTCTATTTGTCCGTTAGTGCGCTTATCACTCGAGAGCCACCGATTTACGTGTTTTTTTTTTTAAATTCATACATATGTTCTTTGACCAAGATATAGGATATATTTTATTACCTTAGGTAACATAAGGAATAAGCTGTGACGATAATAGTGAATCAAGTCCACGCGAGCGTGACAAAAAAATAATCTATGTACTACTCTACACACTTTCCCAAAAAAAAATCAGTACTGTTTTTTGAATACTAATCTCAAATATTTATTTGTATCTTTTGTTTAGATGACAAGGACACATTTCAGCCAAGCGGGGATTCTGAAACATTTGAAAATGAATTTCTTGAAGTTGAAGTTAAACCTCCTTTTAACTGGGGTCTATCGGACTCTCAGGAAACTTCTTATATTCCAATTAGAGGAGCAGAAAAAAATTCTGGTGTGCCATATTTTCTTTGTGAAGATATTGATTCGGAGTATTCCGAAGTTGATGCAGATAGTAAGCCTTTTCTATTCAATTCAAATGCTTTTTCTTAATATAATTAACTTGATTTTTTTATTTTTAATACACTTCATCACTTCCTAATAGTAAATTTATTTCACGATTAATGAAAATTAAGCTAATAAAAGTCTCCTAAGTTAAATAAGAAAGATAGATTAAACTACAAAAACACACTAAAATAATAGAACATAATCGACTAACCTTTCCTCCACTGAACTCCGTTCGTCTGTGAGATAATTGACAAAAGTATTTATCTTTTAAACTCGTTTTTTAGTGTTCTGTACGGAACACTTATAAGATCACTTCAGTGTCCGTCACACCCAGTTCTCTCCGAAACTATTTGACATAGAAAGTTGAAATTTGGTGGGGGTTAATTTTTGGGGGGTGAAATCGAAAGTGAAAAAACATTTTTTTACCAGGTCATCGAGTGGGGTGTCAAATGAATGCCTGTAAAAACAGCAGTTCAAAAATATATATAATATAATTCTTGCGCATACTTTTCTTTGTATCATTT
Organism: Pachyrhynchus sulphureomaculatus; assembly: GCA_019049505.1. NCBI lineage: Eukaryota > Metazoa > Arthropoda > Insecta > Coleoptera > Curculionidae > Pachyrhynchus > Pachyrhynchus sulphureomaculatus. The sequence goes on from CM032456.1 coordinate 16,766,354, forward strand.
TTAAAAAATCGCAAAAATTCGCTGTCCCCCTTATCTCAAAAAGTACTAAGTTGGGAATGTGGAATCTTTGGCACAATGATACTACTCCCTATATATCACCACTACACCAAACACTTTATTTTTGCACTCGACGCGCGTTTCGCTATGTTAGCTTCATCAGGAGCGATCATTGACTTGAGTCAATCCATCGAGTGCAAAAATAAAGTGTTTGGTGTAGTGGTGATATATACCGAGTAGTCGAAAAGTACTGATCAAAAAATTTTGAAAAAATTCTGGAATATTCTCCACGTGGTGTAGATTGAACGAAAATTATCACGAGTACATTACTTTTAATAATTTATCTGGTATATAAAAAAACAAAAATTTCAAGGGCATCAGTTTTCAGTAAAGATCGAAAAAATACTTTATTAAAACCTCATATGGGTGTGTTTTGTGAAGTCATTGATCATTTTATACCTCCGTAACAAAAATTGTTATTTTAAAAGCAATCAACGTACTGAACACTAATTGAGTTTTTGAATAAAAAATAATTCTCGTTATTTTTTTTACTTTATTTTAAAACTTTATCCTAAATAATATTGATAATCGATGCGAAAAACTTTTTAAAAAATGTTTACAATTAATTATAAATAAAGTAAACTATAAAATTTAAAAAAGCGCCACGATTGGCTGCCGTGTTTGTGACGTCATTATGATAAAGTGTTTTCACGTAAGTACTGTCAACAGCTTCTACCTGTGTATATACTGTCAACATTATTGAAGTATGCTATATTGTGTTATATTTGTTAAAAATGTAAATGTAAATAGGAAACAAAATATTTTTTATTAAATATAAATAAATTATTTGTTGGGTGTCACGCGAAAGTTACAGTGACAAGGCTATAGGTCAGGGGCGGCAACCTTTTAACTAAGGGGTGCCAGTGTTCATCCATACAACATTTTGCGTGCCGACATAGGTACTTACTACAACTAAAATTAACAAAAATTAACTTAAATTAACTTAAAATATTGCTTTTAGAAAGTTTAATTACAAAAAATTTTTAACATTTAACAAATAATTTTATTATGCTAGTCCTAGGACCCAGTGTGAACCCTGTGCTTGAAGTTCTTTAGAGAGTTTTCTTATATTCGGTTCATGTCTGGTTATTTTCAGTGTCACACATGCTTCCGAGTTGTCTGTTGTCAGCCTGCTTCGGTACGGGTTTAAAATCACTCATATGGGAAATGTTCACAGATATAGGATGATCCGAAAGCTGTAAGCATGGCAAACGCAGTCACCTTCTAATACCCTTCTTAATTCTACAAATTTCGTGTTCAATGTATTGAAGATCAAAATCATTAATGTCCATCCATGAGAAAAGAGATATGTCAAAGCAACTGCTGGAAAAAATCCATTAAATCTGGTTTGATTAAAAAAGCGAACATAGGACCATGTTTATTAAAATCCTGACCCCTCTCGATAAACTCATCTTTTAAATTAGTCATATATTTAAGAATTTCGTCTATTAGTGCACCATTGTCGACACTGGATATATAAGTTTTTATATTTGGAAAATATTTATATGTGTTTGTAGTAATATCGCTGATAAATAAATCTATTTTTAATTTAAATGATTTCCAGGATTCGTATATATCCAGAACTGTTTTGCCTGAACCTTGTAACTTTAAGTTGAGTTCACTGATATTGTTTGTCATAACAGTAAGAAACATTAACATACAGATCCAGTTCTTATCTTCTAGTTCAAGATAACATCCACTTGATTTTTTTCCAACAAGAACGATTTAATTTCGCCCACACATTGCACAAATCTAGAGAGCACTTTACCACGGCTGAGCCGGCGCACATTATTGTGCAATGGTATATCTGAATATGCACTTTCTAATTCCTGCAGAAAGGCCTTAAATTGTCTATGGATCAGTGAAGAACGAGCGACAATGTAGTTAACTATTTTAACCATCCTATCCATCACGGATTTTAAACTTCCAGTGGAGATTTTAGCGCACAAACTCTCTTGGTGAATTATGCAACGAAAATTCAAAACTGATCGACTCATACGTTCAATAAGAAGGGAAACAAATCCTTTATGTCTCCCAATCATAGCAGGAGCGCCATCTGTCGTTACGCAAAAATTTTTATTTAAATCAATGTTCCGCTTTTCAAAATGTTTAGCAAATTCTGAAAATATATCCTCTCCTCTTGTAGTTCCCTGCAATGGGAGCAGACAAATCAGCTCTTCATACATGCCATCATCGAAGTATCGCGCAACGATTGCCAGACGGGCAATGTCATTAATATCGACACTTTCATCCAATGCTACACTAAATACAAAACTCCGTTTGATAGCGTCTTTCTGCTGTTTTTTGACATTTTGTGTCATTTCGGTAATTCGTCTCTCTATGGTCCGCGCTGATGCCGGTATATCCCTAATCCTCGCCAATATTGTATCCTTATTGGGCAAGTCGTCGAATAAAATCTCGCCAGTACTCGAAAACGTTTGCTTCATAAATTCTCCGTCAGTGAACGGCCTACCCTTTTGTGCCAACGATTGTGCAATTTTGAAACTGCATTCAGATACCTGATTTGTTCCTTGGAAAACTTTGCTAAAGAATGTTAACTGTTCCTGTATTGTTTACTTGCTCTTTGTATTGCGTCCCTTTTATCAGCGTTATCTTTAAATGACGATTCATGTTTTATCTGGAAATGTCGTTGAACACTAGATCTCCGGAAAACTACGCTTTCCCGACATAGGACACAAATGGCCTGATCGTTTTTGCTGTACAAAACCGTAATCTGTGGTCCATGAAGTTTGAAATGATCGAACGTCTACCTTCTGTTTCTTCGCGGCCATAACGCAACGTAATTGTTGTTACTTCTATACTAAATGATCCAAACGTGTAGCCGCTTGCTATATATGGAAAAATAATGATTCTAGAAAATTCCAATAATTACGTTTATTAAATATCTTAGAACAAAAATTGTTATCTACAACGCGCCCATTGCAATCAAAGGGCCGCCTAGAAGTTAAATCTAACAAAAACTAAAGTTCGGCAATATAAAAAGAGTTGCGGCGCGCGTCGGAACGATTGAAGTCAAGTCAAACAAAAACCGCCTTATAGCGGCTCTTTTGATCTGAATTGAGGACGTTTATTTGTATTTTTGCCTAGGCTTATATTTTGAGGCTTGCCGTCTTTAATACTTGCCGAAATTAAAGCCAAACCAATGCATTCAGTAAAATTATAAATTACAAAATATATATTTTGTAGTTTTTGGTAATAATACCTAGTGACCTATATAATATATCGTTTTTGTTTGTATCATTAAAGTAATACTGTCTTCGATTATTTACTTAATTTCGAAACATGTCACAGATTACAGAATTAATGTGTAAACTTTAAATAGGTACGCGTGCCATTCAAAATTGCTTGGCGTGCCAGAGATGGCACGCGTGCCATAGGTTGCCGACTCCTGCTATAGGTTATATTCAACTTAAACGCAAAAATGATTATTGTTATAATAAAATACTTACATCAAAGTGATCTTCGCAACAGAAAAAAATTGTTGTTGTTTTAGGATGAATACGTCGTGCTGCTTGGAACCGTTGATTTCGACGTTTAACAACTTGTGGCACGTTTAAAAACATTTTTTCGGCAATTGTTTTTGTAGTATTCGTACAAAATGGTACGAAACAGGCACGATAACTTTTTAGATTAGATATTTTCAATAAATTAATCAATACACTGATAATAATGACAAAAATAAATTGATTGAAAACTAAAAACACTCCTAACAGCTGTCTATAATGTTGGGGATAAATAAACATTGTGACGCCACACGCACTCGAGGTTTATTCGGCGCGTCATCAATAATAAGCTTAAAAATTGATTTTCAATTTAATATAACTTTTTAATTATAACCAAAAAAAAATAGTTTTGTTATAAAACTTAATGATTTTTCTATTTATGACAAAAAAAATTTTCAAAACCTCAGTTGCGCAAGTCCACCTTGCAAAAATAGTTATATATAGACTAATGAATCCAGCAGAATCTGGTATCAATATATATTGTGATTCGCTCACTGATAGTCATGTAAAATATTCTAAACTGCCATCATTCAAAGAAAAGCCTTAAAAAACCTAAGCTACAACCTATCTAGTAAAAGTCAAAATATATCTTAACGTATAAGTTTCTCAGTTTCCTTTTTGATCCGTATGATATCACTTGAGCCGATCTATCTAACTTAAATATTACAATTTCTTACCCAGACAAATTTGAATCCTCTTTCCTTGAATCCACGAGCTTTTTTAAAAAAGATATATGTTTCAAAAGTTAGATTTTCATTAAAATAAAAAGTTGTATTTTCGCCTAATACGAGGCTGGTTTGAAAAGTCCGTGCAAAAATAAAAACTACTTATGTGTTTGGGTTAACCTTTTTTATTTTTCGACATAGTCTCCTTTTAGGCTTATATACTTCGTCCAACGATGTTCTAGTTTGTTGATCCCTTCCGAATAATAGGATTTGTCCAAGTCTGCAAAATATCCATTAGTGTCTGCAATCACCTCCTCGTTTGAATAAAATCTTTGTCCCGCCAGCCATTTCTTCAAATTGGGGAACAAATAGTAGTCCGAGGGAGCCAAGTCTGGAGAATAGGGGGGATGTGAAACGAGTTGGAATCCTATTTCCATTAATTTTGCGACCACAACTGCTGAGGTGTGTGCTGGTGCGTTGTCGTGATGGAAAAGGACTTTCTTGTGGGCCAATCGCGGGCGTTTTTCTTGCAGCTCGGTTTTCAAACGGTCCAATAACGATGAATAATATTCACCTGTAATAGTTTTACCCTTTTCCAGATAGTCGATGAGGATTATCCCTTGCGAATCCCAAAAGACAGTCGCCATAACCTTTCCGGCCGAAGGAACGGTCTTCGCCTTTTTTGGCGCAGATTCCCCCTTGGTAACCCATTGTTTAGATTGTTGTTTGGTCTCAGGAGTATAATAATGTATCCATGTTTCATCCACAGTGACGAAACGACGCTTAAAGTCCTCCGGATTCTTCTGGAACAGCTGCAAACCATCCTTGCAACACTTCACACGATTCCGTTTTTGGTCAAGCGTGCGCAATCGCGGCACCCATCTTGCGGATAGCTTTCTCATGTCCAAATGTTTATGCAAAGTATTATGTACCCGTTCAGTCGGGATGCCCACAGCACTAGCAATCTCACGCACCTTAACTCTTCTGTCATCCATCACCATATCATGGATTTGATCAATGATTTCTGGAGTCGTAACCTCCACAGGCCGTCCAGAACGTCCAGCGTCACTTGTGCCCATATGGCCAGTCCGAAAATTTTGAAACCACTTATAAACTGTTCTAATCGAAGGTGCAGAGTCACCATAATGTTTATCAAGCTTCTCTTTAGTCTCCTGAGGCGTTTTGCCTTTCATAAAGTAATGTTCAATCACCACACGAAATTCTTTTTCGTCCATTTCTTGAAAATCACTCGACTTCCTTGATTCACACGAATGCCAAACACAAAGAAATAGACCAATATGGCTGAAACTTGATGTGCGTTCATTCAAGAGATGCTACTAACTAAACATGACCTCGATACGCGCCGGTGGTGCCATCTCTCGGACTTTGCACGGACTTTTCAAACCAGCCTCGTAGACCAACGATCACAGAAGTAATTTTACCTTTTTGTTTTCTTTGGCTCAACAGAGTTATTTTGTTATTCTTATTTTTGGACGCGAAGTCAAGTCAGGATAGAACAGAAATATTTTTCTACAATTCTCTATTTGAAAACTGATACCAACTGCCTGATGTTTGAAATCAACTAGAACTATGATGATATTTCTGTTCACTCTATTTTGACGGGATGCAATTCGTTTTATTTTGTTTATTTTCTCATTTATTTATTTATTTTACTTTTTTTAAAATTCCTCATTTTTTAACTTCTGCTCTTCATATTGGTCGGCATAAAACCTAATCATCATCATCATCATCATCATTAGCTTATTCCATCCATAGTCGGATGTAAGCCTTCCCAAGTTCTCTCCAATCAGCTATGTTATTTACTTTTTGTATCCAATCCTGTCCCACTTTTTTCTGTTGTCTATTCATCTTGTCTGTGGTCTACCTCGGCATCTTTTATGGTCTCTAGGCCTCCATTCAACTATATGGCGTGTCCATCTGTTATCATTCATCCTTGCGATATGCCCCGCCCAATTCCATCTTAATATACATATTTGTTGTATTATGTCTGTCACTTTTGATCTTCTTTGTATCTCGATGTTAGGAATACGATCTTGGAGTCTAATATGTAGCATTGTCTTCTCCATTGTTCTTTGGGTTACCTGAAGTTTTTTTTTATTATACTTTTATTTAAGGTCCACGTTTCAGTGCCATATGTTAATACTGGCAGTGCGTATTGATCGAACACTGGCTGTTATCTTCACTTTCGTTATTCAAATATTTGGTTTTGGTGAAGTTTATTTTTAAACCTATTTCTCGAGACTTGCTATTTAATTTCATCAGTATTTCTTGTAATTCTTCTTTTGTATTGGCGAACATTATTTAATCGTTCATCGTCCATTAGTATTCCTTTATTTTTCCACTCGACTCTGCTATTACTTAAGCCGTTAAGGGCTGCTTACCGACCTAATGCCATTTTCATAACTTCTTGTGGAACAAGAAGGTAAAAAGACCACAAAAAATTGAACGCTCCATATCAAAAGGCACAGTTATAACGAACTGTTTCTTTTAAAATTCAACAAGGAATGACCTATATAACATTAGTGCGATACTAAGTTGGGAATGTGGAATCTTTGGCACTATTCAGTATATATCACCACTACACCAAACACTTTATTTTTGCACTCGACGCGCGTTTCGCTAACCATGTTAGCTTCATCAGGAGCGATGATTGACTAAAGCTAAACTCCAAATCTACCCTATTTATACTTAGCCTAACCCTTGAGTTACTCAAGCGGAACTAATGACATAGGCAAGGCCATCAGTTCCCGTCAAGTAACCAGTAGAGAGAACTATAAGGAATAGGCCCTCAGATACATTTTTTATTAATCTTAGATTATCTAATGTTACAGTATGATCAGCTTCAAGAGCATGTTCGGCAATGCTAGACTTTTCTGTTCTATTGTATTTTAAGTGTGCTAAGTGTTCTTTAAATCTTGTTTTAATTGACCTTTTAGTTTGCCCAACATACTTTTTGTCACAATCATTACAACTAATTTCATAAATTCCACTTTTCTCACAATTAGTAATCTTATCTTTGGGATTTCCTAAAATATTCCTCAGATTGTCTGATGACTTATAGACTAAGGTGAGGCCTACCTTATTAAATACCCTATTGAGTCCCTTACTATATTTCGGATTATATGGTATGGAGACATACTTGGTGTTATTTTCTTCGCGTGTAAAAAAGGTGGAATTCTGAATATTAAACCTTAACTTATGTCTATTTATTAGCTTATTTACTAAGTTATCGTCATAACCATTAACTCTAGTTATATTTCTAATACGATTCCTTTCTTTATTAAAGTTTACTCTATTCATAGTTCATCGTTTGGTCACTTTCCCTCTGAATAGAGTAAACTTTAATAAAGAAAGGAATCGTATTAGAAATATAACTAGAATTAATGGTTATGACGATGACTTAGTAAATAAGCTAATAAATAGACATAAGTTTAGGTTTAATATTCAGAATTCCACCTTTTTTACACGCGTAGAAAATAACACCAAGTATGTCTCCATACCATATAATCCGAAATATAGCAAGGGACTCAATAGGGTATTTAATAAGGTAGGCTTCACCTTAGTCTATAAGTCATCAGACAATCTGAGCAATATCTTAGGAAATCCCAAAGATAAGATTCCTAATTGTGAGAAAAGTGGAATTTATGAAATTAGTTGTAATGATTGTGACAAAAAGTATGTTGGGCAAACTAAAAGGTCAATTAAAACAAGATTTAAAGAACACTTAGCACACTTAAAATACAATAGAACAGAAAAGTTTAGCATTGCCGAACATGCTGTTGAAGCTGATCATACTGTAACATTAGATAATCTAAGATTAATAAAAAATGTATCTGATAGGAGATTGTTGAACGCATACGAAAGTATGGAAATCATAAAATGTAAAAGTAGTTTAAATAAAGACAGAGGGCCTATTCCTTATAGTCCTCTCTACTGGTTACTTGACGGGAACTGATGGCCTTGCCTATGTCATTAGTTCCGCTTGAGTAACTCAAGGGTTAGGCTAAGTATAAATAGGGTAGATTTATAGTTTAGCTTTAGTCAATCATCGCTCCTGATGAAGCTAACATGGTTAGCGAAACGCGCGTCGAGTGCAAAAATAAAGTGTTTGGTGTAGTGGTGATATATACTGAATAGTATTAGTGCGATAGAATGCAGCAAAAAATCTAACATGTTAGATTATTATAACTTATTTGTTACTGCAATTTTGACTTACCTAGGTATAATAGTTGAAGGATCCAAATGTATTTAAAGTCCTCAGCCAGTCAATAAAATTTTCATTAGATGGTGCGCCAATTCTATAAACGTCGAAGCCTACTTCAGATGCTATTTACTGCAAATTGTTACTAAATGTAGCTCTTTTTCCAAATTTAGGTAACATATACAAAAGAATGCGGTTAGAAACGGACGTAATGGGTAAGAGTGACAGAATTGAGTGGGGACACGCGCGATACCAAACGATTTTTAGACCTGATCAAGCATACGAATTGGTTGTTGAATGGTTAACTTCTTCCGGATCAGTTATAGCAGAACTGGTAAGTTCATTGATTACTATTTTTAAACTGAATTAAATTACATGTACGTACTTAGTTCCCTCGATAGCTAAAATGCGAAGGCCGGTATTTAGATATTCTATTTATTACTTTTTTTTGTAGTAGTAAGCTAGGGAACTGACATAATCTGACGTTTTTTCATACTGACTAATTTTCAGTATAAATAGCCAATTTCATATATAAGCATCAAATAAAATTTTATTGTTTAGAATGGAAAACTTGTAGACTTGGTTGATACTTTAGAATTGCAAAACGTATGAGTTGTCAGTACGCTACTGATGCAGGCTATTGGATAACTGGTCTCGATCGTTGCAGTTTTATGAGAATAGGTATTGAGTAAATAAACTTTAAAAAGGTTCTAGCTTACCGATATCTTGTTCATATCCAAAGAACACAATATTAATTGTATACTTTTACGATTAGTGTTAAATTCTAATACAGTAGAACCCCGATTAACCGAGTCGCGATTATCCGAGCTCCGGATTAACCGGGCCAATCTAAGAACCTGATTATCCGAGATACGCGCGTCTATGCTGCGTATTAACCGAGCTTCTAAAATATGTATGTACATATTTCCATTTAAAATCGTCGGGGCCTTCAGGGAATCCCCCCTGGCCCGTGTGAGGAATGAATGCAGTGCGTTATAGCGTTTACTACGGAGAAGTACGAGTATACTCACATCATTTATTTGGTTGGAGTTCTGGTAGTTAAGTGTAGTTAATACGAACTGCTTTGTTTGAATTTTTGTTTGTCGTATTATAATGGAGCAAAACAAGCGTAAAAGAATCGTCGTTCCTATTGAAGAAAAATTAAAAGCCATCAGAAGAATTGAAGCTGGGGAGACAATTAAAGTTTTTGCACGAGATTGTGGAGTAAGTGAGGTAACAGTTGGAGATTGGAAAAGAATCCACACAAAAATAGAAGAGTGGTGTTTAAATCAAGCCTCCTGGTCCTCAGAAAGAAAATCAATGAAAACCGGCGACTATGAAAAGGTTAACGAAGCTTTATTCATGTGGTTTAACCAACAGAGATCAAAAGGTGTGCCTCTGTCAGGTCCAATTTTACAACAGAAAGCAATAATGATTAGTAGGCAAGTCCCAGAGATAGATCAGTTTACCGCCAGTTCTGCATGGCTTGACCGCTGGACAAAAAGGGTACAGTGTACGACAACTGACTGTATGTGGTGAAAAACTTTCTGCTGATGTGTCATCAATTGAGAAGTTTAAGCAGAACTTCAAAAAGCAAATCGAAGATTGTGGATACACATGTGATCAAATTTACAACTGTGATGAAACTGGTCTGAATTATCAAATGGTTCCATCAAAAACATTGGCATCTCGACAGGAAAAATCAGCTCCTGGGCACAAACGAAGTAAGGAAAGATTAACTATAATGGTATGTTCCAATGCATCTGGCAAGCACAAAATCCCACTGATGGTGATTGGCAAGTCTGCACGTCCAAGAGCTTTAAAAGACATCTCACCCAAAGCCCTACCAGTCTATTACAAAAGTCAGAAGAGCGCGTGGATGGATGCGACCTTATTTACTAACTGGTTTGAAGAAGAGTTCGTACCATGTGGGACTAAATTTTTGAACAGAAACCGTCTTCCTATTTAAGCAATTTTGTTAATGGATAATGCCCCCTCCCACCCTGGAGAAGGACTTCATGTGGGCGAAATTGTTGTAAAATTTGTTCCTCCAAATGTAACCAGCATAATGCAACCAATGGATCAAGGCATCCTCGAAAACATTAAAAAAAAATTATAGGCGTTTATATCTTCAACATCTGTTAGAATTCACAGAAAAGGAGGCTATTATCAATGGGATGAGAAAGGTTACACTAAAAAATGTTATTTACTGGATAAGCCAAGCTTGGGATTCTGTGCGTACTACCACTATTCAAAAATCTTGGTCAAAAGTTATTGATTTTGAGGACTATAATGACAGTGAAGATGATACTCCATTAAATCAATTAGCTTTGAAACTGAGAAGCCATGGAGAAATGTCCTGTTCAAATTTTGACAGCGAGATAGAAGAAAAAGAAAAAAGTTTATTTGAATTAATGCAAAAATTAAAAGGTTGCGAAAATGTGACAAGAGAAGATGTTGTTGAATGGATTACAGCAGATGATTTAGAAAAAGAAATGAGTATTGAAGAAATAACGAATGCCTTTCAGGAAACCGAAAAAATCAGATGACGATGACGAAGCGGCGGTGGATAAACAGTCTCCCACTAAGATCTCTCATCAAGAAGGTTTTGCTTCTTTGGAAAAAGCTTTGAGGTATATCGAACAACAACCAGAGGCAACCCCAGCGGATTTGCTTCTTCTTAATAGACGGGGAAACATTGCAGCGAGAAAAAGAAGATGCAATATGAAACAGAAGCGCATAGATACCTATTTCACCGTTTTATAATGTATGTACCTATTTAAATGTTAAAAACGTTAATACATCGGTTTAAAGTATTGGTGTTTATTTTTTGAATGAATAAAAAACAAATCCGGATTATCCAAGTTTTTAGTTATCCGAGGAGGGTGCCCCCCCCCACGTTACCTCGGATAACCGGGGTTTTACTGTATTTGGATTATTATGTTTAATAAGTTAATTAATATGTTTTTGTTTATTAATTTCAGTTATTTGGATGGCTTAGAAAGGCACAAACTTGTGGACTTCAAATGATACCAATTCCCCACGATCCATTAGCTCTCCCCTACTCGAACAAATCAGATCCTTTAAGAGGACCCATTTTTATTCCTCTTAATGTTATGTGTTTAGAAAAACATGACAGCCTTTTTAAAGGTATGAAATAATCTAAATGTGCTTTTAAATTCCTAAATAACGTATGTAGGAGGTAGGGTAAACAATATATGGGATTAGTAAAAATTGACAGTGACCATGCTGATAGAAGCTAAACTAGCCAAGAATTTATAATCTTGTAGAAGGTATTAAACTACATATTAAAACACCTTTAGTGGTTTATTAAGATCCTTTGCATATGGGACATTCTGTCGCTAGGAGTAGTCGTCTTATGTTAAGTCATTGCTTTTAACTTGCTGAAAGCTTTCAGACGGGTAACCCTGTCGGTTTCACTTAAATGGGACGACAACTCTTAACTACGACGCGACAGAATGGCCCGTGTCTAAAGGCACCTAAGGCCACATGCTTTCGTCACTAAGGGGTATTCGAACAGTTGGAGCGAAAATAAGGGTGTCTGATATTATTAAATTTAAATAAAATTTGATACGAAATTGTTAATTTTAAAATCTTTTATTTAAATGTATCCAAATTTTTTAATGAAATCTTTGTTACACTTTCTAGGTCGAAAATTTTAATAATTTTTATGGGACGAATAAATTAATAAAAAAACATTTTTTGAGTCCGTAATTTTTCTGACATATATTTTATGTCTTCAAATACAAAAAAAAAATTACATAATTTTTTATAGAGGTTTTTTGCAACCTCATGGAAGCATTTTGAAAATTTTGATCTGCTGTCGTGCACGATTGCAACTCACTGGAACGTCTGAAAAAAAATATATCCTTAAAAAAAGTATGACTATGGCCCCAGTATAGACTACGATTATTTTCTTTGAGCAAAAATTCACAAAATGGTGGACCTCCAAAGTTGGTGGTCTCAAAAATTGCATTTTTTTCGTATAAAATAAACCTTAAAAACTGAGGAAAAAATTAACCAACCTTTTTAGTGTTCCGTACGGAACACTTATAAGATTACTTCGGTGTATGTCTGTCTGTCCGTTCGTCTGTCTGTCACACCCGATTTTCTCCGAAACTATTTGTCATAGAAAGGAAAGTTGAAATTTGGTAATAATATAAGAATTGACCATCAATGAGGTTTTTATAATAAGTTGTTTCATAAAAGCCCGTTCCTAAATCCATCAGACCGCAAAAATTGTTCACTTCAGTGATTCCACAGCCGAATAATCTCATTACAAAAATAAAACGTCTATTAATTTCATATGATTTACCGATTTTGGGGCTAGAGTCGATGAGTGTATCGCCGGATTTACACACAACACAAAGCTTAAAACCTACTCCTCTTTCATCCCGTTTGAAAAATTTCACGTCTCCATCAAAAACTTTCCACTTCAACTTTTGTTGTAAAAATTGTACTATATCATAACTAAAAGTCAGATCAATGCTTGGATTCAAATCAGAAATTTTTACAATTTTTTCTGCAGATATACTACTGGTAAAATTAGAATTTCTTTCATCTGAAAATCGATTACCATAAAAGTGTCTTTTACGTGGTCTGCACATTCGCTTCGAACTAAATTTCCCGTATTTTTTTTTTATTCTTTTGCACAATATTAGCCGAGACGTTTACTGAGTGATGTTAGCCCTGCGAGCGATGTTTTCGAACTGAGCAGGCCAGCGTATCGTTTTCTTTGGAGCTACAGTCTTGTCTCAAACTGAAAAGATATACCCGTTATAGTAAGCTCTCCTTTTACCTACTTCTATCTTTCTTAGAATCATAAAAGTAGCAGCAGATGTTCGACGCAGGTAGAGCAAAACCTTTGTAAACGGCCGAAAAGTAAATTGGCAGGCCGCGCGGTCGATTTGGCCTGCCTTACACTTGGCGCTATAATCGTTTATAACTTCGAAAGTATTTGAAATGTTTAGAGAATATTATTGAAATATAATACTTTCCAAAAAGTCGACTTTTCCGACCCGAGAAAGGGTAATGATCCCTAATTACAGGAAAAAACAAGTTATGCATATGAACGAGATATTGATATCTTAAAACTAACACTTTGATTGCTTCTAACCTTTAAACGTAGTAACATATGGTTCTACCTTGGCTTTAATACTGCCTTGTTCAATACGTTAGACGATTAAAAATTGGAACTCAAATATCACTTCTTAATTATTTATTCTAGAAACCACATGTTAACAAGCAAGTGCTAGCAGGTATAGAGTAGGGATAGAATTTTTTCACTTTATTGATATACCGATAGCGTCCAATATATCGATGGTTGTTACACTACCTCCATCATCTGGACATCAATTTTAGGTGTATATATATATATATATATATATATATATATATATATATATATATATATATATATATATATATACAGTGAAGTCTGAAATGGATGGAACATAAATATTATCCCCTTCTCCAAGCTCGTCTTCGTCATGATTATCGCTTAAAATCTTTCCGGAAATCGCTGATGTCACAATTTGATTATCAATTAATATTTCTCTCGTCATTAATTCATTATTCTAAACTGCTGCTCTATCCTTGACAAATAATTGTTGGGTGGGTGCCTCCTATCGGGATATCTTGCCATGTACAACTCGGTGGCTTGTCGGCTATTCTTTCTGCACTCTCCATAAATTAATAACATGTCTACTTTTTCATCCGTTGAATACATTTTTGTTAACGAAAAATTATTTTTGACGTAAAGTAAACAATAATAATGACCATTTTGGTAACACGCAGCAACCATGACTTTCGGTTCGTCTGTTTTATCACAGCCTACTAAGTCCGTAATGGAACTTGTTGATATCACATTATTGCATAATAAAACGGTTTATTTTCTGAATATAATATTATATCCCCTTGGCGTTAGATAGTTCTGTTAGATGCATGTTGGCAAAAAACCTCTAATGTGTAACTAGGTTAACAGGTTGACTGCCGATCTATATTTTTGAGTTTGTGGTTGACGCCGGTAAGATTTTTCCAAATATTTTTATTTTATTGTGGTAAATATGAATTAAAATGAGTCTTGGATGTGTTTTTTTATGTGCCATTCAAAATATTAGAAAAAAAAAATTTCACTCCGATCGGAGTAATCGGCATTGCAAGTGAAAATTTTTACTAGATGCCGAACACTCCGATCGGAGTGTCCAATTAAATAAGTAAAGAAATAATAAATCGAACTCATGAACTCAAAACATTTATTTCTAAATCATTTTTGTACATTTTTATGGTAATCTTCAAAGCAATTAAGGCAAAAACCTGGTTGTCCAGTTTGCATTCATACACTGTTTGCTTTCTTATTTTATTTTTCCTGCGTTCTTTGCATTCCTTTCTGCTTACCCGTTTTGTTTCTTTAGTTCCTTTTTTTTCACTAACAATTTTTTCTACTTTGCTAATGCTGTGGACATTTATTTGGCCTGGATGAATTTGCGGCAAATTAGTAATTGGTCGTCTGGCTAGTAAATTTCTTATGACATCCAATCGGAAGTCATATAATCGTAACTGGTCAGACCGCGAATATTTATTGTACAAAAAATAGGCGTTTATCATGCTCATTTGCAGCACATGCATGAATAACTTTTTGTACCACCGAATGGTTTTACGGCTGCAAGGATAATATGCCATCATTTGATCCTGTCTATCTATACCGGACATAAAAGCGTTATATCCAATGATTGCGGAAGGTTTTTCAGATTCTTGATTTCTTTTGTTTTTAAAAATGCCCATTTCGCTTCCAAATTCTGTTGAAATGTATTGAACATTGCGTTTATCGCGCCATTTTCGGACATGCACTCCATTGCAAAACATAGATTTATTCTCACCACGTTTTAAGTTTGCACTCATTACCTCTTTCGGATTATCTTTCCTCTCAGCTCTCAGCGTACCAGTGCAGTATGTATTTTGTTGAAGTAATTTCCTAGCTAAATTAACACTATTGTAAAAATTGTCTAGATAAACAGCATGTCCCACACCCAATTTTTCCTCCAATAAATGTAAAATAATCTTTTCAGTATGTCCGCTTCCACCATAAACATCTGTCGCACCTTCGTAGACACGAAATTTCAAAATAAGTCCATTAGGCTCTGTCAGCATGTATAACTTCATACCATACTTATGACGCTTATTCTTGATATACTGTTTAAACTGGAGACGACCCCGATAAAGTACCATAGCTTCATCCAAAGACAACTCTCTTCCAGAATAGTAAATTTCTCCCATCTTGTTGTTAAAAAAATCTCCCACAAATCTAATCTTTCCTAGCCGATCTGCCGGATCCATATCTGGAGATGTAAAATGCAAACACCTCAAGATAAGCAAAAATCTATTCCTTGACATATATTTTCTAAAAACAGGTAGATTAAATAGCGGATCAGTTTTCCAATAATCGTTAAGACGGCTCAAGGATATTGTGCCAGTGTGAAGTAACAGGGCCAAAAAAATTTTTAGTTTGTCAAGAGTAAGTTCTTTAAAATTAGTAATACGTGATTTTGTACTTGTTTCTGGGCGCAGCAAAACCTCGACTGCGTAAGAGTTCGTTCGTTCTACAATAGTTTGTAAAAAATCATCATCAATGATCATTTCGAAAAAATCGATAGGTGCACCCTGTCCTGGAATTTGCACCAATAATTCCTGGGTTTTCTGGAACAAAATTTGTTTTAACGCACCTCTGTCGTTCCATTTTATCTCATCAAGGCTAGGAAGTGTTTGATGTGGCCGAATAGGGTCTATAAAATTCTCTTCTTCGAACTCGGAGCTTGAATTTACATCACTATTGTCTGTGTCTGGTACGTAATGTTCGTCACTACTACCTCCGCTTTCTTCCAATAGCTGCAATAATTCAGTGTCAGTTAGCTTCTTTTTCTTATCATATACCTTTTTTTCATCACTAAATGTCTCTTTTTAATACCAGAAGGCCCAGGTTGATTGTCCATATTGTACGGCAGATTACAACCAAACCAAAAGCAAATGCGCGGAACCACTTAAGCACCTGTTAGAACTTGCGTTTTTAAGCAACGCCACCACTAGAAACACGTTTCATATACAACGCCGATGGAATACTAAAACGTTTCGTAAGAACGCATGTCGAACTCCGATCGGAGTAGACGGCGTTGGCGAAGAGATCCGACGCACTCCGATCGGAGTGGTCGGCAGTCAATCTGTTAAATAAAAAATATGTGTTCCTATCTTAATTTCGGTGATATTGATCATTATTTAAAGAGAAAATTCTGTAACTGAGTGTAAAGCATAAAATTTTGTAGGAGCCACTTAGACTCGCGAAAATGACACGATAAATGAATAGTCTTAAATTCTTTCCAAAGTAAGATAAAACGAACAAAAACAATTGCTAGTATATCCGCCATGGCAGCCTTAGTCTAAGAGTTTAAATCAGTTCTTGCCGGTCACCTGTCAAACAAATGTCAACTTGTGATACATCGTTGGAAAGAGAGTTTCAAAGCGAATGGAAATTGATAAAAAAATATACAGGGTTCCGTTAAAAATAAGAAAGTTGCAGTCACTTCCGGTCCAACCGGAAGTAGTTAAAAATATTTTTTAAGTGATAAAAAAGCCTAATAATGTACCATTCTGGTATCTAAAAATGCAAATATGTAACCTTCAAAATAAAAAAATTACAAGGTGTTACATGTTGGCTGTGTCACCCGGTATAATATATATATATATATATATATATATATATATATATATATATATATATATATATATATATATATATATATATATATATATATATATATATACAGTCCCTGGCCAAATTATTAGACGCACTGTATTTTTTTTAGTAATTTTATGTTTTCTTAAGAGTTTTTATGCAATAATGGTATATTTAAACTACAATATTATTGATTTTTATTTAAAAGAATTGTTGTAGACTACATATTTGTATTTATTTTTAACATATGGCAACATTGTGTTGACAAAGTGATACATGAACGTAAACAAGTAAAAACCTGTATCAGTCGCGATCGGAATCGAGTCAGGTACGGACGTGTTTCTGTGGCTTTATGGACTGTGATTGTTTGTTTAACAGTTTTATACTACTCAGTTATTAGTTTATTTTGTACGCAGTGTTTTAAAAAAGTAATTGGACTATTTTCATTATGGGTAGAAAAGGCGATCTTTCACCACGTAAAAAAGCTGAAGTGAAGGCCCTTGTGATTGCGAAAACATTTACAAACCGAGAAATATCACGAAGATTGGAGGTTTCTGAAGCTAGTGTACGACGCATAAAAAAGAAAATTGAGTCAGGGAAGGAATTAAGCCCGAAAAGAAAGAAAAGATGCGGTAGAAAACCAATTTTCACTCCACGGTCAGAGAGATGTTTGAAGAAAATTTGTGTAGAAAACAGATTTGCTACCACAAAGGTAATAAAATCACAACTCCAGGATGCTAGCGTAAATGCTTCTGAGCGCACTGTTCGAAGAAAATTGAAAGAATTAGATTTTAAGGCCTGTCGCCCCGCCAGGAAGCCCAAGTTAACAGCTGCAATGAAAGCAAAGCGCCTGAAGTGGGCCAAACAATGGCAAGACAAAGATGTGGACTTCTGGAGATCGGTAAGATACAGCAATTTAATCAATAATTGATACATTATTATCATTTTCAGTTAAATAAAGCAAATAAACATGGAAGTTTATATATTTTTCCTATTTTTGACAGGTCTGCTTCAGTGACGAAAGCACATTCGAAATTTTGCAGAATAAAGCTCAGTATGTGCGTCGTCGTCATGGAGAAAAGTTTCATCCTGATTGTGTCGTCCCGACGGTTAAACATCCCACCAAAGTGATGATTTGGTCAGTCATCAGCGGCAAGGGCACTGGACGTCTGTACGTCGTCAAAGGAATAATGAGACAAGATCAGTACAAAGAAGTATTACAAAATCGGTTGATTCCGCAGCTCAGAGAATGGTTTCCAAATGGGGAACCATTCACTTTCATGCAAGATGGAGCTCCCTGCCACACTGCTCGGTCTGTTAAAGCTTTTTTGGCAAAAAAAAATATCCCTCTGTTGGATTGGCTAGGGCTAGCCCTGATATGAACCCCATTGAAAATGTGTGGGAGCTGATGAAAAGAGAAGTGGCTAAAGATGTGATTACCAACAAAACCCAGCTCCTAGAAAAGATTATTCATGTGTGGAATCATCATCCTCAAATGCAGGAGACAGTACAATCTTGCATTGATAGCATGCCGCGCAGAATTAAAGCTTTGATAGCGGCTAAAGGTGGCTCAACTAAATATTGACTTTTACTAACATTAATTTCACTTTTCTTTAAAACTTAATAAACTTATGCTTTTCTAAATTAATGCTGTTTTATTTATGTCAAATAAATAGGTAATTGATTGGATAATATAAAAATAAAAAACAAATCAATTTAAAATAATAAAACGGTACAATATCACTCGGTAATTAATATTTTACATGAAATATTGCAGTGCGTCTAATAATTTGGCCAGGGACTGTATATATATATATATATATATATATATATATATATATATATATATATATATATATATATATATATATATATATATATATATATATACTCAGTATGGATTTAGATCCAATTTATCAACAGAGAGTGCCCTTTTTGAAATTTTAAATTATGTTTATAGTGTGTGAAACCAGGGAAAGTATTGTGTCATTGTGCAATGTGATTTATTAAAAGCTTAAAATATTATGATCTACTACATGATCATAATATTTTATTACAGAAACTCGAGAAATTATGGCATGAGAGGCGTAGAACTGACCTGGTTTTGTTCCTATTTGTCTGATCGAAAACAATATGTTTCAATTCTTCCTGACGGGAATCGCTATGATTCTGATCTTGGGGATGTGACTGCTGGGGTTCCTCAGGGATCTATGCTGGGGCCTTTGTTATTCAGTATTTATACAAATGATCTTCCTAAACATATCAAGGCAAAAGTATAATGTATGCTGACGACACAACTTGTCTCTTGAGTGCCGACACTCCCGAAAAATTGCAGATAGCGACCAAAGATTGTATAAATGAATTAACTAACTGGTTCACTGCAAACAAGCTAAAGCTTAATGTTGATAAAACCTGTCTCTTGGTCTTCAAAAATAGAAATTCGGAACCGCTATGTGAAAACATGTTTACAAGTGATTATAAAATCAGCCCCATTTTAGAGCCAAAAATCTTGGGTTTAACTGTTGATTTAAATCTTAAATTTGAAACACACCTGAGAGAGCTTAAACTAAAACTAAATGCAATATGCTTCTCTATACATGTTCTGAAAAATGTAGTGACTCTAAAGGTTTTAAAACTGGTTTACTACGGATATTTCCATTCAAGGATGGTTTATGAAGTTCAGTTCTGGGGAATGAGCCTGGAAGTCTGGGCATTTTTCGTGCTCAAAAGAGGTGTGTGAGAGCAATTAATAACACAGGGGAACAGCTGTTTTGGTGTCGAGGTTTTTTGAGCTGATTCTATATCAATTTGATGTCCTGAATTCAAATAACGTATTCATTTGTACCTAGGAGCTCAAATTTTTAAGATATACAATTTTAGAGAAATATAAGTTACATTATTGTAACTCAAATCCGTAAGTGTAGTAAACAAAAGTAGATACGAAATTTTTATTTTAGTTATACAAAATACAATATTATGTCGTACTTACAAACAAAAAAAAAAAACATTGAAGAAATGAAATAGTCACTCAACACTTGGAAAGCTTCTTTTCCGCGACATTCTTGAATGTTTTTTTAAACAGTCCCTTTTTAAACTCCAGCAGTAATCTGCCATCAGGTGCCTGTCCCATCTTCCTTGGTAGCGGTCCTCCATAACTTTAATATCTTGGTGAAATCTTTCACCTTGTTCCTCACTCATGTCTCCTAAATTTTCTGGAAAACGGTCTAAGTAGCTGTGTAAATAGTGTATTTTAATACTCATATTGCACCCTAAGGATTTGAAACTATTAAGCATCTTGTTAACCATTTCAACATAGTTTTGAGCTTTATGTTTGCCTAGAAAATTTTCTACAACTGCAACAAATGATGTCCAAGCTTCTCGTTCAACTTGATTAATTGAATTTATGAAGGCAGGATCCTTAATTAATTGTCTTATTTGTGGGCCGTCAAATATCCCTGCTTTGAGTTTTTCTGTGCTCAACTGATGCATTTTTACCCCTATATATGCAAAACAAGACCCATTCTTATCAAGAGCCTTTACAAATTGCTTCATTAAGCCCAACTTTATATGTAACGGAGGAAGTATGATTTTTTCTCTTTCAACCAAAGCGTCGTTAATGACATTCTTTTCCCCAACGTCCATGTTTTCTCTCTGAGGCCAATCTTTTCTAACCCAGTGGTGTGTTTTGTCCCTAATATCCCAGAGGCACAAGAAACACGGATATTTCGTGTAACCACTTTGCTGCCCAAGAAGAAAGTTTACCATTTTTAAGTCTACACAAATCATCCATTGATGTTCGTAATACTTTATCTTCTGCAAGACCAAAGCTATGGTATTATATTCTTCTTTCAGTTTCGTTGAGTGAGCTAGTGGTATTGAACCATATTTATTCCCATTATGTAGAAGGACACATTTTAAACTTCGCTTTGAACTGTCAATAAATAGGCGCCAATCATCTGGAATATATTCAGAAAGTCCCATTTCTTTCATGAGTCCCCTAATTTCGTGACAAAATACAAGATTGTCTTCTTAAGAAAAGAATGGTAGCAGATCTTTTTCTCTTGTACGGTAAAAGGTAATTTTGGTTCCTTGTTCCAGTAGATTTTTGTCGTTCAACCCTAAAAGCCAGTACTTCAGAAGCTTTTTTCGATGAATCGAGATCCCTGGTGAGATCATTTAATTCATTTTGATTGAAGCGTTGAGGAACTGATGACGTCCCCTCATAGTCACTGTTAGTTTCATTAGCATCAGAACTTTTATTAGCATCAGAAGAGCGATCAGAGGGAAAATATTCGTCATCAGAGATATGTGGTAGCTGATGAAATGTTGGAATCGGTATTTCATCTGAGTGCGGGATAGGGCGTATTGCCGAGTCTAAATTGGGATAAGTCCACTTACTGCGGTTATTTCGATTGATTCCATTAGTATTTACTAAACAGAAATAACAATCATTGAAGTGGTTTTTTGGTTCTCTCCAAATCATTGGTACGCCGAATTTTAGACATTTTCTTTTCCCGGTAGTCCACTGCCGTAAATGATCTGTACAAGTTTTACATACGAGATGCGGGGCCCACGTTTTGTCCTGATCACCAAGCTTAACTCCAAAGTATCCAAGATACGCTCGCTTTACAAAGTCAGTAATAGTTTGTCTGTTTTGTTGAAACATGTATTCTCCGCATATATAGCAAAACACATCAGGTTGATTTACACAACTCCTTCTTGAACTGGAACCTGAACTCATTTTAATTCTGTTCAATAACACAAAAACACTCTTTTCTTAATATAAAATAACACGCCGAATTCGATCTACTCTCATTAGTAAGAACGCACAAACTGACGAGACTTACCCGACTTAGGTGATTAAAAGGGTCAGTTCAGGTACCTGATAGGCAATGGTTCCACTATTTATAGATTTACCTGGAATTTACTCAATTACAGACTGACAATAAAACCATTGTACATACATTAATGAATATATAATAATTTTAGAACTCTCATAAATGAATATACTGAATAAAAACCACATTGGTAGATAAGTTGATGTATCTAAAAAAGTAGAGCTGATAGAGAAAAACGGATTGCATGTATAGATTTAGCGTCCCAAATATAGTTAAAATCAGCTCTAAAATCCCAGGCACTAAAACAAAAATATTTTTTTGTTGCCCTGTGTTAAATGTAAAACCTAGAGATTCATGTAAAGAATATTTTAAAAAAGATCGCATTATGACATTACCGTCTTGTTACATGTATACGAGCCTATTAACAATGCACAAAATAAAGACCAAATATATTTCTGGCTCTAGGATTGCGGCATACCCTCTTAGAAGAAACCTCATTCTCTCGGTCCTGCCAAATATTATAATAGTACATTTTACCAAAGTATTGTACTGTATAAACCTATTGCCTGTGTCTATGAAAAACCTGGGCATTAACCGATCTAAAAAGAGACTAAAGAATATTTTATTGGAAGAGGCATTTTATAATGTACAAGAATTTAAGGATTATCTTGGTCGCCTCTAAAACGAAAAACTTTTAATTAATTCAGTATGTGTATTGTGTATCATGTATTTGCAGTTAGTCCCGACTTTTGTATGATTTTCTTTTCTGTCAAAACCCCACTTAACCCTTCATCATTACTTTTTTCAGGTTTTTGTGAAGATAGCTGGATGGAGCGAATGTTCTTATTCCAAGAAGCAATTATTCAAAAATTTGGTTTTATCAAATGCCTAGTCGAACCACCCCAAAACCAAAGTACCTCTAGAGAACATCAATACATTCACGCGACTGGAACGATATTTATTTTAATTTCAAATTCTGCACCTAAATCTAATAGAAGTAGAACAAATAGTATGAAGGAGAGGCGCCAGTTAACTACCAGATATTCTGTACATGCAGATGTTGTTCCTAGTCCTCATGAAGCTTACATTACGCGGCATGTCTCAGGAAAAAATAAGGCTGATTATGACAATTCTAGAAAGGTACGAAACAATATAAAAATTATCTGTAGTATTACACAGATAATACAAAATGATGTGACAATTCGTAAACGGTAGGTTAGACATAAATACGAGAAGAAAAGTTTGCATAAAGGCGAAATAAATCACAAACCTTAATATAAAACGGAGGCTGAAAAGTTTTTGGTCTAGCTACACGTTTTTTGGCAAAATTCGATTTTATTCTCCTTCAAGAGCGATACAATGAGTCCAACGCTTTTCCAACATTTCTATACCTTTTTTGTAGAAGGATTTGTCTTTGCCTTTAAAATAGGCCTCAGTTTCGGCGATACCTTCTTCATTGGAGCAAATTCTTTTTCCCGCGAGCATTTTTTTGAGGTCTGCGAATAGATAATAGTCACTGGGGCCCAAATCTGGAAAATACGGTGGATCAGGAAGCAATTCAAACTTAAATTCATGCAATTTTGCCATCGTAACCATTGACTTGTGGACTTTTTTCTTGTTCATTTGAGGCCGTTTGTTGGCGATATCTGGGTTCAAACGCACCCATAACTTTATATAATATTCGCTATTGATGGTTTTTTTTCCCTTCTCAGCATAGTCGATGAGAATTATTCCATACGCATCCCAAAATGCAGAGGCCACAACCTTCCCAGCCGACTGTTATGTCTTTAATCGCTTCGAGCGGCCTTCACCGGCTGCTGCCCACTCAGCTGACTGCCGATTTGATTCCGGTATGAAGTCGTACATTCATGTTTCACCCGTTCTCACATATCGCATGAGAAAATCCTTTTTATTGCGTTAGGTCCAAACAGCGCTCAGAATCATTGTTTTTGCTCCATTGTGAGCGGTAGCCATTTGAACAGAGCTTTCCCATGCCCAAATGTTCATGCAAAATGTGACCAACAGGTTCTCTTGATATCTTTAGGGTGTCAGTTATCTCACGCAATTTCACTTTACGGTCATCCAAAACAGTTTTGTGGATTTTTTTTTATGTTTACCGGTATAACCACCTCATTTGGGCGCTCAGTATCATTTGTGTCTGTACAACCGCGTGGGCGCTCAGTATCATTTGTGTTTGTACAACCGCGTTTAAATTCCGCAAGCCAGTAATTGAAGAGTGATTTTCCAGGGGAAGAGTCTCCGTAACACTTATCAAGCCATTGCTTTGCTTGAACGGCATTTTTTTCCCATCAAAAAACAGTATTTAATTAATACACGAAATTCGTTTGTTTCCTATGTTTTGAAAATATCAGAAGTCACTAAAACCACTATAACTTGTTAACTAATCGTCGAAATGTCATGAAATTTTGACACATATCGTTTGAAAGTTGGTACTTCCTAAAAATCATATGGATTTTTTGAAAAGTGACATCTATGTATCAGACCAAAAACTTTTCAACCTACGCGTTAATATGCTAAATACTAAATTTATAACCTTAAAAAAACTTAAGGCTTGCCGACTATAAAAAACTCAATGTTATAGTTTCTTGTACAGCTGCTGCGAATTGATGTTTTTATAGAATACTCCACAATGAAGCTGAAATATGTATTATCTATAAAGCCCCTGTCGTTTTGCCGTGTTTTTAACAGTCTAAGCGATGGTGTATAAAAATGTTAACCTTGTCATTTTGATATTCGATTCTGTAACCAAAGTTTACTATCACACCACTTTCTACTTCCCTAGACACCAACATTTTTTTATGGCCGCAGACCATCTCCAAGAAAGAGACTGAGCTCTTCGCAACTTTGTATGCTAGTCTCGCACTAATATGATTTTGCAGACACTGGGAACTCAAGTTTTTTTTTGTACTTTCATGACTAGCACACTATATTTATGAGTTTTGTCTTTTACGTTGAAAAAAAAAGGGAGGAAAGTTTTTGGGATGATTTAAAAGTGATATTTATGTTATCTTTGGAAGTATATATGCAATTTTATTAGAAATTGGTCCGAAATATGTCAATGAGGAAAAAGTTTCTTTTTCATCGTTTTTAACGTATGGACAAATATGTCTTAAATTTAGTTGTTTTTGTTTATTTTTAATTAGGTTATCTCATACTTATAAATCCAAAGGCTCTGGAGTTTATAAAATGTCATGTAATGAATGTAATAGCTGTTATATAGGCCCAACAGGGAGAAATTTCGATAATAGATGTAGATTAAACAGAGAAAACTCCAACTTTGCTAACCACTTCCATGAAACAAATCATATTTTTCCAGACATAAATAATCTACAAATATTACATAAAGCACAAAAAGGAAGAAAATTAAATATTTTAGAAGGTATTGAGATCTACAAGCACAATAAAAATAAAGATACAATCCTATTAAATAATCAAACGGATGCACAGTGATTCGGCAAGAACATGCTAGCAGGACAATATTCATGATTCCAGGAACCACTGATAACGACTTGTAAATTGTTTATCACCTCATAAAGGTATCTTATCAGGGGGTCAAAGTAACCCTTATAAGAGAGGTCATTTTCATTTGCAAATCAGTTGCATTTTATGCACACTTGTGATAACATATTTTAAAATTGGCAGCAAAGTGAAACGAGTTTTCTGTGATGGAATATTCTGTTGAAGGTATGTACTCTATTATTTTTTATAAAAAATATGTATACTTTTGGTGTAATATCAATTTGTAAATGTATAGATAAATCCAGCAAATTTTACATTAATTGTAAACTTTAAAAGTAGCAACTTTTTTTATCCACCTAGATTTTTCTATATGTAATACCTGCAACATTCAGGCACAGATTCATATATATATATTATAGACCCCGAAAAGGCCCGAAAGTAAAATTATTTTATTTTTTTCAGAACGAGTCGTGACTATGACGAAAATGGAGTTTTTTGAAGAATGGCTAAAATATGACAAAACTGAACGAAACAATGGCATTTTTTATTATATAAGTGAAAAATTCAATATGTCTGACGTTTCTGACGATTCTCTAAAACGACTCAAAATGAAAATATCAAGCCTTTGAGCAAAATTCAATCAAAACTGGACTTCTTTAAAGTGTAACAAAGAAATGTTTCTAATCAAACATAAAGATTGGTTAGAGGGATCCGGAATCGAAATAAAGATGTGTGTTAACCAGCTGTGCACTTCAACATCATCAGCGGCTCTTTCCGTAGGGTCACCCAGAAAATCATTTGAAGACTCATCAACGAAAACGAAGAGACGGAGAGTAGAAGATCTTTTGGAATCGCGAAGTGCAAGTGAGCTTATTACAGCAGCTGAGTTAGCTACTCGAAAAGAAGGGCATCGAAGTGTTGCTAAACAGATCGCGGTCAGTGAAACTAGAGAAAAGAATAAGTGTTCTGAACAAAGTCGGCAGTTAATACCAGACGAAGCTTTAGCTTATTATGTGGACTCGAAATCGACTTCTCACTCATATAAACAAACAAGATGGTCAATGAAATGAAAGTGGGACATCAAGTGTATCCATCGTTTTATAGTTTAGGTAAGTCCAAAGCTTCTTGTTGTCCTTCTGACGAATATATTTCTGTGACTGAATCTCGAGCTGAAATTAAACTTCACGCGATTTTGGATAAAACGGCTGAACGATTAGTTAAAGCTCAGACGGAAGTCATTAGAAGTGTGTTACCTCGTTCATATTATACGTCGGTAAGCAAATGGGCTGTGATGGGAGTTCGGGGCATAGCACGTATAAGCAGAAATTTGAGAACACTAACGCTACAGACGAATTTTTGTTCGTATACTCATTTGTCCCTTTGAGACCGCTTGATGGCGAAACTGTGATCTGGCAAAATCCAAGACCTTCCTCTACTTTATATTGCCGTCCTATTAAGTTTATTTTTGCCAAGGAGACAAAAGAGTTTTTCTTCCAACATTATGTAACGTTGCTGGATCTCAAATCTCTGTTAAACACGATTTGTTGTTGACAATGACTGATGGCAAAGTATGCAATGCCTTAACAGACACAAGTTCAACATAAAAGTGATATATTTGCGGTGCCACCCCCCCGTCTACTATGAACGAGGAGTGAAAGAAATATCCCAGCAACGAAGAACGCCTTGCATTTGGTTTATCTACTTTACATGCATGGATCCGCACGTTTGAATGTTTGCTTCACATCAGCTATCGTTTAGAAATAAAAAAAGTGGCAAGTCAGGGAAGATAACGACAAAGCTATTGTGAAGCAACGCTCACAAGAGATACAAAAAGTGTTTAAAGATCGTATGGGTCTCATTGTAGATAAACCAAAACCTGGGTATGGTAACACAAACGATGGAAACACAGCACGTAGATTTTTTTCCAAAGCTGAATTGAGCAGCGAAATTACATAGACGTAAACCTTATTCGTAGATTTCATGTAATTTTAAGAACTTTGTCATCGGGATATGACATAAATTCGAAAAGTTTTGTGTTGATACTAGAAAATATATCTTGATCTGTATTCGTGGTATTCCATGCCCGTTACTGTGCATAAAATTCTGGTACACAGCGCGGAAGTTATAAAGTCTTTTCTTCTTCCCATTGGACAACTTTCCGAAGAAGCCCAGGGGGCAAGAAATAAAGACTGTCGTAGATTCCGTGAACGGCACACCAGGAAGCGGTCACGTATTGCCACAAATACAGATCTTTTGAGAATGCTTTTAATTACGTCTGATCCTGTTATCAACTCGTATAGAGAATTACCGCGAAGAAAATTTACTTCTTTGCCATCGGAGGTTCTGCAGTTGATTATCCCACCTTCATTGCCATCCGAAACACCATCAGTAAGTCATCATCACGAATTAAATGAGGAGGATTATTTACTCTCTGAATATTCTACTGATTGGGAGAGCGGTGATGACGACTCATCTGATGGTGATTAGTAGGTTTAAGTATTTTTTTATTGTAATTATTATTCTTATTTTATTGTGTGTTGTAATTGCTTATAATTCATGCCTTAGTATATAAGTTATTTAATATTATATTTCTTTTACTTATACACCTTGTTATTGTAAATAATTGATATATAGATACTGTTATTGTACTAATTTATTTTAAAAGAAATAATATTTTGTAAATTAATAAATGTGGGTACTATCATTATGATTTTTTTATTTTTTTCCTAGAAATTTCTTTGTAAACAAACATGATTGTGCTTTTCACACATAATGAGTAGGTAGACGTATGTAGCTAATTAAAGAACAATTAGCGACAATAGTGAACAAATGAGACACATTAGTAAACCACTTCCGTCTTGCAGCTACATATTTCGATTAATACACATACAGTACACATTTTTCAACTTTTTTTTTCTTAAAATAGCTTAAGATACCTGGAATATACATAAACAATTGAAATAAGTGAAGAAATAATATTGTCCCGCTAGCTTGTACTAGTCGAGACACTGTGGGATGTTCAGAATTCAACCCTGTTTGGCGTATTTTAGAAGTTTTTTAGATATATCTTTGAAGAATTTTTGTAAAAAGTTTTAAGCAAATATTGAAAAGAATTTCTTCAAATTTGAAACAATAATGCCATTTAACCCTTGGTAATAAAATAATTTTAATTTAAGTTCATGGTAATTTAATGGTAGGTAATTCCAAAGTGTACCTGAGAATTTGTTATAAATCATAAATAAACCACCTTAATTTGTAGTATTACGCTTGACAATGTAAAAAACCTACGAAACTGCAGTAGCAGATAAATAAAAAAATGAGTGACAAATAACAAAGTAATTCGATTTATTTCATTTAGAAATTTAAAATGTACTGTCACAAAGTAACGGACACCTCAATTATATAATTAGACGTTTAGGAAGTTTTAAACAATAAAATACCTACACATGTTAAGTATTTTTTCCTGCCTGATTTGTTTACTATTCTCTCCTATAGTAAAAAAATCTATCATTAATTGTTATATTGTTTCAGATGGGATTTTTATGGTGTTGGAATCACATGATCAGTAGAAGATGGCGTACGAACCAAGGAGTAGATAATAACTTTCAAATTAAATGTTTGAAAGATTTTAGAGCATTTTGCAGCAATTCGGAGGATAGATTAAGAACTTTTTGGAGAGAAAGTTGGGATGCCAAAGCTTATGCAGCTACTCAACTCTAACTTTATGAACTTAACCTTGTATATTCATAAATTTTAAGAGAAGAGGAAGAAGAAATATATATTCATTTATATATAAATAGCCATAACCTTAAATAAAAAAAAGGGTGTGCTAGCTCATAATCTTAATTTGTCTTTGTGTAACCAAACACTTCGCCTAGAGTAACATTTGTTACACTCTTGTTACTCGATAAAAACGATTACCAAAATATAACTAAATCTCGTGTTGGGACAACTTGAGTAAATTACCCCTCCAGTACTCGATTACTGAAATAACCGACATCACTCGAATAATGAATTGAGTACCTAACACGTAAGCTGAAAAGTTTTTGGTGTAGCTACTTAAAACACATTTTTGTTTGCAAAATTCGACTTTATTCATCAATATAGTCTCCTTCAAGAGCGATACAATTAGTCCAATGCTTTTCTAACATTTCTATACTTTTCTTGTAGAAGGATTTGTCTTTGCCTTCAAAATAGGCCTCAATTTCGGCGATAATTTCTTCATTATCTCTCCCGTGAGCATTTTTTTGAGGTCTATGAATCGATAATAGTCGCTAGGGGCCAGATCTGGAGCAATTCATGCAATTTTGCCCTCGTAACCATTGACACGGTGCATTGTCTTTATTTATTTATCTAATGAATACTACAAAGCAACAACTCCAAATAGTAAAACAATAATCATAGTTACAAAAAAAAAGAATGCACATATAATAATTTACGAAAAGAAGTAAAAACAAATTTAACAGGTAAATTGTTACTGTCGTTGCCTTAGTGTTACTGTATTAATACGCTTATACCTTATTTTGTTTTTAAATGTTGTCATACTGTATCTAAACTAAAATTTGCATTATAATTACTTAACAGTCTATTAGAAAAACTTTGTGTTGCGTACGTGGTACGATGAAAAGAAATATGAAACAGTTGTTGAGATCTAGTGGTCCCGTTTGGAATCCGAAAATCAACATGGGACGGCAAAGTATGGCCGTTTATCTGACCGTAAAGTAATTTGTACAAGAATAAAACTAATGCATTGCATCTTCGTGTTTCAAGTGTTTCTATACCTACTAATTGAGTACGTGTCAAGTACGGTAAATTGCTGTAGGGAAACTTTAGTTTGTATAAAATGAATTTCGCAAACTTATTTTGGACAAATTTTTGATGATTAGAGCTTCTACTTGATAGAAATTCGTTATAAATATATAATAAAAGACTGTTTTTAGTCAATTTCCACTGGTCTATTTAAATTGCGATGACGCGTTTCGCTGTCGATGCAGCTTCTTCAGATCTACATTTTACACTGTCAAGTCAGGTTTAATGTTTACAATTTTATATAATTTCCTAATTATAATATTACACCTAATTAAATTACATTGATAGTATTGGAAAACCCACACAGATTTGGAATTAGGAGAATAAATTCAATAATGGTGAATTGCTTAAATCTACCTGGTCGTTGAGTAAAGTACCTGTAGTCCTTAATCGATTTATTTGCATTGTCTTTAAAAGGTTTAGTTTTAAACCTTTTTGTTGGGTGTGTAAAATTTTGAAATTCTTGTTAAATGTGTAATTTTCTGTTAAAAGATGATTAGCATATGTTGAATTAGATTTTCTATGGATGAAACTTCTTTCGTGTTCTGTAATTCTTTGTATAAATGTACGTCCAGTTTGTCCTATATTTTTTTTTTTTTTTATTGGTCTAGCACACGTGCTGCAGGGAAGTCCCTAAAGCGCTCCAGGAGCGGCACGAGTGCGGAAAAAGCGATTCACGTTGTTCTTGAATCGCTGTAAATTGTACTCGGTGGGAAACACAGCGCTGGGCAAATTATTCCAAAGGGATGACGTTCTCCATATAAAAGATTGCTTGAAAAGCGTCGTACGCGGAGTAACAAGCTGAACCTCATACGGATGCGAAGCACCAGCGCGACGTGTATTTCTAACATGCACCGCTTTGGGAGGAATTAAGCGGGCTACATCCTTCGAACACCTTCCATGAAAATACTTGTAGAACAGACTCAAGTCGCCAACCGTTCTTCGATGTTCCAGCGAATCAAGGCCGCCGGTCAATTCCGGGTCCCCAATCAGACGGACCGCTCTTCTCTGAACAGAATCCAACAAATGCAGTGTATATTTGGGAGCGGAGCCCCAAACGTGGGAGCAGTATTCCATAGTTGGTCGAATTTGGGCTTTGTAAAGAATTAACAGTTGTTGTGGAGTGTAAAGCTTTCTGGTTCTAAATAATATTCCCAACTTTTGAGAAGCTCTCCTTGCTATGCCTGCAACATGTTCATGCCAAGACATATTTGCTCCCAAACTAACGCCTAACAAATTGAGCGACGATGCTAGGGGAATGGAGTGCCCCGACATAACTATGTCGGGTTCAGCAACGTTAACTTTTTTAGAAAAAACTGCCGCTTGGGTTTTTTGTAGCGTTAAATTCCACTTGGTTACTGTCACCCCAAGATAGAATTTCTTCCAGGTCTTTGTTAAGTTGAACGACCTCCTGCTGTCTGCGGATATTCGCCTGAGCAGCCGATGTCCGAGCGTTCAAGGTGAATGAAGAGACAAGCGTACTGTCATCTGCAAAGCTATAGATTGGATTCCCGGTCTTTTCCAGCAGATCGTTAATGTAAATGAGAAAGAGAGTAGGAGACAGTATGGAGCCCTGGGGCACACCGGCGTCGATAGTGAGGGTGTTAGAAAGAAATCCGTCGACCGCCACTCGTAAAGAAAGGTCTCTGAGGAAACATGAGAGCCACAAACAGAACCTTTCAGACATACCATAAGAGCGCAACTTAGCCAACAGTCCATCGTGCCAAACACGGTCGAATGCCTTGGATATGTCAAGAGCAACCGCTCGAGATTCTCCAAAGTGTTCAATTGCGTTGTTCCAAACATGTGTTACATAAGTCAGACGATCTCCTGTTGATCTATGTTTACGAAAACCATATTGGTGATCGCTAATAATATTGAATCGTTCAAGATATTTTAGAAGATGCTCATTGATAACCTTTTCCATGACTTTCGATATTATTGAAAGCAGTGCAACTGGTCGGTAGTTATTTGGCAAGGTCTTCTTACCTTTTTTAGGTATCGGCTGAACCGTGGCACATTTCCAGCAGGACGGAAATATTCCCTTTCTGTAGGATAGGTTAAAAAGTCTACAGAAAACTGGTCTTAGTTCCCTTGCACAGTTTTTGAGAACTATGGCAGGTATTCCGTCAGCGCCAGAAGCCTTCTTGGTGTCTAGCTTCATTAAAATACGCTTTATGATGCGCTGTCTGAAGACAACATCGGGCATCCTTGACTGCAATATGGGAATAGTAGGTGGTGTTTTTCCTTGGAAATCGACAGTAGAATGTGAAGCAAAGAGTTCAGCCAACAAGTTCGCTCTCTCAACAGGTGTGGTTGCAATGGAATTATCTGGCCGTGTGAGTGGTGGTATGGTGGATTTGGTAAAGTTTTGACTAACTGCCTTAGCGACTGCCCAAAAGGACCTGGAATTGTTGGACAAGCGAGAAGTTTGTTTCTAATTCGTTGATTGTGTGCCTCCTTGGTTTCGTCGATAATTCCCTTGCATCTGTTCCGGGCATGAACAAAGATATTTCGATTTAAGGTGTTAGGATTTTCACGCCATTGTCGGTAGGCAATATGTTTAGAAGCAACAGCTTCTTTGCATTTTCGGTCGAACCAAGGTTTGCCGTTGGAGGAGCATTTCTTCGAAAAAGGGATGTAAGCTTCCATACCAGCCAAAATAACATCGGAGACCTCCCTGGCGCAGTCAGATGGGTTATCGGATCGAAAACAAACGTCCATCCAAGGGAAAGTTCGAAAGTATTCCATGAGATCTTCCCATTTAGCAGATTTGTAGTGCCAAATCTTGCGCGGCCTAGGCGCCTCTCTGTCCCTGATTGGCAGGATACTCGATGTCGAAAGCAGTTTATGGTCGGAAGAACCTAACGGCGGATTTACGGTGACCGTGTAAATCTCCGGATTGGTGGTTAAAAACAGATCAAGAAGACTGGCGAACTCCCCCGCTCGATCAGGGATCCGTGTTGGTTCGTCAATAAGTTGAGTTAAGCCATAACTGATTGAGAATGATTCAGCTGCACGACCTTGTTCGTCGGTAGTATTTGAATATTTGAGCCAGTTGATATTGTGGACATTAAAGTCGCCCAGGATGGCAATTTCGGCACTTGGATAGTTACTTTGTAACTAATCGATGGTGTCTGCAAGAGAAGCGAAAAGTGTTCGAAAATTGGTATCACTTGGTGGTCGATACAGGATACAGATGAACCTTGTGGTTTGTTGAGTCGTTATTTTTAACCACATAACATCAATGTTTTAGGACATGACCCACATGTTAATTGATAAACCCCTGATTTATTGTCTTTATTGATTTGTGGTTTGTAGTTTTTAGGATATTTCCCTATAGTATTGTTAGTCTTGTAAGCTATGTTGATATTTTTTTGATTTAAAAATTTCCCCAGTTTTTCCGTTGGTTTACCGAAATAGGCTACGCATTTAAATGTAGTATTTCTGTCCTTAAAACGTGGGTATATTTCTGAGATTGCCTTGTTTCTAAGTTTTTTCCTAACGATATTATTGATTAAAGTAACCGAATAACCGTTGTTAACGGCTGTTTGTTTTATGTAGTTTAATTCTTTAGTAAAATTTTCCTCTGATAAGGGGATATTAGTTAGTCTATGTATAAAACTATGATAAGCTGCGAGTTTATGATGGTTAGGGTGGTGAGAACTATTGTGAATCGTGGTATCTGTATGACAAGATTTGTGATATATTGCAAATTCATGTTTTTTTCCTGGTTTTACTGATTGTTAAGTCTAGGAAATTGATTTTCCCTTTGACTTCTTCTTCCATTGTAAAACTGATATTTCTATGTAAAGAATTAATATACTGTAGAAAGTGAGTTAATTGTCTGTCCGTACCTGTAAAGCATACAATTATATCGTCTACGTATCGATACCAGTATAGACAATTATTACTATTGTTATTATGGTTGTTAAATATCATTGTTTCAATACTGTTCATGAAAATTTCGGCAAGTAATGGACTTAATGGACTCCCCATAATTAACCCTTCCTTACTATTGTAGAATGTATTGTTAAATGAAAAATAATTTTGTCTTAGGCAAGTTCTTAATAAATTAATTATGTCCATTTTTATAACTTCATTTACTTTGTTTTTTGTTAATATGTTCTCTATTAAAATTATTGTTTCGTCTGGGGGAACATTTGGAAATAAGTTTTTAACAACGAAAGAGACTAATTTAGAATTATCTGGTATTGTTATATTCTTAACTTTATTCACGAGTTCGTATGATTTTTTGATACTATATTTAGGTTCAAATTTGGTATGATATTTGATTAAATCAATTAAAAAGGATGACGTCTTATATGCTGGAGCAGACATATAGGAAACAACTGGTCTGATTGGGTGGTCAAGTTTGTGTAGTTTTATGAGTGAATAAAGTTGTGGAAATTAGGGATTCATATTTATCAATTTAAATTTATCTTTATCGTGAATGATACTTTTAGCCTGTTCAATTTGTTGTTTTATTTCTTTTTGAAAAATATTTGTTGGATCTTTATTTAAAATTTCGTACTTTCTTGTTTTTAAAAAACCTAACGTTTTATTAATATAGTC
The DNA here is from genome assembly GCA_019049505.1 of Pachyrhynchus sulphureomaculatus. NCBI lineage: Eukaryota > Metazoa > Arthropoda > Insecta > Coleoptera > Curculionidae > Pachyrhynchus > Pachyrhynchus sulphureomaculatus. The sequence goes on from CM032456.1 coordinate 16,801,270, forward strand.
GATTTTGTCTATTGCTATTACTGTGTTACTTTTATCTGCTTTAGTAAAGATTACATCATTTTGTTTTGCTTTACTCTGAATGGTTTTTATTGTCCTTAAGTCTTGGTTGATGTTGTTATTGTTCGATATGAATTCTTTTTTAATAATTTCGGCTGTTTAAAATTTTGATAATATGTTGTTAGGGCTAGCTTTCAAGGTAATCTCAGTATCAATCAGTATCAATACCTATTGTCTCTGATTCTTTGATATTGAAGTTAGTTTGAATATTGTGTTTGAAACCTTTTGTTAGAAGATTTTTTTCCCTGTCCGAAAAAGGTGTGTTGGAAATGTTAATAAATCGATTAAAGAATTGATGATCAGTAAAAAATTCTTTTTCTTTCTTATTTTGTGTTGTTATACGTTTTTTTTTGAATGAGATACTGTAGTTTATCGTATTGTTTTAAATATTTTTTATGTATTATTGTTTTTACTTTTTCACGTGTGTTTGAATCTAAGACGATAAATTCTATAAAAATTTAGTTTAAATAATAATTCTGTGTGGATTACCTTGAGATACATGTTATATGAGTCTCTAATGATATACTGGATTTTTCTCTCTTTATATATCCATTTTTTTCTTTTGGCAAGTATAACTGCTTCTTTGACTGCTTTGCTGGTGTTATGAGTTTTAAGATTTATGTACTTAGGTGTTACTTGGTTTTGGAGGCACTGATTGAAAAACCACATATTTTGCGTAGTTATGGCGCATTTTAGAAGTAACTTGAAGTAGTTTGAAGCTAGAAAGCTTATATCAGCTTGTTTTAAATTTCGGATTGTTGTATGGTAGCTTCTACTTGATGGAAATTCATTATAAATATATAATTAAAGACTGTTTTTAGTCAATTTCCACTGGTTTATTTATAATTGCAATGACGCGTTTCATCCGAAATTTAAAAATGTAACTTTTAAAATTACACGGGCCCTCAAATTCCCTTATTTGTGACGAATTTCAGTTTTCTATTTCAAATAGTTTCGACGAAAATCGGGTGTAACAGACATCGAAATGATCTTATATGTGTTCCGTACCGAACACTAAAAACAGTTATCTCAATTTTGACTTTAAATGGCTCAATACTTTTTCGACAACCATTTCCGTTGTCTGTCTTAAATATGTTATTAGATGACACTGATTAGTATTTCCAGGAACCTAAATGGAAAAGGATGCTTTGTGGCTCTCATGTTTCAGTTCAGTCGACGGATTCACTATCAACGCCGGTGTACCTCAAGGCTCCATACTGTCTCCTACTCTGTTTTTCATTTACATTAACGATCTGCTGGAAAAGACCGGGAATCCAATCTACAGCTTTGCAGATAACAGTACGCTTATTTCTTTATTCACTTTGAACGCTCGGACATCGGCTATTCAGACGAATATCCGCAGACAGCAGGAAGTCATTCAACTTAACAAAAACCTGGAAGAAATTCTATCTTGGGGTGACAGTAACCAAGTGGAATTTAACGCTACAAGAACCCAGGCGGCAGTTTTTTCTAAAAAAGTTAACGTTGATGAACCCGACATAGTTATGTCGGGGCACTCCATTTCTCTAATATCGTCACTCAATTTGTTGGACGTTAATTTGGGAGCAAATATGTCCTGGCATGAACATGTTACAGGCATAGCAAGGAGAGCTTCTCAAAAGTTGGGAATATGGTTTCGAACCAGAAAGCTTTACACTCCACAACAACTGTTAATTCTTTACAAAGCTCAAATTCGACCAACTATGGAATACTGCTCCCATGTTTGGGGCTCCGCTCCCAAACATACACTGCATTTGTTGGATTCTATTCAGAGAAGAGCTGTTCGTCTGATTAGAGACCCGAAACTGACCGGCGGCCTTGATTCGCTGGAACATCGAAGAATAGTTGGCGACTTGATCTTATTCCACAAGTATTTTCATGGATAGTGTTCGAAGGATGTGGCCCGCTTAATTCCCCCCAGAGCGGTGCATGTTAGAAGTACACGTCGCGCTAATAGTTCACATCGGTATGAGGTTCAGCTTGTTACTCCTCGTATAACCTTTGGAATAATTTACCCAGGACTGTGTTTCCCACCGAGTACAATTTTTAGCGATTCAAGAACAACGTGCTTTCTATTTCAAATAGTTTCAGCTTTTCTATTTTAAATAGTTTCGTCGAAAATCGGGTGTGACACACATCGAAATGATCTTATAAGTGTTCCGTATCGAACACTAAAAACAATTATCTCAATTTTGACTGTAAATGGCTCAATACTTTGTCGACAACCATTTACGTTGTATGTCTTAAATATGTTATTAGATGACACTAATTAGTATTTCCATGAACCTAAATGGAAAAGGATGCTTATCGGGTATTTTACACAGTTTCTAAGCTCGTAGCACGACACACGCAGTATCTAAAAATAGCCAAGAGAAAATAATACAAAATAAGATTTATAATGTAACAATTTATTATTAACAATAATGACAAATTTATTTTTTTTTCTTCGCTCGAGGACTCGGTACTATTTGGAATAAAATTCGGAACAACATCAATATTTTCAGGAGAAGCCGTTATAATACTACCATCCTCATCCACTTGTAGTCCCATTGTTTGACCTATTTTTGCAGAAGCATGTTTAAATGTGTCACTTAATTTTGCTTGTACTACATTAATACACATTGACCTCAATGCAAGATCGAATACTAGGTATATTATAGATCCGATCATAAACACTGGGTCTCGAGGAACATCTCTCCAAAACCTATGGTTGACATGGAAATAAATACAGTAACAGACATCGAAATGATCTTATAAGTGTTCCGTACCGAATACTAAAAACAATTATCTCAATTTTGGCTTTAAATGGCTCAATACTTGTTCGACAACCATTTACGTTGTCTGTCTTAAATATGTTATTAGATGACACTAATTAGTATTTTCATGAACCTAAATGGAAAAGGATGCTTATCGGGTATTTTACACAGTTTCTAAGCTCGTAGCGCGACACACGCCGTATCTAAAAATAGTCAAGAGAAAATAATACAAAACAAGATTTATAATGTAACAATTTATTATTAACAATAACGACAATTTTTTTTTTCTTCTCTCGATGACTCGGTACTATTTGGAATAAAATTCGGAACAACATCAATATTTTCAGGAGAAGCCGTTATACGAGGCTGGTTTGAAAAGTCCGTGCAAAGTCCGTGAGATGGCACCACCGGCGCGTATCAAGGTTATGTTTAGTTAGTAGCATCTCTTGAATGAACGCACACCAAGTTTTAGCCATATTGGTCTATTTCTGTGTGTTTGGCATTCGTGTGAATCAAGGAAGTCGAGTGATTTTCAAGAAATGGACGAAAAAGAATTTCGTGTGGTGATTAAACATTACTTTATGAGAGGCAAAACGCCTCAGGAGACTAAAGAGAAGCTTGATAAACATTATGGTGACTCTGCACCTTCGATTAGAATAGTTTATAAGTGGTTTCAAAATTTTCGGACTGGCCATATGGGCACAAGTGACGCTGAACGTTCTGGACGGCCTGTGGAGGTTACGACTCCAGAAATCATTGATCAAATCCATGATATGGTGATGGATGACAGAAGAGTTAAGGTGCGTGAGATTGCTAGTGCTGTGGGCATCTCGACTGAACGGGTACATAATATTTTGCATAAACATTTGGACATGAGAAAGCTATCCGCAAGATGGGTGCCGCGATTGCTCACGCTTGACCAAAAACGGAATCGTGTGAAGTGTTGCAAGGATGGTTTGCAGCTGTTCCAGAAGAATCCGGAGGACTTTAAGCGTCGTTTCGTCACTGTGGATGAAACATGGATACATTACTATACTCCTGAGACCAAATAACAATCTAAACAATGGGTTACCAAGGGGGAATCTGCACCAAAAAAGGCGAAGACCGTTCCTTCGGCCGGAAAGGTTATGGCGACTGTCTTTTGGGATTCGCAAGGGATAATCCTCATCGACTATCTGGAAAAGGGTCAAACTATTACAGGTGAATATTATTCATCGTTATTGGACCGTTTGAGAACCGAGCTGCAAGAAAAAACGCCCGCGATTGGCCCACAAGAAAGTCCTTTTCCATCACGACAACGCACCAGCACGCACCTCAGCAGTTGTGGTCGCAAAATTAGTGGAAATAGGATTCCAACTCGTTTCACATCCCTCCTATTCTCCAGACTTGGCTCCCTCGGACTACTATTTTTTCCCCAATTTGAAGAAATGGCTGGCGGGACAAAGATTTTATTCAAACGAGGAGGTGATTGCAGACACTAATGGATATTTTGCCGACTTGGACAAATCCTATTATTCGGAAGGGATCAACAAACTAGAACATCGTTAGACGAAGTGTATAAGCCTCTAAGGAGACTATGTCGAAAAATAAAAAAGGTTTACCCCAAACACATAAGTAGTTTTTATTTTTGCACGGACTTTTCAAACCAGCCTCGTAATACTACCATCCTCATCCACTTGGAGTCCCATTGTTTGACCTATTTTTGCAGAAGCATGTTTAAATGTGTCACTTAATTTTGCTTGTACTACATTAATACACATGGACATCAATGCAAGACCGAATACTAGGTATATTATAGATCCGATCATAAACACTGGGTCTCGAGGAACATAGTCTCCAAAAACCTATGGTTGACATGGAAATAAATACAGTAACAGACATCGAAATGATCTTATAAGTGTTCCGTACCGAATACTAAAAACAATTATCTCAATTTTGGCTTTAAATGGCTTAATACTTTTTCGACAACCATTTACGTTGTCTGTCTTAAATATGTTACTAGATGACACTAATTAATATTTTCATGAACCTAAATGGAAAATGATGTTTATCGGGTATTTTACACAGTTTCTAAGCTCGTAGCGCGACACACGCAGTATCTAAAAATAGCCAAGAGAAAATAATACAAAATAAGTTTTATAATGTAACAATTTATTATTAACAATAATGACAATTTTATTTTTTTTTTCTTCGCTTGATGACTCGGTACTATTTGGAATAAAATTCGGAACAACATCAATATTTTCAGGAGAAGCCGTTATAATACTACCATCCTCATCCACTTGTAGTCCCATTGTTTGACCTATTTTTGCAGAAGCATGTTTAAATGTGTCACTTAATTTTGCTTGTACTACATTAATACACATGGACATCAATGCAAGACCGAATACTAGGTATATTATAGATCCGATCATAAACACTGGGTCTCGAGGAACATAGTCTCCAAAACCTATGGTTGACATGGAAATAAATACAGTAACAGACATCGAAATGATCTTATAAGTGTTCCGTACCGAATACTAAAAACAATTATCTCAATTTTGGCTTTAAATGGCTTAATACTTTTTCGACAACCATTTACGTTGTCTGTCTTAAATATGTTACTAGATGACACTAATTAATATTTTCATGAACCTAAATGGAAAATGATGTTTATCGGGTATTTTACACAGTTTCTAAGCTCGTAGCGCGACACACGCAGTATCTAAAAATAGCCAAGAGAAAATAATACAAAATAAGTTTTATAATGTAACAATTTATTATTAACAATAATGACAATTTTATTTTTTTTCTTCGCTTGATGACTCGGTACTATTTGGAATAAAATTCGGAACAACATCAATATTTTCAGGAGAAGCCGTTATAATACTACCATCCTCATCCACTTGTAGTCCCATTGTTTGACCTATTTTTGCAGAAGCATGTTTAAATGTGTCACTTAATTTTGCTTGTACTACATTAATACACATTGACATCAGTGCAAGACCGAATACTAGGTATATTATAGATCCGATCATAAACACTGGGTCTCGAGGAACATAGTCTCCAAAACCTATGGTTGACATGGAAATAAATACAAAATAAAATGCTTCAAAAAAGTCCCATCTCTCTATTATCATGTACATGACGGCTCCCAACACAATGTAAGTTACTAGTATGAACAGCGCTACTGAAATTGGTAAGTTGAATTCATCATCAATTTCAAAATTGGATATTGCGGGCGTTGTAGGCGTTTCTACCGTTTGAGGTTGACCTTCTGGATCTGTCGGATTTTCCGTAAATGGCATGGTCGACGGCCTTCTAAAAGTGGCTATGTCATAAACCATTTGGGCTCCTTTAAATATTTCCTAAAAAAACGTAACGCTGCTGTATTATCGTAATCATTAATATATTTATAAATTATTTTAGATCATGAAATTGAACAGACATTTACGTTAACACTTAAATTATTTATATTATCATTGAGGATACAACTTAGAGGATTGACATGCTTAATCATTACCGGTTGTCAAACTGCTTTTGGGATGTCATACCAATCAAAAGAAAATATACATAGTCAGAATTCTAGAAATTCAGTATATTTATATAGCCTTGGCCAAAAGTATTGGGCACCCCTAATAAACACGTGAAACTCATAAAATATTAAAAAAAGACTAATTGTTTTAACAATACTATAGGCGGTGCTGTCAAAAGCTAACTTAAACAATAGACAATCTCTTTTACACCTGGCTCACAAAATTGCGATAATGAGGTTTTTTGAAAAATATTTGTAATGTTTTATCAGTCTTTTTTTACTACTTGTAGTGTCAAGAAGCTTCCGTGCGTGTTTCATTTGTGAACAGGACATTCTTATATTTGAGAAATACCTAAGAAAAGTGAACTTGGTATCGAAAAACGAATTAAAATTCAAACCCTACATGAACAAGGCAAGTCCCAAGTAGAAATAGCCAAGTTAATGAAATGTTCTCGGTGCGCAGTGCAATGTGCTATTAAAAGGTTTGTGGAGACTGGCTCCCTTGCCAACAAAATGAGAACGGGCAGAAAACGTAAGACTAATGAGCGACAGGACAGAAAACTCATCCGCGAGTCTATTAAAAGTCGAAAAAAAAACATCATCTGAGCTCGCTGCAACTCTGTCAGAAGAGATTGGGATGCCCTTAGTTCCCGAACGGCAAGAAGACGACTGACAGAAGCTGGATTAAGAGGGTGCAAATCTAGAAACAAGCCTCGGCTTTCAGAGACCAATAGGAAGAAACGCTTAGAGTGGGCTCTGAAGCAATAACATTTTAGCGAAGATGATTGGTCTAATGTTGTATGGTCCGACGAATCCAACTTTAAGGTAAGTTTTTATATGATTTATATGAAATAAGTACATACAATTACTCTTGATTTAATCCGTTTTAGTCAAAATAATAACTAATTTTTTCATTGTGTATTTTTTCTATTCTTACAGCTATTCGGAACGTCAGGTGTGACATTCGTAAGGCGGCGTGTCGGCGAGGAATACCATCCAGATGCGTGGTACCTACTGTAAAACACAGAGGAGGCAGCATTATGATCTGGGGCTGCATGGCTGCTAAAGGTGTCTGCGAAACGTTCGTTTGTGAAGGCCGCATGAACAGCCAAAAGTACATAAATGTACTAGAAACTGTAATGATGCCTTCGCTAACGCGCATTATTGGCGACACTAATTTAGACGAGATCAAATTCCAGCAAGATAATGCACCTTGTCATAAATCAGCGGCTACGATGCGCTGGTTTAGAGACAATAACATTGTTTTGTTGGACTCGCCGGCGCAGTCTCCAGATTTATCGAGCTTCTTTGGGGTATTCTGAAGCGCAAGATATGGGAGTATAGCATAACATCAAAAGCAGCCCTAAAAAGCACTTTGATGGATGAGTGGGATGCCATAAGTACAACCGAATGTACTAGGCTTGTACGCAGCATGCCACAAGGAATTGCTGCCGTAATTAAAGCTAAGGGCGGACACACCAAATATTAATTTATTTCATAATTTTATCTCAATATACGATTTTACAAAATATACGAATTTTATTTTTTACCCTGAAACACAAGAAATGAAGTAAATTGTAGGGTGCCTAATACTTTTGGCCAAAGCTTTATATAAATGTGCTTAGTTTTTAACGTAACAAAATTATGCACAAACAAAAGTATGGAAACATTTTTGTTATAAAATAAAAATTCCACTAAGACGACTAAAATGTCAAAAATATTTAATATTTAGTGGGATATCCTTTTGCGTCAATCACTGCTTGACATCTTCTGCTCATAGAGTCAATAAGCCTAGCACAAAAACCGGGTGGTATTTTTTTTCCCATTCTTGTTTTAATGCGATCCAAACTTCGTCCCGGTTTTTTATATTCCTTTTCCTAATTTGTTTATCCAGATAGTGTCAAAGATTCTATATCGGGTTCAAATCAGGTGATTGTGAAGGCCAGCGCATCACTCGAATCTTTTGTTCAGAAAACCAATTCTTGGCCAAGCGACATGTGTTTTTGGGTCATTATCTTGCCAAGAAAACTGCTGTTAATAAAGAACTAAGGCAGGAATCTCAGGGTGTATTGGTGTCAGACATGACTATTAGGCGTCATCTGTTATCTGAAAATCTTCATGGTAGGCGTGCTGTTAAAATGCCACTCCTTACAAAGGCTGGATTCAAAATCAGTGGTCTCTAGTAATCTTTAGCGATGAAAGTAGGTTCAATCTCTTTGGAAGTGATTCTGCTGATTATGTAAGAAGACCAGTTGGTCTAAGATATAACCCAAAGGACTTTGTACCTACTGTCGAACATGGCGGTGTAAAATATCATGGTATGGGGTTGTTTTCGACGGTCTGGTACGGGGCCATTGACAAAGATAAATGGCAGAATGAATGCTCAAATGTATCTTGAGATATTGGAAAATAATTTGATTCCTTATGAAGAAGATTTGCAACTGTCATGGATTTTTCAACAAGACAATGATCCAAAACACACATCTCGCTTAGTCAAGAATTGATTTTCTGAACAAAGGATTCGGGTGATGCGCTGGCCTTCAAAATCACCTGATTTGAACCCGATAGAGAATCTTTGGCACTATCTGGATAAACAAATTAGGAAAAGAAATAAAAAAAAACCGGAACGAACTTTGGATCGCATTAAAACAAGAATGGGAAAAAAATACCACCCGGTTTTTGTGCTAGGCTTAATAACTCTATGGGCAGAAGATGTCAAGCAGTGATCGACGCAAAAGAATATCCCGCTAAATATTAAATATTTTCGACATCCTAGTCATCTTATTGGAATTTTTATTTTATAACAAAAATGTTTCCATACTTTTGTTTGTGCATAATTTTGTTACGTTAAAAACTAAGCACATTTTTAATAAACAATAAATGTTTTAGTCTTCAAAATGTTTGTTAGCATGTACACAATTAATAAATAAATATTGTAATTGTAAACCGTTTAAATGTTAAGACTAGAGATGGGAATTTAAATGTTTCCATACTTTTGTTCGCCACTATATATATATATATATATATATATATATATATATATATATATATATATATATATATATATATATATATATATATATATATATATATATATACCAGGTGTACAAGTATGAAATGCGGATTTCAGACAACAGATGGTGCACCAATGCAGTTTGTGCTATAAAGATTTGACACTGCGCCATTTTGTTGTGTCATTAACAAGTGTCAGACGCGCACGAGTGATAAATTGGAAAAGTGTGTGCATAGTGTTGTGTTGTTGTGTTCAATATGTCGAGATTTATACCGATCAAAGAGCATTCGCGGACAGCATTAATTTTTTGTTTTCATTTGAAGAAAACTGCTGTTGAATTATACCGATTACTTCGAGAAGCTTATGGTGAACATGCTCCATCGCAAGATACGGGTGAACGATGGTTTCGGCATTTCAAAAGTGGTAACTTCGATGTTGCAGACAAGGAACGTGGAAAACCGCCAAAAAAATACGAAGATGTGGAATTGCAAGCATGGTTGGACGAAGATGACTCGCAAACATAAAAACTCGCCGGGCAATTGGGCGTTAGTCAACAACCTGTTTCCAGTCGGCTATGAGAGATGGGAAAGATTCAGAAACCGGTCGATGGGTACCACATGAGTTGAACGACAGGCAAATGGAAAAGCACAAAAACACGTGTTACATTTTGCTCGCTCGGTACAAAAGGAAGTCGTTTTTGCATTGTATAGTTACAGGGGATGAAAAGTGGATTTATTTTGAGAATCCCAAGCACAAAAAATCATGGGTAGACCCAGGCGCACCATCCACATCGATCGCAAGACCGAATCGCTTTGGCAGAAAGACGATGCTCTCTGTTTGGTGGGACTAGAGGGGCGTGGTCTATTATGAGCTGTTAAAACCTGGGGAAACGGTTAATACTAAAATTTACCAACAATTGACTGATTTGAACCGTTCGCTGCTTGAAATAAGGCCAGAATACCGAAGGAGGCAACACAAAGTCATTTTTCTTCATGACAATGCTCCATCACATACGGCAAAACCAGTTCGCGACACGTTGGAAGCACTCAGCTGGGAAGTTCTACCCCATGCGGCTTACTCATCAGACTTGGCTCCTTCCAGTTACCACTTGTTTGCATCGATGGGTCACGCACTTGCTGAGCAGTGCTTTAGTTCGTACGAAGATGTGAAAAATGGCTCGATGAATGGTTCGCAGCAAAAGGGGAAGATTTTTACTGGCGTGGTATTCACAAATTACTCGAAAGATGGGAAAAATGTATAACAAGCGATGGAGCATACTTTGAATAAAGCACTTTTTATCATTCTTCCGAATTGAACATGTAGGCTGAAAAGTTTTTGGTCTAGCTACTTAAAATACATTTTTTTTTTCATAATTCGACTTTATTCATTAATATAGTCTCCTTCAAGAGCGATGCAATCAGTCCAATGCTTCTCTATCTTTTGTATACGTTTCTTATAGAAGGATTGTCTCTGCCTTCAAAATAGGCCTCAGTTTCGGCGATAACTTCTTCACTAGAGCCAAATCTTTTCCCGGCGAGCATTTTTATGAGGTCTGCGAATAGATAATAGTCGCTGGGAGCCAAATCTGGAGAATACGGTGAATGAGAGAGCAATTCGAACTTCAATTCATAAAATTTTGCCAGCGTAACCATCGACTTGTGATACGGTGCATTTTCTTGATGAAAGAGCACTTTTTTCTTGTTCATTTCGGGCCGTTTCTTTGCGATTTCTGCCTTCAAACGCATCAATAACTTTATATTATATTCGCTATTGATGGTTTATACCTTCTCTGCATAGTCCATGAAAATTATTCCATGCGCATCCCAAAATACAGAAGCCAAAACCTTCCCACTCGACTGTTGTGTCTTTGGTCGCTTCGGGCGGCTTTCACCGGCTGCTGTCCACTCAGGTGACTGCCGATTTGATTCCGGTATATAGTGGTGGATCTATGTTTCATCCGTTGTCACATATCGCATTAGAAAATCCTTTATATTGCGCTTAAACAGGTCCAAACAGCGCTCATGATCATTAACACGTTGTTGTTTTTGGTCCACTGTGAGCAGACGCGGTACCCATTTCGAACAGAGCTTTCTCAAGCCCAAATGTTCATGCAAGATATGACCAACACGTTATTTTGATATCTTTAGGGTGTCGGCTATCTCACGCAATTTCACTTTAAGGTCATCCAAAACAATTTCGTTGATTTTTTTAATGTTTTCCGATGTAACCACCTCATTTGGGCGTCCAGAGCGATCAGCATCATTTGTTTCCGTAATACTTATCAAGCCATTGCTTTGCTTTAACGGTATTGTTTCCCATCAAAAAACAGTGTTTACTTAACACATGAAATTCGACTTTTTCCATTGTTTTGAATATATCAAAAGTAGCGTCACTAAAACCACTGTAACGTGTAAATTAATCGTCGAAATGTCATGAAATTTCAACACGTATCGTTTACGGTTGGTACTTCCTAAAAATCGTATGAATTTTTTGAAAAGGGCGACATTTAAGTGTCAGACCAAAAACTTTTCAGCCTACGTATTATGTGTGAAGACTGCTCAAATATAATGTACTATGTATTTTAGAAACTGTATGTAATAAAAGGAAAATATTTTTTAAAAAATTCTCTGTTAATTTCACAGAAAGCCAAATAGTATTTGATCAGTACTTACGCCAGCGGCAGCTGTTTTCCGAACTTTTCTGCAACTACCGGTATAATATACTCTTCTTACATATGACCAGAAGAATTTTATGCACCTAGTAAAAAGTTTTCCAAAATCTGTCAGTGCTATTAAAAATAATGGAATTCCTATTAGTGCATAGACAATTGAAAGAGCCCGTCCAGTGTGAGTTTTTGGATACATGTGACCATAGCCTAAAAGAATATATGTATATGTATATAGTGAACTGCATAAGAGCATCAAAAGGCGACACTTATTATGAGTTAAATTTTAAATCTTCAATAAACACAATTTTTAGGATATATCTATGCCAGGGGTCGGCAACTTATGGCACGCGTGCCATCTCTGGCACGCCAAGCAATTTTTAATGGCACGCGTACCTATTCAAAGTTTACACATTAATTCTGTAATCTGTGATATGTTTCGAAATTAAGTAAATAATCGAAGACAGTATTACTTTAACGATACAAACAAAAACGATATATTATATAGGTCACTAGGTATTATTACCAAAACTACAAAATATATATTTTGTAATTTATAATTTTACTGAATGCATTGGTTTGGCTTTAATTTCGGCAAGTATTAAAGACGGCAAGCCTCAAAATATAAGCCTAGACAAAAACACAAATAAACGTCCTCAATTCAGATCAAAAGAGCGATAAGGCGGTTTTTGTTTGACTTGACTTCAATCGTTCCGACGCGCGTCGCAACTCTTTTTATATTGCCGAACTTTAGTTTTCGTTAGATTTAACTTCTAGGCGGCCCTTTGATTGCAATGGGCGCGTTGTAGATAATAATTTTTGTTCTAAGAAATTTAATAAACGTAATTATTGGAATTTTCTGGAAACATTATTTTTCTATATATAGCAAGCGGCTACACGTTTGGATCATTTAGTATAGAAGTAACATCCGTTCCAGTCAATAGTCGTCGAAAAGTTTAAAAATTAAAATTACGTTGCGTTATGGCCGCGAAGAAACAGAAGGTAGACGTTCGATCATTTCAAACTTCATGGACAACAGATTACGGTTTTATACAGCAAAACGATAGGGCCATTTGTCTCCTATGTCGGGAAAGCGCAGTTTTCCGGACATCTAGTGTTCAACAACATTTCCAGATAAAACATAAATCGTCATTTAAAGATAACGCTGATAAAAGGGAGGCAATACAAAGAGCAAGTAAACAATACGAGAAACAGTCAACATTCTTTAGCAAAGTTTTCCAAGGAAAAAATCAGGTAACTGAATGCAGTTTCAAAATTGCACAATCGTTGGCACAAAAGGGTAGGCCGTTCACTGACGGAGAATTTATGAAGCAAACGTTTTTGAGTACTGGCGAGATTTTATTCGACGACTTGCCCAATAAGGATACAATATTGGTCAGGATTAGGGATATACCGGCATCAGCGCGGACCATCGAAAGACGAATTACCGATATGACACAAAATGTTCAAAAACAACCGAGAGACGCTATCAAACGGAGTTTTGTATTTAGTGTAGCATTGGATGAAAGTGTCGATATTAATGAAATTGCCCGTCTGGCAATCGTTGCGCGATACTTCGATGATGGCAGTGTGTATGAAGAGCTGATTTGTCTGCTCCCATTGCAGGGAACTACAAGAGGAGAGGATATATTTTTAGAATTTGTTAAACATTTTGAAAAACGGAACATTGATTTAAATAAAATTTTTTGCGTAACGACAGATGGCGCTCTTGCTATGATTGGGAGACATAAAGGATTTGTTTCCCTTCTTATTGAACGCATGGGTCGATCAGTTTCGAATTTTCATTGTATAATTCACCAAGAGAATTTGTGCGCTAAAATCTCCGCTGGAAGTTTAAAATCCGTGATGGATAGGGTGGTTAAAATAGTTAACTACATTGTCGGTCGTTCTTCACTGATCCATAGACAATTTAAGGCGTTTCTGCAGGAATTAGAAAGTGCATATTCAGATATACCATTGCACAATAATGTGCGCTGGCTCAGCCGTGGTAAAGTGCTCTCTAGATTTGTGCAATGTCTGGGCGAAATTAAATCGTTCTTGTTGGAAAAAAATCAAGTGGATGCTTATCCTGAACTAGAAGATAAGAACTGGATCTGTATGTTAATGTTTCTTACTGATATTACAAACCATCTCAGTGAACTCAACTTAAAGTTACAAGGTTCAGGCAAAACAGTTCTGGATTTATACGAATCCTGGAAATCATTCAAATTAAAAATAGATTTATTTATCAGCGATATTACTACAAACACATATAAATATTGTCCAAATTTAAAAACTTATATATCCAGTGTCGACGATGGTGCACTAATAGACGAAATTCTTAAATATATGACTAATTTAAAAGAGAAGTTTATCGAGAGGGGTCAGGAGTTTGATAAACATGGTCCTATGTTCGCTTTTTTAATCAAACCAGATTTAATGGATTTTTCCAGCAGTTGCTTTGACATATCTCTTTTCTCATGGATGGACATTAATGATTTTGATCTTCAATACATTGAATTTAAAAGCTCAGGGTTATGGAACACGAAATTTGTAGAATTAAGAAGGGTATTAGAAGGTGACTGCCAGAACCATTCAAACGAGATACTCAGTTGTTGGATGAGTTTGCCAGAGAAATTTATTTGTCTTAAGAAAGTAGCGTTTGCCATGCTTACAGCTTTCGGATCATCCTATATCTGTGAACAACTTTTTTCCCATATGAGAGTGATTTTAAACCCGTACCGAAGCAGGCTGACAACAGACAACTCGGAAACATGTGTGACACTGAAAATAACCAGACATGAACCGGATATAAGAAAACTCTCCAAAGAACTTCAAGCACAGGGTTCACACTAGGTCCTAGGACTAGTATAATAAAATTATTTGTTAAACGTTAAAATTTTTTTTGTAATTAAACCTTCTAAAAGCAATATTTTAAGTTAATTTAAGTTAATTTTTGTTAATTTTAGTTGTAGTAAGTACCTATGTCGGCACGCAAAATGTTGTATGGATAAAAACTGGCACCCCTTAGTTAAAAGGTTGCCGACCCCTGATCTATGCTGTACCTAACATATTTCCTAAATTGGTTGTTACAAGTAAGTACTAATTAATCATAAGCAGCGATGACAAACAAGCCTTAAGACGTTTCTGGTTATAGAAAGAATTTTCCAAAAATTCCATTGCTCTAATTTTTTTTCTTCTAGTTTCTGTTATTAAAAATATCACAGTAAAAAAATTGTCAAAAATGGCTTAAATTTTTGAAACTACTGCCTACCTGCTAAATGTACGCGCAATTTCAAAATTTATTATCGTTTTAGATCCGCCGACCCATCTGACTACACTAAAGAGGTTTCTGGCAAGGAAGTTTCTATCTCTTTTTCGAAAAAATGTCCTTCCAACAGCAAGCCTTGGTTTGATCGGAAATGCAAAGGAGCTGATGCTTCCAAACATCTTGTCTACCGACAATGACATGAAAATTCTAACGCCATAAATTGTGACATCTTCGTTCGCACCTGGAAGATATGCAAAGAAATTATCGACGAACCAACCAAGGAGGCATACAGTCAAAGAATTAAATACAACCTTCTTGCCTGCCCCAATTTGCTATGGCGATTAGTCAAAATTTCACTAAATCCACTACACCACCACTCGCACTGCCACATAATACGCCAATTTGTTAGCTGAACTCTTTGTTACATATTCTACTACAGTGTGCAATCAAGGATGCTCGATATTGTCTTCAGACAGCTTCTCAAAAAACGTATTTTCTTGAAGCTAGGCACCAAAAAAAGGCACTCACGGAATACCTGCTACAGATTTGGCATTGAGTACAAGAAGGAAGATTTATAGACTCATCAAAAACTAGTTTAAAAACTATTCTGTTACACAACGGAAATACTTAGGCTTCACTGCCTGTTGCTCATTCAGTCCATATAAAGGAAACTTACGAAAATCTGAACACGATTTTACAGAAAATTAACTATCCAGCTCACGATTGGATGCTATGTGGAGATTTAGAAGTTGTCTCTATGGTCATGGTCATCCATGGTCAACAAAAGGGATTTACAAAGTTTCCATGTTTTATATGCGAATGGGACATCAGAGCAAGGGATCAACATTGGTCCAAAAAACTATGGCCCGTAAGAAAAACTTTAACGCCTGGCGAGAAGAACACTTTGTATAAAACTTTAGTAGATCCAAAAAAGATTCTTCTACCACCACTACACATCAAGTTAGGCTTAATGAAACAATCTGTAAAAGCCTTGCCTAAAGATGTCGAATATTGTAAATATGTGTGTAGAAGATTTCCTCATTTATCAGAAGCCAAACTGAAAGAAGGAATTTTCGTTGGACCTGATATTCGTAAAATAATGTTCGATTCCAACTTTGAAACAAGGATGATTAAAGGAAAAGGAGGCTTGGATATTATTTAAAGAAGTTTTTGGGCAATGCGAAAGACCCTAACTATGAAACTACTCAGTATATATCACTACTACACCAAACACTTTATTTTTGCACTCGACGCGCGTTTCGCTAACCATGTTAGCTTCATCAGGGGTGATGATTGACTAAAAGGTCAATTAAAACACGATTTAAAGAACATTTAGCACACTTAAAATACAATAGAACAGAAAAGTCTAGCATTGCCGAACATGCCCTTGAAGCTGATCATACTGTAACATTAGATAATCTAAGATTAATAAAAAATGTATCTGATAGGAGATTGTTGAACGCATACGAAAGTATGGAAATCATAAAATGTAAAAGTAGTTTAAATAAAGACAGAGGGCCTATTCCTTATAGTCCCCTCTACTGGTTACTTGACCGGAACTGATGGCCTTGCCTCTGTCATTAGTTCCGCTTGAGGAAGGGTTACGCTAAGTATAAATAGGGTAGATTTGTATTTTAGCTTTAGTCAATCATCGCTCCTGATGAAGCTAACATGGTTAGCGAAACGCGTGCCAGTCAATCATCGTTCCTGATGAAGCTAACATGGTTAGCGAAACGCGCGTCGAGAGCAAAAATAAAGTGTTTGGTGTAGTGGTGATATATACTGAGTAGTATCATTGTGCCAAAGATTCCACATTCCCAACTTACCTAACTATGAACTTATCGTAGCTAATATGATAGACAAGTTCAAAAATCTGGGTTGTCTGATGAGCCCACTTCTTGCACAACCAGCAGGGACATGAAGGAGATAGAGAAACGGTACCAGAGACGGTGGAATATTAACATGATGGGTGATTACTGTTGGTTACTTCATAGAGAACAACAAAATGCATCACATCGGAGAAAAACTATACAAGAAACTTCACAGAGAAAAGGGAAAGGAAATACAAAAAAATAAGCACCTAAAATATTCGTATTGAAGTAAAATATGTTATCGTAAGTAAAAATTGTAGCCTAATCAAATAAAAGTACGGTCTAAGTTTTTATTTTTTATTTATCAAATTTTCCCTATTTTGAAATTTAATCGATCGATGCCATATTGTGAGAGAACTGTGGGGAAACTGATACCAGATACGGTTTCAGTACCCAAAAATACATAACATTTAGATACATTGGTTTAAAAAGTTTTTACAAATATTTTTTTGTTGGCCTGTGTTATTTGCAACATACAAATCAACGTTCGCGGAATGAATTAAATATATAGCCGATTATTTTTGAGAAATCACGATTCCTTAGATTTGGCCGTGTCGAAATCGAGTGATTTTAGCTTAGCACTTGACATCTTCTGGGAATATCATTATATTCTTAAATCATACTTTGAATCATCGCACATTTTTTTGTATGCGTGTGCCTGTAGATTATATTTGTAAAGCATTTTATTTTAGTATTCTGTAAATAAAGGTGACCTATTTGATATTTATACCCTCCTGTTTCGGATGAAACTTAGGACATAATAATTTTTAGTCTCCTTGCTATCCTTTAACTTACCAATTGTAGTTATGATAGTTAAAGAATATACAATTCCATTTAAAAAACTCCACGATCTCTGACCACTGTAATCAGTCATACCGGCTTCGTGTGCACTATGAAGTTCTTCTTCAAATGCTCGTAATTTGTTCCTCGCCAAAGATTTCCAGTCGTCTTCCCTTAAATTATGACTTTTAATCCACAGGAGATCGATAAAATCCCGCTTTACTCGTTTAACTCCACATTTATAAAAAGTTTCAAATGTTCCTTCGGTAAATTTAAACATAAGTCCTCCGAAGCCACAAAACACCATTATTAGAAACAACTCACAGACACATTTCCGAAATGTTTTTTTTTATGTAATCATATTCACTTTTCAGCTGCTCTTTATGCAATTTATAGGTACGATAAATATCAGAAAATGAAGTGATTGGTAAAGGGCTTAGATAAACTTCTTTCTTCCTTCTTAAATTAGTTAAAGTTTTTCCATTAGCATTTGATGTCTTTGGATCAAGTATTTCGATTATTTTAGGAGATGTCACGCTTCTACTTGGAGTTCTTCTCTGACGTATAACACTGATGACATCGGTAGTTGAATCACCAGCAATGTTGGGAATATTAACACCCGAATCGGAATATTTTCTTTTTGGAAAATATTCCTGTTGTAAGGGTTTCACTTTTTTAAGACTTTCTTGAAGCTCCTCAATAAACTCTTGTGGTGCAGATTGACTTCTTTTGGCAAGCTGTTGTTCATATTTTCTAAATCTGTCTCGACCTCTTATTGCAGCTGAAGTAATGGATTTTTTTGTTTATTAAATAGAGATAGTAATTCGTTTTGAGCTAATTCAGAAATGCTTTCTGTTTTACTTGGTGTGGATATTTCATTTTCTTGTGTTTTTTTAAGGTTGTTTTGAGAGCTTATAGGGCGCACTTTTTTAGTGTTAGCCAAACTGCTTTGAGAACTTAAAAATTGCAATTCAATACTAGTGTCAGGTTCCTTTTGACTTACAACTTTATTTTGGTCTAGGTTATCAGACTCATCTGTAAGGATTTCATCAACAGGTATATCTTCGGAATATCTGACTGGGGTAGCTTCGCGCTTAGTGGCACTATAATTTCTTCTCTTTCTATTTCTGGGATATTTCTGCACAACTTCACTAATTGGCTTCTCTGAGGCATGATTTACATTATTAGTAGTCTCCGTATTTTTAATAATATTTTCTCCGAATGTTTCTTCATTAGATGTTAAATTTAAATCCATTACTTGCAAACTGAATTGTATATAAGCTGCCGCGGATTTTCTGAAATTTTATTTTTAGAGTAGTTATAAATAAATTCGAAACACTCCGCCGCGTTTGTACGAATATAAATTTCGAAATAGTTTAGGTTAATTGGTCAAACACTGAATGAACTATTTTAATATTATCATATATTGCCACGTTTATAATCCTAAATGTTGTACATATTACTCGCCAAGTAATTGTGATTAAAAATCGAAAACAGCACTTTTCCCCTTTTATTTTGCAGTTTCATTAGGAGACTCATTACTCAATTTTTTACAAAGGTACTTTAATTTCTTAGGATCAACTTTATTTCATGTTATTTACGTTGGGTCCATTTACAATACGTATTTTCACTTTCCCTTAAGGAATAATATATCAATTGAAAATTTGGTACTGGTTTTCTTTTCCTTTGAATTTCTCTGCGCCCTGTCTGTAGAATCTACGGCTACGCCACTGGATGTAGATGATTATAATTAACAGACTGGTCTAATAGGAATCCAAAAACATTATTTGTCCTTTTGCTTAATTTATATAACAATGTTTTTAATATGGAAACGTCCACTATTGTCATTCATACTAGGAATCCTCTGATATGTCTTTGTTAGGTAAGAGTATGAAAGAGAAAGAAAAAAAAATCTAATTTTACTTTTGTTTCGAGCCTGATAAGAGTTTTCTACCCGTTTTCCTTTTATAAAGCATAAAATCTTATCGTGCTGAAAGCTATTTGCAGGTTAGAGCTTACATTGAGGCAATTTAACAGAATCAGGGAAATGTTTCCGTTAATACGAAATTTAAAAAGAAATTAAGCAAATAGCACCCTGAACAAACACAAATTACACATTTTAAGATATTATAATTTTAGTATATAGTTGATATTAAAATAAAAATAAGAAAAAAAGCATCTTTATTACCTAAAGAACGTCTAAGCAATTTGCCAACGTTGTCCATTAGTGATGTCAAGTATCGGTACTTTCGAGTATTTAGGGTACCCGATATTTCTTAAAAAAGTACCCGTTATATTGTACCCGTTACAAAGTACCGATCTCGATTCGTAGTTGCCAATATACCTATCTACAATAGTCGGTGGCTGGCCAAATTATTATTGAATGGCGTAACAGACGCAAATCAAATCATGTAAATAAACTGATTTTTTCTCAACTACAATCAGTTTTTGTTGAGTGTTAAGAAATGAAAAATAGCGTTCCCTTTGCTATAAAGGTTATTTTTGTTGTAATATTTAGTTACTTATTTTCATTGTTTTTAAGGATTGAGAGTATATAGATACTTTTAAAATTTTCTGTATTAAATTTGTGTATTATATTAATAAAATATCTTTTTATTTTAATTTAAAACTGTTTCTAAAGCCAGAGAATAAATATTTTCGAAATTTTTAATTTATTCTTTATGTATTTATTATTGGGTCCAATTAAGTTATTAATTTAAAAAAATATTCGTATTCAATTTAATATTTTTAAACGACAAAATGTGTACTTATATTTCAAATACCTATTTAATAAAATATTTCATGCACGAAGTGCAAATTTTGCTTGCATTCCTAATTGTGCGCGCTCCGTTTGTATTTATCATCCAGTTTAATTTCGGATATATGTATGTATGTATAATTTATAATTGATACGCGCACCCACTACCGCTACCGGTATGGCACTGGTAAATTTAGTTTGGTTGACCGCAGACCGCAGACGCCATCAATGTGTAGATACCTGGTACCGGGTACATTTATTGTCGACTATCCGGTACTTCTGATCCGGACAAGTAACAGATACTTTGTATTCGGTAGTTACAATATTGACATATCTATTGTCCATGGTGCATTCGGTAGACGTGCCTTTGACTTTGAACCATTATAAAATAAACTTAGGTTATCTGCCAAACATATTAACAGCAAGTTAAAAAAATATATATTAAAAAAGCGCAACGATATTGTTAAATAAATACAATCCTGGCTGTACCAATCATAAATTTAGTCGATCATAAAATTTATATACTCGTATAATAAGAAACGCAAAACACATCCTTTCATGTCGGGCAACCTTGAATTACTGAGATTTAACTTGCCGGCAACTACTTTTAAAAATCACGAAGGCTGCTTCCAAGTGATGTTGCCAGATTTTTCGAAAATTACGCAGAAAGATAAATTCTAAACTTGTCATTTAACGGTACACCAATCTCTTAAGAAGCTTATTTTAAATCAAATATATATATATATATATATATATATATATATATTATATATATATATATATATATATGTATATATATATATATATATATATATATATATATATATATATATATATATATATATATATAAGATTTGGTGATATGTTATCGACCGTGCATCAATCTGATATATATATATGATTATCGGGAATCGGTCTGGACTGTAAATAAAACTCTTTTCTTCTTTAAAACTCAATATTTCGTTATCGTTTGATAACTTCTTCAGGAGTAACTACAAAATTAATACACCTATATTAACACACTATTCTCTTTCGTCAAGGCATTAAAAATATTGAAATATAAAACAAACAATTATGAAACAAACGAACAATCAATTAAAACACGTACGAAATGCGAGTTTGTCCTGGAAACCAACATTCAACATCTCGATTTACTACAACAAACTGAGAGTAAATAGCCTCGGTACATATGCACTGCCGTGAATTCCAAACGAAACGGAAAAAACAGCAACAGAAAAAACGTCTTTAATTTACTTTATACTAAGAGGTGGCAAATATTTATATGTTATTATTGCTGTAATTGTAAATGATTAAAACCTATTAATTATGTTGCTATATATAATACTAAGTTGATTAGTGTCTGATTTATAGTTAATTGACTTTGGGTCCCTGTTGATATGGTACATTTCTTTAAAAAGTCTTCCTTTATAGTTGCTGTCATGAGCTAAGATTTTAACGTTGTTATAGTCAAAATTATGACCCGTTTTCAAATTATGTTGCACCACAGCACACGTATTCTTTCCCAATCGGGAGTCACTCCTGTGCTGTGTGAGTCTCTGTTTCAACCAATGAAATTATGAATGAAATTATGAATGAAATGAAATGAAAAAATGAATGAAATTATGTTGTTTACAAACGGCAGTACAACCCAGGTAGATAATTTTATTAATAGTTTAAGTAAAAAAACTTTGTCTTTCGAAGTAAAACTGACTTATAACAGCATCTCGATTGCACAGCGGAGGTTGACGGACATTCGATTAAAATTACAAAGCTATTTGCCTCCACATATATTTTAATGAATATGAAAAGAGAATTAAGCAAAAATTCAACTTCCGGTTTAACAAGGTCAAACAAAAGAATTTACAGAAATTTCAAAAGTTAATGAACAACAACACTAATGACAAACAATTATTTAAAAACAATTCAAAGTGGTTCAAAAACATATCTAAAGTTGAAATCCCTAAAGACGTTTCTGACTTTCTTTCACTGGGTCCCAAATTTGGTGTACCGGGTACGTATAAAGATATTAACGTTGGCAGTCTATTGGCGGAGATTGAAAATATAATTGATGACACCCCAGAGAATTCTAAGGATATTCTCAGAGCGAGAGCAACTAATTTAGTAACTAACTTCTTTTATAAATCAAAAATTTGAGAAACCCCATTGGCTTATTCGTATCTTCAAAAAATCAAAAGAATTCCTAAGATCTCATCCGGAGATTTACATTCTTCAATCGGACAAGGGGGGGTGCACTGTTGCAATGGACAAAAATGAATATATTCATAAGACTGAAACTTTACTACAAGACGAGACTACATACACTTCACTATCTAAAGACCCTACCAGTACTATACAAACAAGCTTTAATGATTTAATAAAATTTTTAAAGAACAAAGGCGAAATAGATGAACAACTGTACAAGAAGTTAGTAATTTACAATTCCACATTTCCCAAACTCTACTGTTTACCCAAAATTCACAAAACAAACACTCCTCTGAGACCAATTATAAGTTCAGTGAATTCAACGACATACAATCTATCAAAATACTTAGCTAAAATTTTGAGTGTTGCTTTTGAGGATGACAAGGATTACAATGTTAGAGACACCTTCTCGTTTGTCAACAAAATAAAGGGAGTGACATTACCAGAAGAGTATGTATTAATATCTTTGGATGTAGTATCGTTGTTTACAAATATACCTCTAGACTTAATCCTAACTATTCTGGAAAAAAGTGGGAACTGATTGAAACAAAAACCATGATTTCAAAGCATAATTTCTTGATTCTCATTAAATTCATCTTCAACAACACATATTTTAGTTTCAACCAAAAATTTTTCAAACAAATTTTTGGAACTCCAATGGGGTCTCCTATCAGTCCAGTTTTGGCCAAGGTGGTGTTGGACCATCTTTTGGAAACGGTGGTTCCTCAATTACCATTCAACCTACCCTTTTTGTACAAGTATGTTGATGATCTGATTTGCGCTGTACCCAAGGGTAATACAGAAATCATTTTAAACCATTTTAATGCATTCAACACACATATACAATTCACTATCGAAATAGAACAGGACTTCAGTGTTCCTTTTTTGGACACTAAAGTAATAAGAACGAGTGACAACAGTATTATACTTGACTGGTATAAAAAACCCACAGCGTCAGGCAGATTCATTAATTATTTCTCAAATCACCCAAAAAATCAAAAATTTAACACCGTAATAGCAATGAAAAACAGGGTCATACGCATCAGTGATGATAGGTTTCGAAAAAGAAACCTAGACGAGCTGTATAACATTTTTGTCAACAATGCCTACCCTAAACACATTTTACGAAAATTAATTTATAATTCGGATAGTGTTGATGCCCCTACTGACGAGACGCCTGCGCAGCATAGGATGTACAGGAAGCTACAATTTATAAAGCCAATCACAAACTCAATTGTCGCCTTATTCAGAGATTTTCCAAATATAAAAATTGCGAAATATAACAGCATACGAGGTTCTGACCTGTTTTCAAAAATAAAGGATAAAACACCTATTTTATATAATAACTCTGTAGTTTATAGATTATCTTGTTTACAATGTGAAGCCTGTTATATTGGGCAGACAGTTCAGTGGTTGAAACAGAGACTCACACAGCACAGGAGTGACTCCCGATTGGGAAAGAATACGTGTGCTGTGGTGCAACATAATTTGAAAAACGGGTCATAATTTTGACTATAACAACGTTAAAATCTTAGCTCATGACAGCAACTATAAAGGAAGACTTTTTAAAGAAATGTACCATATCAACAGGGACCCAAAGTCAATTAACTATAAATGAGACACTAATCAACTTAGTATTATATATAGCAACATAATTAATAGGTTTTAATCATTTACAATTACAGCAATAATAACATATAAATATTTGCCACCTCTTAGTATAAAGTAAATTAAAGACGTTTTTCTGTTGCTGTTTTTCCGTTTCGTTTGGAATTCACGGCAGTGCATATGTACCGAGGCTATTTACTCTCAGTTTGTTGTAGTAAATCGAGATGTTGAATGTTGGTTTCCAGGACAAACTCGCATTTTCGTACGTGTTTTAATTGATTGTTCGTTTGTTTCCTAATTGTTTGTTTTATATTTCAATATTTTAATGCCTTGACGAAAGAGAATAGTGTGTTAATATAGGTGTATTAATTTTGTAGTTACTCCTGAAGAAGTTATCAAACGATAACGAAATATTGAGTTTTAATGAAGAAAAGAGTTTTATTTACAGTCCAGACCGATTCCCGATAATCATATATATATATATATATATATATATATATATATATATATATATATATATATATATATATATATATATATATATATATATATATATATATATATATATATATATATATATATATATGTGGCGGCCCGTGACTCCGTGGCATAGTCCTTGCTTACGGTGCAGAAGGTCTCGGGTTCAGTCCCCACAGGTCAGTATACTTATTTATTAATTTATTTAAGTATATTTGGCTTGGCCTCATACATAGGTAGTAGTTGTTACCGAAATGCAACAGCGTCTGTGGCAGAAATACCGCGTTTTCTAAAAGGTTCTGTGAAATACAAAAATGTGTGTTTTGGGACAACGTTGACGGGTATTACGAGATCCTCGCCGATATAAAAAAAAAAAAACGGTCAAGAGCAAGTTGAACTTGCGCAATTAGTGTTCCGTACGTTGATTGCTTTTAAAATAAAAAATTTTGTAACAGAAGTATAAATTGATTAGTTACTTCACAAAACACACCCCAAATGAGTTTTCAACAAAGTTTGTTTCCAATCTTTACTGAAAATTGATGACCTTGAAATTTTTGTTTTTTTTTTATATACCAGATAAATTATTAAAGGTAATGCACTCGTGATAATTTTCGTTTAATCTACACCTCTTTGAGAATATTCCAGAATTTTTTCAAAATTTTTTGATAAGTACTTTTCGAGATAAGGCGGGTGGACAGCGATTTTTCGCGATTTTTTAAAACTGATACAAAGAAAAGTGCGCGCAAGTATTACATTATATATATATATATATATATATATATATATATATATATATATATATATATATATATATATATATATATATATTTTACTCGTGTTTTCACAAGCTTTCATTTCACCCCACACTCGATTACCTAGTAAAAATTTTTTTTTCCACTTCCGATTTCACCCCCCCAAAACTAACCCCTTAAGTCAAAATTTAACTTTCAAAACTACATGGCTCTGATGAGGCCATCAATTCCTATATTATTACCAAATTTCAACTTTCTATGACAAACAGTTTCGGAGAAAATCGGGTGTGACAGACAGACGGACAGACAGAGACCGAAGTCATCTTATAAGGTAAAAAAAGGGTAAAATCCTTACTCAGAAGGGGTGGTGAACGATAATTAACATATTATATATATATATATATATATATATATATATATATATATATATATATATATATATATATATATATATATATATATATACAGTCCCTCGCCAAATTATTAGATGCACTGTATTTTTTTTAGTAATTTTATGTTTTTTAAAAGTTTTTATGCAATAATGGTATATTTAAACTACAATATTATTGATTTTTATTTAAAAGAATTGTTGTAGACTACATATTTGTATTTATTTTTAACATATGGCAACACTGTGTTGACAAAGTGATACATGAACGTAAATAAGTACAAACCTGTATCAGTCGCGATCGGAATCGAGTCAGGTACGGACGTGTTTCTGTGGCTTTATGGACTGTGATTGTTTGTTTAACAGTTTTATACTACTCAGTTATTAGTTTATTTTGTATGCAGTGTTTTAAAAAAGTAATTGGACTATTTTCATTATGGGTAGAAAAGGCGATCTTTCACCACGTAAAAAAGCTGAAGTGAAGGCCCTTGTGATTGCGAAAACATTTACAAACCGAGAAATATCACGAAGATTGGAGGTTTCTGAAGCTAGTGTACGACGCATAAAAAAGAAAATTGAGTCAGGGAAGGAATTAAGCCCGGAAAGAAAGAAAAGATGCGGTAGAAAACCAATTTTCACTCCACGGTCAGAGAGATGTTTGAAGAAAATTTGTGTAGAAAACAGATTTGCTACCACAAAGGTAATAAAATCACAACTCCAGGATGCTAGCGTAAATGCTTCTGAGCGCACTGTTCGAAGAAAATTGAAAGAATTAGATTTTAAGGCCTGTCGCCCCGCCAGGAAGCCCAAGTTAACAGCTGCAATGAAAGCAAAGCGCCTGAAGTGGGCCAAATAATGGCAAGACAAAGATGTGGACTTCTGGAGATCGGTAAGATACAGCAATTTAATCAATAATTGATACATTATTATCATTTTCAGTTAAATAAAAGCAAATAAACATGGAAGTTTATATATTTTTCCTATTTTTGACAGGTCTGCTTCAGTGACGAAAGCACATTCGAAATTTCGCAGAATAAAGCTCAGTATGTGCGTCGTCGTCATGGAGAAAAGTTTCATCCTGATTGTGTCGCCCCGACGGTTAAACATCCCACCCAAGTGATGATTTGGTCAGTCATCAGCGGCAAGGGCACTGGACGTCTGTACGTCATCAAAGGAATAATGAGGCAAGATCAGTACAAAGAAGTATTACAAAATCGGTTGATTCCGCAGCTCAGAGAATGGTTCCCAAATGGAGAACCATTCACTTTCATGCAAGATGGAGCTCCCTGCCACACTGCTCGGTCTGTTAAAGCTTTTTTGGCAGAAAAAAATATCCCTCTGTTGGATTGGCCGGGTATGAACCCCATTGAAAATGTGTGGGAGCTGATGAAAAGAGAAGTGACTAAAGATGTGATTACCAACAAAACCAAGCTCCTAGAAAAGATTATTCATGTGTGGAATCATCATCCTCAAATGCAGGAGACAGTACAATCTTGCATTGATAGCATGCCGCGCAGAATTAAAGCTTTGATAGCGGCTAAAGGTGGCTCAACTAAATATTGACTTTTAGTAACATTAATTTCACTTTTCATTAAAACTTAATAAACTTATACTTTTCTAAATTAATGCTGTTTTATTTATGTCAAATAAATAGGTAATTGATTGGATAATATAAAAATAAAAAACAAATCAATTTAAAATAATAAAACGGTACAATATCACTCGGTAATTAATATTTTACATGAAATCTTGCAGTGCGTCTAATAATTTGGCCAGGGACTGTACATATATATATATATATATATATATATATATATATATATATATATATATATATATATATATATATATATATATATATATATACATGTATATATATATATATATATATATATATATATATATATATATATATATATATATATATGTATATATATATATATATATATATATATATATATATATATATATATATATATGTATTATTGTATATATATATATATATATATATATATATATATATATATATATATACATATATACGTTAATATAGGTGAAAATTATGTTAAAGATAGATTAAAGTCCAGGCGTTCAGTAAAAATAAAATTATTTAAAAAAATGGCCTGGTGTTTTTTTTAATGTGAGCCTCGTAGATAATAGACAAAGAATTGGTCCCAAATTGGAAACTTTTTGTTTACAGTTATCATTAAAACTTAAAGCATTTTTAACCAGGAAAGCTCGAGAAAGAATATGTAAGATATGGTATTTAAAAAAAAAATCGACAAAAGCAAAGATACCTGAAATTGATATTCTCCAGATAGCAGAGTTAAAAATCACAAACAATTTAATTAAAGAGTCTAACTTTATATGGCAGTACTTTTTTAATAATTAATTTAATTCCTCTGCCATCAAAAGGTCAATTTCAGATATGTTTTAAAGTTAAAAAACTCTAAATACTTTCAAAAATCCAAAATTTTGCAAAATTTTAATTATTTATTGCATACTTTTTTGACTATTCTGCATTTAACAAAAAAGAACACGAAGACTGAAAAATTTTTGGTCTGACACACTTTTGATATTATCAAAACAATGGAAAAATCGAATTTCGTGTGTTGATTAAAGACTGCTTTTTAATGGGACAAAATACCGTTCAAGCAAAGCAATGGCTTGATAAGTGTTACGGGGACTCCGTCCCCGGAAAATCACTCATCATTTACTGCAGGGCTGTTAGGGTCGTGCACTGTTCGAGCCAATTTCGGAGGTAACGTCTCCCGCAGCCCCCCCCCCCACTGTTGCTGCCGCCGTTCGCGCAGTCTCAGGAGCGGCTATGAGAGACATAGGAGGAGCGCATTGTGTTTGGTAAGCGGCCGAGCCGCGATCGGCGGCTCGGCCGCTTAACGTCTAGCAGTGTTGGGGGCAGCGGGAGGCGTTACCTCCGAAATTGGCTCGAACTGTGCATGACCTTGACAGCCCTGATTTACTGATATGCTGAATTTAAACGCGGTCATACAGATACAAATGATGCTGAACGCTTTGGACGCCCAAATGAGGTGGTTACACTGGAAAACAAAAAAATCCACAAAATTGTTTTGGATGACCGTAAAGTGAAATTGCCTGAGATAGCTACACCCTAAAGATATCAGAAGAACGTGTTGGTCATACTTTGCATGAACATTTGGGCATGGGAAAGCTCTGTTCGAAATGGGTATCGCGTTTGCTCACGGTGGACCAAAAAGAACAACGTGTTGATGATTCTGAGCGCTGTTTGGACCTTTTTAAGGGCAATAAAAAGGATTTTTTCTTGCGACATGTAAAATGGATGAAACATGGATTTACCACTACACTCCGGAACCAAATCGGCAGTTAGCTGAGTGGACTGTAGCCGGTGAAAGCCGCCCGAAGCGACCAAAGACACAGTCGGCTGAGAAGGTTTTGGCCTCTGTATTTTGGGAAGCGCATTTTCGTATAACGAATATTATATGTTTGAAACAACGCAATTGAACACTTTGGAGAATCTCGAGCGGTTGCTCTTGACATATCCAAGGCATTCGACCGTGTTTGGCACGATGGACAGTTGGCTCAGTACGCTCTTATGGTATGTCCGAAAGGTTCCGTTTGTGGCTCTCATGTTTCCTCAGAGAGCGTTCTTTACGAGTGGCGGTCGATGGATTTCTTTCTAACACCCTCACTATCAACGCCGATGTGCCCAGGGCTCCATATTGTCTCCTACTCTCTTTCTCCATTACATTAACGATCTGCTGGAAAAGACCGGAAATCCAATCTACAGCTTTGCAGATGATAGTACGCTTGTCTCTTCATTCGCCTTGAACGCTCGGACTTCGGCTGCTCAGGCGAATAACCGCAGACAGCAGGAAGTCATTCAACTTAACAAAGACCTGGAAGAAATTCTATCTTGGGGTGACAGTAACCAAGTGGAATTTAACGCTACAAAAACCCAGGCGGCAGTTTTTTCTAAAAAAGTTAACGTTACTGAACCCGATATAGTTATGTTGGGGCACTCCATTCCCCTAGCATCGTCACGCAATTTGTTGGGCGTTAATTTGGGAGCAAATATGTTCTGGCATGAGCATGTTGCAGGCATAGCAAGAAGAGCTTCTCAAAAGCTGGGAATATTGTTTCGAACCAGAAAGCTTTACACTGCACAACAACTGTTAATTCTTTACAAAGCCCAAATTCGTCTAACTATGGAATACTGCTCCCACGTTTGGGGCTCCGCTCCCAAACATACATTGCATTGGATTCTGTTCAGAGAAGAGCGATCCGTCTGATTGGGGGCCCGGAATTGACCGGCGGCCTTGATTCGCTGGAACATCGAAGAACGGTTGGCGACTTGAGTCTGTTCTATAAGTATTTTCATGGAAAATGTTCGAAGGATGTAGCCCGCTTAATTCCTCCCAAAGCGGTGCATGTTAGAAATACACGTCGCGCTGGTGCTTTACATCCGTATAAGGTTCAGCTTGTTACTCCGCGTACAACGCTTTTCAAGCAGTCTCTTAGGAGAACTTCATCCCTTTGGAATAATTTGCCCAGCGCTGTGTTTCCCACCGAGTACAATTTACAGCATTTCAAGAACAACGTGAATCGCTTTTTTCCGCACACATGCCGCTCCTAGAGCGAAGAAACGTCCCCAAATGAACAAGAAAAAAAAGTGCTCTTTCATCAAGACCATTCACCGTGTCACAAATCAATGGTTACGATGGCAAAATTGCATGAATTGAAGTTCGAACTGCTTGCTCATCCACCGTATTATCCAGATTTGGCCCCAGTGGCTATTAAGTTATCGCAGAAACTGAGGCCTATTTTGACGGCAAAGACAAATCCTTCTACAAGAAAGGTATAGAAATGTTAAAAAAGCGTGGGATTGATTGTCGAATTTAGCAAAAAAAAAATATGTTTTAAGTAGCTAGACTAAAAACTTTTCCACCTACGTGTTATGTTTGTTATGAAAAACAACATTGTCAGCGAAAACTTTTGTGTTAGTTTTTGTTTTTGGTACCTATAGTGGTATAAATTGTAGCACAAAAAACTATGGAATTCCATAGAGTCCATACTTTGTCGCCCCTATTTGCTATAATAAAAGCCTCAATTTTACGGTTGTCAATTACCATTCCGAAGAAGGCATTCATTCTATCATTTGCCAATTCCATCCATTTTTCAGTTTGATTATCGAAAGGCATTTCTCTGGATAGCTGTGTTACTTCCTCGATAAGGGCATATCTTGCTTCCGAATATCTAATTGCTTTACAGTACCTTCGTTTGGTTCTAAAAAATACAAATATAATTTGAATTGATTCACCCGATACTTGGTGGAAATCCATAACTAGAAGTTTTGCAAGAAGTAAAACACTACTTAAATTTCCACTAAATTTTTTATTTTTTAACACTATGACATGTTTCGCTGTACGACAGCTTCTTCAGATGGTTTGTTACAAAATGAGGGTAAAATTACTATAATAAATGGTTGGTTCACAATTTATGGCAGGTTTTAAAATAATTTAATTAAAACAGATTTAGTAATGATGAATTATTTAAGTCTAATTGTTCATTTATTAAGGAATCTGAATTTTTCAATTTGTTTATTTCTAAAGATTCTAAGTAATTGAGTTTCAGGCTCTTTGTGCAAGTATGTAATATTTCAAAGTTTGGGTTGCATTGGTGGTTATTTGCCATTAAATGATTTGCGTAATTTGAGTTATTTTTTCTATTGATGTATGATGAATCATATTGTTTTATTCTTTTTGAAAAACTTCTTCCTGTTTGACCTATATATGTTTTTGAGCAATTTCCACAATTTAATTTGTATACTTCGGATCTATTGTCTCTATCTGTTTTAGTTTTGTTATTTTTTATAAATTTGCCAAGTGTGTTGGATGTTTTAAATGCTGTGTTAATATTTAATTTTCTCAAGAATCTATTTAATCTAGTGCTGCATCTACCACAGTACGTTGTTGACTTTACGTTTTTATAAGGTTCTTTATTACTCGGAAAAACTGTACTAATGGCTTTTTTGTAAAGTTTTTTCTTGAGAATATTATCTATTACTGCTAATTGTTTTATAATATTAAGTTCTTTTTGAAAATCGTCTTGGTTCAGAAGAATATTTATTAGTCTGTGAATCATATTATGGAAAATATGTTAATTTCAACTTCACTGATGAATTTTATATTTTTGTGTATATTATTCAAAAAATTTTGAAATGTGGCAAATTGTCTATCACTTCCTGTAAAACAACATAAGATATCATCAACATATCTATGCCAGTATACAAATTTGTGAAGTGATAGACAATCGTCTTGTCTAGATTAAATAGATTCTTGAGAAAATTAAATATTAACACAGCATTTAAAACACACTTGGCAAATTTATAAAAAATAACAAAACTAAAACAGATAGAGACGATAGATCCGAAGTATATAAATTAAATTGTGGAAATTGCTCAAAAACATAGGAGGCTGGTTTGAAAAGTCCGTGCAAAGTCCGAGAGATGGCACCACCGGCGCGTATCGAGGTCATGTTTAATTAGTAGCATCTCTTGAATGAACGCACACCAAGTTTCAGCCATATTGGTCTATTTCTTTGTGTTTGGCATTCGTGTGAATCAAGGAAGTCGAGTGATTTTCAAGAAATGGACGAAAAAGAATTTCGTGTGGTGATTAAACATTACTTTATGAAAGGCAAAACGCCTCAGGAGACTAAAGAGAAGCTTGATGAACATTATGGTGACTCTGCACCTTCGATTAGAACAGTTTATAAGTGGTTTCAAAATTTTCGGACTGGCCATATGGGCACAAGTGACGCTGAACGTTCTGGACGGCCTGTGGAGGTTACGACTCCAGAAATCATTGATCAAATCCATGATATGGTGATGGATGACAGAAGAGTTAAGGTGCGTGAGATTGCTAGTGCTGTGGGCATCTCGACTGAACGGGTACATAATATTTTGCATAAACATTTGGACATGAGAAAGCTATCCGCAAGATGGGTGCCGCGATTGCTCACGCTTGTGAGTGTGTGTGAAGTGTTGCAAGGATGGTTTGCAGCTGTTCCAGAAGAATCCGGAGGACTTTAAGCGTCGTTTCGTACTGTGGATGAAACATGGATACATTACTATACTCGTGAGACCAAACAACAATCTAAACAATGGGTTACCAAGGGGAAATCTGGGAATCTGCACCAAAAAAGGCGAAGACCGTTCCTTCGGCCGGAAAGGTTATGGCGACTGTCTTTTGGGATTCGCAAGGGATAATCCTCATCGACTATCTGGAAAAGGGTAAAACTATTACAGGTGAATATTATTCATCGTTATTGGACCTTTTGAAAACCGAGCTGCAAGAAAAACGCCCCCGATTGGCCCACAAGAAAGTCCTTTTCCATCACGACAACGCACCAGCACACACCTCAGCAGTTGTGGTCGCAAAATTAATGGAAATAGGATTCCAACTCGTTTCACATCCCCCCTATTCTCCAGACTTGGCTCCCTCGGACTACTATTTGTTCCCCAATTTGAAGAAATGGCTGGCGGGACAAAGATTTTATTCAAACGAGGAGGTGATTGCAGACACTAATGGATATTTTGCAGACTTGGACAAATCCTATTATTCGGAAGGGATCAACAAACTAGAACATCGTTGGACGAAGTATATAAGCCTAAAAGGAGACTATGTCGAAAAATAAAAAAGATTTACCCCAAACACATAAGTAGTTTTTATTTTTGCATGGACTTTTCAAACCAGCCTCGTATATAGGTCAAACGGGAGGAACAAGTTTTTCAAAAAGAATAAAAGAACATGATTCATCATACATCAACAGAAAAAATAACTCAAATTACGCAAATCATTTAATTGAAAATAACCACCAATTCAACCCGAACTTTGAAATATTATATACTTGCATAAACAGCCTGAAACTTAATTACCTAAAATCTTTAGAACTAAACAAATTGAATAATTCAGATTCCTTGATAAATGAACAATTAGACTTAAATAATTCACCATTACTAAATCTGTTTTAATTAAATTATTTTATTACCTGCCATAAATTGTGAACCAACCATTTATTATAGTAATTTTACCCTCATTTTGTAACAAACCATCTGAAGAAGCTGTCGTACAGCGAAACATGTCATGGTGTTAAAAATAAAAAATTGAGTGTAAATTTAAGTAGTGTTTTACTTCTTGCAAAACTTTGATAAAGTTGATTAAAAATTAGTTACTAGTTTTCACGAAATATGCTTCAGCTCGTCAAAGAGTAACCGCAAAAAAGTGTGAATTTTTGCAACCTCGATAACTTGGAGACAAAGAAAGCAAACTTAACGTAAAAGGTTTTAAATTAAAGCTAATTAAAAATCTTATTATTTAGGGATAACTACCCCCTATTTTAAGGGTTAAAATTGTGAAAAAAAAATTGGTTTTTAATAGAAAATTAAAAAAATATTTATGATGTGCAATTCATGAAAATGGGTCAAGAATTTCAAGTATTTACATATTTGTTGTGATAATTTTTTTCTTATGGGTTTAGCACACGTGCTGCAGTGAAGTCCCTAATGCGCTCCAGGAGTGGCATGTGTGCGGAAAAAGCGATTCACGTTGTTCTTAAATCGCTGTAAACTGTACTCGGTGGGAAACACAGCTCTGGGCAAATTATTCCAAAGGGATGATATTCTCCACATAAAATACTGCTTAAAAAACGTTGTACGCGGAGTAATAAGCTGAACCTCATACGGATGTGAAGCACTAGCGCGACGTGTATTTTTAACATGCACCGCTTGGGGAGGAATTAAGCGGGCTACATCTTTCGAACAGTTTCCATCGAAATACTCGTAGAACAGACTCAAGTCGTCAACCTTTCTTAGATGTTCCAGCGAATCAAGGCCGCCGGTCAGTTCTGGGTCTCCAATCAGACGAATAGCTCTTCTCTGAACAGAATCCAACAAATGCAATGTGTGTTTTGGAGCGGAGCCCCAAACATGGAAGCAGTATTCCATAGTTGGTGGAATTTGAGCTTTGTAAAGAATTAACAGTTGTTGTGGAGTGTAAAGCTTTCTGGTTCGGAACAATATTCCCAACGTTCGAGAAGCTCTCTTTGCTATGCCTGCAACATGTTCATGCCAGGACATATTTGCTCCCAAATTAACGCCCAACAAATTGAGAGACGATGCTAGAGAAATGGAGTGCCCCGACATAACTATGTAGGGTTCAGCAACGTTAATTTTTTTAGAAAAAACTGCTGCCTGGATTTTTGTAGCGTTAAATTCCACTTGGTTACCCGATATAGAATTTCTTCCAGGTGTTTGTTAAGTTGAACGACCTCCTGCTGTCTGCGGATATTCGCCTGAGCAGCCGATGTCCGAGCGTTCAAAGTGAATGAACAGACAAGGTACTGTCATCTGCAAAGCTATAGATTGGATTCCCGGTATTTTCCAGCAGATCGTTAATGTAAATGAGAAAGAGAGTAGGAGACAGTATGTAGCCTTGGGGCACACCGGCGTTGATAGTGAAGGTGTTCCGTCGACCGCCACTCGTAAAGAACGCTCTCTGAGGAAACATGAGAGCCACAAACAGAACTTTTCAGACATACCACAAAAGCGTAGCTTAGCCAACAGTCCATCGTGCCAAACACGGTCGAATGCCTTGGATATATCAAGAGCAACCGCTCGAGATTCTCCAAAGTATTCAATTGGGTTGTTCCAAACGTGTTACATAAGTCAGAAGATCTCCTGTTAATCTATGTTTACGAAAGCTATATTGGTGATCGCTAATAATATTGAATCGTTCAAGATATTTTAGAAGATGCTGATTGATAACCTTTTCCATGACTTTCGATATTATTGGAAGCGGTGCGACTGGTCGGTAGTTATTTAGCAAGGTCTTCTTGCCTTTTTTAGGTATCGGCTGAACTGTGGCACGTTTCCAGCAGGACGGAAATATTCCCTTTCTGTAGGATAGGTTGAAAAGTCTACAGAAAAACTGGTGTTAGTTTCCTTGCACAGTTTCTGAGAACTATGACAGGTATTCCGTCATCGCCAGAAGCCTTTTTGGTGTCTAGCTTCATTAAAATATGCTTTATGATACGCTGTCTGAAGAGAACATCGGGCATCCTTGACTGCAATATGGGAATAGTAGGTGATGTTTTCCTTGGAAATCGACAGTAGAATGTGAAGCAAATGGCACCGCAGCGCATTTGAGCTCCCTTTAAAGAGGTCTATAAGTCCCACGGTATCTTTTTAAAAGTTATTTTTTAGGTTAAAATAACACCAACATGAATTTGAACTTCCTTTTAGGGGGTGGTTATCGCTTAGCGATAAGTTTGGGAGATGTATATGCTCAGTATTTTGATTATTTCTTTATATTTAGTCTTGGGAGTCATTTTTGTGAGTGTGGCAGGATCCCCTATTAATTGAGACCTCTTTTTAGAGGGTGATTTTTAATTGACTATACGGTATCGGGTAGTGAATATGTAAATAACACAGGTCAGCATTTGATCTAAAAAAAAAAAACACTCGGAGCAGTATGGTCCTTATGGGGTTTTTGGGGTCGCTGATTACGATGAGCGGGTTGGTTAACCTTCATCACATCAGATTCAAGATCATTTGAAGGTCAAATAGAGAAATAACCGTAGGAAAAATCTGAAAAATTTCATGCGTATGTTTTTGAGGTCCTTGAGTCCGAATCCGTAGTTTGTTTGACCTTACGCCTTTTCCCAGAGGTTATTTGAAGGTCAAATCGAGAAAAAACCGTAGGAAAAATCTGAAAATTATCATGCGTATGTTTTTGAGGTCCCTGAGTCCGAATCCGTAGTTTGTTTGATCTTACGCCTTTTCCCAGAGGTCATTTGAAGGTCAAATAGAGAAAAAATCGTGGAAAAAAATCTGAAAAAATTCATCTATTATTTGTTCAGATCATTCAGTTCAAATCCTGCATGATCTTATGCTCAAAAGATATACGGTGGTCATTTTAAGTATCTTTGTATATATATTTGGAGTTTTACTTTGACAATAAAATGCTTTTTCATTCCTCGTGAAATTATTTATTCTCTTCTTTTTTATAAATTTAGCTCAGTCTCGCTTTAAACTCCAATATTAAGGTGTAGTTGCACCCAGGGCACCTCCACGTGGTGACGGTGGGTAACGGAGTTGTCTCACTATCCGGCGAAGTCCCTGGGTTACGGCGTTTATGCCGTCATGGCAACTACTCCTAAAAAAATTACGAGACAGAGTCCTGGAAACCCAGAATCGGCGGCTGGTCAGGGTGGGAAAGCTGGCCCGCAGGCGTCGTCATCATGCGACCGTAGCTCTACATTGGTGGGAAACTTGGCCTCTGTAGAGTCAAATGCTACAAGAAATTCGTCATGTTCCAACTCGACAATTTTTGTGTTGTTTGTGGGAAGTATATTCCACAAAAGAAATTCATGTTTTCAGATTCGTTAAAAGTAAAATATCACCAAATTTATCATATTGATACAAGCTCATTGGATAACTCTTACACACCAAAATCTATATGTCATAAATGCCGCAATGTTCTATATAGAATTAACAACCAGGTATTTTCTCAGCCAATGATATGGAGACTCCCAACAGACCATACCACCGACTGTTACTTCTGCTTAACAAACTTGAAAGGGTACAACCGAAAGAATAAGGATTCTATTTCATATGCACGTGTAACATCTGCGACTTTACCAGTTCTTATTGAAAACAAATTCTGATCATTTCATGGAAATTAATGAATTGGGACAAGAAGTGGTAACTGATGAAGATATGCTAGATGAAATATTCGAACACGAAGAAAGAGAAAATTTCAGCACAGAAGAATCAGATGTTGAGAAAAATTATATATCGGAAGTCGAAACATTTAATCAAAACGAATTAAGTGATCTGTGCAGAGACTTGGGACTCTCGAAAGATAGATCAGAGCTTTTAGCATCTAGGCTAAAAGAAAAAAATTGTTTATCCATAGGAACAAAAATTTCTGTCTATCGTTCGAGAGAACGTCCATTCAGAAAATATTTTACTAAAATGAATAATCTAGTCTATTGCCAAAATATTGAAGGGTTAGTGCAAGAATACGGTATAGAATACACAGCAAGTAATTGGCGACTGTTTATAGATTCTTCAAAAAGAAGTTTAAAAGCTATCTTGTTACATAATTGAAATATTTAGGCCCCTTTATCAGTCGCTCATTCTGTTGTATTAGATGAAGAATACCATAATTTTAAGTTGCTATTGCAAAAATTGAATTACGATTAAAACCAGTGGGGACCTAATCTTTCTGAAGCTAAAATAAAAGAGGGCATATTTACTGGACCACAAATAAGAGACCTCCTAAAAAATGTTGCATTTGAGAGGAAAATGAATGCCAAAGAAAAAGCAGCATGGCAAAGTTTTAGAGAGGTGACGACTAAATTTCTGGGAAATCATAAAGACCCTAATTACAAAAATATTGTTGGAAATTTAGTACAAAATTATAAAGAAATGGGGTGTTTTAATGAGTCTGAAACTGCATTTTCTCCATTCGCACCTTGATTGGTTCCCTGAAAATCTCGGAGATTTTAGCGAAGAACATGGAGAAAGGATGCACCAAGACTTGAGTGAATTTGAAAAAAGGTATCAAGATGTTTGGGGGATAAACATGTTGGCAGATTATTGCTGGAGCCTGAAGCGAGAATCAAATAAATCTCATAAAAGAAAAGCAAGTCGAAGATTATTTCACGAGAAACGAAAGCGTTCTCGTTTAGAGTAGTACTTCAAACATGCTTTGATAAATACTAAAAGAAGCAAACTCTTATGCTTAATTCATATTAAATACTGACTGCGTGATTTCAAAAATCTACTTGGACACTCGAGACTCTTTACGAAGTATGAGCCGAATCATTTTTAGTAGTTAACTTACGCATTGAGATATTATATAAGACAATATGACAGTATAAGTAGATATAAGGATTACTGTACAAGTAAGTTGTTGGGTTCAAAGGTATTGGGTATTAGAGTTTCTTTGTCGACAAGGATTAAGTATTGAAGTATACAGATTAAGGGTTACTTGATAACAAGGTTGTTCGACTTTAGAATTATTAATTTGAAATGTATAAAACGAAATTTAAACATAACATAGCGCACAATGTTTCATTTATACCTCAAGAAACACAGTCGGGCTGGACTTACTAGATATATGGAACGAACATCGAGAGTACAAAAATTAGGTCAATTTTTTTTTTAGATTTTAAAAGTCTATTTCACAGTCACAAAACTAGTCAAAATATTTGTATAGTCTATTTTTGATATGAACAATATTTTAAGTTTTACTAATAAGTTCCTTTAAACAGTATTAAAACATTTGCTACCTGCCATTATTTAGCTTATATTTCACATATTAATTCCCTTGTAATGACCGAGCAGCATAAAAGACATTTTTGATTGTGATATATTAACGTAAATGTAAAATGATCTGTATAAGATATAATCAATAAAAATGTACCGTAAATTAACCTCTGTATGCTTCGCAAGTGTCCGATAAAAACAAAATTAAATTTAACAACGCAAAATGACCATACATATTTTTCAAATAAACATAAACTGATGATGAAATGACCTATAATGACCTCTAAAAGGCGGCTTGAGTCAAACAAACTACGGGTTCGGACTCAGGGACCTCAAAAACATACGCATGAATTTTTTCGGATTTTTTCCACGATTTTTTCTTTATTTGACCTTCAAATGACCTCTGGAAAAAGGCCGTAAGGTCAAACAAACTACGGATTCGGACTCAGGGACCTCAAAAACATACGCGTAAATTTTTTCAGGTTTTTCCTACGGTTTTTTCTCTATTTGACCTTCAAATGACCTCTGGGAAAAGGCGTAAGGTCAAACAAACTACGGATTCGGACTCAGGGACCTCAAAAACATACGCATGAAATTTTTCAGATTTTTCCTACGGTTTTCCTAGGTTCTTAAATTTACAGCATTTGTGGATCCTGTGGATTAGTCTAAAGACATTGGATATCTCATACTCTGTACCTTAGTTTGAGTATATTATACCGTAAACATGAGATTTTTATATGTTGACAAATTGTTTCAACTAATGGTACAACCTAAAGTGAAATTACTTTTACATACGAGGGCTTATGTAACGTCAACTTTCTGTCTGAAATAACAAGCAAATCAAAACAAATCAAATAAAAGAAAGCTAAGTGCAAATCGGACTTGCGCAATTAAAGTCCCGTACCTAGCTATGTAGGTCCCTGACATGTATATGTCTTAAGATCTAATAAATATTTTTTTAGTCAATAATTTATAATGGCTATAGCATTTTAGCTGCCTAATAGCAAATAAATCAATCTAAATAGCTCAATCTAGAATTTGGTATAAAAGTGTAAAACAAATATTTACTATCTAAATATTTGTTTAATTATAAACAAATAAAATTAAATTATTTTGTCTTAGTACAGGAGGGACGCTCGGGCAGTACTCAAAAGTATATTAACAAAACTTCCACCATATTTTCAAGGCACATAGTTTTCGTAGTTTAGAAAAATGTACACAAATATTACCTCATATATATTATTGAACTTTCACAAGTTTTCATTTGACATCCCACTCGATGAACTGGTAATTTTTTGTTCACTTCCGATTCCACCCCCCCCCCCCCTCTAAAACTAACCTCTAAAATCAAAATTTAATTTTCACACTACAGGCTCTGATTGAGCTATCAATTCCTACATTTGTGCCAAATTTCAACTTTCTATGTCAAATAGTCTCGGAGAAAATGGAGTGTAACAGACAGGAAATCCCATAAGTGGAAAACTAAAAATATTTAGATACATTAACAAATTTTTAAGGTCATATTTTCACCCCAGAAATCCACAGTAACTCTATGTACACGGAAAACTGGGAGATCCTATATATATATATATATATATATATATATATATATATATATATATATATATATATATATATATATATATATATATATATATATATTTGGACCACGCATCTGCTTATCTAGACAATAGCTAAGGACACATATGACTGGTCGCACAAAAACACGGCTTGAGAGGTCAATCGTCAATCGATCGTTATTCAGACTAAAAAATTATAACTGAGAAAGTTACTTCGTATTATTTCCAAGTCAGATAAACATAAAACTAACTAACAAAAATTCCTCAAAGAACGCCATCGCCGAAGCGGAATGGGATTGTGATTGTATTTTAATTTATCAAATTGACTGAGAAATTACGTCTTTATTATTATTAGGGTAATGTTTACCACAAAAAATAAAATATATTCGAAACGTATTAAGATCTTTAGAAATTAGAAACGTATTGTTTTTTCGTTTCACCTATTACCCCTATAAAACACCAAGGTACTACCGGTCGCTAGATACCATCATACACAGGACGGTATTTTCATTATTTTGTTGGTATGCAGACGTGAAAAATACAACTTATTTCGTCAAGTTGCATTGACGACCAAAAATATTTACAGGCAGGCATTGTAAACATCTTCCATCCGAAAAAAGATTTTTACATTTTCTTCTACTTATAAATAAAATTCATATTCTTCGCTTCTTTCGTTCTTAAATTCCGACAATGTGAATCAAATATAAAAATATACTGTACTACTAGATAAAAGAAGCTTTTCTCGCATAAAAAAATTAAGAAAGAGCTTTTTTCAAAGGATTATATTTGATGCCAAATAATAAATCCAAAAGATTACTCATTATATTTAAAGGAATTGGTGTCGTTTAAATGAAATGCCAATGAAATCAGCTCCCTAACACATGGATATATGTAATGAAATCTTCAAAAGCTTATAAATAAAAATTCTTCGAAATGACAACATACAGAGAGATTTTGCAACGCTTATTTTCACATTCCTTTGTCCTTATCTTTATCTCAAGCATGCTCAGTATTAATGCGAAGGAATTGCAAGGTTAGGTTAGTATTCATCTATAATATATATAAAATGCAACGTCTCTCTGTCTGTCTGTCTGTCTGTCTGTCCGTTAGTGCGCCTATCACTGAAGAACCACTTATCCGATTTACGTACTTTTTTTTTAAAACATACATATGTTCTCTGGCCAGGTTATAGGCTATATTTTATTACGATAGTTACGATAGGTAGCATAAGGAATGAGCAGTGACGTAAAATAGTGAATGATGTCGGAAATAAGTTTGCCGCTAGCGCGTGCCTTTGTAATACACAGCCTAAACCATTAAATATGGAACAATATTATGTAGCAAAGAATATCTGTAAGGTATAATCTATAATATATATAAAATGCAATGTCTCTCTGTCTGTCTGTCTGTCTGTCCATTAGTGCGTTTATCACGCGGGAACCAGTTATTCGATTTAACTGTCTTTTTTAAATTCATACATATATTCTTTGGCCAGGTTATATAATAATAATAATAATCTCCATCGAGAGGAAGGCAGGAGGAGGCACTTAGGAAATTCTTTCACAGCAAGCAAACCAGCCTCCACACAGCGACAGTGAAAGCAGACAAAAACTACACACCTCTCGACTTAGCCCGGGCAGACCACTCGGCAGACACACACAGTCACACCCAATTACAATAGGAAAATATGAAAACGTGGTCAGAGAAAACACTCCACGGAAAACACAGATACCACATAGAACAAGACCACGTAAATAAAAGAACAATCATACACCTGGTTACAGGATGGGCAGCTATTCCCTGAGACTGAAGGCTTCTTACTTGCCATCCAGGATAAAGTCATATTAACCAGAAACTACCAAAAGCATATCATCAAAGACCCGACTATTGCAGAGGACAGATGTAGGAAATGCCACCAGCAGAAAGAAACGATCGAACACATAACGAGCGGATGTAAAATATTGGCCGGAACAGAGTACACAGCCAGGCATGATTCAGCTGCCAAAGTAGTTCATCAAGCACTAGCCACAACATACAAGCTCATAGAAAACACATATCCCTACTACAAATACACGCCAAGATCCATACTTGAAAATGAAGATTACAAGCTCTACTGGGACATCGGTATCCATACAGATAAAACAGTCTCCGCCAATAGACCCGATTACTTTTCAGTGCAAAAAAGGAAAAGTCACCTATCTAATTGACATAGCTGTCACCAACGACACAAACATCCAAACGAAATACACAGAAAAAATTTCCAAATACACAGACCTTGCAACGGAAATAAAAAGGCTATGGAGACGAGAAAAAGTCATAATTGTCCCCCTCATTATATCAGCCACACGCCTTACACCAATAACATTCACACCACATTTAGTGCAATTAGGACTCAACACAGACATACACTGAAGCATTCAGAAGTCAGTGATTTTGAAAACATGTAACATTGTCAGGTCATTCCTTAATAAGGAATGGTAATAGCGTTTGTGCTGACTTGCTTTTGGCCCGTCAGCCAAACATGGAACCACATTGATCAAATGTGAGAAAGAAGAACTTTTTGTAATAATAATAATCTATATCTATAATATATATAAAATGCAATGTTTGTCTGTCTGTCTGTCTGTCCGTTAATGCTCTTATCCCTCGAGAACCACTTATCCGATTTACGTGATATTTTAAA
This sequence comes from Pachyrhynchus sulphureomaculatus, assembly GCA_019049505.1. NCBI lineage: Eukaryota > Metazoa > Arthropoda > Insecta > Coleoptera > Curculionidae > Pachyrhynchus > Pachyrhynchus sulphureomaculatus. The sequence goes on from CM032456.1 coordinate 16,844,978, forward strand.
ATCATACATATGTTCTCTGACTAGGTTATAGGTATATATTTTATTACATCTATAATATATAAAATGCAACGTATCTCTGTCTGTCTGTGTGTCCGTTAGTGCGATTATCACTGGAGAACCACTTATCCGATTTTCGTACTTTTTTTTTTAAAAGATACATATGTTCTCCGGCCAGGTTATAGGCTATATTTTATTACGATAGGTAGCATTAGGAATGAGCAGTGACAATAATAGTAAACGAAGTTGGATAAGGTTTGCCGCTAGCGCGTTCTCTTGCAATACACAGTCCAAACCATTAAATATGGAACAATATTATGTAGCAGAGAATATCTATAATATATATAAAATGCAATGTATCTCTGTCCGTCTGTCTGTCTGTCCGTCCGTTAGTGTGCTTATCACTGGAGAACCACTTATCCGATTTACGTGCTTTTTTTTTAAACATACGTATGTTCTCTGGCTAGGCTATAGGATATATTTTATTAGGTGACATAAGGAATAAGCAGTGACGATAATAGTGAATCAAGTCGGAGAAAAGTTTTAATTAAATATGGAACAATATCATGTAGCAAAGAATACAATATATATAAAATGCAACGTCTCTCTGTCTGTCTGTCTGTCCGTTAGTGCGCTTATCACTCGAGAACCACTTATCCGAATGCCGTGTTTTTATAAATTTATACATATGTTCTATATAATTCGATATAAACCTAGATAATGGGAGATAAGGTGAGATAATGGGAGATAAGAGAAATAATGGGAGATAAGTCGAGATAAGCCTCGATAATGGGAGATAAGGTGAGATAATGGGAGATAAGTATAAATAATGGGAGATAAGAAGAGATAATGGGAGATAAGCAGAGATAAGTCTAGATAATGGGAGTTATGGTGAGATAATGGGAGATAAGGAGAAATAATGGGAGATAAGTCGAGATAAGCCTAGATAATGGGAAATAAGGGGAGATAATGGGAGATAAGGAGAAATAATGGGAGATAAGGAGAAATAATGGAAGATGAGCAGAGATAAGCTTAAATAATGGAAATTATGTAGAGATGATGGGAAATAAGGAGAAATATTGGGAGATAAGGAGAAATAATGGGAGATGTTTTATTACGTTGGGTAACATAAGGAATAAGCAGTGACGATAGTAGTGAATCAAGTCCACGCGAGCGGAGCCGCGGGCACGGCTAATCTTCTATAAACTTAGGGATTTTTTTTATTCATTCCATGGTTAAGCACTCCGGTTATTAATATTTGATGAGTCAACACAAGTTTCTAAATTAAAGTTGTCTCTAGCAGGTTTCTATCACTTCCATCAATGTTTCCAAGATAATACGAATGTGCGATAAATAAAATTTCATTTGAAATTAGCACTACACGCGCTGTAATGCTATTGCGTCAAAGAGTGAAAAAACCCAACATAATCTGAACACTAATTAATTGTTTTCAGTGTTATTTGCAATAAAAAATTATCATTTCAACTTTACTACGTTTTGTTAGTGATTTGTTTACATAAGTAGGAAAAAAAAACAGGCTCTACCATAATAGCGATAAGAATAACCTCTGTTATAAGTTCGTAAATAAGGGAAAACCGTTATCCTTAATAAAGATTTCTCTTATTTTGTTTCAATACTGCGCAAGGTCGGTAACAGTTGAGCCCTTGTATTTAATTTATTCCCTTTACTACTGCACAAGCTCCAAACTGTAGGCGCATGCTTCAAATAAAGATAAAGACAGTGGCCTACCAAAATATGCGTTGCAAAATCTCTCTAAATAAAGGAGCTAAATTTATTATTTTGTTTTATGAGGCTTAAATTTGGCAAAAGTAAACAGTTTGTTAAGCACATAGACAAAATATTTTTGTTAGGGTTATCAAATTTAGTCCGCTGCTTAACTAAATAAACGCAAAATTTTAAAAAAACTGTTTCAAAAAAATGTTTTCTTTAATTCACAAATATAGACTGAACAAGACAAAAGTAATTAACAATAGTAGAAAATAACTTTATCTTAAAAAAAAAACCGGTCAAGTGCAATTGTTACGGAGGTATAAAATGATCACAAAACACACCCCAAATGAGTTTTCAACAAAGTTTGTTTCCGATCTTTACTGAAAACTGATGACCTTAATTTTTTTTTTATATACTTCAGATAAATTATTGTAATGCATTCGTGATAATATTCGTTCAATCTACACCCCGTGGAGAATATTCCAGAATTTTTTCAAAGTTTTTGGATCAAGACAGAGGGGTGGGACAGCGATTTTTTTTCGCGATTTTTTCAAAATAATACAAAGAAAAGTGTGCGCATGTAAGACATTATATATATTTTTGAACTAGTATTTTTACAAGCTTTGACACCCCACTCGATGACCTAGTAAAAAATTTTTTTTTTCACTTCCGATTTCACCCCCCAAAACTAACCCCTTAAGTCAAAATTTAACTTTCAAAACTACACTACTCTGATAAGACCATCAATTTCTATATTAGTACCAAATTTCAACTTTCTACATCAAGGAGTTTCGGAGAAAATCGGGTGTGACAGACGGACAGACAGAAACCGAAGTGATCTTATAAGTGTTCCGTACGGAACGCTAATAATAACCAACTGGGTCTTAATTATCTTAGACTATTATTCATAACCAAAAAGTGGTAAACAGGAAATATACTAATAGTAAAATTAATATACAATAATCATGACGAATTTCTTTTGTTCATGTGAATTAATCAATAAATTTAAGGTAAATTTCATCAACAACTTGAAATTTGATTATACATCATCACATGATACACCATCCGCAGCTGGTTTTAGTGTTCCGTACGGAACGCTTATAGAATCACTTCGGTGTCCGTCTGTCTGTTTGTCACACCCGATTTTCTCCGAAACTATTTGACACAAAAAGTTGACGTTTGGCACAAATATAGAAATTAATGGCCCAATCAGGGCCGTGTAATTTTAAAACATAACTTTTCACTTAAGGGGTTACTTTTGGGGAGTGAAAAAAATTACCAGGTCATCAAATTGGGTGTCAAACGAAAGCTTATGAAAACACGAGTTTAAAAATATATATACGAGGCTGGTTTGAAAAGTCCGTGCAAAGTCCGAGAGATGGCACCACCGGCGCGTATCGAGGTCATGTTTAGTTAGTAGCATCTCTTGAATGAACGCACACCAAGTTTCAGCCATATTGGTCTATTTCTTTGTGTTTGGCATTCGTGTGAATCAAGGAAGTCGAGTGATTTTCAAGAAATGGACGAAAAAAGAATTTCGTGTGGTGATTAAACATTACTTTATGAAAGGCAAAACGCCTCAGGAGACTAAAGAGAAGCTTGATAAACATTATGGTGACTCTGCACCTTCGATTAGAACAGTTTATAAGTGGTTTCAAAATTTTTGGACTGGCCATATGGGCACAAGTGACGCTGAACGTTCTGGACGGCCTGTGGAGGTTACGACTCCAGAAATCATTGATCAAATCTATGATATGGTGATGGATGACAGAAGAGTTAAGGTGCGTGAGATTGCTAGTGCTGTGGGCATCTCGACTGAACGGGTACATAATATTTTGCATAAACATTTGTACATGAGAAAGCTATCCGCAAGATGGGTGCCGCGATTGCTCACGCTTGACCAAAAACGGAATCGTGTGAAGTGTTGCAAGGATGGTTTGCAGCTGTTCCAGAAGAATCCAGAGGACTTTAAGCGTCGTTTCGTCACTGTGGATGAAACATGGGTACATTACTATACTCCTGAGACCAAACAACAATCTAAACAATGGGTTACCAAGGGGGAATCTGCACCAAAAAAGGCGAAGACCGTTCCTTCGGCCGGAAAGGTTATGGCGACTGTCTTTTGGGATTCGCAAGGGATAATCCTCATCGACTATCTGGAAAAGGGTAAAACTATTACAGGTGAATATTATTCAGCGTTATTGGACCGTTTGAAAACCGAGCTGCAAGAAAAACGCCCGCGATTGGCCCACAAGAAAGTCCTTTTCCATCACGACAACGCACCAGCACACACCTCAGCAGTTGAGGTCGCAAAATTAATGGAAATATGATTCCAACTCGTTTCACATCCCCCCTATTCTCCAGACTTGGCTCCCTCGGACTACTATTTGTTCCGCAATTTGAAGAAATGGCTGGCGGGACAAAGATTTTATTCAAACGAGGAGGTGATTGCAGACACTAATGGATATTTTGCAGACTTGGACAAATCCTATTATTCGGAAGGGATCAACAAACTAGAACATTGTTGGACGAAGTGTATAAGCCTAAAAGGAGACTATGTCGAAAAATAAAAAAAGTTTACCCCAAACACATAAGTAGTTTTTATTTTTGCACGGACTTTTCAAACCAGCCTCGTACATACACTTTTCTTTGTATTATTTTTAAAAAATGGCCAAAACCCCTTATCCACCCAACCTATCTCGAAAAGTACTGATCAAAAAATTCTAGAATAATCTCCATAAAGTGTAGGTAGAGCTAAACTTATTACGAGTGCGTTACGTTTGATAATTTAGGTGCTATATATAAAAAAAAATATTTGCCCGCCAAAATGGTAAAGGTTTATTTCGTCGAAAGTTGTGAATTGAACCGGGACTGATAGCTACTGCTTTAAGCATTAGGTACCCAGACAAAATAATTTTATTTATTTGTTTATAATTAAACAAATATTTGGGTAGTAAATATTTGTTTTGAACTTTTACCACTAAATTCTAAATTGAGTTAGCTTGATTTATTGGCAATTAGGTAGCTAAGATGCTATAACTATTATACATTACTAACTAAAAAAGAACGCGAAAATACATATATTTTTGCCTTATTCTGGTTGGTATGATTAGCCTGCTGAGTCAGTATCTGACTAGACATGTTTGTAATCTGGGCCCTTAATTCTTTTATTTAAAACTCATTTGGGGTGTGTTTTTTTAGTGTTCCGTACGGAACACTTATAAGATCACTTCGGTGTCTGTCTGGCTGTCTGTCTGTCTGTCTGTCACACCCGATTTTCTCCGAAACTATTTGACATAGAAAGGTGAAATTTGGTAATAATATAGGAATTGATGGTTTCATCAGAGCCATGTAGTTTTGAGAATTAAATTTTGACTTAAGGGGTTAGTTTTGGGGGGTGAAGTCGGAAGTGAAAAAAATTTTTTTTTTTTACTAGGTCATCGAGTGTGGTGTCAAATGAAAGCTTGTGAAAACACGAGTAAAAAATATATATGTAATATTATACTTGCGAGCACTTTTCTTTGTATTATTTTTAAAAATTCGCGAAAAATCGCTGTCCCGAGCCTTATCTCGAAAAGCACTTATCAAAAAATTTCGAAAAAATTCTGGAATATTCTCCACGGGGTGTAGATTGAACGAAAATTATCACGAGTGCATTACCTTTAATAATTTATATGGTATATAAAAAAAACAAAAATTTCAAGGTCATCAGATTTCAGTAAAGATTGGAAACAAACTTTGTTGAAAACTCATTTGGGGTGTATTTTGCGAAGTCACTGATCATTTTATACCTCTGTAACAAAATTTTTTTATTTTAAAAGCAATCAACGTGCGGAACACTAATTGCACAAGTTTAACTTGCACTTGACCGGTTTTTTTCTATTAATTTTAAATATTGTAAAATGGAAGTTGTATCAGATTAGACGACAGTTACGTACGGCATAATACTTTCTAGGGCATTCCTCTATGAAATAATAAGTTGTTTATCAATTTATTTATCAGAAAATAGATCGTGACATGTGTAAGTCGAAAAATAGACGACAAGCTAAACATTCAATACAAATAAAGTATAGATACTGCTGTGGTACCAGATTCTTTTGAATTTTTTAAATCACTGATCATTTTATACTTCCATAACAAAAATTTGAATTTTTAAGGCAGTATGGAATACTAATTGCGCAAGACTAACTTGCACTTGACCGGTTTTTTTTTAAATCTTAAATCAGTATATAACAGTCATATTCTTATTCTAGTAATACTACAAATGTCTTTAAGGATCGAATATGAGAAACTTCCTTAGACTATGAATAGCTAATAGACAGATTTTGCAACGCTTATTTGGTAGGGCCATTGTCTTTATCTTTATTTGAAGCATGCGCCCACCATTTGGAGCATGCGCAATACTGAAACAAAATAAGAGAAACCTTTATTAAGGTTAACGATTTCCCTTATTTAGGAACTTACAAGAAAGATTATTTGGAGTTCGTTATTCTTATCGCTATTATGATTGGGCCTATTTTTTTTCTACTTAAGTATACAAACCACTAAGAAAATACAGTAAAATTGAAATGATAGTTTTTTATTGCAAATAATACTGACAACAGTTACTTAGTGTTCACATTATGTTGGGTTTTTACAATATTTGTCACAATGGCATTACAGTGTGTGTAGTGCTAATTTCAAATGAAATTTTATTTATCACACATTCGGATTATCTTGGAAATATTGAAGGTAATGATAGAAACCTGCTCGACACAGCTTTAATTTAGAAATTTGTGTTGACCCATTTACTATTAATAACCGGTGTGCTTAACCATAAGATGAATGGAACAAAAAATGGCCTAAGTTGAAGTAGAAGATGGATACTAACCTAACCTTGCAATTCTTTCGCGTTTATACTACGCATGCTTGAAATAACGATAAGGACAACGGCATGTGAAAAATAAGCATTGCAAAATCTCTCTAATTACGTTACACTGTTAATGGGTATAATACTAGTTAGAAGTGTATTCTGGAAATTCACACGAGAAGTGTGATCTGTGTAACATATAACATTTTATTTCACATTTTACATTTTGGATATTTGAATTTTTTCCCAAATGAAACTGCGAGTTTACGTGAAAATTAAATTCAACTTTATCATTGAACAAAGAGAAAATCATCCAGTCAATGGCCTATAAACCTTTCTTTTATTGGCACCGATATTGCATGTAATAACTAAGGACACCCAAATATGCAAAGCGCATATATTGCATATTTTGCATATTAAATGCATTTTTCTAAATATTTGCATAAATGCTTTAAAAATAGCATATATGTGCATATTTGAAGGAATTTAGAATAATGTAGGTCTTTGGCAGGCGTTTTCATTCATTTTTCGGAATAAGGGTCAATGTTTAGGCCGCCGCCGCCGCCGCGCCGGTGGTTTTCCCCAAATAAATTTTATTATTTTGTGGTCAGTAAAAACCAGTCAGTAAACCCCAGACGGCCATCAGAGCATACTTGTATTATTAATTTATTAGATTTCATTTTTGGTTGTGCTTTTAAAGTGGTTACGTCGATTTGTGTTTTTTTATCTTGTGAGTCGTACTCGTATTTTACTACAGTAAAATGCCCAAAGCCAGTAGTGTGCCAGTGGATTAAACCATACAAAGAACTAAGAATAGATATGGGAAAAAATCTACTGTTCTGTATGTGTTAAAATTGTAAGTATAATTTTTGAATACCTATTGAATATACAGGGTATTTCATTTAATATTTAATTTTTATGTTTTATGTTTTTGTGTTTTCAATGTTATTTAAGTTATGTTTGTTCCATTTAACGAACAAAATTTCTATTTAACGAAACCACGAAATAGAAATACATACGTAAATGTATGTATTTCTAGGTAATCTAATAAAAAAGGTACAAAGCAGAATTTTAATTTTTGCCTGTCCTAAGCACCTAGTTTTCTATTTAACGAAATTTCTATTTAACGATGATTTTTTTTTCCTTGGGATTTTAATTAAATTTTCTTTTTTTTATTGCAGATACCAATAAAAAATTTCAAATAGAGCAACACGTGAAAACTGCTTGGCATATTGCCAAACTGAGTAAGACGAAACCTGGAGATAGGCCACAACACACATTAATGCAATGTTTCCAACCAACGTACAAAAATAAAGAGCTAAATGAACAAGACATCTTTAACCGAGATCTATGCCGTGCAATGATGAAATCAAACATTCCGTTATCGAAACTACGTAATCAAAACTTTAATTCCTTCCTCCAGAAGTATTGCAAATTTAATATCCCAGATGAAATAACAATACGAAGAAACGACGTAAGCTCCTTGTATTCACAGGTAATTGAGGAAATTAAAGGTAAAATTCGCAACGAACATTTTTACATATGTATTGATGAAACCACCGATTCAAGAGGACGGTATATTGCGCATTTATTGATTGGCGTTCTTAGCGACGATATTTTGCCAAAATCTTATCTGATTGCTTCCAAACAGTTAGAAAAAACAAATGCATTGACAGTGGCCAAATTTGTTCAAGAAGAACTATCGAAGTTTTTTCTTCCTACGTCTGTTCCAGGAGATAATTTTTTGCTTATTTTGTTAGATGCAGCACCGTACGTGATAAAGGCCGGGCAAAATTTGAAAATTTTTTATCCAAACTTAATACATGTAACATGTCTCGCTCATGCTTTAAATAGGGTTGCTGAGGAAATTAGGAATCATTTTCCGCTTGTGAGTCACTTAATTTCTAACATGAAGAAAATCTTCCTTAAAGCGCCTTTAAGGATTCAGTTCTACAAAGAAAAACTGCCAAACACTCCTCTTCCACCTCAGCCTGTTATTAGAAGATGGGGCACTTGGTTGGAAGCAACATTTTTTATTGCGACAACTTCTGTCAACTAGATGGTCTAATTGCAGAATTATCAGACGAATCTTCCCAATCTCTTACAGAACTTAAACGATTATTCAAAAACAGGGAGATAAAACAACTTTCCTTTCTTAAAACAAACTATAGCTTTGTTTCTAAAACCATAACTCAAATGGAGGAATCTAATTTGCCATTAACCCGAAGTGTTCAACTAATAAAACAATGTGAGGTCGCTTTTGAAAATGTCGCAAGTAAAATTGGGAGCAAAATTTTTCAAAAATTTCGGAATGTTATGGAAAAAAAATAGTGGGTTTCAATTTGTCAGCCAAGTAGCTAATGTTTTTAAAGGGGAATTTTACTGATTCCATTGATTTAGATCCTATGCTATTAAATAATTTTAAAAACACCCCTATTACATCAGTCGATGCGGAAAGGAGTTTCTCAATTTATAAATTTTTATACAACGATGGAAGACAAAACTTTTTAATGGAGAATTTTGAGAAACATTTGTTAGTTTATTGTTTTTATAACTAACGGCGACCCTGTCTTTTGCAATATTTGCATATTTCCGCTTACTTAGTTGCATCGCCCTGTACGTATCAAATTTAAAATATATGTTTTATTATGCTGTTTACTACGTATATAAATTTTTATAATATGTACCTACATTATTATTATATGTTCATCTTTAAGTAAAGTAATAAAATACATTATTATTTATATTTATTTTTTACTTTGTATAATATTATATTTAGATTTAGTTCATTCGCCCTGTATGTTGAAAATTTAAAATGGGTTTTTTATTGCTATATTTATATAGTACTCGTATCATGTAATATGAAACAATAAATTTACATTTTTCAAGTCTATTTCAATTTTTTTTACTGCATATTTACAACATGTATGTGCATATTTTGAGAAAATTATTTGCATATTTATGTGCATATTTTAAAGTTTTTCACTCGCATATTTGGGTTTCCTTAGTAATAACATAACATATTTACCACACTAAATAATGTAAATAGGGATCTGCCATATAGTGTAAAATAAAATATATTTTAAATTAATGTAATATTCGATCTTACCTTCTATAGTCTTAAAACTAAGTGCTCCCCCTATCGTATAAACGATTAATACAATAGTAAGGAAACAATGGGTAAACCATTTTCGGCTTAATTTTTTCAGTTTATGGTATAACCAGTAGGCACATTTTTCACCATGGCCCAAACTAAATTTCGCTGTATTCACCGTTAAATGTCTCAGTTCATTAATTTGATCAAAAACATATTGAGAAGCTTTTCGTTCAGTGTGTGATTGAAAGTTAGGATCTGGCAAAGGAGGTGGTATTTTTAATGTCGGCCGAGTAAATCCAACTTTCTTTTCAGCAGTAGGTGATGAACTTGGAACATCTTGATCCATAGTAGGTAAAAAATCTGAAAAGAGTTGTAATTTTTCGTCTTATATCTAAACTCGTTTCTAAAAATAGTCAACGCACTGTTATTTTTGGAACAAGTTACACATCGTAGGAAGACCTCGAAACGACTGATCTAATCTTTAACTTAACATACAGTGATATTCACAAATATTATTTGGTAAACAAGTTGGTTTAGTAGGTATTGGCGATTATTTGCTACTTCTTAAAAAAATACGTATAACTATTATTTTTAGTTCATGAAAGTAGCTTTAGACTATTTAGTTTTTGGCATCCTTTTCCAGTTCAAATTATATTCCATTATCACAAATAAATTTCTTTACTGCGTAGGTGCTTTAGACGTATAACGTCCTGAAGTATAAATATTGTATAGGTGCTTAGCCTTTTTCATTATGATCAATAGAGACCGGATTATATGCATTTGCATATTTTCATACGCATTTGCATATTTAGACCATTCTCACCGATTATTGCATATTTTACCCAAAATCTAGTAATGATTCATATTTTCCCTATATTTACAATATTTTCTCGGTATTATTAGGCAATTGAATTGCTCAGGGTATTGTTAATGTCGCCGTCTGGAACCGATCTTCTCGCCGGAACATTACTTGTAATATAAACTGACCATTTATTTTTGAACTCAAAACGGGACATAAGTTTTTATACCCAAGTTAGCAGGTTAACAATAAACACAATTAATTTAATATTAATTTTCTTTATTTAGAAAAAGTGTAACTTAATGCAATTAGTATTGACTGTTATTATATTCATATTAATTATAATTATTTTTATTATAACAAGTTGTGAAAAATAAAAATCAATCACCAGTTAACCAGCTTTATTGAAGCAAAGTTCCTCTGACAGAAATTATTAAATTATATGCACCATATTTTTTTTTAATTGTATTTATATTTATCAGAGGAACAAATTTGCTTTAATAAAGTTGGTGATGATTTTAAATAAGAATAAAATTCTTGGCACGTTTTTTTTATATTGACCTTAGTTATCAACATCGCTTTCAGAACTGGTACCTGTAAGTGATTTTTTTCAGACGTCCACAATTTATTCATAAGAGAAAAGACTCTTTCTACTGGAGCATTTGTACCAGGTAGACATAAAATATATTCAATTAAAATACAAAAATTTTCATGTCGTAGATTGTTGGTGCGAAAGTGTTTGAATACTTCCACCCAACGAGTTTCGGTGGAGACTTTTAAATTATCCCATTCGGTAATTTTTTGAGAAGTGACGTAGCTTGAAATTAATGTAAATTCGTCAAATACTTCTGTATCTTTGTTACAGGGAAAATATCCCTTTTCAATCAATACATCCAGCGCTTTTTGAATATCTTCTCATGCAGGTACTTTTCTTAAATCTGCCCAATGAAATATCTCCATTTCTTTAGTAAGAAAGCAAGTCCACTGTTCCAGATATTCACGGCTTGTTTTATAAAATTCTGTGGCCGTATTTTTCACAAACTCTTCATCAATATTAGTGCCATGATCTTTTAATTTCACAATTAAACTACGAACAGTAATTGGAAGAAACTGGTTGATCTGTTTCTGAGCCAAATTGTCTTTGAGATGATTGATTTCTTTTGCAGCCTCAATTGCCGACACAGTCTGACCTTCAACCTTCAATACAGCTTGGTGAAAACTTGCTGACTGAGCGTGTAAAAAATGAAGCCATAATTCTGATATGGGATCATCAAAAAAGTTTTTTTAACAATTTGGGACATTTTTCAATGGTCAAAAAATAGTCTTTTAACGGCTGGTACATTTTTAAAACTCTCTCCAAGGCAGGCATAAGCGCAAGCCACCTGGTTTTACTGTAGCCGAGCATTTGGTGATGTTCTATTTCAGCTTCAGCGCAAAACTCCTTTAGAGCTTCAACTCGAACCGTGTAAATATAAAAAAATGAATATATTTTTACGATAATGCTTTCGTAATCTAAAGGTAGACCATCTGCAGCAGATTTTATTGCATTGTGAATGATATGGGCTCCACATCCAATACCTATCAACGGTTTTTTAAGAGATGATTGTAATTTTGCTAATACATTATTAGTTCCTCGCCTAGCTACACCCCCAAAATTGGCATTAGCATTGTCGCCACAAAATGCCACGACTTTATTTGACAAATTATTATCTGTCAATACTTGGTGTAAATAGTCGACTATAATATCAGAAGTTTCACCTGGTTGCTCTTGGAGGTCTAAAATTTTTACTTGTACACCTTCATAAGGTTGAAAAAAGCGCACTACACAAGGATATATTTTCTTGTTACCGTGGTTTGAAGCGTCGTTTAAAATTGTAATACAATTGGACTTATTGAGATCATCTTTTAAATTATCGATCGCTGTATGCGCCAAAACATTTACTATAATAGCTTCTGTTTTTGTACGCGCACATGTGAATTTTGGATCAAAACATGATTGGATTAATTTCGACGCACAATCATTGGAGCGAAAACTGTGGTTTTCTTGTTCAACACTGAAGAACTGGAAGCAGCGGCACGGTCGGCATTTTTATGTTTTTCAGACTTCAAATGCTGTTCAATATCACCAGCACCACTATGGGAAACACTAAACTCTGTACGACACTTTTCGCATCTGACGTCCAAGGAAGTATTAATTTGCTTAATAAATGGGTATTTTGCTTGTAAGTTGACATTAAATGAACACTTGCGTTTCGGCATAACTATAAGTAAAATTCCAAAACAACAGAAAACTTCAAATTAGTTACCAGTTTACCACTAAACTACTTCACGAACATTACGCAAAAACAAAACAATAGCGACAAGTCTGTGTGCATGCGCGTGATTAGCCTAATAACCAAATAAATGCTCCCTCTTCTCTCCGCGTTACTAGGTAACCGACAGCGCGCGCGGGCGGGGAATCGCCAATCGTCGACGTCGAGCATCGTAATTTAAAATTTTCGCGCGGTTTCGGAAAACGGGACTATTTACCGTCCCGGTGCTTTATTTGGGGACAACGGGACAGGTGACCGAGAAAAGAGACAGTCCCGTTCAAAACGGGACGTATGGTCACTTTATTGTAATAGTCTAAACATCGATTAGGTTATAGTGCCAAGGGAATACCTAAAATTACGACGGTATTTTTATTCCTTTGTTTCTTGGTCGGGATATTAAGTGATAAGTAGTTAGTTTCTAAGAATATTTGTTTGAGCGTGGATCAAATAAACAATTTTCTCGAAGACGAATTTTTATTTTAAAACAAGATATCAGTTTTAACATTATTGTCGACGCGCTTGCATCAGTGTAGTCCTTTTGCAATTTTTAACGTGTTGTGTTTAAGTTTAACGTGTACCATGCCACCCGCAAAAAAAAGTGTCTCTTCATGGGTAGCTGATTATCCTGGAACATTTACATACGACGGAAATGTTTTATATTGTCGAGTTTTTGCGAGAAAAATATTTCGTGCACAAAAAAGTTTCAAATTGACCAGCATGTCAAGACAAGTCTTCATATCGCAGGATTGCAAAAAAAAAAGACCCACGACAACAACTTATAACAGCAGCAAGTAGCAGTGATTCCACTTCTATAGGCAAACCAAAAAAAATACTTTAGCATGGATTTATGTGCAGCATTGCTTGCAAGTAATATTCCTCTCCACAAACTTACAAATCTTACATTCAAAGATTTTCCGCGGAAATATTGCTTGAATCAAAAAATACCAAACGAATCAACACTGTGTAAAAATTACATATCAATAATTTACCAACATGTTCTGGAAGAAATACGTAATGAACTTAAGGATGACATTATTTGGATTTCAGCTGATGAAACTAGCGACAGTTGTGGTCGCTACATTGCGAATTTAATTGTGGGTGCATTAAGATTAGAGCCTTCTTCTTCCTATTTGGTGGCCTGCAAAGAACTTGACAAGACAAATCATTCTACGATCGCCAGATTTGTGAATGAAGGTATTAAAAAAATATTTCCTGAATCTTCTGCAGATAAAAGAGTGTTTATGCTGCGCCCTATATGATCAAGGCAGCCAAAGTCCTCCAAGTATTTTATCCAAATTTAATTCATGTGTCGTGCTTTGCTCACGGAGTCCATCGACTCGCTGAAGAAGTACGATCTACGTTTAGAAATGTAAATAAACTGATTTCATCAGCAAAGAAAGTGTTTCTTAAGGCACCTGCTCGCAATAACGCCTATAAAGAAAAACTGCCAAATGTGCCTTTACCTCCCGAACCAGTGGTAACTCGATGGGGAACATGGATTGAAGCTCTACTATTTTACAATGAACATGTCGAGGCCATCAAAGGTGTAGTAAATGACTTCGATAGTGCAGAGGCTATGGCAGTTCGTCAATCCAAGGAAGCATTTAAGGATTCTGATATTAAAAAAACATAGCTTTGATTAGCACTCACTTTTCCCACATACCTGCGGGTATTAAAAAGCTTAAAAACTCGAGGTTTGGCGTTGACCGAATCAATTCAGTTAATGAATAAAATCCGTCAAATAAACTCCACATTGCCAGATGTATTCCCGCGTAGAGTTAAAGAAAAGTTTGAAAACATTTTGTGCAATAACCCAGGCTTTGAACCTTTGTGTCAAATTGATAGTTTTATTAATGGGACTGGTGAACTTTTGCCAGAAACAATAAGTGCTAACATAGCCCCCAAATTCAAATACTGCCCAGTTACCTCAGTGGATGTGGAACGGTCTTTTTCCACTTATAAAAATATTTTAAGAGATCGAAGACACAATCTTACTACCCAACATTTGGAACAATACCTTATTGTTTACGTGGACAAGAATACAAATGTTAAATAATTTTAAAAAATGTTAAATAATTGTTAATTAAATTTAAACATCGTCGATAACTTGTTAATTTTATGCTGATTTTGAAATAAAAACTAAAAATTACTACTTTTATTATTATTTAATATTGCATATTTTGACCCTTTTCATGCATATTTTAAGCATTTTTCATGCATATTTACATGCGTATTTCAAGATTTTTATGTTGCATATAATCTGGTCTCTAATGATCAATTATTTAATTCAATAATAATATCCATTAGTCTGAAAATATTCATCTTAATAAGTAGGTCGTTCAAAGTCGGTACAACTGGAAATTTTTTTAAAGTTCATTCTTTATTTAGGTCACGTCTAATGCATACTAATTTCACATTCTCCACAAGCATTAAAGTACACATCTCTCTCTCTCTCTCTCAATCCTTTCACCTCAATAGGAGTATCAGTGACACTATGCGGTTGCTGCCGCAACAGTCATTCTCCAGACATCTCGATCCTGCGCGACCTTACTTGACCAGTACATACCCATACCAAGGAGAGATCTTACTTGGTCGGACCATCTTGTTGGAGATCGTCTCCTTGATCTTCTACCTTCCCCGTTACTACAAGCTTTTCCATGGCGTCTACTTTCCTCATAATGTAATCAAAATATTTCAGGTACTGTCTATTAACTCTATTTGAAAGTTAATCATTTATACTAAGCTCTTCAAGAATAGATACATTAGTATGTGTTCGATATACGATACTTTGAGGATTCTTCTTGATATACATACATCTCAAACGCTGCTCGTCTTTTGTCAGCTTGTTCAATGGTCCATGTTTCCGATTCGTAACTTGCTATGGGGAATATAAGACTAGATAGCAATTTTAACTTTGTGGTTTTTGTGACAACTGGATCTTTTCGGACCTTAGTGAGTTCGATCGTCGAGTTTCTAGCTATAGCCAAATGTCTTTTTTACTTCCCGCTTCACAGCCACCATTGTTAGTTATAAGGGAACCCAAATAGTTGAAATGGTCTACAACAGTGAAACCAGCACTTTCATTTATGTATGATGGATCTTCATTACGACTTACAATCATGGTTTTTGCTCTATTAATTGTCAACCCATAGTTTTTGCTAGCGATTTTCAGGCGCTCCATAATTGATTCTAGGTATTGAAGTTGCAAGTATAACAGTATTATCCACATATCTAAGGTCACTTAGCTTTTTTCTACCGATTGTCACACCCTCACTCCAGCGATCCAACACAGACCTCATTATATGTTCACTATATACGTTAAAAAGTAAAGATGACAGAATACTGCCCTGTCTGACGCCAGCTTCTACGTTAAAGGGATCGGAAAAATAATTATTTAGTTTAATTCTACTATTTGTGTTCCCATACAGGGGTCGAATAAGGTTTACAAGCATAGTGTTCCCATGCTTATTAGAATCGACCAGAGTTTGTTTCATTGTATGCGGTCGAACGCTTTAGAGTAGTCTATAAAACAGATATAGGTTATTATTTGGAATGCCCTGCCTTTGTCTATTATCTGGCGTATGTTGAAAATTTGTTTTCTAGTCTCTTTGGTCAGTAGATATTTGCGGCAGCAGAAAAGTTTTGAGTCTTTTATTTAGGATCCATACATATACACACATACACTACTATATATATATATATATATATATATATATATATATATATATATATATATATATATATATATATATATAGTAGAATCCTTATCAGAATTGAGATTTTTATATTTTTAGAAAAACTTTAATAAACCAAATATGTGCCATTTTTCTCTCCAAAAAAATCGTAATCCCGCCACTATAGAACTTCTGTGGTTTCTGGGCAAAAAATTGTGGTTTTCACAGACCTCTTTTAATTTGGATGCAATAAAATTTCCCAGCCAAGCTTTTTCAATTTCATCAAAGATGACTGTGGTCTGGCGTTGTCATGGTGCTGACTAGTAGATTTTCTTTAATCGCTTGTTTCAGTCTTGTCAGTTGTTGACAGTAAACTACAAAATTAATTGTTTGGCCAGATTGCAGTAGCTTATGATTCGAGACTCCTTTCCAGTTACACCAAACACATAGCATCATCTTTTTTGGCTTTAATCGGGGCTTTGTCATCGTGGAGCTTTATCCTTTTTCGACACGTTATTGTCGTACGTGATCAACCGCATCAGAAATGACTCGATGTCGTTACATTTTGTAGAAATTCTTTTTTGTGGCTACCTTTCTCCAAATGTTTTTTTAAAACTGTTTGGTGATGGATGTTTAGTTCCTTGGCGACGATATAGTTATTTACATGTTGATCTTACTGAACTTTTGCTAAAATCCTGTTAACTTTTTCTGTCATCGGTCGACCAGTGCAAGGAGCATATTTGACATCAAAACTTTATTGAACCATCTTTGGTTTAACATGTGTGCCTTTATAGAAATAAAATTGTAAAATATAGCAAACTTTTGCAGAAATTTCACACAGTCTGATTGGACGAATTTCATTAGTTTTTGCACGTCGACCACTGTCAAATGTCAGGTGTATGACCCGATGGGACTTACATTACCTAAGATATGCGACGCTAAAGCTATGTAACCATACACACACATATATATATATATATATATATATATATATATATATATATATATATATATATATATATATATATGTATATATATATTTATATATGTATATATATATATATATATATATATATATATATATATATATATATATATATATATATATATATATATATATATATATATATATATATATATATATATATATATGTATATATATATATATATATATATATATATATATATATATATATATATATATATGTATATATATATGTATATATATATATATATATATATATATATATATATATATATATATATATATATATGTATATATATGTATATATATATATATATATATATATATATATATATATATATATATATATATATATATATATATATATATATATATATATATATATATATATATATATATATATATATATATATATATATATATATATATATATATATATATATATATATATATATATATATATATATATATATATATATATATATATATATATAATATATATATATATATATATATATATATATATATATATATAATATATATATATATATATATATATATATATATATATATATATATATATATATATATATATATATATATATATATATTATATATATATATATATATATATATATATATATATATATATATATATATATATATATATATATATATATATATATATATATATATATATATATATATATATATATATATATATATATATATATATATATATATATATATATATATATATATATATATATATATATATATATATATGTATGTATATATACATTCCTGGACAAAATTAACGCAACAATATATTAAATCATACAAGTCTCTATAATGGATTAATTTTAATAATTTTTTTTATGAACATTGGTTAAACTAAAAGTTAGAAAAAACTTATTCGGATACTTTAAAAGTGAATTAGCTACCAAATTTCTCTATAAGATTCGAATTAAAATTATTCTTAAGACCTAATAACAAAATCGTTGAAATTATGTAATAATGAAAAAAATAAACTGGGACACTAGTAGCAAAATGAATGGTGTAACTGGGACACTAGTAGCGTGTGTTGCCTCCTCTACTTCGGATGACAGCGTTTATGCGCCTAGGTATGCTTCTAATTAAATTTTGGATAAAAATCTTGAGGAATTTGCTCCCATTTTGTGATAACTGCATTTTCAAGTTCCCTCAGGTTTCTAGGTGCAGGTATATGACGATCCCATACATGTTGTATCGGATTCAAATCCGGGATTTTTGGTGGTCATTGCATAATCGGTATATCAACTTGATTAAGATAATCGAGTACCTCCCTAGCCTCGTGAGGTCGAGCGTTATCTTGCATAAACAGGAAATTGGGCCCCACAAAATGACCGAAAGGCATCACATGTTCTATTACAATATTCTCAAGATAGTAGTCAGTATTCATGGATCTCGTACGGATAGGAACTAACTCTGTGCGAGCATCAAAGCAGATGCCACCCCAGAACATAACAGAGCCACCGCCGAATGGAATCCTTGCAGAGATATTGCAAGGAGCAAACCTCTCACCTGGTCTTCGCCATACTCGCTCACGACCATCTGGATGTTTTAGACTAACCCTAGTTTTATCTGTGAAAAAAACTTGTTTCCAATCATCCACAGACCAGTATTCATGATTTCGAGCAAAACGTAACCTGACAACTCTGTTCTCTCTAGTAAGCAAGGGCGCAGTGGCTGGTCTCCTACTGTTTAATCCAGCTTCATTTAACCGTCTTCTAACTGTTTTGAAAGAAATTGTGACATTGCGAACAGCTTCGAGTTCGTTTCTTATTATAGAACTAGTCACAGTCCTGTTTCTTAAAGCATATTGTCTTATAAAACGTTCATCTAGGTCGCTAGTGCATCGTTTTCGCCCTTGCCCTAGCCTTCTAGAATAAGTTCCTACTTCATTCAAGCGTCTTACCATACGACTTATTGTGGAACGATGTTTGCCTAACAAATTGGCAACATAACTCTGACAATATCCCTCGCCCGATAAAACTGAGGCCCGCACTACCTCGTGTTCAGTTAAATTCCTTGTTCGATTCATTTTTCTAATTCTTCGGGGTCAAAAATAAAA
Organism: Pachyrhynchus sulphureomaculatus; assembly: GCA_019049505.1. Taxonomy (NCBI): domain Eukaryota; kingdom Metazoa; phylum Arthropoda; class Insecta; order Coleoptera; family Curculionidae; genus Pachyrhynchus; species Pachyrhynchus sulphureomaculatus. The sequence continues at coordinate 16,864,535 of CM032456.1, forward strand.
TAGTCTATCACAAAAACGTATTACTTTGAAAAAGGGAACAATTTATAAGCTTACTTTTAAAGAAAATTTATCGCATTATTACAGAAAATTGTTTATCTTCTAAAAAATTCTTTAAAACTGTAAATCTAAACGAATTGTTTTGATTTCTGTCATGAACAACGAAACAAAATATGCATAGCCTACTATTCAAATACTCGATAAACTTTAAAAGTGACATAAGAAAAAGATAAATTAATTTTCAGATTGTTGCGTTAATTTTGTCCAGGAGTTTATATATATATATATATATATATATATATATATATATATATATATATATATATATATGTATATATATATATATATATATATATATATATATATATATATATATATATGTATATATATATATATATATATATATATATATATATATATATATATATATGTATATAAGAAAGAGGAAGGACAGTAACAGGGCACTGGCAACAAACAATCGTAAGTTTAACTACTGGGAAACGCCCTTATAAGGAGAAGAGATGAGCAATCAAAGATCTAGAGGCTCTAGTATCTGCTTTTTATTTTTGTTATCGAGCTTTCGCTGCCTAATGGTAGCTTCTTCTGGATTCCAAAAATGAAAAACCAGGTACGGAAAAATAAACTTATTTCACCCTCTAATCGACCCCCAAGACAAGTAAAACAATCACCCCTTTAGGCAAATGAGTTTAAGTCACGAGTAAGTGAAAACTTTAAAACCCCTTTTATTCCTCTAAATATTCCATTTTACACCTCTTTTCTTAACTCCCTGTCGTCCCCGTTTTTAAAATGTGTTTCAAAGAATTATAAGACTGTATGAGAATTTACTTACAAAAATTTAGCAGTTAATTCATCTCTGGTGAGGACAATAAAATTTGCATTTTTGTTGGCCAGATAGTAGGTATGATTACAAAAAACATGATAAAAGGACACTTAGAGAGTTACACAAGTATTAAAATAAAACGTTGTCAATAAACATTAATTACAGTTTACAGTTGTGTTCTGTCTTAAAAAGTGTTTACTTTACTTACTAACGATTATATATATATATATATATATATATATATATATATATATATATATATATATATATATATATATATATATATATATATACGAGGCTGGTTTGAAAAGTCCGAGAGATGGTACCACCGGCGCGTATCGAGGTCATGTTTAGTTAGTAGCATCTCTTGAATGAACGCACACCAAGTCTCAGCCATATTGGTCTATTTTTTTGTGTTTGGCATTTGTGTGAATCAAGGAAGTCGAGTGATTTTCAAGAAATGGACGAAAAAGAATTTCGTGTGGTGATTAAACATTACTTTATGAAAGGCAAAACGCCTCAGGAGACTAAAGAGAAGCTTGATAAACATTATGATGACTCTGCACCTTCGATTAGAACGGTTTGTAAGTGGTTTCAAAATGTTCGGACTGGCCATATGGGCACAAGTGACGCTGAACGTTCTGGACGGCCTGTGGAGGTTACGACTCCAGAAATCATTGATCAAATCCATGATATGGTGATGGATGACAGAAGAGTTAAGGTGCGTGAGATTGCTAGTGCTGTGGGCATCTCGACTGAACGGGTACATAATATTTTGCATAAACATTTGGACATGAGAAAGCTATCCGCAAGATGGGTGCCGCGATTGCTCACGCTTGACCAAAAACGGAATCGTGTGAAGTGTTGCAAGGATGGTTTGCAGCTGTTCCAGAAGAATCCGGAGGACTTTAAGCGTCGTTTCGTCACTGTGGAGGAAACATGGATACATTACTATACTCCTGAGACCAAACAAAAATCTAAACAATGGGTTACCAAGGGGGAATCTGCGCCAAAAAAGGCGAAGACCTTTCATCGTTATTGGACCGTTTGAAAACCGAGCTGCAAGAAAAACGCCCGCGATTGGCCCACAAGAAAGTCCTTTTCCATCACGACAACGCACCAGCACACACCTCAGCAGTTGTGGTCGCAAAATTAATGGAAATAGGATTCCAACTCGTTTTACATCCCCCCTATTCTCCAGACTTGGCTCCCTCGGACTACTATTTGTTCCCCAATTTGAAGAAATGGCTGGCGGGATAAAGATTTTATTCAAACGAGGAGGTGATTGCAGACACTAATGGATATTTTGCAGACTTGGACAAATCCTATTATTCGGAAGGGATCAACAAACTAGAACATCGTTGGACAAAGTGTATAAGCCTAAAAGGAGACTATGTCGAAAAATAAAAAAGGTTTACCCCAAACACATAAGTAGTTTTTATTTTTGCACGGACTTTTCAAACCAGCCTCGTATATATATATATATATATATATATATATCTATATATATATATATATATATATATATATATATATATATATATATATATTAAAGACACCATCCCTATAAAATAAGTGTGGTATCTTTAGTAATGATTATCTTGTGTGACGTGAATTCTATGAGCCGAACCTAAAATTTTACTTGACAATATGTAGGTACATTATGGTACTGCACTGACTTAGCCGTTATTTGATGGACAGCTCTATTAACTAGGAACGAAAATTTAAACAACTATTTAAGATCACCACTTATGTTTATTTTATTAGAGTTGACAATTGCTTCGACACACTGTGTCTCCTTCTGGGGCAAGATGTAAGTTGTTTAAATTTTCGTTCCTAGGTACATTGTGACATCTATAATATTCTTTAAGCTTAAGACATTACTGTATAGGTGACGATTTATTACCGCTAATGCGGTCAACGAAACTCTATTGGGTTCTCGGGATAGCTAAGGTGTTTCTTTATACTGTGAGTGTATTCGATCACTGGAAGTGAAGTGAATAAAATGAGCAAAATGACTCGCATCTGTCCACACTGCATTTTTCAGCAATCTCTTATTACATATGCAATAAAAACAAATACAAAGATGCTCAACCATCCAAAATTTAATTTTTGTGTTTTTTCGATGTTGCTATTTGTTTTTTAGTCATGAATAGGCTGTTGGTTATTTCTGCGTTTAGTTGATCAAGTTCTGCTTGGTAGTTTATGGGTTTTATATGATTTTCCAGTGCTTATCGATATTCGTCTGTGCTGTATAATTTGTTTATTGTAATTATTATTACAAGATACTAAAAAGATTATTTTGAAAGTTGTGTACATGTTCCCTTAATTCCTATACATTATCCGCGACTTGAACCAGTTTTGGGGGCACTGAATTTATCTGGATCCTCTATTTTTATTAATTTTTTTCTTTATAATTTTAAAACCAAAACTTATATAAATAATTCTGATTATTTCTAAAATTTAGAGCAGAATAATTGTTGGTAAATAAAATAAGTTAAATAAAAAACATGTTATCAAAATCAAAAGAAGACCTTTGCGTCGGCTATATGGTCCAGCTTATTGATCGTTTTTCATCTAACGGCAGAAGCTTCCTTCGCACAGAACTTTGTTCCTTTTCGATCTTCTAACCGTTGCGTGTACGGATACTAATATTATTCTGTCTACAATGGAAGAAGAAAAAAAAACAGGAAAATGAAATTACGTTGGAACCTAAAATGACATTATTAAATGGAATAACAGTAATTGTGGGAAGTATTATAGGTTCGGGAATTTTTGTTTCTCCTTCCGGTGTGTTAAAAAATACAGGCAGTGTTAATGTATCTCTTTTAGTTTGGACAATTTCGGGAATTTTTTCTATGGTAAGTTACTGAGAGATGAATGATATTTTTTGTAGAATCCTTATTAGAATTTTATTGTCTGTTAATAAGAAATAGAAACATCGAAATAAATTTAAAATAGGTTACTATGTTATTTTTTTCTATGGGAGGTTGCATCAGATGAGAAAATAATAAAAAATAAAAAAATATTTTCAAAATATAAGTATCCAATATTTTGAGGGTTGTATTCAGCGCACAAAAAAAACAGGAAATAGCCGTAGTTTATTTTCCTTTTTTTTATCCTGTGTAGTTGCTATGTTATTATTATTATTATTTAATAATTTTGCTTTAAAGGGTTACATACACCTGGGCGCTGCAAAAGATACGTATATTTAAAAAAAAAAAATAAAGTTTTTAAGTGATTAATACAAAAGAATGGCGATTATATATTGTTAATGTACAGGATGAGTCAATGATAGAGTAAAGTTCATTTATTTCGGGAATGACGAAAAAAAAATATTAAATACAATAGTTTTAAGGAATGTTAAGGTGCAGAGTTTAAAATTATTTTCGAGTATACAGGGTACTTCAAAAAAGTGTGGCCTATATAACATATGTTTTGAAATGGAACATCCTATTTTCTAATTTATTCTTAAATTCTAGGTAACATTTCATAACTTTTTTATTAATAATGTTATGTACCTGAACCTAGTAGTTTTTTCTAATACATATTTCATTTTTTTAAAAAAATACTAGTTTTCAGTTTTGTAAAAAATTGCCAGTAGCGCCATTGTTTCTGAAGGTTGAATAATCATAATTGGCAAGAGCGTTCTATAGAGATGAAAAAAAAGATATATGTAAAGAAATTTGAGTTAGATGCGACAGGGTATTCAAAACAAATTTATGCATTTCGACTATTTTAAATTGAAAAATCTCAAATTTTTTAAATGGCACACCCTGTATTTTACTATTTTTTCTGTTAGATTTTACAAAACCCTCCAACTTTTATTAAGTATGTCATATACCTATTTCTAATAGTTTCCGATTTATTTTGAATTTTTCAATTTTTACCCTTGTTTTTAATACACTTACACTATAACATCATAGTTGCAAAGACAAAACAAAAAAATGTAAGCATTGTCAAATTTTGACATGTCTATTAAGCAAGTAAAAATAGTTTAATTTGTTGTAGTAAGTGACGTATAAAGATAATAGTTATGGATTTTCCTAAAAATGAATTAATTGGTATGATTTAAAACGGGAAAAAATTGTCTTTTGGCAGTAAGGCTTTACGAAGCAAAGTACCCTAATAGGCGTATACCATCTAGAAAATCTTTTCAGTGCTTAATGGGACGGTTTGATGGTAGTGGTAACGTTGAGTATACGAAACGGAAAGTAGTAAACCAGAATGCTACCAATGAGAAAAAAGAAATGGAGATTTTACTTCATGTTGAAGATAATCCCCAGGTCAGCACCCGTCAACTAGCTGAGTTATCTGACACATCCCAATCTACTGCTAATCGCACCACGAGAAAATACAAGTATCATTCCTTTTCATATGGAAACTACACCAAGAACTTCAAGACCGTGATTTTGAACGTACCATCATGAATGGAGCAATAGAGACCGATCCAAATTTTTTATCCAAAATAATGTTTGCTGATGAAGCTACTTTTCGCAGTAATGGAGCAGTTAACAGCCATAACATGCAACATTATTCAACAGTTAATCCATTAGTCGCTTAATGTATGGTGTGGAATATTAAATTTTCGAATTACTAGTCCATATTTTTTCCGCGAACCGCTTAACGGGCCTAGATATCTAAATTTTTTGCAAAACGAATTACCTCAGCTTCTTGAAGAAGGTGATAACTTCGAAAGGGAACAAATGTGGATTCAACAAGACGGAGCTCTTGCTCATTACCAGCGGGAAGTTTGGGAATTTTTTAAACGATCGTTACCTACAAAAATGGATCGGTAGGGATGGATTCATTCAGTGGCCCTCTCGATCATGTGACCTAACACCTTTAGACTTCTTTTTGTGGGGCTACATTAAAGATTATGTTTATGTGAAACCCCCTACAACACCAGTAGATATGGAAAATAGGATACGGGATGCGTGCAGGACAAAAACGCCTTTTATGCTAAGGAAAGTGAAGGAAAAATATAGTAAAACGACTAACGACGGGCATATTTTTGAACATTTATTACGTCATAATAATTTATCATTAGATAAGTTAAACTATATTAAAATTATTATTAACTATTTGTTTATGTTTTCACAATAGCGTAAATGTATTAAAAACAAGGGTAAAAATTGAAAAATTTAAAATAAATCGAAAACTGTTAGAAATAGGTATACGACATTCTTAATAAAAGTTTTGGTGCTTTTATAAAATCTATCAGAAAAAATAATAATATACAGGGTGTGTCATTTAAAAATTTTGAGATTTCTCAATTTAAAATAGTCGAAATGCATAAATTTATTTTGAACACCCTGTACCAAATTTCTTTACATGTATCTTGTTTTTTATCTCTATAGAACGCTCGTACCAATTATGAGTATTCCACCTTCAGAAACGATGGCGCTACTGGCATGTTTTTACAAAACTGAAAACTACTATTTTTAAAAAAAAATTGAAATATTAGAAAAACTACTAGGTTTAGGTATATAACATTATTAATAAAAAAGTTATAATATTTTACGCAGAATTTAAAAATAAATTAGAAAATAGGATGTTCTATTTAAAAAAAAAAACATATGTTATATCGGCCATACTTTTTTTGAAGTACCTGTATATTCAAAAATAATTTTAAAACTGTGCACCCCAACATTCCCTAAAACTATTGTATTTAGCATTTTTTCGTCATTCCCAAAACAAATGAACTTTACTGTATCGTTGACTCACCCTGTACTATTTTTAAAATATGTTTTGAATGTTAACATTATTTTTTTTTATCGGGTTAATTATTTATAAAAATTGTCTATTAGAAAAATTAAAAAAACCTCTCGACATTTTGTAGAAAAAGTAATTATTAAGATTAAGAAGGAAAGTTAAAAAATATTAAAAATTTCCTGAGTAATATTACAGACAGTGTCTGAAGACAGGTAGCGGTCCCAATCCGACGACAGGTCACATTTAATGCTATAACTTTGTAATAGAATGTAATTTTCTTAATTTTTAATTTTTAGAAGTATAGAGAATAAATATCCGTAAAAAAATCTAATTTTTTATAATTCGAGGTGTATATAACCCCCTAAAAAATATTTATATAATAAATTTTTATTATAATGGATATTTTAAAAACATTAGATAGTTCAATTAGATGAAGATAACAATTATTTTACTGATGTAACGGTCATCTTTTTATAAATAATTAAAAAAATGTTTTATTCTTCATAACTAATTAAAAATTGTATTTTCTTCTATATGGTTATGTGGCAATTATTAACTTTTAACAGTAATGTGGTTATTTGATGTTATTCTGAAATTTTTAGGTTTTAACATTAGAGAAAGTTATGAAAAAGTGACTAACAGTAATTTGCTAGAACGTTAGGTATGAGTAACGTTGAAATTATTCGCAGCATATAAAAACTTTCTATAGAAAAATTTTTAGGTGTCTTTAGATATAGCAACAATATTCTAAAATTTTAATATTTATCATTAAGGAAACCCAAATATGCAAGTAAAAAACTTTAAAATATGCGCATAAATATGCAAATAATTTTCTCAAAATATGCACATACATGTGTTTGTAAATATGCAGTAAAAAAAATCGAAATAGACTTGAAAAATGTAAATTTATTGTTTCACATTACACGATACGAGTACTATACAAATGTACTGGCTTTGGGCATTTCACTGTAGTAAAATACGACTTACAACAAGATAAAAAGCACAAATCGACGTAACCACTTTAAAAGCACAACCAAAAATGAAATCTAATAAATTAATAATACAAGTATGCTCTGATGGCCGTCTGGGGTTTACTGACTGGTTTTTACTGACCATACAATAATAAAATTTATTTGGGGAAAACCACCGGCGCGGCGGCGGTGGCGGCCTAAACATTGACCCTTATTCCGAAAAATGAATGAAAACGCCTGCCAAAGACCTACATTATTATAAATTCCTTCAAATATGCACATATATGCTATTTTTAAAGCATTTATGCAAATATTTAGAAAAATGCATATAATATGCAAAATATGCAATAGATGCGCTTTGCATATTTGAGTGTCCTTATTTATCATTAATTATAAAGTAGTTAAGGGTGAACACCATTGTAAATTTACAAAAAATCCATTTTTTTTTTTCTTTACTTAAATGATTCTTTATGTTATCTAGAATGTGGTGCCGGTATCGCAGAGTAAAGGTATATACAAATTTTTCTACGTGTTACGTGTTTTTAATCAAGCGACTAAAAATTTTGTACACAGCTTTAAGAGGTCATAACTGAGGGAATGGCCTACGGATTTTACGAGTAATGCAATTTTTTTTTTTTTAACAATTTAGTTCTATATTTTTCATTTTTTTTTTGTTTTTTGTTCATTTGCCTGCCAAATTAATAAAAAATCAATATTTTTTCATTTTCCTACGTCATTCCCTAAATTTTTACCTATAAAATCAGAATATTTTTATTTTTAGTGTTCCGTACGGAACACTTATAAGATCACTTCGGTGTCTGTCTGTCTGTCACACCCGATTTGCTCCGAAACTACTTGTCATAGAAAGTTGAAATTTGGTAATAATATAGGAATTGATAGCCTCATCAGAGCCATGTAGTTTTGAAAGTTAAATTTTGACTTAAGGGGTTAGTTTTGGGGGGTGAAATCGGAAGTGAAAAAAAAATTTTTTTACTAGGTCATCGAGTGTGGTGTCAAATGAAAGGTTGTGAAAACACGAGTAAAAAAAATATATATAATGTAATACTTGCGAGCACTTTTCTTTGTATTATTTTTAAAAAATCGCGAAAAATCGCTGTCCACCCGCCTTATCTCGAAAAGTACTTATCGAAAAATTTTGAAAAAATTCTGGAATACTCTCCACGGGATGTAGATTGAACGAAAATTATCACGAGTGCATTACCTTTAATAATTTATCTGGTATATAAAAAAAAACAAAAATTTTAAGCTTATCAATTTTCAGTAAAGATTGGCAACAAACTTTGTTGAAAACTCATTTAGGGTGTGTTTTGTGAAGTCAGTGATCATTTTATACCTCCGTAACAAAATTTTTTATTTTAAAAGCAATCAACGTACGGAACACTAATTGCGCAAGTTCAACTTGCACTTGACCGGTTTTTTCATTTTAGGTTCATCCTTTTGTGAGAAATCTTTCCGGTAGTGCAATAAAAAGTTTGTTCACCGAAGGCTACAGCCGCCATTTTGTATTTTAAAAAATCGGTAAAAAAAATCTTATATGTTCTTTGATGTTGGTATAATGAAAATTTTTTAATCGCAAGTCCATATCTTGTATAGTTTTTCGTAAAATAATTCTTAAACTTCATATTTTTTTTTTGACCTCTACAGTGGTGTTCGCCTTTAATGAACCACAAAAGAAATTGCGAAATTTTTTGTAGAAAAAAGGGATGGCAAGGAATATAACTTGAAAATAAAAGTTATAGCACAAAAATCCAAGAAGAAATATTTAAAATATCCGCGATTAACTGTTCCAAAGTTATACATATTTACAGCCAGATTTACTAAACGGATCGAATATATTTTGTAGAAAAAAGGGATGGCAAGGAATATATTTTGAAACTGTTATGGTATCAGTATTAATTTAGTTTCGCTCACACCTTAACTTTTCAATAGCATTTCCTAAAAAGTCTAATTAATCGTAATGATTAATATATTAAAGACAGTAGACATTATTGTAGACACTGTAATGTTCAAAAACAAGTCAACTTATTGTTTTTTTTTAACGGAACCCCTTGTGTAAATATAATACAAATAAAACACCTGTTTAATATTGAATATGTAATTTACTTTAATAAGCTTGAAATTAAGCATCGACATTTTTAAAGAGTCCTTATTCCCATTAAAAAAGATTAGGGTTTGTTGGAAGCAAGTAGCAAGCAATAAGAGAATACCGCACATTTTAGTGTATTTGTGTGGCACTTTGGGCTTTTTGAAACCAAGATGTTATGAATTTTTGCGGATTTCGATTGTTAATATTTTCCTATATTTTGGCGTTATTCACATACAGACATGAAAGTTATTTAAAATTTTATGAAGATTTAAAAAAATATACAGTGTTTTTAAATTTAAAAATTGATTGGCGTTTCTGGTCTTAACGAAAGCGATTGTCGATTGTTTTAATTATTAAAATTATACCAATTATTCAGCGGTATTACATTTCATATATATATATATATATATATATATATATATATATATATATATATATATATATATATATATATGCATATATATACGAGTATATATATATATATATATATATATATATATATATATATATATATATATATATATATATACACTCCTGGACAAAATTAACGCAACAATCTGAAAATTAATTTATATTTTCTTATGTCAGTTTTAAAGTTTATCGAGTATTTGAATAGTAGGCTATGCATATTTTGTTTCGTTGTTCATGACAGAAATCAAAACAATTCGTTTAGATTTACAGTTTTAAACAATTTTCTGTAATAATGCGATAGATTTTCTTTAAAACTAAGCTTATAAATTGTTCCCTTTTTCAAAGTAATACGTTTTTGTGGTAGACTGTTTTATTTTTGACCCCGAAGAATTAGAAAAATGAATCGAACAAGGAATTTAACTGAACACAAGGTAGTGCGAGCCTCAGTTTTATTGGACGAGGGATATTGTCAGAGTTATGTTGCCAATTTGTTAGGCAAACATCGTTCCACAATAAGTCGTATGGTAAGACGCTTGAATGAAGTAGGAACTTATTTTAGAAGGCTAGGGCAGGGGCGAAAAACGATGCACTAGCGACCTAGATGAACGTTTTATAAGACAATATGCTTTAAGAAACAGGACTGTCACTAGTTCTATAATAAGAAACGAACTCGAAGCTGTTCGCAATGTCACAATTTCTTCTAAAACAGTTAGAAGACGGTTAAATGAAGCTGGATTGAACAGTAGGCGACCAGCCACTGCGCCCTTGAGAGAACAGAGTTGCCAGGTTACGTTTTGCTCGAAATCACGAAAACTGGTCTGTGGATGATTGGAAACAAGTTTTCTTCACAGATAAAACTAGGGTTAGTCTAAAACATCCAGATGGTCGTGAGCGAGTATGGCGAAGACCAGGAGAGAAGTTTGCTCCTTGCAATATCTCTGCAAGGATTCCATTCGGCGGTGGCTCTGTTATGTTCTGGGGTGGCATCTGCTTTGATGCTCGCACAGAGTTAGTTCCTGTCCGTACGAGATCTATGAATGCTGACTACTATCTTGAGAATATTGTAATAGAACATGTGATGCCTTTCGGTCATTTTGTGGGGCCCAATTTCCTGTTTATGCAAGACAACGCTCGACCTCACGTGGCTAGAGAGGTACTCGATTATCTTAATCAAGTTGATATACCGATTATGCAATGGCCACCAAAAAGCCCGGATCTGAATCCGATAGAACATGTATGGGATCACCTTAAGAAAAATGTGAAACGTCATATACCTGCACGTAGAAACCTGAGGGAACTTGAAAATGCAGTTATCACAGAATGGGAGCAAATTCCTCAAGATTTTATCCAAAATTTAATTAGAAGAATGCGCATAAACGCTATCATCCAAAGTAGAGGAGGCAACACACGCTACTAGTGTCCCAGTTACACCATTAATTTTGCTACTAGTGTCCCAGTTTATTTTTTTCATTATTACATAATTTCAACGATTTTGTTATTAGGTCTTAAGAATAATTTTAATTGGAATCTTATAGAGAACTTTGGCAGCTAATTCACTTTTAAAGTATCCGAATAAGTTTTTTCTAACTTTTAGTGTAACCAATGTTCATAAAAAATTATTAAAATAAATTTATTATAGAGATTTGTATGATTTAATATATTGTTGCGTTAATTTTGTCCAGGAGTGTATACATATATATATATATATATATATATATATATATATATATATATATATATATATATATATATATATATATATATATATATATATTCAATATTAACTTAAGAAATAAAAAAAAAAAAAAAAATATTGATCACAATGATTTTTTTAACGAGATTAGGCAATTTTGAAACCGTCTTTGAGGAGTTAATTCATGTAGTTCCAAAATGCACAACCTTTTTATATAAAAAAAAGTTCGCGAGTAATTTTTATTTCGTTTAAATTTACTTAAAATATAGTATTAGTAGTAGCGGTAAAACCTATTTGATTATCCTTCTAAAAGTCTTCGTTCAAGAGTATTTCAATGTCATTGTTTGCGTTTTTCATGCTAAAAATTAGCATTTATTTTGTACTGAAAATTGGCCTTTCAAAAGCAGTCGCACCAAACTCGTCTCTTTTAGAAAATATCCGGCATTTAATGAAACTAGGGGAGTCTTAAAGTTCAAGGTTGCGCTGAACATTAGACTGAATAATAGCGCCCAAAATTAGGTCACAATGCATGGTTGTTATTAAAATGAATACATCTGGAACTTCCGTATATCATAAAAAGCACTGTAATTATTAGAAATTAACCCTATGCACCTGGAATTATTTTTATGTTTAAAAAACCTATTTAGTAATTTGGTATACCCATAAAAAATATATACACTAACCGGCAAAAGTAAAGCGACGAATTACAAAAATACTAATCAGTTTTGACTAACTTGGAAAGTACTTAGAAATTTTAGTTGTTAATTACACAGGCCGCCAAAATTGGACGAAACTCCAGACTCTGAGACCAGAGTATACTTTCCCAAAGGCTTTTGGTGCGCTCAGTCCGAATCCGACCTCAGAATTGCTCCATCACATCAGGTTTTCGAGATATCCTAACCTAAAAATGCAAAAAAAAAACAATTTTTGGCTATATTCGAGATTATATTACACCGCAAATTAATTTTTTCTCCACAAAAACTCGTTACGGCATATGAAAGTACTGCTCTTCCCCATCAAAATGCATTTTGAATTTTTCAGATGTCTTATTTCTTCTCGGAGAAATCATTTTTCTAGTAGCAACATTGTTTATTTGTAATTATACATGGTGTCCCATTTTAATGCACCAGACTTCTTAATCTTTTATGTTAACTTTTAGAAAAAAAAGTTTCAGCCAAAACTCGAAGGAAGGGGCAATAAAATGATATAATTGTGATGACCTTAGAAGATCATTTTGAAGGTCATTTCAAGGTCAACTTTGATTTTTTAAATGGGAACCCATATTTTTTACGACGGCATCATCTTGCTCTAGCAAAAATACATAATTTTTGCTCGAAAAATTTTTCTCGATAGTAATTTAGACTCATCAGAATTCCGACCCGTCATATCGGATCCGCCATTTTGAATTTTTTAAGGTTAGGGACAAACTATGACTCGATGAGATTAAACCGATCAACGAATTCGGATTCAGCGTCCCAAAAATCATATAATTACACTACGCTCACCTGCTGGATCAACTTTTTTTTAGTATAGTTGTAACGAAAACGCTAAACTAATAATTTCAACGGACAATTTCTCCGAGAAGAAATAAAATATCTGAAAAAATTCAAAATGCATTTTGAAGGGGAAGCATAGTACTTTCAGATGCCGTAACGAGTTTTCTGGAGAAAAATTAATTCGCGGTGTAATATAATGCCGAATATAGCTAAAAAACATATTTTTTGCCTCTTCAGGTTAGGATATCTTGAAACCCTGATGTCATGGAGCAATTCCGAGGTCGGATTTAAATTCAGTGCACTAAAAACCCTTGAACAAAAATAGTCTGGTCTTAGGGTTGGCCTGTGTTATTTGCAATTGACTAGAGCTTTGAAAAGAGCGAAAACCAAAGTAATGATCGAACTCACTAAGGTCTGGAAAGATCCTGCTGTCACAAGAAACGAAAAGTTGGGATTGATATCCAGCCTTATAATCCCCATAGCAACTTACGCATCGTAAACATGGACCATTAAACAAAAGACGAATCGATGCGTTTGAGATGTGGGTGTATCGAAGAATTCTCAGAGTAGCATATACTGAACACCATACTAATATATCTATTCTTGAAGAGCTTAATACAAATGACCGACTTTCAAATAAAATTAATAAACAGTACCGCAAATATTTTGGCCACGTTATGAGAAAAGTGGATGCCATGAAAAAACTTGTAGTAACGTGGAAGGTAGAAGATCAAGGGCTGGTCTCCAACAAGATGGTCCGACCAAGTAAGATCTCTTCTTGGTATGGGTATGCATGAGTAAAGTCAGGTCGCGCAGGATCGAGATGCCTAGGGAATGACTGTTGAGGCAGCAACTGTATAGTATCACCGATACTCCTATTGGGGTGAAAGGACATATTTATCAAAATCGGAGCATACGGTTTAAAGTAATGTCTGATAATTTCAAAAATTTATTAATTTAATTATATATGACTGTGAGACAAGGTGATTCATGTTATAACATTTGACTCCCGATCCTAAAATTTTTAACATCACTAAACATTATTTTGATAATACGGTTTAGTAATGTTTTATTTTTGTTGTAATTGATTTTTATTTTATGGTATCCAAAATTCTTAAATAAGTTTTGTGTTGAATTAGGTGTAGGTATAGGATACTAACAAATATTTTTTAAATACTATAAAACTCATAACAACTATTGCAACGATACCTGTTGAAAAAGTGAACTTGTTGGCTGAACTTTTTTGCTTCACATTCTACTGTCGATTTCCAAGGAAAAACACCACCCATAGTGCAGTCAAGGATGCCCGATGTGGTCTTCAGACAGCGTATCATAAAACGTATTTTAATGAAGCTAGACACCAAAAAAGGTTCTGGCGCTGACGAAATACCTGCCATAGTTCTCAAAAACTGTGCGAGGGAACTGACACCAGTGTTCTGTAGACTTTTCAACCTATCCTACAGAAAGGGAATATTTTCTTCCTGCTGGAAATGTGCCACAGTTTAGCCGATACCTAAAAAGGCAAGAAGACCTTACCAAATAACTACCGACCAGTCGCACTGCTTTCAATAATATCGAAAGTCATGGAAAAGGCTATCAATCAACATCTTCTAAAATATCTTGAAGGATTCAACATTATTAGCGATCACCAATATGGCTTTCGTAAACATAGATGAACAGGAGATCTTCTGACTTATGTAACACATGTTTGGAACAACGCAATTGAACACTTTGGAGAATCTCGAGCGGTTGCTCTTGACATATCCAAGGCATTCGACCGTGTTTGGCACGATGGGCTATTGGCTGGCTAAGCTACGTTCTTGTGGTATGTCTGAAAAGTTCTGTTTGTGGCTCTCATGTTTCCTCAGTGAGCGTTCTTTACGAGTGGCGGTCGACGGTTTTCTTTCTAACACCTTCACTATTAACGCCGGTGTGCCTCAAGGTTCCATACTGTCTCCTACTGTCCTTCTCATTTACGTTAATGATCTGGTGGAAAAGACCGGAAATCCAATCTACAGCTTTGCAGATGACAGTACGCTTATCTCTTCATTCACTTCGAACGCTCAGATATCGGCTGCTCAGGCGAGTGTCCGCAGACAGCGGGAAGTTGTTCAACTTAACACAGACCTGGAAGAAATTCTATGTTGAGGTGACAGTAACCAAGTGGAATTTAACGCTACAAAAACCCAGGCGGCAGTTTTTTCTAAAAAAGTTAACGTTGCTGAACCCGACATAGTTATGGCGGGGCACTCCATTCCTCTAACATCGTCTCTCAATTTGTTGGGCGTTAATTTGAGAGCAAATATGTCCTGACATGAGCATGTTGCGGGCATAGCAAGAAGAGCTTTCAAAAGTTGGGAATATTATTTCGAACCAGAAAGCTTTACACTTCACAACAACTGTTATTTCTTTACAAGGCTCAAATTCGACAAACTATGGAATACTGCTCCCATGTTGGGGGCTCCGCTCCCAAACATACACTGCATTTGTTGGATTCTATTCAGAGAAGAGCTGTTCTGATTGGAGACCCGGAACTGACCGGCGGCCTCGACTCGCTGGAACATCGAAGAACGGTTGGCGACTTGAGCCTATTCTACAAGTATTTTCATGGAAAGTGTTCGGAGGATGTGGCCCGTTTAATTCCTCCCAGAGCGGTGTATGTTAGAAATAAACATCGCGCTGATACTTCACATCCGTATGAGGTTCAGCTTGTTACTCCTCGTACAATGCTTTTCAAGTAGTCTTATATGGAGAACATCATACCTTTGGAATAATTTGCCCAGGACTGTGTTTCCCACCGAGAACAATTTACAGCCATTCAAGAACAACCTGAATCGCTTTTTTCGCACACGTGTCGCTCCTGTAGCGCTTTAGGGACCTCCCTGCAGCACGTGTGCTAGACCCATAAAAAAATAATAAAACTCATAAAAAATGCGAAAGTTATACAAAACAAAGGTGAAAAATCAGGGGTAAATAAATTGAATTGCAGTTAGTGTACTAAGGCGTACATAGAGAATTTCAGAACACAAACGAAGTTTTCTTAACAACAAAACATATTCTTCATACAGCAATCATTTAATAAAACAGAACCATCAATTTAATGACCAGTTTGAAATATAACATGTAGAAAACAAAGGAAAAAAGTTTTGGAATGCCTAGAGATAAACCGTTTGAAAAACACAGGTTCCATTCTATATGAACAACTTAAATGTTAGTTGCAAAAAGCATCAAAAGAAGTTACCATGTAAAGAAACGCGTCATGCAATTTTGTAATAAAAAGTGGAAATTTGACAAATTTCATTACGTTACATAGATTAGAAAATTTGCTGTTGATCTTTGCTTACGAAAGCTATACTAATGATCGCAAATAGTATTAAATCCTTTCAGATATTTTAAAGATAATGATTTACCATAATTTTCGATATTACTGAATTCTAGCGCCTTTTCAGCAGGAAGGAACTATTCCGTCTGTACGATAGGTTGAAAAGTCTAGAAAAATTGGTATTAGTTTCCCCGCGCATTTTTAGTACTATGACAGATATTTCATCAGCTCCTGAAGCTTTTTTGGCGTCTAACTTCATTAATATACGTTAGTACGGTATTTTTATTACATTTTTTATATTTATTATATATTATTATTATAATGTACTTATTAAATATTTAAATACTGTATTTTAAAATAACCGTTAAATAAATTCTGGGTGCCAAATGAAAAACAACAATAAAATGTATAGATTTATAACATTTTAAAACTTGTTAAGATTATAATGGTAAAACATTTATTTTCTAATTTGAACTCTCATGCGTACGAGGGCTACCTTTTAAGTTTTTACAAAAACAATGAAATGTACAAATCGTTTTATTGTTTTTCAAAATATTCGCCTTTAAGATTTATACACTTTTGCATGTTCTCGAACCAATTCTCGAAACATTTTTTCCACTCTGAAGTTGGTAACTCAAAAACATGGTTTTCGAAGAATTCGACAGCTGTCCACGCATTTTTTTTTTGACATTCGGGAACAAAAAGAAGTCGATAGGTGATAAATCAGGTGAATACGGGCAATGAGACATGAACTCGATATTTTTCTCCGTCAGCATTAACTGTTCTTCGATCCTCTAAAGCAATGGTTGCAACATGTCCAGTATAACTAAAGAAACAAGCGATCATTTCCTTGGAAGTGCATCGCGAAATTTTGTTGGATTCAGTTCTTCATGGAATACCCAAACAGTTGATTGTTACTTAGTTCCCGGCTCGTACGAATATATCCAAGTTTCGTCTCCCGCTAGGATGTTGTATACGGATTTTGCATGTCCTCGGTCGAATTTTTTGAGCATTTCCTTACATCAATTGATACGAGCCTGTTTTTGAGTTTCGGTCAAATTATGCGGAATCCATCGAGAACAGATCTTCTTCACAGCAAAATGTTCATGCAAAATCGAATGTACTACAGTCTTCCATATTCTTAAGGATGTTTCTATCTCACGGTAAGTTACATGCCGATCCTCTTTAATCATGTTGCTGACAGCATCGGCGTTTTTTTGGAATAACAACCAATTTTGGTCGACCTTCACGAAATTCATAGCTGATGAAAGCACGATCACAACGAAATTGTGCAAATCAATTGTAAACAGTCTTTTCTGATGGTGATTCATAAGTAAAAGTTAAATGAAGCGATTGGAGGAATTGTTGTTGAATTAGGCCTTTACTAAAATCGTAAAAACATCACCCAACGTAGGAAATGATCATAATTTAGTTATGTGTAAACTAAGGTAGAACATAAAAAACACAAAGCAACACCAAAATAAGGAACTGGAAACCAAGATAAGAATAGAAATATAGAAGAAGAATCAACTAGAGAAGACTAAAAGAAATAACCGGTCAAGTGCAAGTTGAACTTGCGCAATTAGTGTTCCGTACGTTGATTGCTTTTCAAATAAAAAAATTTGTTACAGAAGTATAAAATGATCAGTGACTTCACAAACCACACCCCAAATGAGTTTTCAACAAAGTTTGTTTTCAATCTTTACTGAAATCTGATGACCTTGAAATTTTTGTTTTTTTTTATATACCAGATAAATTATTAAAGGTAATGCACTCGTGATAATTTTCGTTCAATCTACACCCCGTGGAGAATATTCCAGAATTTTTTCAAAATTTTTTGATAAGTACTTTTCGATATAAGACGGGTGGACAGCGATTTTTCGCGATTTTTTAAAAATAATACAAAGAAAAGTGCGCGCAAGTATTACATTATATATATATTTTTTACTCGTGTTTTCACAAGCTTTCATTTGAGACCACACTCGATTACCTAGTAAAAAAAATTTTTTTTCACTTCCGATTTCACCCCCCAAAACTAACCCCTTAAGTCAAAATTTAACTTTCAAAACTACATGGCTCTGATGAGGCCATCAATTCCTATATTGTCACCAAATTTCAACTTTCTATGACAAATAGTGTCGGAGAAAATAGGGTGTGACAGACGGACAGACAGACGGACAGACACCGAAGTGATCTTATAAGTGTTCCGTACGGAACACTAAAAATCAGAATAAAACAAATAAATGGCCATGATAACATAAATGACGGTTGGTTAAAAATAAAACAAATGTATTAGAAGCTGCATATGAGGTATTAGGGACTAAAACTGTCGATAAAAATAAAAAATGGAGAACAAATACACCATGGTGTCAGTGTAGAAATTAAAGAGAAATCCCGTGAAAAGAAAGAAAGCTATCCAAAGTACAGGTCAATCAGGACAGATGAAGCCTACCAAAGATATAAAAGAATACGAACAGAAATCCACGAATTGGTAAGAAGAACAAAAACGGAATACTGGGAAAGATACACAAAAAAAAATTATAATCAGACTTCTATGGTCAATAAAAACAAATTTGGAGATTCATAAGACAGCAGAGAACTGAGATGAAAGAACTAATAGAGGATACACAAGTGAAGAAAGGAACATGGGTAACATATCTTAAATAATTATATAAAAGGGAACAGGGTATCACACTGCCACAGACATCAGAGATAACGATAAACGAAGAAACATATATAACAGAAGAAGACGTAATAGAAGCAAATTAAAAAACCGGCGAAGACCAAGTAGCTATTGAACTACGAAAATATGGGGGATACTGTCTGGTTAAGCAACTCCAGACACTTATACAAAGGATTATAAGATCGAATAGAATCCCAGAAGAATGGAGAACAGCGACAGTTATACCAATGCACAAGAAGGGAGAAAAAGAAGATCCAAATATTACAACAAAAATAAACGCGAGAATACAACTGGAAGAAGGGCAGCAAGGATTCGGAGCTGGGCGCTCATGCACCGATGCCGTATTCACTTTAAGACAGGTAATAGAAAAATCCATAGAATACAACATTCCAGCATACTTGTGCCTGATAGACTTAAAAAAAGCTTTTGACAATGTGCAAATAGAAAATGTTATTCATCTATTATATAACAGGAACATCTCATTAGACCTAATTAAAACTATCGAGAATATATATAAAGGTAATAAAGAAGTCGCGAGATTAACAGAAGGAAAGACAGAACCCACCAACTATGAATCTGGAATTAGGCACTGAGACTCTTTAAGTCCTCTTCTTTTTAATATTGTCATGGATGAAATTATAAAGAATGTCAAAAGAAAGAAGGGATATAGAATGGGTAACACAGAACTTAAAATTGTATGTAATGCAGATGACGCGATAATAATGGCTGAGACCGAGAACGATCTTCAAAGACTGCTATACGAATTCTACATAACAGCAAAACAATATAATATGTCAATCTCAACTGAAAAAATCTAAGACAATAGTAATACCAAAAAAGCCGATTAGGTGCAAGCTGGTGATGGAAGATAAACTAATAGAACAGGTGATGGAGGTTGATTACCTAGACATCAAAATAGCTAGTATCGGAAAAATCGAGGAAGAAGTAAAACATCAAGTCAATAAGGCTAATAGGATAGCGGGATCCCTCAGTGACACCATATTTAGAAATAAATTCCGCTCCGTGGAGACCAAAATAAGAATATACAAGAGCGTAATACGACCAGTAATGACTTACATATCTGAAACAAAATCCGATACAATAACATGAGGATGCTGGAATCAATTGAAATGAGAATATTTAGGAGATGTACAAACAAGACACTGAGAGATAGAGAAAGGAATAAAGACAAAAGACGCACGTGTAATATAGAAAATATCAATCAGTAGATAAGAGGAAGAAAAGTGGAATGGGATCAACATATAGGAAGAATGACAAATAACAGAATAGTACCGATAGCAAGAGATAAGTCACGGAAGGAAGAAGATCAATGGGACGTCCAAGAAAGAGATGGAGCGACGACCTATAGAGCAGGGAACAAAGAAAACAGGCAATAGTGTCTAGCTATAAGTCGGAAGAAGAAGAAGAAGACTAAAATCGTAAAAAATCTTTAACGTGGAATTTCCATTTGTTACACAAAATTGATACAATACCAAATGGCAAATTTTACAACAGTGGTAATGTGATAAATGTAATGAAAGACTGATTTTGTTAAATTTCCACTATTATTTAGTTTCACAGAAACTGTATGACGCGTTTCGCTATACTATAGCTTCGTCTGACACAAAATGATATTTGAATATTAATGTTGTTACATTTATACAAATACCCTAAGGTAGATAGGTAATAAAATTAATACTATATGCTAATGAATATTGCCGGGAAATCCATTCTGAATATTAATTGTATAAATTAAGTAAAGGTGAGTTACCACGGGTCAGATAGGTATCTTTTTATTCGTTTAAGATGATGTCTGAATTTTTAAATCTATTTATTTCTAAATTTTCTAATAGATTTAATTTGACGCCTTTGTTTTGTATGTGTAAAATTTTAAATTTATCGTCAAAAAGATGATTTGATTCTGTTAAATGATTACTGTAAGCTGAGTCGGTTTTGTTTTTAAATAGCTTCTTTTATGTTCTGAAATCCGAGTTTCGAATGAGCGACCTGTCTGACTTATGTAACTTTTATGACAAGAACCAGAATTCAACTGATACACTCCAGATTTTTTTGATCTATTTTGTTTTACCTTTGCGTTTTTAAAGAATTTTCCTAGCGAGTTATTTTTTCTAAAAGCTATGTTGATATTATATTTGTTTAAGTGGTTTTTAATTTTCTCTGACGTGTTACCAAAATAGGTTAAAACATTATATTTTTCCCTGTGTTTTCTTTCTTGGGGTATCCTAAAGAATTAGCTTTGTTTTTTAATTTTTTGTTTAGAATTGAGTCTATGGTATCAGAAGAATATCTGTTGTTAACAACAATTTGTTTTATTAGATTTAATTCTTTACTACTCAGTATATATCACCACTACACCAAACACTTTATTTTTGCACTCGACGCGCGTTTCGCTAACCATGTTAGCTTCATCAGGAGCGATGATGAAGCTAACATGGTTAGCGAAACGCGCGTCGAGTGCAAAAATAAAGTGTTTGGTGTAGTGGTGATATATACTGAGTAGTATCATTGTGCCAAAGATTCCACATTCCCAACTTAATTTAATTCTTTGTTAAAATCATCTACAGATAAGGGGACACTTACAAGTCTATGTAACATACTGTGGTAAGCTGCCAATTTGTGTTGTAGCGGGTGAGCTGAATTTATATTTATTGTAGTATCTGTATGTGAGGGTTTGTGAAAAATAGAGAATTTGTGTTTGTTGTAATGTCTGGTTATCGTTAAGTCAAGAAAATTAATTTTATTGTCGACTTCTAGTTCCACAATGAATTTAATATTTTTATGTTTTGAGTTTATATAATTAAAAACATTGTCAAGTTGACGCTCTGTACCATTAAAACAAGCAAAGATGTCGTCTACATATCGGTACCAATACAAAAATGATTTGCTAAATTCTTGTCGATGTATTTGTTTTTCCAGGTTATCCATGAATATTTCTGCTAAAAGCGGGCTAAGTGGACTACCCATTATGAGACCCTCAGAACTATTATAAAACGTATTATTAAAGTAAAAATAATTTTGATTGAGGCTCGTGTTTAATAAATTTAGTATGTCTTGTTGTATAACGATATTAACTTTATTTTTGATTGGGAATGTTTTTTATGATTTTTACTGTTTCATCCGGGGGTATGCTAGGGAAAAGGTTTTGGACGTCAAATGATACTCGTTTTGAATTATCTGGTAGAAAGACGTTGGAAATTTTTTCCGTTAATTCTAACGGATTTTTTATTGTGTAAGTTGGAGTGAAGTTAATGTTCTTTTTAATGATATCTATCAGAAATTTCGAGAGTTTGTAAGCTGGGGCCGATATGTAGGAGGCTACAGGTCTAATAGGATGATTTTCTTTATGTAATTTGACTAATGAATAAAGTAGAGGGGGCTGATGATTCATGACTGTTAATTTTGAGATTTGGTTGTCTGATATGACACTAGAAGCTTTACCTAACGCTGTTCTAATAACTTTCTTGAATTTTTCTGTCGGATCTTCTAGTAATATTTTGAAATTTCCTTTCTTAATAAATATTACTAAAAAATCCGACAGAAAAATTCAAGAAAGTTATTAGAACAGCGTTAGGTAAAGCTTCTAGCAATCATATCAGACAACAATTTTACACATACAAAACAAAGGCGTCAAATTAAACCTATTAGAAAATTTAGAAATAAATAGAATTAAAAATTCAGACATCATCTTAAACGAACAAAAAGATACCTGTCTGACCCATGGTAACTCACCTTTACTCAATTTATACAATTAATATTCAGAATGGATTTCCCAGCAATATTCATTAGCATATAATATTAATTTTATTACCTATCTACCTTAGGGTATTTGTATAAACGTACCAACATTAATATTCAAATATCATTTTGTAAGTAAGCTATAGTATAGCGAAACGCGTCATACAGTTTCTGTGAAACTAAATAAAGTGGAAATTTAACAAAATCAGTCTTTCATTACATTCGTTATGAATTTCCATCAAGTAACAGCCACAACAATTCAAAGTAATGTAATAATGTCACATCTCAATAGCGCCATCTAATGGTCGTTTGTAAAAACTTAAAAGGCGGCCCTCGTAAATCATTCTTATTATTTTTAGGTTGGAGCTTATTGTTACGCAGAACTAGGAACAATGATTCGAAAAAGTGGAGCCGATTATGCTTATATTATGGAGACTTTTGGTCCATTTATTGCATTTATACGATTATGGATAGAATGTATGATAGTTAGACCATGTTCTCAAGCAATTGTAGCCTTAACTTTTAGCCAGTATGTCATGAAACCAATTTTTATTGATTGTGATCCTCCAGATGATGCTGCAAGACTTTTAGCAGCCTGCTGTATTTGTAAGTATTTTCGAAACTAATCAAGTTTCCAAAATTATCAATTAAACAGTATGTAAGCCCTTTAAAGTAAAAAATGTAAAGGTTTGCCAGTGGGCTTGTAAGCCTTGATACAGAGACTGACAGCAATTACGAATTATTGAGCATTGAGCAGGTACCATGATTGCTATAAGCCAGCGAGAGTCACTCCAACTTGACTCTCCACGGTACACGGATCTTCACGATCGATACCGTTGCCTAAAACCTACCTGATGAAGAGTATAGGCTCAGAAACTATAGTCTCAGACAATTTTTGTACCACTGTAGAGCACTTTTGGAGCCATAGACCAAATGACAGCATTTAGACTTTCGTTGTTATTCTGAGTGTATCCTTCTAAACACCGTTCTAACAAATCGGTATCAGTTATTCTATCGTATACCGGTTCAATTACTTTTGGGACAACTACAGGAATAGAATTTTTATGCTCATAAGAATCCAAAGTTCTAGAGGCCTTCGCTTTCTGATATGGTATCTTCGCCGGACGGGCACTTGTCATGATGTGGCTTTTCATCAGTGGATATTTTATGGTAATAAGTTGCCCATATCGCATTTTTCATTGTCTCAACTGATGTATTTATACTCCTTCTAATTGAAAGACCATAGTAAACTGTTAACTCATCAATAAGCTTGGCTGTCAACTTCCCTCTACCACCTATACCAGAAATTATCTTTTTTTAGTTTGCGTAATTGCGTACCCATTCGCTAGGACTGACTAAAAGAACGATACCCTTTGTCAAGGCTTTGACCGCTCGTGCCGGTCCGATCGCTACCTGAGTTTCGGGCCGACTCTCAGCCGCACTCACTTCGGAAATAATTTGAATCTTGAAATGGTTAAACGTTTAAAAAAAGTATAAACAATTTGTCTAGCCAAAAAAAAAAATAATTCGATTTTTTGAAAATCTTAAGGTGGTATAACCCCTTAACCCTCTTTTGGATTGAGAATGATATGAAATCAAATTTAAAAATACACTGAAACAAAACCGAAAAACCTAAACAAATGATACAATATATATGTAAAGCTAAATATTGCCATCGATCTACCTTTGAAAATTGAAAGTTTATTATTTAAATGTTTTTCTTTTGCAAAAAAAATTGAAAAGTTCATTATTTTGGGATGAAAAGTAAACGTCATCTTATATTCAAGTTTATATAAGAAAATTACAAATTAAAACACAACAAACAATTCGGTTTATTAATCGTTATTGTTGTTTTAATTTTTTATTCCAATACATTTACTTTATATAATATGTTTTAATAAACTACAAATATAATTAAATGTTGGGAATGTGGAATCTCTGGTATAATAACACTACTTAGCATATATCACCACTACACCAAACACTTTATTGTTGCGCTCGACGCGCGTTTCGCTAACCATGTTAGCTTCATCAGGAGCGATGATTGACTAAAGCTAAACTACAAATCTACCCTATTTTTACTTAACTTAACACTTTAATTACTCAGGCGGGATTAATGGCATAGGGGAAGTCAACAGTTCCGGTCAAGTAACCAGTAGAGGGGACTATAAGGAATAGGCCCTCTGTCTTTATTTAAATTACTTTTACATTTTATAATTTCCATGCTGTCGTATGGTTTCAACAATCTCCTATCAATTATATTTTTAATTAATCTTAGATTAGCTAATGTTACAGTGTGATCAGCTTCAAGGGCATGTTCGGCAATGCTAGACGGTTCGGTTCTACTATATTTTAAGTAGGCTAAATGTTCTTTATATCGTGTTTTAATTGACCTTTTAGTTTGCCAAAATACTTTTTGTCACAACCATTACAACTAATTTCATAAATTCCAATTTCCTCACAATTCTCTCTTATGTTTGGAATTTCCTAATATATTCCTCAAATTGTCTGATGACCTATAGACTAAGGTGAGGCCTACCTTATTAAATACATTATTGAGTTCCCTGCTATATTTTGGATTATATGATATGGAGACATACTTTGTCTTATTTGCTTCGCGTGAAAAAAAGGTGGAATTCTAAATATTTAACCTGAACTTATGTCTATTTATTAAGTCATCGTCATAACCATTAACTCTAGTTATAGTCCTAATACGATTCCTTATTGAAGTTTACTCTATTCAGAGGAAAAGTGACCAAACGACGAACTAACAAATGTAATGCGGCTAATTTGTGGTGTTTGCAATGAAATGAATCATTAGGAATATATCTATCTGTTACCGTGTCTTTTCTATAGATGTCAAATTCTCGTCTATTATTATTTTTAATAATTAAAATATCTAGAAATGGCGAAATTGAGAACAAAGGACAACTACCATTTCTAGATATTTTAATTATGAAAAATAATAATTGGTTTATTTCATTGCAAACAACACAGATTAGCCGCATTACATTGTAACATTCATTTTTTTCTAGATTTTAAGATTATGTTACGACACTGTTTCCACTTATAATTTATATTTTTTTACTTTACTTTACTTACTAACTTTTAAGCAGTGTAGTTTAAAACAGTGTTTTGAATTTTTGAGCCGTTTATTTTACAATGTGCATTGCGGGTTACCTACTGGATCTATTTAATTTGCATCGAATGCTCCCGATTGGCCAAAGATTTGTATCCGGGAAGTAGCCATCTTGAAGAAGTGATTTTAAGGAAGGGAGGAAAATATTTAAGGGTCCGGATGGCATGAATAAAGGGCTTTTTCCCATCATAGAACCGCAGTCATCAATATATCAATCCATAGACCTAGTTTCCTGCTGACAAGTGCGTTTTACACCGTCTGTTCAAACCGGATAACTCGTGAAGGTAATCCCACGATCTTTTAACATCGTCTTTAGCTAAGCCTTAATTAGACTCCTGATTTAAAGACTCTAGATAATCGTACCATCTACTAGACTAAGGGATTTTATTTAGTAGTAATAGTAATTTTAAGTATAGTTAAGTTGGAACTTTTAATTTTGTCATTTAATAAATATTTTTTATCTTTTTGAACGTTTCACTGAATTACCCTTTTATCTTTCAGGACACAACGGTTGTGCCATGATAAAAAAATTTTTCTTAACAACCATATAACCCTTCAGTATTTTTTCATTTTCTTGAGCTAAAGTTAGATCCTGGTACTTTTTAAAATGAATGGTGCCCAAAAATCTGTACAACCAAAGTTTTAAACAACTATAGAGACTATTTTCAAAAGACGTACAAAAATTATCTCTTATCCATAATCTCTCCAAACAAACTGAGCTAGTTTATGTCTAATTTCTTTAGTTCTTTCAACATTAATATCCTCTCAATCCATTCTCAGAAATTAAGATATACGAAGAGGGTACAACATTTTTAAGTTCATCGTTTAGTCATTTTTTCTCTGAATAACTTCAATAATGAAAGAAATCGTATTAGGAATATAAGTAGAGTTAATGGTTATGACAATGACTTAATAAACAGGTTAATAAATAGGCATAAGTTCAGGTTAAATATTTAGAATTCCACAGTTTTTACATGCAGAGCAAATAAGACAACGTATGTCTCCATACCATATAATCCGAAATATAGCAGGGGACTTAAAAAGGTATTTAATATGGTAGGCCTCACCTTAGTCTATAAGTCATCAGACGATCCCAAAGACAAGATTCCTAATTGTGAGAAAAGTGGAATTTATGAAATTAGTTGTAATGATTGCGACAAGTACGTCGGGCAAACTAAAAGGTAAATTAAAACACGATTTAAAGGACATTTAGCACATTTAAAATACAGTAGAACAGAATAGTCTAGCATTGCCGAACATGCCCTTGAAGCTGATCATACTGTAACATTAGATAATCTAAGATTATTTAAAAATGTATCTGATAGGAGATCAACAATCTCGCATACGAAAGTATGGAATTTATAAAATGTAAAAGTAGTTTAAATAAAGACAGAGTGCCTATTCCTTATAATCCCATCTGCTGGTTACTTGACCGGAACTGATGGTCTCGCCTATGCCATTAGTTCCGCCTGAGTAAATCAGGTGTTAGGTTAACTATAAATAGGGTAGATTTGTAGTTTAGCTTTATTCAATCATCGCTTCTGATGAAGCTAACACGGTTAGCGAAACGCGCATCGAGCGCAAAAATAAAGTATTTGATGTAGTAGTGATATATACGGAGTAGATTGACGTTCAGCCAAAGCACCATCTTGGTTTAAGATCAATTAGGTTAATTTTAAAAACAAAAATTTGGCACATTTTGTCAAAGGCGTATTTATAGTAAACTTTTTCTGTTTTAGGTATTTTAACATTTGTTAATTGTTACGACGTAAGATGGGCAACGAGAGTTCAAGATGTTTTTACCTACGCAAAACTTTTAGCTCTTTTTATCATAATAGCGGCCGGTATATACCAACTCTGTAGAGGTAAGTCTAAAACATATGCATTTATGAACACTCTAAACCTAATTCTTTTTTTTTTGTGATGTTTTCTAACAATTAAAAAATATAAATACTGTTTTTAGCACACCGATATACATAAAGGTAATCCAATTCTTAAGTACCTGCTAGGAGTTAGCATCCCATTTAAAACCATTGTTTCAGGCTGGATATATTAATCGAATACAGCGTCAGGGGTTCAGTCTGTGTGCCTACGGCTTGTGACAAGCCATACCTGTGTATATTTTAACATGACCAGTAGACAAAGTATGTCTTTCGTAAAATCGTTTCCCGCCAAGTCAATAATTTATTAAAAAATTGAATGACTTTAGTAAGGGCAAGTAGAAAACACTAGACAGAATGGCAACACTGCCTTATGCAAACAAATTACCTTACTACGCTTCTGTACAATATCGCTAAAAAACTGAATAATCCCACCTGGTCTGGTAGTAAAACCTGCTTTGGATATGTATCAGTGTTGTCACTTACATTTGTTAATTTTAATAACAATAAAAATATAATTTTATAACTTTCTAAAAGTATGCTCTTTATTAGATTTAAGTTTTAATGACATTGACAAAGCTTGTGAACCAAGGAATTTTTTAAATTTTGAAAGTACGACCACACTATACATTTCTTCGATACGTTCGCATGCTATCCGTCAACAAGTTTTCAGGCCAGGTTAGATGTGTGATCGAGTTTTAATGTAAATATGCGGAGCCTTACGAGGGAAGGGAGTTCTTGCTAAAAAGCCTTATTATTTTTTTTATTTTTAAAATATTTAAATTTACTTAAAATTTAACATTAACAGTAGTATTTAAGCAATGTGTGTCATTAAAAATTTTTTAAATCTTATTAACAATTTATCTAATATGCCGAGAAAATTACGTAAACTACTTATAATAATTCATTGTTATTTTTAGTTACACAGTCAAAATATGTTTTTCTCATATAAATTTATTGCTTTTTTTATTTAAATTATATTTTTGTTTGCAGGCCAGCTAGCGCACTTTTCTTTCGTCAATACCAAAACTGAAGTGACATCATTGGCGTTATCATTCTACTCAGGTCTTTTTGCATACAATGGCTGGTAAGACAAATTACTATTTTACAAGAAAGTATAACTAAACCAAAGTATACGCCATTGGCTTTATTTAGAAAGAATTCCTAAAATTAACTTTTCCTCCACGCGTAACATTTTTAATATCTACCAGCTAAACCAAGAATAAATATATATATATATATATATATATATATATATATATATATATATATATATATATATATATATATATATATATATATATATTATATATACGGGAAGTTATGAAATTCACTGCATTTATTAGAACTGGCGCCTTTTTATAGCAAGACCGACTTTGCAGAAAATTCACCTTAAATGGCGGATCTCAATAATAAAAAAAGAAAACGACCCTAAAGAAATGATGTATTTTTTTTTTTCACGCCGCCACTGGTAGAATTATAGAACTCCACAATATCGCCCATAGTTCACCACAACGTAAGGTATAGACTGTTTCCAAATTTGAGTGGTTTGTCCCAAAAATGGTTACCTTTTAAAATAATTACTTTGTGATACCAAAAAAGTAATTACTCAAGTTTTATATTTCAATAGTTTATTTTAATTAGTAAAAATTTTATTTTCAATAATCCAGTTGTGCTCGGGCGTCCCAAGGAATTGTATTTTTTTTCAATGTCGGTCTTTCATGGGCGGATTGATTTTCTAAATGATTTGGTAAAATGCAGTTTTGCTTTTTTTTTTAATTTTTCAAAATTTTTAAATTAAAAAGCAAGTATTGATTGTGCTTCTATATGACCCCACGAGCCACCCGTTTCAATATATGCAATGATTCCCATAACACCCTATATATATATATATATATATATATATATATATATATATATATATATATATATATATATATATATATATATATATATATATATATATACCGGGTGTCCCTAACCTAACAGATTTCCTTTGAGGACTGATAGACCATCTCTTAAAATATTTTTACTCACAAGTTTAGCACAATTAGTCTTATTTTGAACTATGATCAACGGCAGGGTAGTCAGGATTACGTAACAATAATTAGAATCTTAGAATACGGAAATAACATTAAATTAAAACTGTATTGAATTCATTCCGGAAAATATTACCTTCGTTATGTCCAAAACACCGTATTTTGGCGGCTGTGTTTATTCTAACAACTTGTTTTTATTTTTAGGAATTACCTTAACTTTATTATTGAAGAACTGAAGGATCCTGTGAGGTAACTATTAGATTTTATTTAAATGAAATTTCCAAATCCTTTGGTTTAGGTGATAGTATTTACACTCTAAGTGTTCGTATTAAACATAGAGTTACAAAGTCTTAAAGTACATGCACAAGAGGGGCCAGTAACCACCAAGAAACTGTTATGTTCTTTCCTATGAAACTTGCTCCATTGGAACATGTTGCAAAATTTAACGTGGTGTAGCAGTTCCTAATTAGGGCCAAGGGCGGCAACTTTCCTGATTATCCTTCAGCTTATCTGGCTTATCTGGCTTAAGCTTAAGATTTTTTAAACTAGTTGAATTTGAATAAGACATCGTACCAGGAGTTTTTTTCGGTTCAGTTTTGTCATCTTCTTCTTGAAGTGCATATCCGATACGGATGTAGGCTACCCTCCTAGTAGATAAAAAATTTTAACAAAAATATGATACAATTAAAATCAGTGCACTAGTTTTTAATTAATTTCGTTTTCCTTTATTCAGTAAATAATCTGACAATAACTGACGTGTTTACTGGAGTTTTTTTTAATTTTTAACTAGAAAGGCCACAAATCTAAACGTGAGCATAATTTTTTAGTTCCTATTAACATTTTCAATTAATATTTTGCTCTGTATTTAAATTTAAACATAATTTACTCTTCACTATAAATCATTATTTTTTATTTTTCCTGTATACCATCAAATATTTTAAACTTTTGATACTTGATTATTGATTTTCATGTGATGTAGAACTTTTTATCAAGAATAAATATTTTTTTTTAATATGTAAGAGAAACTTTTCCTCCATTTGTATAAAACTTTTTGGGGCACACTGTATACTATTTTTTTGTTGAATTTCCCGTTATTTCACGTGGTGCTATTAGTTCTTCGATACCTTTTTTATTTTTCGAGATATTTGCGAAAAGCCGAATTTTTCATTTTAAATTCGATTTTATAAAGTTCGCGTACACTTTATAGAAGCAAACTTTTTTTTATCGTATTCTGCGTCCCGAAAACTATCTTTATGCCAAAATGCAGCCCGTTAACATTTAATGAGAGCTTGATGACTGGAGTAATTACGAAAATACTGGGACCAAAAAAGAAGTAAAATTGAAAAACATATTACTTTTATGTTAACGTATAATATAGTCTAGACCAGGGGTCGACAACCTTTTAACTAAGGTGTGCCAGTTTTCATCCATACAACATTTTGCGTGCTGACATAGGTACTTACTACAACTAAAATTAACAAAAAATAACTTAAATTAACTTAAAATATTGCTTTTAGAAGGTTTAATTACAAAAAAATTTTAACATATAACAAATAATTTTATTATACTAGTCCTAGGACCTAGTGTGAACTCTGTGCTTGAAGTTCTTTAGAGAGTTTTCTTATATCCGGTTTATGTCTGGTTATTTTCAGTGTCACACATGCTTCCGAGTTGTCTGTTGTCAGCCTGTTTCGGTACGGGTTTAAAATCACTCTCATATGGGAAAAAAGTTGTTCACAGATATAGGTTGATCCGAAAGCTTTAAGCATGGCAAACGCTACTTTCTTAAGACAAATAAATTTTTCTGGTAAACTCATCCAACAAATGAGTATCTCGTTTGAATGGTTCTGGTAGTCACCTTCTAATACCCTTCTTAATTCTACAAATTTCGTGTTCCATAACTCGGAGCTTTTAAATTCAATGTATTGAAGATCAAAATCATTAATGTCCATCCATGAGAAAAGAGATATTTGATTAAAAAAGCGAACATAAGGACCATGTTTATCAAAATCCTGACCCCTCTCGATAAACTCCTCTTTTAAATTAGTCATATATTTAAGAATTTCGTCTATTAGTGCACCATCGTCGACACTGGATATATAAGTTTTTAAATTTGGAAAATATTTATATGTGTTTGTAGTAATATCGCTGATAAATAAATCTATTTTTAATTTGAATGATTTCCAGGATTCGTATAAATCCAGAACTGTTTTGCCTGAACCTTGTAACTTTAAGTTGAGTTCACTGAGATGGTCTGTAATATCAGTAAAAAACATTAATATGCAGATCCAGTTCTTATCTTCTAGTTCAGGATAAGCATCCACTTGATTTTTTTCCAACAAGAACGATTTAATTTCCCCCAGACATTGCACAAATCTAGAGAGCACTTTACCACGGATGAGCCAGCGCACATTATTGTGCAATGGTATATCTGAATATGCACTTTCTAATTCCTGCAGAAACGCCTTAAATTGTCTATGGATCAGTGAAGAACGACCGACAATGTAGTTAACTATTTTAACCACCCTATCCATCACGGATTTTAAAACTTCCAGCGGAGATGTTAGCGCACAAACTCTCTTGGTGAATTATGCAATGAAAATTCAAAACTGATCGACCCATGCGTTCAATAAGAAGGGAAACAAATCCTTTATGTCTCCCAATCATAGCAGGAGCGCCATCTGTCGTTACGCAAAAATTTTTATTTAAATCAATGTTCCGCTTTTCAAAATGTTTAACAAATTCTGAAAATATATCCTCTCCTCTTGTAGTTCCCTGCAATGGGAGCAGACAAATCAGCTCTTCATACACACTGCCATCATCGAAGTATAGCACAACGATTGCCAGACGGGCAATGTCATTAATATCGACACTTTCATCCAATGCTACACTAAATACAAAACTCCGTTTGATAGCGTTTCCCTGCTGTTTTTGGACATTTTGTGTCATTTCGGTAATTCGTCTCTCGATGGTCCGCGCTGATGCCGGTATATCCCTAATCCTGGCCAATATTGTATCCTTATTGGGCAAGTCGTCGAATAAAATCTCGCCAGTACTCAAAAACGTTTGCTTTATAAATTCTCCGTCAGTGAACGGCCTACCCTTTTGTGCCAACGATTGTGCAATTTTGAAATTGGATTCAGTTACCTGATTTTTTCCTTGGAAAACTTTGCTAAAGAATGTTGACTGTTTCTCGTATTGTTTACTTGCTCTTTGTATTGCCTCCCTTTTATCAGCGTTATCTTTAAATGACGATTCATGTTTTTTCTGGAAATGTCGTTGAACACTAGATGTCCGGAAAACTACGCTTTCCCGACATAGGACACAAATGATCCGATCGTTTTGCTGTACAAAACCGTAATCTGTTGTCCATGAAGTTTGAAATGATCGAACGTCTACCTTCTGTTTCTTCGCGGCCATAACGCAACGTAATTTTAATTTTTAAACTTTTCGACGACTATTGCTTGGAACGGATGTTACTTCTATACTAAATGATCCAAACGTGTAGCCGCTTGCTATATGTAGAAAAATAATGTTTCCAGAAAATTCCAATAATTACGTTTATTAAATTTCTTAGGACAAAAATTATTATCTACAACACGCCCATTGCAATCAAAGGGCCGCCTAGAAGTTAAATCTAACAAAAACTAAAGTTCGGCAATATAAAGAGTTGCGGCGCGCGTCGGAACGACTGAAGTCAAGTCAAACATATATATATTTGTGTTTGTGCCTAGGCTTATATTTTGAGGCTTGCCGTCTTTAATACTTGCCGAAATTAAAGCCAGACCAATGCATTCAGTAAAATTATAAATTACAAAATATATATTTTGTAGTTTTGGTAATAATACCTAGTGACCTATATAATATATCTTTTTTGTTTGTATCGTTAAAGTAATACTGTCTTCGATTATTTACTTAATTTTGAAACATGTCACAGATTACAGAATTAATGTGTAAACTTTGAATAGGTACGGGTGCCATTCAAAATTGCTTGGCGTGCAATAGGTTGCCGACCCCTGGTCTAGACGATTTTTATAATTATATCTTTTTTTTTCTGAGGTTAAATTTCTAATATAATGCTAAAAATTGTCCTTTAAAAATTTTGTACTTGTAAGGTAAATATATATATATATATATATATATATATATATATATATATATATATATATATATATATATATATATATATTGCACTCTACAAAAGTCTCGAAAACTGTAAGAAATACAACAGTACATAACTTAAGGGGCTAATGTGGTTAGACAGTAAACTAGGGCTTAGGGAACTTTCTAGATGTAAGTGCCCCGGTTTAGCGCAACATCACCAACGGTGGATAGTTCCGTGAAGACAAATTGTAGTGCTAAAGATAGGGAAAAAAGAGATTTTCTAGCTTCTTAAAAAAGTGAACAACATTACACTAATAAGAAGGTGCTTGAATTTGCAACGTTTAGGAATTTATTTCATCAATAAATTTAGAAATCTATTTAATTTTTAACGTTTTTAGGAACCTACCACTCGCCATATCAATTTCATGCACATTAGTGACAATAGTGTATGTTCTGACCAATGTTGCATTTTATACGACCTTATCGCCAACTGAAATTTTGGAATCAAAAGCAGTGGCAGTTACATTTGCGAATAGACTATTTGGACCCTTGGCCCTTTCCATACCAGTGTTTGTAGCGCTGTCAACATTTGGAGCAGTAAATGGAATACTTCTTACATCATCAAGGTATTAATTTTCAGTGTCTAACTTTAAAATAATCCCACCAAGATATATATATATATATATATATATATATATATATATATATATATATATATATATATATATATATATATATATATATATATATACGAGGTATATCCACAAAGTAAGTTCTGTTTCTATTTCTATCCGCGGCAGCGCTGCGATCGCAGTTCCGAGCATGCGTAGCAGTTACTCTTACTCAAGCAGAAGAAATGTACGCCATTTTCAGATCGCTGCTGCCGACGTGTTCTTTGTAGTGGTTCTTTATGATGTCAGCCTCAATTGAAAATGTCGCCGCTTGTGAAATCAGATCTGTGATTCGTTTTCTAAATGCAAAGAAAGTTAAACCAAGTGAAATTTATCAGCAAATCTGCGAGGTTTACGGACAAACTGCTATGAGTGATTCAATGGTTAGAAGATGGGTCAGACAGTTCAATAAAGGACGTGATCAAGTGCACGATGAAGAACGATGTGGACGCCCGTCTTTGGTTACTGATGAACTGGTTCACGCAATTGAAGAGAAGCTTAAGCAAAACCATAAGTTTACAATTAGTGCTCTTGCTATGGAATTTCCGCAAATCTCATGATCACTAATTCATGAAATTGTTAATGAAAAACTGAAATTTCGAAAACTTTGCTCACGTTGGGTACCCAAAATTCTTACTGAATAACACAAAAAACAACGGATGGGCAGTGCACTTCAGTTTTTGACACTCTACAATGAAGACGGTGATGATTTTCTTTCTCGGATAGTCACGGGGGATGAAACTTGGGTATCTTACGACACCCCAGAAACTAAACGGCAATCAATGGAATGGAGGCACACTTCGTCCCCAACGAAAGTTAAGCCTAAGCAAATCTTGACACCTCGAAAACTCATGTGCACCGTTTTTTGGGACAGAAAAGGCATTTTGCTGATTGATTTCTTACCACAAGGCCAAACAATCAATGCACATGTTTACTGCGAGACCATTAAGAAATTGCGCCGCCCAATACAGAACAAGCGCCGAGGATTACTGTTGTTTTTTTCCACGATAATGCCCGACCTCACACTGCGAACGTGACAAAAGAACTCCTACAGGAATTTGACTGGGACGTGTTTGATCATCCTCCGTACAGCCCGGACCTCGCTCCTAGCGACTTTCATCTCTTCTGACACCTAAAATCTTTCCTTGGTGGTCGACACTTCAACGATGATGACGAGCTGAAAGAACATGTTACCACATGGTTGAAAACACAGGCGGCAACCTTCTATGAAGAAGGCATACAAAAACCTGTGCCACGCTATGACAAGTGCCTACAGAATTTGGGAAGCCATGTAGAAAATTAGTTTAACAGTTGTGGATTTTTGTACAATAAATATTTTTTCTGTATCTGTACACGTTTTTTTTATATAACCAAACGGAACTTACTTTGTGGATATACCTCATATATATATATATATATATATATATATATATATATATATATATATATATATATATATATATATATATATATATATATATACATATATATATACATATATATACATATATATATATATATATATATATATATATATATATATATATATATATATATATATATATATACATATATATATATATATATATATATATATATATATATATATATATATATATATATATGTATATATATGTATATATATATATATATATATATATATATATATATATATATATATATATATATGTATATATATATATATATATATATATATATATATATATATATATATATATATATATATATATGTATATATATGTATATATATGTATATATATGTATATATATATATATATATATATATATATATATATATATATATATATATATATATATATATATGTATATATATGTATATATATATATATATATATATATATATATATATATATATATATATATATATAT
Source organism: Pachyrhynchus sulphureomaculatus (assembly GCA_019049505.1). Classification (NCBI taxonomy): domain Eukaryota; kingdom Metazoa; phylum Arthropoda; class Insecta; order Coleoptera; family Curculionidae; genus Pachyrhynchus; species Pachyrhynchus sulphureomaculatus. The sequence continues at coordinate 16,901,271 of CM032456.1, forward strand.
GTATATATATGTATATATATATATATATATATATATATATATATATATATATATATATATATTTATATATATATATATATATATATATATATATATATATATATATATATATATATATATATATATATATATATATATATATTTATATATATATATATATATATATATATATATATATATACGAGGCTGGTTTGAAAAGTCCGTGCAAAGTCCGAGACATGGCACCACCGGCGCGTATCGAGGTCATGTGTAGTTAGTAGCATCTCTTGAATAAACACACACCAAGTTTCAGCCATATTGGTCTATTTCTTTGTGTTTAGCATTCGTGTGAATCAAGGAAGTCGAGTGATTTTCAAGAAATGGACGAAAAAGAATTTCGTGTGGTGATTAAACATTACTTTATGAAAGGCAAAACGCCTCAGGAGACTAAAGAGAAGCTTAATAAACATTATGGTGACTCTGCACCTTCGATTAGAACAGTTTATAAGTGGTTTCAAAATTTTCGGACTGGCCATATGGGCACAAGTGACACTGAACGTTCTGGACGGCCTGTGGAGTTTACGACTCCAGAAATCATTGCTCAAATCCATGATATGGTGATGGATAACAGAAGAGTTAAGGTGCGTGAGATTGCTAGTGCTGTGGGCGTCTCGACTGAACGGGTACATAATATTTTGCATAAACATTTGGACATGAGAAAGCTATCCGCAAGATGGGTGCCGCGATTGCTCACGCTTGACCAAAAACGAAATCGTGTGAAGTGTTGCAAGGATGGTTTGCAGCTGTTCCAGAAGAATCCGGAGGACTTTAAGCGTCATTTCGTCACTGTGGATGAAACATGGATACATTACTATACTCCTGAGACCAAACAACAATCTAAACAATGGGTTACCAAGGGGGAATCTGCACCAAAAAAGGCGATGACCGTTCCTTCGGCCGGAAAGGTTATGGCGACTGTCTTTTGGGATTCGCAAGGGATAATCCTCATCGACTATGTGGAAAAGGGTAAAACTATTACAGGTGAATATTATTCATCGTTATTGGACCGTTTGAAAACCGAGCTGCAAGAAAAACGCCCACGATTGACCCACAAGAAAGTCCTTTTCCATCACGACAACGCACCAGCACACACCTCAGCAGTTGTGGTCGCAAAATTAATAGAAATAGGATTCCAACTCGTTTCACATCCCCCCTATTCTCCAGACTTGGCTCCCTCGGACTACTATTTGGCGGGACAAAGATTTTATTCAAACGAGGAGGTGATTGCAGACACTAATGGATATTTTGCAGACTTGGACAAATCCTATTATTCGAAAGAGATCAACAAACTAGAACATCGTTGGACGAAGTGTATAAGCCTAAAAGGAGACTATGTCGAAAAATAAAAAAGGTTTACCCCAAACACATCTTAACAGTGTTTTAAATCTGGATTATTATGGAGTACACTTTTGGTGAGCAAACTGGTATGATTTTAGTGTTCGGTTTTTGTAACGGCAACGGTCGCAAAAGTGCTCGCGTATATCACGAAAAATTTCCACATCGTCGGACTCCTAACCATCCGACTTTTGCCAATATTGAGAGGCGACTTCGAGAAATTGGACAATTTAAGCCGATCAGGAATAATGCTGGGCGGCCGTCATAAGCTAGAGCACCCGATGTTGAAAAGGAAATCCTTGAAATTGTACACGATAATCCTGAAATCAGTACTTGTTTAATTGAACGTCATACGGGAATATCAAAAATACACCTAACCGGATCATTAGACAACAAATTATTCACCCCTTTCATATACACTCCGTCCAAGAACTCTTACCACCAGATCTTGGATTCCGTTTGCATTTTTCACAAATTATTCGAGCACGCAGAGCGGCTGTTCCGGTTTTTCACATTAAAATCCTATTTACTGACGAAGCAAGCTTCACTCGACGTGGTATAACAAATATGCATAATAATCATGTTTACGCTGATACTGTGCAACAAAGACAGTTTTAAGGTGAATTCAATATTAATGTCTGGATGGGATTTATCGCGAACTATTTGATCGGGCCGGGGCCGTTTAAATTCCCAGATCAACTTGATGGTGACATTTATTTGAATTTCATCTGTGAAACTATTTCTGAATTATTGGAAAACTTACCCATTAATTTACGTCTCGACATGTTTTTTATGCACGATGGTGCACTACTTCATTTTGCGCGTAATGTGCGAATTTTTTTGAACCAAAGTTACCCAGATAAATGCTCACGCTTTATGAGAGGAAGATATTTTAAAAAGAGTCTATTCAAATTTACTGCGACGTATTAATTTATGTATTAACGAAGGTGGCGGCCATTTTGAACATTTATTGTGAATCCAATACCTTCTGAGTTGAGCGATTAAACTTATTTCGAATTTATCAATTTGTGGGTAATCTTTTATGCCCTTAGCCAGCTGGTTTTTACATTTTTACTGTTATTGGCCCGTTGGTCTTTAAATTTATTATTGTTGTTAGCCTGTTTGCCTTTAAGCATGCTCCAAATTTCAAGGACTATTCTTTTGGATTTGTTCTAAGCCTGGATGAAGTGTGAAAGAAGCGGGGAAACGAACATCCCATTATCTCAGAAACTGTTGCTCGGAGCAACATGTACCAAGAGAGCTTTTTTAGACGGGAGAAGGCGGAAATTAAGAATATTTAATTGAAAATATCATATAGAGTGGTATAAAAAAATTATGACAATTTAAAAGTATACACAGTGCAATAAGTGGCGCCCCCTACAATTTACAACAAAACTGTGAGCTGATTTCGATTTCTCATCTTAGAAAACCCCTTAGCACCGAATCTTGTACAAATAGTACAATTATTAAGAAAGCTACTTAAGAAAAACTAAAATAAAAGTATAACTTTACGAATTTCTGGGTTAAGGTAAAAAACATTTTCTTAAAAAAATTTAAGCCTTCATTGATGCACCACGTCTAGAGGATTCGATCTCGGGATCCCGGGATCCCGGTCGTATTTTAGTCCCGAAATTTTCGGGATTAAATTTAATGAATCCCGGGATTTTCGGGATTAAAATATTTTTGTATATAAGTCAATAAAAATGTGCGTGAAACGAAACGCACTTAATTTCATTTGACGTTTTGATGGCCATCTTGTGTACACAGCTGATTTCATTTGTTTTTGCTAACGACCGGTGCCGGGTTATGTGTAAAAGTGTGTAAAATATTCGCTTCTCGTCGTGTAAGTATTGATATTGTTCTTGTTAATTGGTGATAATCAATGAATTTATTAAAAAACAACAATGCATAAATGTGTCTGAATAAATATAAATGAAAAACAACTCGAGTGTTATTTTCTGTAGCTCTAAGAGGTTATGTTTATGTTGTGCATAGACTTAAATGTTTTTTTTCTTTTTTGTTTAGGTTTAAGAAGTAAACAATGTCACTATCCAAAGAAAGTTTTTATGTCAAACATAAAAAAGATGAAGATGTTTCGTCAGTGTGGAGTCATTTTTTAGTCGATAAAGCGGGTAGCTCAGCACAATGTAAGCGTTGTTTCGCTATTTTAAAGACTTTAGGAGGATCAACCAAAGGCCTACATACTCATCTATCTTCAAAACATTCTGTGAAAGTAGATTCTGCTAAGGCATTTTCCTCAACGGGCCAAAATAATGAAGGACCACCTTTGAAAAGAAAAATTACGTCAGTCGCCGACTATTTTGTGAAGTCTGATACCCTTGACGATGTTTTGGCCCGTATGACTGCGCTAGATGGTTTTCCTTTTAGCGTATTTGTGACATCAAAAGATTTAAGATCGTTATTATTAGCAAAAGGTTACTCAGACTTACCTAAATCTGCTTCAACAATCCGCAACAGAGTAGTAGACTACAGTCGAAACATAAAAAAACAAATGACAGCTGAACTATCTACATTAAAAAAAGGAGGACAACGATTTAGTCTAAGTTTTGATGAATAGACGTCTAGCTCTAATAAGAGATATATCAATTTAAATATTCATTCAGGCAAAGAAAATTGGAATTTGGGACTTATTCGAATTAATAAATCGCTGACAGCCAAAACTTGTGTTCATACACTAAAAAAGCGGCTTTTGGAGTTCCATATCTCATTAGATACCGATATTGTGGCAATAGTGACCGATGGTCCAAATGTAATGCTGAAGGTTGGAAAACTTGTTAATACAGAACACCAAGTTTGTTTTGCACATGGTATTCATTTAGCCGTTTGTGATTTATTGTATAAAAACACACCTGCAAATGAGCCTACCATTGATGATATTGATGACTCGGATGATGATAATGAAGAACTAGACTCAGGATTAGCCATTGAAACTGGAAATGGACGGAATTTGACTAATGATCGAAATATTAATGAAGTAATAAAGAAAGTTCGTAAAGTAGTTCTTATTTTCTAAAAGAGCATCCTTGAAAAATGATACAATACTTCAAAAATATGTTAAAAAAGAACATGGAAGAGAGCTTAATTTACTGCTCGACTGTAAAACGCGTTGGAATAGTCTCTTTACAATGCTGGAGCGATTTGATCTTTTAAAAAATAGCGTAAAAAAGGCACTTATTGACCTAAATAATGCTGTAATTTGAGGAATCAGATTTTCAACTCATTAATGAGATAATCAAGGTCTTGGCGCCAGTTAAATTATCCGTAGAAGCACTTTGTCGTTCTGATGCCAATTTGTGCACGGCTGATGCGACACTCAGGTTTCTTTTTCAACAATTGCGTGAAAATGACTCCAAATTGAAGACACATTTCTTGAACCGCATGAAAGATCGTCGACGAAATGAGTTAAGTGGAGTATTAAACTATCTACAAAATCCTCATACTGAGAAGACTGAGACTACTGAGAGTAACAATTTGGATACTGATTGTGATGCAAAGGGGTTATTTTCAAGTCCAAGCAAGATGGCAATAAAAAAACAGATTATTTCATTAACTGCAAGGATGGAAAACAATGATAATGAAGAAAATGACATGAAAATTGAACCTGTGTATACAACTAGTAAAACTGATTTGACATTGAAAGAAAAGCTTCAGAACGAAATAGAAAACAGCATGAAAACTATAAATCCAGAAGCATATAAAGAAACTGATCTTTCTAAAATCATTAAACAAGAAATGAATCTTTATGAGAATAGTTCCTCACGAGGTTGTAATTTGGAGAAGACTTATAAAAATTTATTGACGATTCCTCCAACTTCCATCGAGCCTGAACGCGCTTTTTCCGCCTCTTCATATTTGTGCAACAAATTGAGAAGTATGCTTTCGGATGAGACGTTGGATGCGTTGTTATTCCTTAGATTTTATTTTCGTGGCTTAAATAAGTAATTCATAAAGTTTCTGGTCTATTTAATTTAAAATTTGAGTACCTATGAACATTGATCTCTTTAGCATATAGTCTTTTTTATAGTATATATAACTAAACAAATTTTAAGAAGTTGATTTGTTTTAAGTTTATTGTAAAATAAAATAAAAACAAATTAGGCAATTATGAAACTATTTCATAAATTATTTACAGAAGTGCCTAGTTTGTTGTTTATTTTATCAGAAGAAAGTATAATTTTGTTTTGTTTTTCGAAGATTTAACTAAAGATTTAAAATAAAGAGTTGATTTTGATATGTTTTACTGACTTTTTGTTACCACTTTCTATTACCAATACAATCCCGGGACTATCCCGGGATCCCGAGATTAACTGTAGATAATCCCGAAATCTCGGGAATAGAAAAATCGACCGGGATCGAATTCTCTAACCACGTCATTCATAACGTCATAAAGTTGACCCTTGCCAAGCACTCTCCATAATTTTCATCTACTGGTATTTTGTTCTGAAGTCTTAAAATTTTTCAATCATTATCCAAATATATCAACTTTTGGTTTAACCGGAATTACAGGCAAAACAAATAAAAAACTAGCACTACATAACCAAAGTCAACATATTCTTCAACAAATAACGAAGGCAAAAAAATATACTTTTATTACGTCACCCAAATATGTCTTTCTCATATTTAATACTTTAACAGACATTAGACCGAACTTGATTTTTCAACTACCTTATAAAAAACTATGGTAAATCTTTTTTTCTTCCAGGCTTTTTTATGCTGGAGCATGTAGTGGCCAAATGCCGGAAATTCTTACAATGATTCAAGCTCAAAGATTGACGCCAGCACCATCAGTCTTGGTAATGGTAAGTACTTTTGTTTATAAGCTTAATTAAGTTTAGAAATTTATTGTTGTTCAGTTCAGATTTTTAAATATCCGATTTACACCTGCTTAAAAAAAGATCAAATGAACTAAATACTTATCATATAGTATGTAGCGTATTTTTGGAATTTTTTATAATTACAATTCACCTCTCCGTGTTGGAATCACAAAACGGTTATACGAGGCTGGTTTGAAAAGTCCGTGCAAAAATAAAAACTACTTATGTGTTTGGGGTAAACCTTTTTTATTTTTCGACATAGTCTCCTTTTAGGCTTATACACTTCGTCCAACGATGTTCTAGTTTGTTGATCCCTTCCGAATAATAGGATTTGTCCAAGTCTGCAAAATATCCATTAGTGTCTGCAATCACCTCCTCGTTTGAATAAAATCTTTGTCCCGCCAGCCATTTCTTCAAATTGGGGAACAAATAGTAGTCCGAGGGAGCCAAGTCTGGAGAATAGGGGGATGTGAAACGAGTTGGAATCCTATTTCCATTAATTTTGCGACCACAACTGCTGAGGTGTGTGCTGGTGCGTTGTCGTGATGGAAAAAGACTTTCTTGTGGACCAATCGCGGGCGTTTTTCTTGCAGCTCGGTTTTCAAACGGTCCAATAACGATGAATAATATTCACCTGTAATAGTTTTACCCTTTTCCAGATGCGAATCCCAAAAGACAGTCGCCATAACCTTTCCGGCCGAAGGAACGGTCTTCGCCTTTTTTGGTGCAGATTCCCCCTTGGTAACCCATTGTTTAGATTGTTGTTTGGTCTCAGGAGTATAGTAATGTATCCATGTTTCATCCACAGTGACGAAACGACGCTTAAAGTCCTCCGGATTCTTCTGGAACAGCTGCAAACCATCCTTGCAACACTTCACACGATTCCGTTTTTGGTCAAGCGTGAGCAATCGCGGCACCCATCTTGCGGATAGCTTTCTCATGTCCAAATGTTTATGCAAAATATTATGTACCCGTTCAGTCTAGGACTAGCAATCTCACGCACCTTAACTCTTCTCTCATCCATCACCATGTCATGGATTTGATCAATGATTTCTGGAGTCGTAACCTCCACAGGCCGTCCAGAACGTTCAGCGTCACTTGTGCCCATATGGCCAGTCCGAAAATTTTGAAACCACTTATAAACTGTTCTAATCGAAGGTGCAGAGTCACCATAATGTTTATCAGGCTTCTCTTTAGTCTCCTGAGGCGTTTTGCCTTTCATAAAGTAATGTTTAATCACCACACAAATTCTTTTTCGTCCATTTCTTGAAAATCACTCGACTTCCTTGATTCACACGAATGCCAAACACAAAGAAATAGACCAATATGGCTGAAACTTGATGTGCGTTCATTCAAGAGATGCTACTAACTAAACATGACCTCGATACGCACCGGTGGTGCCATCTCTCGGACTTTGTACGGACTTTTCAAACCAGCCTCGTAGATACAGATCTGGTTAAACTAAAACAAAGTTAACGCAGTTTCTGGGTTAATTTTATGCTGTTTGAAAATCTTGTCATTTCCAGAAATGTGAAAGAAAAAATTAAATATTGGTTACTTAGAAGTTATTTTAAAGAATACCTAAAACAATAAATTACTACGCTCTACCGTGCGCCCCAATTTGTAGCACATCGTATAATATTAAATGTTGCTAAGTTGAAATAAGCTAATAAATAAATATAATACATTTTTAATATCTCTAGGCTCTACTGTCCATGCTATATTTAACGGTATCTGATATTGACGCTTTAATAAACTACGTTGGATTTGCTACATGGGTAAGTTAATTTATTTTACGAAATCAAATTTTAACATAGAACAGTGTCTTCGTTGACGCAGATTTTATTTAACCTTTACAGCAGTTTGTCTGTTCGTTATTCCACGTCCAATATATAAACAGTTATGTTTGTTGTTTATCTTATACTCAGTGGTGTAGCGAAGTTCAAGTGTCAAGGGGAGCTTCACGTGGAGACAAAGAGCATTTTTAAGGAAAAAACGAGAACACTAAAAGCGGTGCTATTTATAGATAGGGGTGTCAAACGCCTTGATGAAACAAAGACTCTCTTGCACTTCTTTTTCCAGTGCCGTATCCGTTTCGGACGTTGGCTATTAACATGGCAATTCTGACCTTATTGACGGCGCGGCGCTTCGAAACAGTTGAATATACGTAAGTCCGAATCATTGTTTTAAGTTCTATAGCCAAGAATGTCTTCTTCTCCCCTGGACCTCGTTTACTATCTATCTTTCCCTGTATTACCAACTGCAAGAGACGGTATTTATTACAGTCCCTGGCCAAATTATTAGACGCACTGTATTTTTTTTTAATAATTTTATGTTTCTTAAGAGTTTTTATGCAATAATGGTATATTTAAACTACAATATTATTGATTTTTATTTAAAAGAATTGTTGTAGACTACATATTTGTATTTATTTTTAACATATGGCAACACTATGTTGACAAAGTGATACATGAACGTAAAGAAGTACAAACCAGTATCAGTCGCGATCGGAATCGAGTCAGGTACGGACGTGTTTCTGTGGCTTTATGGACTGTGATTGTTTGTTTAACAGTTTTATACTACTCAGTTATTAGTTTATTTTGTATGCAGTGTTTTAAAAAAGTAATTGGACTATTTTCATTATGGGTAGAAAACGCGATCTTTCACCACGTAAAAAAGCTGAAGTGAAGGCCCTTGTGATTGCGAAAACATTTACAAACCGAGAAATATCACGAAGATTGGAGGTTTCTGAAGCTAGTGTACGACGCATAAAAAAGAAAATTGAGTCAGGGAAGGAATTAAGCCCGAAAAGAAAGAAAAGATGCGGTAGAAAACCAATTTTCACTCCACGGTCAGAGAGATGTTTGAAGAAAATTTGTGTAGAAAACAGATTTGCTACCACAAAGGTAATAAAATCACAACTCCAGGATGCTAGCGTAAATGCTTCTGAGCGCACTGTTCGAAAAAAATTGAAAGAATTAGATTTTAAGGCCTGTCGCCCCGCCAGGAAGCCCAAGTTAACAGCTGCAATGAAAGCAAAGCGCCTGAAGTGGGCCAAACAATGGCAAGACAAAGATGTGGACTTCTGGAGATCGGTAAGATACAGCAATTTAATCAATAATTGATACATTATTATCATTTTCAGTTAAATAAAGCAAATAAACATGGAAGTTTATATATTTTTCCTATTTTTGACAGGTCTGCTTCAGTGACGAAAGCACATTCGAAATTTCGCAGAATAAAGCTCAATATGTGCGTCGTCGTCATGGAGAAAAGTTTCATCCTGATTGTGTCGTCCCAGTCATCAGCGGCAAGGGCACTGGACGTCTGTACGTCGTCAAAGGAATAATGAGGCAAGATCAGTACAAAGAAGTATTACAAAATCGGTTGATTCCGCAGCTCAGAGAATGGTTTCCAAATGGGGAACCATTCACTTTCATGCAAGATGGAGCTCCCTGCCACACTGCTCGGTCTGTTAAAGCTTTTTTGGCAGAAAAAAAATATCCCTCTGTTGGATTGGCCCTGATATGAACCCCATTGAAAATGTGTGGGAGCTGATGAAAAGAGAAGTGGCTAAAGATGTGATTACCAACAAAACCCAGCTCCTAGAAAAGATTATTCATGTGTGGAATCATCATCCTCAAATGCAGGAGACAGTACAATCTTGCATTGATAGCATGCCGCGCAGAATTAAAGCTTTGATAGCAGCTAAAGGTGGCTCAACTAAATATTGACTTTTACTAACATTAATTTCACTTTTCTTTAAAACTTAATAAACTTATGCTTTTCTAAATTAATGCTGTTTTATTTATGTCAAATAAATAGATAATTGATTGGATAATATAAAAATAAAAAATAAATCAATTTAAAATAATAAAACGGTACAATATCACTCGGTAATTAATATTTTACATGAAATCTTGCAGTGCGTCTAATAATTTGGCCAGGGACTGTATGTCTCATGACGTAGCCAAGATATTCAAGCTTTCCCCCTTTAAGTGTGAGTGCAATTTCTTTGACATTGCCTATTCGGCGCAGAAAATCTAAGTTGGTGATATGGTCGGTCCACGAAATCTTCAGAATATGGCAGTACACCCACATCTCAAAGGCTTCAACTTTTTTCATTAGTGTTTCCGACATCGTCCACGATTCTACATCGTATAGCAAAAAGGAAATACCTAGGTAGCATTTGGCTAATCAAACTTTTATTCGGAGTGACAAATCATTGCATGTAAATAGTCTTCTCATACCATTAAAAGATGCTCCAGCTTTTACGAGTCTTGACTTTATTTCAACAGATTAATCTCACTTTGCATTAACCGCTGTCCCCAAGTATATATAGGATTCCACAGGCTTGATTATTTGGCTATTTAACTGAAACTGTTTTGCTGCTTGTTGAGATTTGCTTATTGCATTGAAACTCTAAAAGCTCAACCCTCATAATAATCAGGGACCGGGGAGAGGGAAGAAGGGAAGAAGAAAAAAGAACCCTCACCTACAATGGACAATTTAAAAATCGTTAACCGGGGAGTGAACATTTTTCATAAAAGAAAACCTGCACTCTTAGAATTGGGGGGGGGGGGGTATATACCTTAATACTAGACCTATCTAATCTTGTATGTATCGTTGAAGTTATATTTGAAAAGTTTCGTTTATTGATGTAAATATATAGATTTTCTATATGCTACAAAATTTAAAACACACATCAAATCGACGACGGGGACTTTTGCCTTAACTGTTTACAATGCGGAAGTAAAAGTCTATGCAAAAATTTGCCTTGATGGTAATTTTTCGAGAAGCCAAGTTTATCTAATATAGGGTGTTGTAAGAAGTTGTGAAAAAAGGATAAAGACATATTTTACTTACGAGTACTATACGTGTACATCAAGAGAATAAATCACCACTGCGAGTACCTGAAAAATAATTAAGTTGGGAATGTGGAATCTTTGGCACAATGATACTACTCAGTATATATCACCACTACACCAAACACTTTATTTTTGCCCTCGACGCGCGTTTCGCTGACCATGTTAGCTTCATCAGGAGCGATGATGAAGCTAACATGGTTAGCGAAACGCGCGTCGAATGCAAAAATAAAGTGTTTGGTGTAGTGGTGATATATACTGAGTAGTAACTGAAAAATAATGTGTAAAAAAAATATAAATTTAGTGAACTCTGCTAAGTATATTTAATGTAATCAATGTTTCAATCAAACACCTTTATAATGGCATGAAGTTAATAATCCCGTAATCTTGAATTTATGGAAAACGATACAAAGGTCATCGCAAATAGTTTGCTAAAGAAGCTTTAAAAGGGAGTAGAGTCGGAGTTGTTTATGGAAAACTACCCAGGATTTTGCACAAATGGAAGCAGAAAATTAAGTACAAAGTCAGGCATCCAACTTTTAGCCTAACCTAAGAAGTGCTTCCTTTTCATGGAGCTAGTCCTAAAAATAAAAATCATACTTATGCAATGTTAACAATAGCCACAGCAATTGTGGTTGGTATCAGTGCCGATAGTATTAACAGTATCACTTTGACAACTGAGACAAAAGTTTTACAAAAATTCCAACTGTAGAGAGAACTAAGAATCAAACTAGCCAATGTAGACCATAGGTGTTATATAACCGAAAGCAGACGCCACCACATTCACTAAGTTCGTTGGTTTCTCAAAAATAAAAGTAATAAACTAATTCAAACACGAGTCCTAAGAGTGATAGCAGTTCGATTATATATAAATAAGTTTCTAAGGATGTGTCATCGGAGGTAGTACCACAAATTCATCATGTAACAGGTACCAAAAATAAGACAGCGTCCATCACTATTTTGCAAGAAAAATTCATGCACCGGTGCCTATTCCAACCCTTCGGGGCTCATTTGCACAGAACAAAAAGAAACAGTAAAGGGTTCGGATAATAATAGAATTCAGTGTGAATTACACAGGGCAACAAAAAAATATTTTTGTTTTGGTGCCTGGGATTTTAGAGCTGATTTTTAACTATATTTGGGACGCTAAATCTATACATGCAATCCGTTTTTCTCTATCAGCTCTACTTTTTTAGATACATCAACTTATCTACCAATGTGGTTTTTATTCAGTATATTCATTTATGAGAGTTCTAAAATTATTATATATTCATTAATATATGTACATGGTTTTATTGTCAGTCTGTAATTGAGTAAATTCCAGGTAAATCTATAAATAGTGGAACCATTGCCTATCAGGTACCTGAACTGACCCTTTTAATCACCTAACTCGGGTAAGTCTCGTCAGTTTGTGCGTTCTTACTAATGAGAGTAGATCGAATTCGGCGTGTTATTTTATGTTAAGAAAAGAGTGTTTTTGTGTTATTGAACAGAATTAAAATGAGTTCAGGTTCCAGTTCAAGAAGAAGTTGTGTAAATCAACCTGATGTGTTTTGCTATATATGCGGAGAATACATGTTTCAACAAAACAGACAAACTATTACTGACTTTGTAAAGCGAGCGTATCTTGGATACTTTGGAGTTAAGCTTGGTGATCAGGACAAAACGTGGGCCCCGCCCGCATCTCGTATGTAAAACTTGTACAGAGCATTTACGGCAGTGGACTACCGGGAAAACAAAATGTCTAAAATTCGGCGTACCAATGGTTTGGAGAGAACCAAAAAACCACTTCAATGATTGTTATTTCTGTTTAGTAAATACTAATGGAATCAATCGAAATAACCGCAGTAAGTGGGACTTATCCCAATTTAGACTCGGCAATACGCCCTATCCCGCACTCAGATGAAATACCGATTCCAACATTTCATCAGCTACCACATATCTCTGATGACGAATATTTTCCCTCTGATCGCTCTTCTGATGCTAATGAAACTAACAGTGACTATGAGGGGACGTCATCAGTTCCTCAACGCTTCAATCAAAATGAATTAAATGATCTCAATTTATCGAAAAAAAGCTTCTGAAGTACTGGCTTCTAGGTTGAACGACAAAAATTTACTGGAACAAGGAACCAAAATTATCTTTTACCGTACAAGAGAAAAAGATCTGCTACCATTCTTTTCTCAAGAAGACAATCTTGTATTTTGTCACGAAATTAGGGGACTCATGAAAGAAATGGGACTTTCTGAATATATTCCAGATGATTGGCGCCTATTTATTGACAGTTCAAAGCGAAGTTTAAAATGTGTCCTTCTACATAATGGGAATAAATATGGTTCAATACCACTAGCTCACTCAACGAAACTGAAAGAAGAATATAATACCATAGCTTTGGTCTTGCAGAAGATAAAGTATTACGAACATCAATGGATGATTTGTGTAGACTTAAAAATGGTAAACTTTCTTCTTGGGCAGCAAAGTGGTTACACGAAATATCCGTGTTTCTTGTGCCTCTGGGATAGTAGGGACAAAACACACCACTGGGTTAGAAAAGATTGACCTCAGAGAGAAAACATGAACGTTGGGGAAAAGAATGTCATTAACGACGCTTTGGTTGAAAGAGAAAAAATCATACTTCCTCCGTTACATATAAAGTTGGGCTTAATGAAGCAATTTGTAAAGGCTTTTGATAAGAATGGGTCTTGTTTTGCATATATAGGGGTAAAAATGCATCAGTTGAGCACAGAAAAACTCAAAGCAGGGATATTTGACGGCCCACAAATAAGACAATTAATTAAGGATCCTGCCTTCATAAATTCAATGAATCAAGTTGAACGAGAAGCTTGGACATCATTTGTTGCAGTTGTAGAAAATTTTCTAGGCAAACATAAAGCTCAAAACTATGTTGAAATGGTTAACAAGATGCTTAATAGTTTCAAATCCTTAGGGTGCAATATGAGTATTAAAATACACTATTTACACAGCCACTTAGACCGTTTTCCAGAAAATTTAGGAGACATGAGTGAGGAACAAGGTGAAAGATTTCACCAAGATATTAAAGTTATGGAGGACCGCTACCAAGGAAGATGGGACATGCACATGATGGGAGATTACTGCTGGAGTTTAAAAAGGGACTGTTTAAAAAAACATTCAAGAATGTCGCGGAAAAGAAGCTTTCCAAGTGTTGAGTGACTATTTCATTTCTTCAATGTTTTTTTTTTTGTTTGTAAGTACGACATAATATTGTATTTTGTATAACTAAAATAAAAATTTCGTATCTACTTTTGTTTACTACACTTACGGATTTGAGTTACAATAATGTAACTTATATTTTCTCTAAAATTGTATATCTTAAAAATTTGAGCTCCTAGGTACAAATGAATACGTTATTTGAATTCAGGGCATCAAATTGATATGGAATCAGCTCAAAAAACCTCGACACCAAAACAGCTGTTCCCCTGTGTTATTATTCGCAAACTGACATCTGGTATATCAAACAGTTGAAACACTCCACGTAGCAGTCATATTAACACCCTGACTTGATCGCATGTAGGTTCAGGTCTGGGTGCTAATATCATTGCTATGTGGAGTGTTTGTAATTTCCCATACAGGGTGTCCCCCAAAAGGTATGGTCAAAAATTAAGGAACTAGTAGACTGAACCAAAATAAGGTCAGAAGTTCCTATAAAAATGTCTCCTATCTCCCCCCGTTAGAGAGCTACAGCCACCCAAATGGGGAGCCTGAAGATCGGTTTTCATTGAATATTTCTGAAACCGTCAAAGATAAAAACAAGAAAAGGTTTTACCTTATAATCGTCGATAATTCAACCGGTGTGTCAAAAGTAGGGGAGGGCGTGGTAAACATGGACTTAACTTGTTTATAATAACTTTTATTGCATTTTTGCGTCGGATTAGGGAAGCTTGAGATCTTTGACGAAAAAAAAGGTACTCTTAGTTTAATATGATTAGACGCACCAATTCCGAGTTAAAATCGATAAAGAATTTCCATGTCAGAAAAAGAGCCTATTACCTGGCTTCTGCCAGGTGCAATGATAATTAATCAAATGTCAACACACAAGTCAAATCTGAAAGTTCAAAAAAATTGCGGTCGATTTCATTATGCCAATGTTACTTTTGTCGAGTATGTGGATATGCATTTAATGTAACGCTAGTGAAGCAGTTCGCCTTTACGCAGAACGATTTCCTGATCGATACTTGCCTAATCGCAGAACTACTGAACGAGTTGATCACAATCTGCGGGAATCAGGTTTATTGTGTCTTGCTTTTTCAAATTGTGTGCTTACTATTGGATATCTTTTAGGTAGTCCTTTACCAAAACCTGGAGGAGTAGATCGTCCAAGAACTGCTCGTACCATTGAAATGGAAGAAAATATTTTGGACCTAATAACAAACGATCCAACTAATAGTGTAAGGCAGCAGCACTTCATACTTGCAAATCGTTGGTGCATAGGGTACTTCAAGAGCAATTACTCCATCCCTACCGTTTCCAAAAAATTCATTCTATGTCACCTGATGATTATCCTGCAGGAGTGGAATTCGCTAATTGGTTTCTACAAAAGCAACGAGAAGATAATATATTTGTAAGCAAAGGGCGTTTTACAGATGAATCGAGATTTTCTAGGGATGGTGTAATAAACTCCCAAAATCTTCACTTATGGAATGAGGATAACCCACATGCGACAATTCAGACTAAAAACCAACATACATTTTTGATAAATGTCTGAATGGGAATTATCGGAAATTATTTAATTGGACCATATGTCGTTGACGGGCGGCTAAATGGTGAGAAATACTTGCAATTTCTTCGATATGATTTAAATAATTTATAGAAGTTCCATTACATATTCGCAACAATATATGGTTAATGCACGACGGTGCACCACCACATTTCAGCAACATTGCAAGGGGATATTTAGATAACCAGTTTCCCAATCGTTGGATAGATCGGGGTGGACCATTCCCGTGGCCACCCCGATCACCAGATCTAAATCCCTTAGACTTCTTTCTATGAGACCACCTTAAATATATTGTTTATTCGACTCCTATACAAACTAGAGAAGAGCTGTTTTAAAAAGAATTTTCTTTCACTGTGCTGAAATAAGGAATATTTCCGGCATGTTATTTAGAGTTCAAAGGGCTTTCCTCACTAATTTAAGGAAATGCATAACTGTACAAGATGCCCACATCGAACATATTCCCTAGTTGAAATTACGCATGGATTTAATTTTTCCTTTAAATTAATATTTCCGATTTTTTTAGCGGTGTTTTGTGATTTTTTCTTGGTTTCATAAATAAAAAAATTTTTTGCTGCATTTGATGATTATGTTTTCTTTAATTATTATTTAGTTGTATGGTCATTTAAAAATATCTGGATAGTTTGAAGTATTGCTAATAACTGTAATAATATTAGGTAATAGGCTCTTTTTCTGACATGGAAAGCCTTTATCGATTTTAACTCGGAATTGATGCGTCTAATCGTGTTAAACTAAGAGTACCTTTTTTTCGCCAAAGATCTCAAGCTTTCCTAATCCGACGCAAAAAATGCAATAAAAGTTATTGTAAAAAAAGTTAAGTCCATTTTTGCCACGCCCTCCCCTACTTTTGACACACCGGTTGAATTATCGACGATTATAAGGTAAAATTCCGATTCAGCACATAAACTTTACTTTAGAACCTGAATTTTATGTTTTTATCTTTAACGGTTTCTGAAATATTCAATGAAAACCCATCTTCAAGCTCCCCATTTGGGTAGCTGTAGCTCCCTAATAGGACACATTATTATAGGAACTTCTGACCGTCTTTTGGTCCAATCTACTAGATCCTTCATTGTTGACCATACCTTTTAGAACACTCTATATACTTTTCGTAGATGACGTATAGTCACATACAGTCCCTAGCCAAATTATTAGACGCACTGCAAGATTTCATGTAAAATATTAATTACCAAGTGATATTGTACCGTTTTATTATTTTAAATTGATTTGTTTTTTATTTTTATATTATCCAATCAATTACCTATTTATTTGACATAAATAAAACAGCATTAATTTAGAAAAGCATAAGTTTATTAAGTTTTAAAGAAAAGTGAAATTAATGTTAGTAAAAGTCAATATTTAGTTGAGCCACCTTTAGCCGCTATCAAAGCTTTAATTCTGCGCGGCATGCTATCAATGCAAGATTGTACTGTCTCCTGCATTTGAGGATCATGATTCCACACATGAATAATCTTTTCTAGGAGCTGGGTTTTGTTGGTAATCACATCTTTAGCCACTTCTCTTTTCATCAGCTCCCACACATTTTCAATGGGGGCTGTTACCCGGCCAATCCAACAGAGGGATATTTTTTTCTGCCAAAAAAGCTTTAACAGACCGAGCAGTGTGGCAGGGAGCTCCATCTTGCATGAAAGTGAATGGTTCCCCATTTGGAAACCATTCTCTGAGCTGCGGAATCAACCGATTTTGTAATACTTCTTTGTACTGATCTTGCCTCATTATTCCTTTGACGACGTACAGACGTCCAGTGCCCTTGCCGCTGATGACTGACCAAATCATCACTTTGGTGGAATGTTTAACCGTCGGGACGACACAATCAGGATGAAACTTTTCTCCATGACAACGACGCAGATACTGAGCTTTATTCTGCAAAATTTCGAATGTGCTTTCGTCACTGAAGCAGACCTGTCAAAAATAGGAAAAATATATAAACTTCCATGTTTATTTGCTTTATTTAACTGAAAATGATAATAATGTATCAATTATTGATTAAATTGCTGTATCTTACCGATCTCCAGAAGTCCACATCTTTGTCTTGCCATTGTTTGGCCCACTTCAGGCGCTTTGCTTTCATTGCAGCTGTTAACTTGGGCTTCCTGGCGGGGCGACAGGCCTTAAAATCTAATTCTTTCAATTTTCTTCGAACAGTGCGCTCAGAAGCATTTACGCTAGCATCCTGGAGTTGTGATTTTTATTACCTTTGTGGTAGCAAATCTGTTTTCTACACAAATTTTCTTCAAACATCTCTCTGACCGTGGAGTGAAAATTGGTTTTCTACCGCATCTTTTCTTTCTTTTCGGGCTTAATTCCTTCCCTGACTCAATTTTCTTTTTTATGCGTCGTACACTAGCTTCAGAAACCTCCAATCTTCGTGATATTTCTGGGTTTGTAAATGTTTTCGCAATCACAAGGGCCTTCACTTCAGCTTTTTTACGTGGTGAAAGATCGCCTTTTCTACCCATAATGAAAATAGTCCAATTACTTTTTTAAAACACTGCATACAAAATAAACTAATAACTGAGTAGTATAAAACTGTTAAACAAACAATCACGGTCCATAAAGCCACAGAAACAGGTCCGTACCTGACTCGATTCCGATCGCGACTGATACAGGTTTGTACTTGTTTACGTTCATGTATCACTTTGTCAACACAGTGTTGCCATATGTTAAAAATAAATACAAATATGTAGTCTACAACAATTCTTTTAAATAAAAATCAATAATATTGTAGTTTAAATATACCATTATTGCATAAAAACTCTTAAGAAATATAAAATTACTAAAAAAAATACAGTGCGTCTAATAATTTGGCCAGGGACTGTAAGCGGTAATTATTTCTGAGGTCGAAAATAATTCTTCCCTTTTAATAAAAGTTATATTCATTTATTATTCTTTATTAATTTAGCTTAGCATTGGAGTATCAGTCCTCTGTTTACCTTGGCTGCGTTGGAAGCAACCTGATTTGGAACGTCCTATAAAAGTAAACTTATTTTGGCCCATCATTTACATACTTGCAACGATTTTTGTCACTGTGGTACCAATGATTGCTAGTCCATATGAAACAGGAATGGGAGTACTTATGATATTATCATCAGTTCCTGTATATTTTTGCTGTATCTCTTGGACACAAAAACCAATATTTTTTCAGAATTTTGTTAATAGTATAACATTGTTTTTACAAAAATTGTTCATAGTTGTAGGAAAATCTAAAAAATCAGTTGTATAAATTATTACTAAAAGTAATCAAAGAACCAAGCATAAACCTTATATATTATAGTTTTGTGTATTTGGAACGGCAAACATCTTTAAAATAACTCACTATGTTTTAAAGGGATTTACCTAGTCATGGACGAAAAAAAAACGATTATTTATATTTTTTTTTTAGAAAAACTAAATTATATAAATCGGGTTTGTATTTTATATATAATAATACATTGCTTAAAATACATTTTGTGAAATTTTAAATAAAAATAAAAAAAATAGCGGCGCTACACCTGTTCCCCTGCCTTTTTAGGAGTATTGCGGTATTTTTTTTTTATTGGTCTAGCACACGTGCTGCAGGGAAGTCCCTAAAGCGCTCCAGGAGCGGCACGAGTGCGGAAAAAGCGATTCGCGTTGTTCTTGAATCGCTGTAAATTGTACTCGGTGGGAAACACAGCGCTGGGCAAATTATTCCAAAGGGATGACGTTCTCCATATAAAAGATTGCTTGAAAAGCGTTGTACGCGTAGTAACAAGCTGAACTTCATACGGATGCGAAGCACCAGCGCGACGTGTATTTCTAACATGCACCGCTTTGGGAGGAATTAAGCGGGCTACATCCTTCGAACACTTTCCATGAAAAATACTTGTAAAACAGACTCAAGTTGCCAACTGTTCTTCGATGTTCCAGCGAATCAAGGCCGCCGGTCAATTCCGGGTCCCCAATCAGACGGACCGCTCTTCTCTGAACAGAATCCAACAAATGCAGTGTATGTTTGGGAGCGGAGCCCCAAACGTGGGAGCAGTATTCTATAGTTGGTCGAATTTGGGCTTTGTAAAGAATTAACAGTTGTTGTGGGGTGTAAAGCTTTCTGGTTCTAAATAATATTCCCAACTTTTGAGAAGCTCTCCTTGCTATGCCTGCAACATGTTCATACCAAGACATATGCCCGGCATAACTATGTCGGGTTCAGCAACGTTAACTTTTTTTTAGAAAAAAACTTCCGCTTGGGTTTTTGTAGCGTTAAATTCCACTTGGTTACTGTCATCCCAAGATAGAATTTCTTCCAGGTCTTTGTTAAGTTGAACGACCTCCTGCTGTCTGCGGATATTCGCCTGAGCAGCCGATGTCCGAGCGTTCAAGGTGAATGAAGGGACAAGCGTACTGTCATCTGCAAAGCTATAAATTGGATTCCCGGTCTTTTCCAGCAGATCGTTAATGTAAATGAGAAAGAGAGTAGGATACAGTATGGAGCCCTGGGGCACACCAGCGTTGATAGTGAGGGTGTTAGAAAGAAATCCGTCGACCGCCACTCGTAAAGAACGCTCTCTGAGGAAACATGAGAGCCACAAACAGAACCTTTCAGACATACCATAAGAGCGCAACTTAGCCAACAGTCCATTGTGCCAAACACGGTCGAATGCCTTGGATATGTCAAGAGCAACCGCTCTAGATCTCCAAAGTGTTCAATTGCGTTGTTCCAAACATGTGTTACATAAGTCAGAAGATCTCCTGTTGATCTATGTTTACGAAAACCATATTGGTGATCGCTAATAATATTGAATCGTTCAAGATATTTTAGAAGATGCTTATTGATAACCTTTTCCATGACTTTCGATATTATTGAAAGCAGTGCAACTGGTCGGTAGTTATTTGGCAAGGTCTTCTTACCTTTTTTAGGTATCGGCTGAACCGTGGCACATTTCCAGCAGGACGGAAATATTCCCTTTCTGTAGGATAGGTTAAAAAGTCTACAGAAAACTGGTGTTAGTTCCCTTGCACAGTTTTTGAGAACTATGGCAGGTATTCCGTCAGCGCCAGAAGCCTTCTTGGTGTCTAGCTTCATTAAAATACGCTTTATGATGCGCTGTCTGAAGACAACATCGGGCATCCTTGACTGCAATATGGGAATAGTAGGTGGTGTTTTTCCTTGGAAATCGACAGTAGAATGTGAAGCAAAGAGTTCAGCCAACAAGTTCGCTCTCTCAACAGGTGTGGTTGCAATGGAATTATCTGGCCGTGTGAGTGGTGGTATGGTGGATTTGGTAAAATTTGACTAACTGCCTTAGCGACTGCCCAAAAGGACCTGGAATTGTTGGGACAAGCGAGAAGTTTGTTTCTCATTCGTTGATTGTGTGCCTCCTTAGTTTCGTCGATAATTCCCTTGCATCTGTTCCGGGCATGAACAAAGATGTTTCGATTTACGGTGTTAGGATTTTCACGCCATTGTCGGTAGGCAATATGTTTAGAAGCAACAGCTTCTTTGCATTTTCGGTCGAACCAAGGCTTGCCGTTGGAGGAGCATTTCTTCGAAAAAGGGATGTAAGCTTCCATACCAGCCAAAATAACATCGGAGACCTCCCTGGCGCAGTCAGATGGGTTATCAGATCGAAAACAAACGTCCATCCAAGGGAAAGTTCGAAAGTATTCCATGAGATCTTCCCATTTAGCAGATTTGTAGTGCCAAAACTTGCGCGGCCTAGGCGCCTCTCTGTCACTGATTGGCAGGATACTCGATGTCGAAAGCAGTTTATGGTCGGAAGAACCTAACGGCGGATTTACGGTGACCGTGTAAATCTCCGGATTGGTGGTTAAAAACAGATCAAGAAGACTGGCGAACTCCCCGTCTCGATCAGGGATCCGTGTTGGTTCGTCAATAAGCTGAGTTAAGCCACAACTGACTGAGAATGACTCAGCTTCACGACCTTGTTCGTCGGTAGTATTTGAATATTTGAGCCAGTTGATATTGTGGACATTAAAGTCGCCCAGGATGGCAATTTCAGCACTTGGATAGTTACTCTGTAAATGATCGATGGATCGGTGTGCATGATTAGTGGGAACTGGATCATCTGAAATCAAAACTTCCAAAGAAATTATTTTACTAGAGGATCAATCTTATCTTTAAACGAAGGATTTAAAAAAAAAATCATCAAATGGTATTGGTTTAAACAAAAAAGCGAAAACATGGCGTTACCGCGTTTTACGTTTTTGCTAATTAAAAATAAAGTTCTTGATAAAATCAGAATTCATTCCTTCAAAGACAAGCGATATGTATAGAGAAGTTATGTACCAAATTTCAACAAAATCGGTTTAGAGATTCTTGAGATATTGTTCACAGCGCCAAGTGATTTTCAAAAAAAGTAGTTTTAAAAAATCAGGTTAAAAACCAGTAATACAAAAATAAATTCTTACTTGTAAATGTCATCAGCTATTTGAGCTTCTAGAATACTAATTTTTTCTTGTCTATGACGCTTTTGTACTTTATAACAATTTTCGCTCGGCCAGGTCAACTCGTTCTCCGTCCACTTTAGCTGCGTTGTTATGTGGATTTCGGCCACAATGAACTCCCATAGCTGTCATTATATTTAACAAGGCCGATTAAAACATAAACTTTAATAACTGCTACGACTGAATTGCTACGAGTAAACTGCTACGAGTAAACTGCTACGAGTAAACTGCTACGAGTGAACTGTACAACGGCACTGAACAACTCCCAGTTTCGAATATAGAACCTTGGAGTAACAGCTTTGAATGCCTTATCCCTTTTAAGAAGGACAATTGAAGAATCTCTTTATATTATAAAAGAAAATGTTTAAAATACGTTAAAATCGAGTTAAGGTCGGCGAAGGCTGACCCGGGAGCAGCTGCTCGCTGATCCGGAAACTCTACGCAACGAAATTTGAAAAAAATGAAGATTTTTTTGGCTTAAATGATGCTGCAGGGACTTAAGATATAAAGGGTTTTTTTTTTTAAACTGGCCGGAAAGATAACTTCTTCAAATTATCACCTATTTATTTATTAGTGTTCCGTACGTTGATTGCTTTTGAAATAAAAAATTTTGTTACGGAGGTATAAAATGATCAGCGACTTCACAAAACACACCCCAATTAAGTTTTCAACAAAGTTTGTTTCCAATCTTTACTGAAAACTGTTGACCTTGAAATTTTTTTGTTGTTTTTTTTATATACCAGATAAATTATTAAAGGTGATAATTTTCGTTCAATCTACACCCTGTGGAGAATATTCCAGAGTTTTTTCAAAATTTTTTGATCAGTACTTTTCGAGATAAAGGGGGGGGGACAGCGATTTTTTTTAAAAATGATACAAAGAAAAGCGTGCGCAAGTATTACATTATGTATATATTTTTTACTCGTGTTTTCACAAGCCTTCATTTGACATCACACTCGATGACCTAGTAAATTTTTTTTTTTTTGCACTTCCGATTTCACCCCCCAAAACTAACCCCTTAAATCAAAATTTAACTTTCAAAACTACATGGCTCTGATGAGGTCATCAATTCCTATATTATTACCAACTTTCAACTTTCTATGACAAATAGTTTCGGAGAAAATCGGGTGTGACAGACGGACAGACAGACAGACAGACAGACACTGAAGTGATCTTATAAGTGTTCCATACGGAACACTAAAATTGAAACACTTTCTTCAAACATGTACCATTCATAAAAATATTTTTTAATTTGTCTATGTACTTTCTGAGAAAATCTTATGTAGAACTCAAAAAACTTTGCACTTTGTTCCAGGTAAAAAATTGGAGGATAAATCTTTTTGAAAAAAAAATTGTTAAAAAATTTGTAAATGTACTTCAAAATATATATAATAAAAGTATTTGAGTAAATTTTGGATTGCGTTCACTATATTTCGAAAAAAGAAACGTCAAAATCAGGCTTTTTCTTAGCTCTAGAGTGGCATTACCCCTTAACTAAATTTGGGTTTTAGTTTTCTAATTTAAACATAATTTTTTTTTGAAGTTACAAGAGGCCAATTAAAGATATGTTTAATTTGATTATTTAGTGAAAATTGCCCTGTAACGCCTGACCACAAAAACAAAAATTAATGTTTTACTACGAGAAAAGGTTAAATTTTTTAGTATTATATAAGTATGATAAGCTGTTCTTGAAGTATGACTGGTGACTTTTTCTTATTTTTATTCCAGATACTTAGTTTCAAATATCTCAAACTTAATAAGATTTATGCGAGGTCACTTTTAATAGTGTATAATATACTTTGTGTATACTTTATTTACTATAAAGGATACCTTTCATTCCTAGTTTATAACATTAAGTGACTGAAGTCAACATAAAAACCTAATAATGTTCCTAATTTAGCTCAGCTTTTTCGTAGTAAAGAATATAGTGTTTGATCTATATATAATTCCCAAAAACTAATGTGTTTTTTTATATCTTTTATAGTAAATAAAGGTTAATTCCGTATAGTTGTTTCTATTTTTACCGAGTGATAAAAACTCAGGTTATAGTTTCATAAATTGATAAATTATGTATGTATTTTTTTGGTTATTGTATACAGGGTGAGGTATAAGTCCCTCAGATCAATGTTAACTGAAAATTAAAATAATTTTAGAATATATAATAAAGATTGTCAATGAACATATTTCGAGGTAACTTTTAGTTGATTTTTTTTATACTGAATGGTTCTTCCTAACCCTGTATAATTTGTAAAATTTTACCATAAATATCATAAAATATTCATTTACATTTAGAGTTCCATTTCATCCAGATATAGTCAATTTTTTTGTATTTCGACACAAGGACAATTTTTTTGGGGACAAGTTCCTGGCTTGTTAAGTCCCTAATAATATAACATAATATTGATAAATATTATAAATGAATTTTTCTCAGTTAATGTTCATTATATCAAAACGAATTTAGTATCAAAAATGTTTTAAATTGCAGAAATAAAAATTATATTATATCCTAATCTCAACATAATACAGATAGTATGTTATGAAAAAAGAAATTCCAGAACTCTAAATAAAAACTCAAACTTCTAGAGCAGGGGTCGGCAACCTTTTAACTAAGGGGTGCCAGTTTTCATCCATACAACATTTTGCGTGCCGACATAGGTACTTACTACAACTAAAATTAACAAGAATTAACTTAAATTAACTTAAAATATTGCTTTTAGAAGGTTTAATTACAAAAAAGTTTTTAACATTTAACAAATAATTTTATTATACTTGTCCTAGGACCTAGTGTGAAACCCTGTGCTTGAAGTTCTTTAGAGAGTTTTCTTATATCCGGTTCATGTCTGGTTATTTTCAGTGTCACACATGCTTCCGAGTTGTCTGTTGTCAGCCTGCTTCGGTACGGGTTTAAAATCACTCTCATATGGGAAAAAAGTTGTTCACAGATATAGGGTGATCCGAAAGCTGTAAGCATGGCAAACGCTACATTCTTAAGACAAATAAATTTCTCTGGTAAACTCATCCAACAACTGAGTATCTCGTTTGAATGGTTCTGGCAGTCACCTTCTAATACCCTTCTTAATTCTACAAAATTGGTGTTCCATAACTCGGAGCTTTTAAATTCAATGTATTGAAGATCAAAATCATTAATGTCCATCCATGAGAAAAGAGATATGTCAAAGCAACTGCTGGAAAAATCCATTAAATCTGGTTTGATTAAAAAAGCGAACATAGGACCATGTTTATCAAAATCCTGACTCCTCTTTTAAATTAGTCATATATTTAAGAATTTCGTCTATTAGTGCACCATCGTCGACACTGGATATATAAGTTTTTAAATTTGGAAAATATTTATATGTGTTTGTAGTAATATCGCTGATAAATAAATCTATTTTTAATTTGAATGATTTCCAGGATTCGTATAAATCCAGAACTGTTTTGCCTGAACCTTGTAACTTTAAGTTGAGTTCACTGAGATGGTTTGTAATATCAGTAAGAAACATTAACATACAGATCCAGTTCTTATCTTCTAGTTCAGGATAAGCATCCACTTGATTTTTTCCAACAAGAACGATTTAATTTCGCCCAGACATGGCACAAATCTAGAGAGCACTTTACCACGGCTGAGCCAGCGCATATTATTGTGCAATGGTATATCTGAATATGCACTTTCTAATTCCTGCAGAAACGCCTTAAATTGTCTATGGATCAGTGAAGAACGACCGACAATGTAGTTAATATTTTAACCACCCTATCCATCACGGATTTTAAACTTCCAGCGGAGATTTTAGCGCACAAACTCTCTTGGTGAATTATGCAATGAAAATTCAAAACTGATCGACCCATGCGTTCAATAAGAAGGAAAACAAATCCTTTATGTCTCCCAATCATAGCAGGAGCGCCATCTGTCGTTACGCAAAAAATTTTATTTAAATCAATGTTCCGCTTTTCAAAATGTTTAACAAATTCTGAAAATATATCCTCTCCTCTTGTAGTTCCCTGCAATGGGAGCAGACAAATCAGCTCTTCATACATACTGCCATCATCGAAGTATCGCGCAACGATTGCCAGACGGGCAATGTCGTTAATATCGACACGTTCATCCAATGCTACACTAAATACAAAACTCTGTTTGATAGCGTCTCTCTGCTGTTTTTGGACATTTTGTGTCATTTCGGTAATTCATCTCTCGATGGTCCGCGCTGATGCCGGTATATCCCTAATCCTGGCCAATATTGTATCCTTATTGGGCAAGTCGTCGAATAAAATCTCGCCAGTACTCAAAAACGTTTGCTTCATAAATTCTCCGTCAGTGAACGGCCTACCCTTTTGTGCCAACGGTTGTGCAATTTTGAAACTGCATTCCGTTACCTGATTTTTTCCCTGGAAAACTTTGCTAAAGAATGTTGACTGTTTCTGGTATTGTTTGCTCTTTGTATTGCCTCCCTGTTATCAGCGTTATCTTTAAATGACGATTCATGTTTTATCTGGAAATGTCGTTGAACACTAGATGTCCGGAAAACTACGCTTTCCCGACATAGGACACAAATGATCCGATCGTTTTGCTGTACAAAACCGTAATCTGTTGTCCATAAAGTTTGAAATGATCGAACGTCTACCTTCTGTTTCTTCGCGGCCATAACGCATCGTAATTTTAATTTTTAAACTTTTCGACGACTATTGACTGGAACGGATGTTACTTCTATACTGAATGATCCAAATGTGTAGCCGCTTGGTATATATAGAAAAATAATGTTTCCAGAAAATTCCAATAATTACGTTTATTAAATTTCTTAGAACAAAAATTATTATCTACAACGCGCCCCCATTGCAATCAAAGGGCCGCCTAGAAGTTAAATCTAACAATAACTAAAGTTCGGCAATATAAAAAGAGTTGCGGCGCGCGTCGGAACGATTGAAGTCAAGTCAAACAAAAACCGCCTTATAGCGGCTCTTTTGATCTGAATTGAGGACGTTTATTTGTGTTTTTGCCTAGGCTTATATTTTGAGATTTGCCGTCTTTAATACTTGCCGAAATTAAAGCCAAATCAATGCATTCAGTAAAATTATAAATTACAAAATATATATTTTGTAGTTTTTGGTAATAATACCTAGTGACCTATATAATATGTCGTTTTTGTTTGTATCGTTAAAGTAATACTGTCTTCGATTATTTACTTAATTTCGAAACATGTCACAGATTACAGAATTAATGTGTAAACTTTGAATAGGTACGCGTGCCAGTCAAAATTGCTTGGCGTGCCAGAGATGGCACGCGTGCCATAGGTTGCCGACCCCTGTTCTAGAGATATTACCGCAGTAAACATAAAACGCAGTAGCGACAGTCCGACTCGGCGCCTTTAACCTCAAGGGCAGTGGTCTCGAACGTCAAAATGCGAAATCAGCAGAGTTGCCATTAATATCGGTATATTTGTACCCAAAATGGGTATATGAAAACAAAATACAATATTCATTCAAATTTGTTTATTTTAAACTTCTTCATCTTTGTAAAATAATAAGAACTTACAGAATATATTAAGTATACAATTAAAACTAATAAGGGTAATTATTTTTTTTTAATATTTTATATATGAGTGAATAAACACTAGTGAATACTAGTAAAACATAATGAAATCGAAATAACAAAAACATAACAGACTAATTAATTTGTAATTCGTTTATTACTAAAGATATCTAACATCAAATAGGTACACAAACTTAAATTTAATTAATTTTTACGATTTTTAGGATCATACCAATATTCTTTGGCCATAGCCGCCATCATCTTTGAACTAATTTCGAAGTCATAATAATTAGCGTCATTAAATACTCCTTTTGTACGTAATATGCCAGTGACTCAGTAGACAGCTTATTTTGCTGTACTGTTTTCATCAGATTAATATGCGAGAATATGCGCTCAACATTAGCGGATGAGTGGGGCAGTAATAAATGAGTAAAGATGAAAGTAGACAACAAAAGAAAACTAACATTATCCCAAAATAGTTCTATGTCATCAGGAAATGTTTTGATTTGTTCACAATTTCTTAAAGTAAGCCACTCTGTATCAATTTGTTGGAAATCATTGTTCTGAACAATATTGGGAAAGAGTCTACTAACAGGAATTATCGAAGCATTTTTGCCACTTTTAACATTGGTTGGTAAAATTATGTCTAAACCTGTTATTGATTATCTTTCAATGAAAACCGCGCAATTATTTACTTGCAAGCTCCGATATAAAAATCTAGGGATCTGCGTTGAAACAAATATACTTGATCTGGGCTTAAATCTGAATTACTAAGTAGTGTATTAGACGCCGCAGCACCATAGTATACGACATCGATATCCATAATGCCTAGGATTTTTAAAATTAACATTTTTTATTGGAATACTTGTTAAATATTTTCTTTTTAAAAAGCAAACAAAAAAGTTCTTAACGTTTGACTTATTTTTTCATATAAAATATAAATTTTCAGGTGATCTGCCTGCATTTCTTTGTTTAAATCGTTAAATAATGGTAAGACAAAATCTAAAAATGCCAAAAATAGCAATGTAGTGAGATCTTGAAGCTTCTGTACTGACTTGGTATTATAATATTTTTGGTAGATACTACTAGTAGACGCTATTAGTAACTCGGAGAAAGTTTCTGTTCTAAATAATGAAAATTAATGAAACAATAAAATCCAAATTCTTGTTTATATAGACAAGCGAATTAACTCGGGGGATCCCGAGTTACGAGTTGTAAGATATCAAGGTATTCTCCAGAAGATATCAGGAACATTCTGCAATAACTACAATCCAGAGATTGGCCGTAAAAACATAAACGAACAGGGTTGCCAACTTGGAAATGTAAAATCGGCAAAAAAATTCGGAAGAATTTCCTTGTACTCTCTAAAATCGTTAAATTTCGGTAGAACAGACCTCATATCGGTAGAAATACCGAATAATCGGTAGGTTCAAGACCACTGCTTAAGGGGTTCGAGTTTATAATGATCACATGACCTGTTGCCATATTGCCAGCATGATACCCGCGAGTTTTTGAAATATTCAAATTCCTTCTTTCAAGAAAAATCCTATTCTGTAGAATAAAAATGAATTTTGCTGACTGAAGAGAAGGAAAATGTTTTTTTAGAAACATTTTTTTTTAAATTCTTATTGAAAAAGATATACAAAAAACAGCAAAAAAGACAAAAAAAAACAAGGAAAAAATACATTTGGCTTCAATGCTTTTTGCAGGTTATTCATTTAAATATCTCATTATTAAATATATATTTTTCAACTATTAGAGATATTGTCCGGGGGGGGAAAATGTTCATTTTGAGAATATGTCTCTGCATACCTTCAGCTTCGCGCGTATAATATCAACAATCATGCTCCTTATATTTCAGCGAATCTTAGTAATCTGGAGAGATTGAAAATAATTATAATTATCATTTTAAGATGAGTTCGTCTTTCTGCTGAACTTAAACATAACTGTTTTACAAATAAAATGTACCTCTAATATGAAAACACAATTATCATAATCTTTAAATAATATATTGCCTAATAGAAATAAAGAATTATGAATAAATTACTTTCTAGAATCTTTCGGATATCTAAAAAACTAACTCCTTTGTAGATACGACATATATTTTTACAAGCACTAACCGCGCAACAAAAACGTCCATTTGACATCTTTTTTATAATTATTTTTAATTCAAACGAGTCAGTTACTTATTGGAAAATTATTAATAATGAATTTCGGAGCACGTTATAAAAAGATTCTCGTTGAAATCCAGATGTACACCTAACCCGTGACCGCTCTGACAGCCATGTTGTTGGTATAATAGGGGGCGCATGCGTGATGAAGAACAAGACCTAAAAATTTTCTTGAGTGTCGCTACTGTGTTTTATGTTTATTGTGATATTACCAAAATCTTAAGACTGTTTCCGTTTATTTTTGTCCATTTCTATATTTGCGATTGTCTTTTCTGACACAATGTCTTTTGATTTTATATTTAACCTTTATATTCAAATAAGTTTTACCAAAATTAAAAGTCAAAATTTCAATTGCTTTTTAACAAGATTAAGAAAATTTAACAAGAGATATGAGAAAATGAACTGTAAATTTTGCATATCGAAATTTATAGTAGGCATGAACTACTGTTGATTTTTTTTAGTTTTATCGGTTACTGGTGCATGTATGCACATTTGTTATATCAGTGTGTTAATATCATAATAGGGATACATTTCATGTGAGGTTAAAATGCTTTTAAGGGAAGAGTCCAAATGACTACTTAATAAATGAAGAGTACAGGGGAAAAATGATCAGGGTCACAGAAAGCATTTTTTAGAGAATAGTGAAAACAATGTTTACAGAGTCGAATTAAATATTTACGATTATTTAAATCTAAAAATATATATAAAAGCGTCAATACTAACTATTTTGCTGTGCCTAGTACATACCTGAAATATTTTCTATCAACCTTCACTGTTTTATAAACAAAAAACGCAACGTCATGACAAAACAAAAAATGTAAAAAAGATCATAGTCCTGGACTCTGATCGTTTATTCGTTTTTTGTTTTGTTGTGACGTTAGCTTCAGCAAATCATTATTCAATAATTTTATTGATATTTATTATAAAAAAACATAGAAATTTATAAAGCTAAATAATTCGCAAAGGAAACGTTTTACAAATTTGAATCGTTGAAATAATTTCAATATTAATGAACACATGGCTATTCAAACTTGCGGTTTTTCATCTTTTTCTAGAGAGTTTCGCAAGTGGGATTAGATCGTCGGGATCATCTTCTGCAGCAGTTATCTCCAGATTGTAGATGGGAATAAACTCTTCAGGATCATCGCATTGGGTTTTAGCAGAGCTAACTAACTTCTCAAAGAATTTACGCGAATCACTTGAACAAAACTGCACCAAATGTTTGATATCGTTAAGTTTTGGAACACTTAAAGGTATCGGCCCGTTGTATGAATTATTTGGCAAATCTTGATGTCCGGTGGTTTTATAAGGGTTTCTATTTTTCCTTAAGGCACTTTTTTGGAATGAACCGTTGTAAGAGTCTTTATGTTCCACTAAACTACAATGTTCTTGAGTTACCCGAAACACTTTCACTGGTCTTGAAGGAAACGGACAAGTCTTCTTGTAAAACGAACTAAGATATTCGTCCCATCGTTTAAACATCTCTTGTTTGCAATCTATTACAATAAATGGTGAAGGTTTGTTTCTGCTGTTACGTATGATGTTATTCCAGTCGTCAGGAGTTTCCGCTAAAGCTTTCTGATTAATTAATCCCATGTTACGGTCGCACTCAAGATAGGAATGTCCGCGGACTGGAAAATAAACTTCAATAGTTTTGAATCGTTTCAGACTTACAGTAAGATAATGTAAAAAACGAAAAACGGTGTTAATTCTTGTTCTGATCAGCACATGAGTCATAAAAGATGATTAGATGTTGAACAGAACTGCTCAAAATTTCTGTTGCGAAATGATACAACATAGAACATACCTCTTCTGAACCTTTTTTGGCCACGGTTTCGTTGTAAGTATAGAAAAATGAACGCTGATCGGATAGAATATGTACGTTAAAACTGTAAAATGACAACTGCCTTCGGTAGTATACGTCGTTTGTGCTTATATTTGGCAATGGCAAGTTCTTTTGGAAGTCCATCGTTATAGCTTCTATGGTTTTATCTTTTTTAGCTTTCTTTCTGGCTTGCCTTTTCCGTTTATAAAAAGTGTCAGCCCTTAACTTATGTAACTTTATATTTAATTGCACATCATGAATCTCTTTTCTGATCTTGTTCACCTTCACTTCTTTATTTGCAGGTACAACTTTTTTTTCATCTACCTTATATTTGTCACATGTGCTACATGTGTCACTTCGGGGATACCCGAATGAAATATTAAATTTTGTAGAAAATATTTCACGAAATTTTTCATACGACATCAAGTTTCTAGGATGCTTCGAAGAGTACATGCTATGTAACTTTTTGATGTTCAGGTCTTCGGGTAAATAAATTTTGCTGCTAGCTTTTAAGCTATAATGAGCTTTTCGGCCTTTTAATGATTTTAAAAAAGAAACGACACAATTTATTGTTTCGGGAGAAATTTTCGATGGCCGATTTGCATGTTTCCCACGTTGATCTGGTTTAAAGGTTCCTATATCAAGCAAAGATTTTTTTATGGATTGTATTCTACGATTTGTTACTCCATGCAATGATAGGAATGCCTTATAGCAAACTGGTATTTCAACAGCTTTTTGATTTCTAATTACACGGACACGATATGCATAGGAACTATCATTAAACCGAGCTTCGTTTTCTGCCTTCCTATTCCGTCTTCGCTGCACTGGGATTACGAAAATTAAACCACTTAGATAGCTATTCTGGTCATCAAAAGTATCATGCTTATTGAATCTGCTAATGAGTTGATTCCTCTCCTCCATCGAAATAATGTCAAAACAAGCAAAATGTGAACACTTACAGTTTTCGCCGGTAACATAACCTCTAACTTTCATCTTTCTGGATACGTCCCTAATGCGCCCAGTAACTGGGCGTTTCTTAGTCTTTGGAATAATATTTTTTCCTGGATCACCACTGTCACTATCGCTACTGAACTCCATTTTAATTTACAGCAAATAGAGATGTGATATAAAACCTCGAACAACGAACAATGAGCCCAGTAACTGGGCATTTCTTAGTCTTTGGAATAATATTTTTTCCTGGATCACCACTGTCACTATCGCTACTGAACTCCATTTTAATTTACAGCAAATAGAGATGTGATATAAAACCTCGAACAACGAACAATGAGCCCAGTAACTGGGCGTTTCTTAGTCTTTGGAATAATATTTTTTTTCTGGATCACCAGTGTCACTATCGCTACTGAACTCAATTTTAATTTACAGCAAATAGAGATGTGATATAAAACCTCGAACAACGAACAATGAATATTTTTTATACATTGTTTTACCTAGCCGTTTACGCACGTTTTGAAGCGATAGGAAGGACTCTAATCGTTTTTGATTGGGACCGCTCGGATTACCTGGGACTGTGATCGTTCTTGCGTTGTATAGGGTTTTTATTTAATTTAAATACTGCGACCCTGTTCGTTTTTACCACAAACAAATATTTCGAGCGGAAAGGTTAGGGTAAGAAGTTAAAGATGGCGCTTTTACACAATTTTTGTCAGAAATGGACTCTGATCGTTTTTCCCTGTACTCTTCAAATAATTATGAAAACTACTTAAAGGCGGTGTTCTAGCCTAGACAACAATTTTTTTGCCTTTTTAAGCAGTAAGACACAAAAAAATGTGTATGTCGACTACTACTATGACTTTTATTAACACAACAATTAAGTTCTAAGAAAAATAACCAGAAAAACTAATAACTACTAAGTGAATAAGTTATATTTTATAAGGAGACTAAAAAGAGTCATTTCCTTTTTTGTCACTCAAAAACAAAAAATCAAAAAAAATCTCTTTTCAGAAGATTAGGACTATGATGGGTATCATAATTATAAAAATATTGCGTACATTTACAACATGGGGTACTTTGAAGTTGACTTTTTTGGTTTTATGTTATTTTTAGTGTTCCGTACGGAACACTTATAAGATCACTTCGGTGTATGTCCGTCTGTCCGTCCATCCGTCCGTCCGTCTGTCTGTCACAGGCGATTTTCTCCGAAACTGTTTGACATAAAAAGTTGAAATTTGGTACTAATATAGGAATTAATGGCTTCATCAGAGCCGTGTAGTTTTGAAAGTTGATCGACCTGCTCTGAAACCGCTTTGCTCTTCAGATTCGTAGGGATGATACTCTTCACATATGAGATCTTTTAATATTTTTCCATAGAGTCGGCTTAATGTACTTGTCACCATTACACCTCGATAGTGACTGCAGTTCTTTTTGTTGCCCCTTTTATGTATAGATGTAATCGTTTCCAGCATCGTGGAATTGGTTTATCATTTAAACATCGATTAAAAATTTCTGTTAAGATCTTAAATAGTTTTTCAATTCCATTCTTTATTAGTTCTGCAGGAATACCTTCCGGGCCTGGGGCCCGATTGTTTTTTAGTAAATATATGGCTTTCTTTGTCCTGTCTATATCAAGAGCTATGGATTCTCCAACAATTCGAATTTTCTGAAGGGATTTGTTTATATATTCTGGTCCTTGCTCCACCAGGAGTGATTTATAGTGTTCCTCCCATTGTTGGGCCATAATTGAGTTTATATTTATTTCATCTCTCGTTGTGTGTAAATCTCCATGATTCTCTAGATTTACGTCCACCTATGTATCCATCTAGTTCTTGGCATTTGTTTTCCCAACTTTGATTTTTGGCTTGAACTACAGCTTGTTTGAATATTGACATGGTTTTTTTGTATTCCTGCGTGTTTTCATGCCTCTTTGTACTCATCCATTTTTCATAGAGCTTTTGCTTTTTGTTCTTGAGTTGTTGTAGTTGATCGTTCCACCAGTACTTCCTAGATTTGTGATATGTTTTTTAATTCCTAAGGATTCTTTGGCTGCTTGGCGTTTTCCATCTATTACATTTTTAAGTAGAGATTCTGTTGACCTATTCTCATAAACATGAGATGATGATCTAGTCTATATTTATATAAAGTTCTTGTACTTTCATTTTCTGAACTTTATAAAATTGTATCGAGGTTGCCTTCCAGATTTCCCTTTTCAGGTTGTTTTTTTTATATACCAGATAAAATATCTCACTTGTGATAATTTTTATTCAAGCTACACCTTATAGTGAATATTTCAGAACTTTTTCGAAATTTTTTGAGTAGTACTCTTAGAGATAGGGTAGGGGGACAGCAAATTTTGGGTTTTTTTTTTTTTAAAAATAACATAGAAAAAAATTTGCGCGAGTATTACATCATATATATTTTTGAACTCGTGTTTTCACAAGCTTTCATTTGACACCCCACTCGATGACCTTGAAAAAATTTAAATATATTTATATAAAGTTCTTGTACTTTCATTTTCTGAACTTGATAAATTGTATCGAGGTTCTTTATTGCTTTCCAGAGTTCCATTTTCAGGTTGTTTTTTTTTATATACCAGATAAATTATCTCACTTGTGATAATTTTTATTCCATCTACACCTTATAGTGAATATTTCAGAACTTTTTCGAAATTTTTTGAGTAGTACTATTAGAGATAGGGCGGGGGGGACAGCGAATTTTGGCGGTTTTTTAAAAATAATATAAAGAAAAATTTGCGCGAGTATTACATCATATATATTTTTGAACTCGTGTTTTCACAAGCTTTCATTTGACACCCCACTTGATGACCTTGAAAAAATTTAAATTTATTTATATAAAGTTCTTGTACTTTCATTTTCTGAACTTGATAAATTGTATCGAGGTTCTTTATTGCTTTCCAGATTTCCATTTTCAGGTTGTTTTTTTTTATATACCAGATAAATTATCTCACTTGTGATAATTTTTATTCAATCGACACCTTATATAGAATATTTCAGAATTTTTTCGAAATTTTTTGAGTAGTACTCTTAGAGATAGGGTAGGGGGACAGCGAATTTTGGCGGTTTTCTTAAAAATAATATAACATCATATATATTTTTGAACTCGTGTTTTCACAATCTTTTAGTTGACACCCCACTCGATGACCTTGAAAAAATTTTTCACTCCCCCAAAACTAACCCCTTAACTCAAAATTTAACTTTCAAAACTACACGACTCTAATTGGGCCATCAATTCCTATATTTGTGAGAAATTTCAAATTTCTATGTCAAATAGTTTCGGAGAAAAATCGGGTGTGACAGACGGACGGACACCGAAGCGATCAGATCAGTGTCCCGTACGGAACACTAAAAAGGGCAAACTTATTTAGATACACAAAAATGAGAGTAAGGCATTTTTTATGTGTCGACGGATCCTGTCATCGCATTTAATTTACGACATGACTAAAATTGAAACACTTGAAAATTTAATGACGCAATTGAGAATGACTCTTAGAACAAGCTTACGTATAAGATATTAATTTTAAAAATATTTCAACCACACATATATTAAAATTATTAATTTCCTGTAATAAAATAAATCATCATCTTTGAATATGACATAAAAATACGAAAATAGAAATAGACATAGTTTTGGATGCTGTTTTCGGTACTGAATATCGCTAAAGCATAGTTTTCATAATTGTGATTAATGTTTCTTCATACGGAATTTTATTCGTTAAAATAACAAGTTAGATTAAGTTACAATTCCTTGTAAAAAATTTAACTTTTTTTGCAACTTGTAGGTAAAATACTGTACCGTTTTTCTTTTAACTTGAACATACTTAAAAACTTTCAATCAACTTTCTGTAAATCCAAGCAGATAAAATCGCATTCTGTTGATATAGAAACTATATTAAACTTTGAATTGTTGTGGCTGTTACTTGATGGAAATTCATAACGAATGTAATGAAAGACTGATTTTGTCAATTTTCCACTTTATTTAGTTTCACAGAAACTGTATGACGCGTTTCGCTATACTATAGCTTCGTCTGATACAAAATGATACTTAAATATTAATGTTGTTACATTTATGCAAATACCCTAAGGTAGATAGGTAATAAAATTAATACTATATGCGAATGAATATTGCTGGGAAATCCATTCTGAATATTAATTGTATAAATTGAGTAAAGGTGAGTTACCATGGGTCAGACAGGTATCTTTTTGTTCGTTTAAGATGATGTCTGAATTTTTAATTCTATTTATTTCTAAATTTTCTAATAGGTTTAATTTGACGCCTTTGTTTCGTATCTGTAAAATTTTAAATTTATCGTCAAAAAGATGATTTGATTCTGTTAAATGATTACTGTAAGCTGAGTCGGTTTTATTTTTTAAAGAGCTTCTTTTATGTTCTGAAATCCGAGTTTCGAATGAGTGACCTGTCTGACCTATGTAACTTTTATGACAAGAACCACAATTTAACTGATACACTCCAGATTTTTTTGATCTATTTTGTTTTACCTTTGCGTTTCTAATGAATTTTCCTAACGAGTTGTTTGTTCTAAAAGCTATGTTGATATTATATTTGTTTAAGTGGTTTTTAATTTTCTCTGACATGTTACTAAAATAGGTTAAAACATTATATGTTTTCTCTGTGTTTTCTTTCTTGGGGTATACTAAAGAAATAGCTTTATTTTTTAATTGTTTGTTTAGAATTGAGTCGATGGTGTCAGGAGAATATCCGTTGTTAACAGCAATTTGTTTTATTAGATTTAATTCTTTATTACAATCATCTACAGATAAGGGGACACTTACAAGTCTATGCAACATACTGCGGTAAGCCGCCAATTTGTGTTGTGGGGGGTGAGCTGATTTTATGTTTATTGTAGTATCTGTATGTGAGGGTTTGTGAAAAATAGAAAATTTGTGTTTCTTGTAATGTCTGGTTATCGTTAAGTCAAGAAAATTAATTTTATTGTCGACTTCTAGTTCCATAGTGAATTAAATAGTTTTATGTATTGAGTTTATATAATTAAAAACATTGTTAAGTTGACGCTCTGTACCATTAAAACAAGTAAAGATGTCGTCTACATATCGATACCAATACAAAAATGATTTGCTAAATTCTTGTCGATGTATTTGTTTTTCTAGGTTAACCATGAATATTTCTGCTAAAAGCAGCCTAAGTGGACTACCCATTATGAGACCCTCAGAACTATTATAAAACGTATTATTAAAGTAAAAATAATTTTGTGAGGCTCGTGTTTAATAAATTTAGTCCACTTAGTCCGCTTTTAGCAGAAATATTCATGGTTAACCTAGAAAAACAAATACATCGACAAGAATTTAGCAAATCATTTTTGTATTGGTACCGATATGTAGACGACATGGTTGCTTGTTTTAATGGTACAGAGCGTCAACTTGACAATGTTTTTAACTATATAAACTCAATACATAAAAATATTAAATTCACTATGGAACTAGAAGTCGACAATAAAATTAATTTTCTTGACTTAACGATAACCAGACATTACAACAAACACAAATTTTCTATTTTTCACAAACCCTCACATACAGATACTACAATAAACATAAAATCAGCTCACCCTCTATAACACAAATTGGCGGCTTACCACAGTATGTTGCATAGACTTGTAAGTGTCCTCTTATCTATAGATGATTTTAATAAAAAATTAAATCTAATAAAACAAATTGCTGTTAACAACGGATATTCTCCTGACACCATAGACTCAATTCTAAACAAAGAATTAAAAAATGAAGCTATTTTTTTAGTATACCCCAAGAAAGAAAACACAGGGAAAAAATATAATGTTTTCACCTATTTTGGTAACACGTCAGAGAAAATTAAAAACCACTTACACAAATATAATATCAACATAGCTTTTAGAACAAACAACTCTTTAGGAAAATTCATTAAAAACGCAAAGGGAAAACAAAATAGATAAAAAACATCTGGATTGTATCAGTTGAATTGTGGTTCTTGTCATAAAAGTTACATAGGTCAGACAGGTCGCTCATTCGAAACTCGGATTTCAGAACATAAAAG
Organism: Pachyrhynchus sulphureomaculatus; assembly: GCA_019049505.1. NCBI lineage: Eukaryota > Metazoa > Arthropoda > Insecta > Coleoptera > Curculionidae > Pachyrhynchus > Pachyrhynchus sulphureomaculatus. The sequence goes on from CM032456.1 coordinate 16,940,100, forward strand.
AAGCTCTTTAAAAAAAAACCGACTCAGCTTACAGTAATCATTTAACAGAATCAAATCATCTTTTTGACGATGAATTTAAAATTTTACACATACAATACAAAGGTGTCAAATTAAACCTATTAGAAAATTTAGAAATAAATAGAATTAAAAAATCAGACATCATCTTAAACGAACAAAAAGATACCTGTCTGACCCATGATAACTCACCTTTACTCAATTTATACAATTAATATTCAGAATGGATTTCCCAGCAATATTCATTAGCATAGAGTATTAATTTTATTACCTTAGGGTATTTGTATAAATGTAACAACATTAATATTCAAATATCATTTTATATCAAACGAAGCTATAGTATAGCGAAACGCGTCATACAATTTCTGTGAAACTAAGTAAAGTGGAAATTTGACAAAATCAGCCTTTCATTAGAACCATATTATGTTGTTAAAATTGGCACACTCTAGAACCCCATAATTTCGTTATTTTCTCAAATTTCAAAAAAAATTATCTTGTAGTTGCATATACATTTTTTAGGAGTTAAACTATTAAAACATCGATTTTGGCAAAGCTCTAGACGAGGATATCTCCTTAACAGACCAAGAGGACGACCTGAAATTTTGACCTGTCGACTAACCGTCTGTCTAGTTATTCATTCTATCGGGCGAGTCGAATAAAAACCTTTAACGTTGATTTTGCGGCCCCCGTGCCCTGGAATGCCCAGATAAGGCCGAAAATGCTACATCCAAAAATGGACTGTTTAACGGCATCTGGCCCTTGGCGCTCGACTTTTTTAGTATCAACAGATGTTATTAATTCAAGTGGTTATAGGACAGCCCATTTTTGGATGTAGCATTATCTGGACATTCCAGGGCACTGGGGCCGCAAAATCAACGTTAAAGGCTCGTCCGATAGAATGAATAACTAGGCAGACGGTTAGTCGACAGGTTAAAATTTTGGTCGCTCTCTTGGTCTATAAAGGGCATTGGAAACTTAACGTCTTCATTATTTACATTTTATTAATAGGCTAAATATATATGTGAAAAAAATATATATATATGTAAAAAATTATAATTGACATGTAAATATATTTTCTGTGCATTCGTATAGGTACCTAAAGCTTTCTGAATATTTTTTATTTGAAAAATGGTATTTATCGAACTATTTGAACAGACAATAGCAGACTAGTCGAAATATGTCACTATCTCGAATACATCATATAAATTTTGACAAACAAATACTGATTTATATTTGATTTTTTAGATTAGTTTATGCGAGTGTACACAAAATTTTGCATGCGTCATGTCTGGTAAGTGTAGCATCGTGAGCGTTCAGGACTCTGCTATGACATTGTCCCGGAGTTGACTTACTGATCCTGCAAAATATCATTGACGTGTATAAATATTAACCAAACAAAATAGCTTAAAAGTGACATACTATTACTTCGTTATTTTTTCTCGGTAACAATCGAAAAGTCGTCGATACAACTCAGTTGGCATTGATTATAAGCATATGTTACAGGTAGGACAACTTAGCTAGGTAACTTACTGCCAACTTAAAAAAACTTGCGTGTACTAAGCTAAGATAGCCAACCTATTAAATTTATACGGGCAATATTTGTGGTTAGAGAGATTTTGCAACGCTTTTTCACATTCCTTTGCCCTCATCGTTATCTCACGCATGCGCAGTATTAACGCGAGGGAATTGCAAGGTTAGGTTAGTATTGGGATCTTAACTGTAGGCAGAGCCTTTTATGATTCTTATTAAGATGGCCGAAATATGGGTGCAGATTTAAATTGGTCACGTGTGAAGCATAGGAAGTGTGACAGTATTGATCAAAAATATCATCAATAATTGGCAATATTTGCAAGTGGGTCGGTACAAATCCTGCCCAAAGGAGTTTCACGCTCGGTGAAAAACTTTTAAAATCAAATCTTTTCCTCGTGTGTGGAATAATCGATGACAAAACTGTCGAGCCCAACATAACGAAAATTCAAGTAGTATGTATATCCACGGCCGAAATGCGAACAGTAGTGTTTGAGATAAATGGCACATTGAACAGTAGAACAGAGGAAATTTTATGTATGAAATGCTCTTGTACAGCCGGTGAAGGTGAAAAATGCAAACATATCCCCGCAACTCTTTTGTATTGTTACCGGCAAGATTCTAACCTATAAATGTCTAATATTTTCATTTCAATTTTGTATGAAAATAAATTTTTTACAATTTAGTAATGAGCTAAGTGTTTTAACCTGCACTGATATCAAATGTACCTGGAAAATGAAACGTGAAGAGGTATTGGAAACATTCGGACCGGAAAAAAGTTTTAACTGGTTTCAAATTAAATGCCAATTCGCTTCGAAGTTAATAAATAACTTTTTATGTTTTTGAATGAATATAAAATAATTGAGACAGTATTCTATCAAATAAAATCTGAAAAATGTTATCTAACAAGGAATTTTTTTTGACACACGTACACAACTTACAAAAAAAAACAAATTACCGTTCAAGAATAAATTATTTTACTTACCTGAAAGAATGTAATTTTTTTTAAAAAAGTTTAGAAGAAAGCTTAGCATCAATTGGGATTTTTCGTTCAATACAATTGTTTTCAGCCGATACTCGGTGGAAATCCATAATTATTAATATGTAAAATGTGAAAAAATAATAAAGCACTCTTTAATGTTCAGTAATTCAGAATGTAATGTCTGAAGAAGCTACTGTGATAGCGAAACATGTTACAGTGTATTACAGATATAGTGGAAAGTTTGTGTAAATAAGTGTTTTATTATTTTTTCACATTTCGCATAATAACTTTTCGTTCAATATCCTTTTGCAGGTGACTTTTACAATTGTAAACACAGCTTAAAAGTCCTTTTTTTTTTATTTTTCACGAAAAGTAAATTTTCGGTGTTCATTTTTAAGAAAATTTGTAATATTTATTTTCACAGACGCTTATGATAGATTTAAGAATGCACCTCAAGTTCAATTCCTGAAAAAAAGCCGCGAGATGTCGTATTGAACAGGTAAGATCCCAATTCATCTATAATATATATAAAATGCAACGTCTCTCTGTCTGTCTTTCTGTCTGTCTTTCTGTCTGTCCGTTAGTGCGCGTATCACTGGAGAACCACTTATCCGATTTACGTCCTTTTTTTTAAAACATATATATGTTCTCTGGTCAGGTTATAGGCTATATTTTATTACGATAGGTAGCATAAGGAATGAGCAGTGACGATAATAGTGAATGAAGTCGGAAAAAAAAGTTTGCCGCTAGCGTGTTCCCTTGCAATACACAGCCTAAAACCATTAAATATGGAATATTATGTAGCAGGGAATATCTATAATCTATAGTCTATAATATATATATAAAATGCAATGTCTGTCCATTAGTGCGTTTATCACGCGAGTGCCACTTATCCGAGTTACGTGTCTTTTTTTAAATTCATACATATATTCTTTGGCCGGATTATATAATAATAATAATAATCTATATCTATAATATATATAAAAAATGCAACGTCTCTAGGTCTGTCTGTCTGTCCGTTAGTGCGCTTATCCCTCGAGAACCACTTATCCGATTTACGTGATTTTTTAAATTCAAACATATGTTCTCTGACCAGTTTATAGATATATATTTTATTACATCTATAATATATATAAAATGCAACGTATCTCTGTCTGTCTATCTGTCTGTCCTTTAGTGCGCTTAACACTGGAGAACCACTTATCCGATTTACGTGCTTTTTTTTAAAACATACATATGTTCTCTGGCCAGGTTATCTATCTATAATATATATATATATATATATATATATATATATATATATATATATATATATATATATATATATATATATATATATATATTATATATATATATATATATATATATATATATATATATATATATATAATGCAACGTCTCTCTGTCTGTCTGTCCGTTAGTGCATTACGTGTTTTTTTTTTAAAAACATACATATATTTTCTGGCCAAGTTATAGGATATATTTTATTGCGTTTGGTAACATAAAGAATAAGCAGTGACGATAATAGTGAATCAAGTCGGAAAAAAAAAAACGGTTACCGTTAGCGCGTTCTCTTGCAATACACTGCCTAAACCAATAAATATGGAACAATATCATATTATAAAGAATATAATATATATAAAATGCAACATCTCTCTGTCTGTCTGTCTGTCCGTCAGTGCGCTTATCACTTGAGAACCACTTATCCGATTTACGTGTTTTTATAAATTTATACATACGTTCTATATAATTCGATATAAGCCTAGATAATGGTAGATAAGATGAGGTAATGGGAGATAAGTATAAATAATGGGAGATAAGGAGAAATAATGGGAGATAAGCAGAGATAAGTCTAGATAATGGGAGTTATGGTGAGATAACGGGAGATAAGAAAAAATAATGGAAGATAAGGAGAAATATTGCGATATAAGTCGAGATAAGCCTAGATAACGGGAGATAAGGTGAGATAATGGGAGACAAGGAGAAATAATGAGAGATAAGGAGAAATAATGAGAGATGAGCAGAGTTAAGCCTAAATAATGGAAATTATGAAGAGATAATGGGAGATAAGGAAAAATAATGGGAGGTAAGGGGAAATAATGGCAGATATTTTATTACGTTAGGTAACATGAGGAATAAGCAGTGACGATAGTAGTGAATCAAGTCCACGCGAGCAAGCACGGCTAGTCTTCTATAAACTTAGGGGTTTTTTTTTAAAATTATTTTATGGTTATGCAAACCGATTATTAGTATTGGATAGGTCAACACAAGTTTCTAAATTAAAGTTGTGTCTAGCAGGTTTCTATCACCTCCTTCAATATTTCCAAGTTATGCCATTGTGGCAAAGACTGCAAAACCCCTACATAATCTGAACACTAATTAACTATTGTCAGTGATATTTGCAATAAAAGATTATAATTTCAATTTTACTGTATTTTCTTAGTGATTTTATACACCTAAGTACGAAAAAAACAGGCCCTACTATAATAGCGATAAGAATAAGGAACTCCAAATAACCCCTCTTATAAGTTCCTAAATAAGGGAAATCGTTAACCTTAATAAAGGTTTCTCTTATTTTGTTTCAATACTGCGCAAGCTCCAAACGGTGGGCATATGCTTCAAATAAAGATAAAGACAATGGCCTGCCAAAATAAGCATTGCAAAATCTCTCTATTGTCTACCAAAAACACATGGGAATAATTATCTTTACTATCGACTACTCGTTGTAGTCATCCAAGCCTCTGTAAACAAACCTGCCACTGCCAGCCACTGAAATTTATAAAAAAACCGCCTTTTTTGATGTTACCCGCCATTTGAAAAATTTAGTAGCTGAATTCATACCTGCAAATAATTTTGGTTATTAAAAAAGAAAATATATCCAGTGTAATATGTATGTCACTTCAGAGCTTACTTAAAACCAAATATTATATCGGATGATGACTGAAGCAACGTTTTTCAAAATGTATTTATTTAAAACTAGTAAAATTTATTGTTTCATTATTTATATTAGTACATATTAAGTGTTTATCCTGTTTTAGAAAATAAAAAAAAAATTAAAGGCGCAGCTTGTGCACGGATTTGATATACTGCGGTGACTCGATAGCATAGAAAATGAATTACGATTGAAGACCCGAATATTTCCAACTAAAACTGTTTTTTTAAAAACATCATAAAGCTTCGAAGTCTTGGGAGCAGCCAAGATGGCAAGAAATAACCTCCACAAGCTACACCATTATTACCTTATAGCTTATTTTATGGCATATATGTACAAATTAATCTTTTTATGTAAAAATAATATTTACATAAGTCAGAAAACAATTAATTTGAATAACTATTGGTTATAAATTATGTTCAGTCAGTGACGTAACTAACTAAATTTGGCCCCTAATACAAACTTTTTGTCATCAGGACTCTCTGCTTCGTTAAAAAAAATAATCCAAATCTATGACGGTTTAATATAAACGTTATGAGTAGCTAAATAAATAGATAAATAAAACCCCAAATGAACGTTACTGGCATAGATAAAATATAATGTCGTTATCTCTGTATTTAAAATATTTCTCTTTAAACAATTAAGAAGGTGAGTAACAAATCCAGATATTTCCCCTCTTCGTTCGTTTTGAAAAGACGGTTTTCTGCTGTGACGCAATCTTTTTCGTGTAACATATTTTTATCAAATTTTGGCAGAGTTACCTAAATTAGAGATAACTCTTTGCAAAAGGAGACTTCGATATTTGCCGTTTTTAACCCCTTACTGCATGACTTTTTTTATTTTTGCAAAAAAAATATATATGTTAGATAATATTTTTAAATACACGAAATAAATGTTAAAAAAAAAATTGGTCACTTTTTTATCAAGATATGAATCACCTTTTGACATGTGCCAAATTTGGCACAAATTGGGAAAACGGAAAAAAAATTAAACTAGAGAATAAATTTCGGTAAAAATGTTTAAACGTGCCATACAAAGTTTATTCAGTATGGAATTTATAAAAACAGTTTCGGTCTTTATTTAGGCATAAAAATACCACACACTTGTTACAAGACACATGAGATTTTCCCTTGCACTCAGGATATTTACATCTTTGGCGATCTCCATTTACTTCTGGCCAGTGACTCAAGTTATCAGTTCTAACTTCCTGGGCTGGTATTTGTGAAAAGGGATACTTTCTTTGTTTCAAATCTAGCTGAAGCTGTAGGCAGGTGCTTGGCCTTCCCCTTTTTTTCTGACTCACGCCAGATTTCGTTAATACTTCTGCAAGAGCAAGCTTGAATTCTGAGAGCGACAAATATAAGTTATCATTTTGCAAACTTCGTCTCCACAGTATCCAACTGTTAGCGCAAGTCATATCAAAAAAATGGAAAAAAAAAAAAAATGCCCTCATATACCACTTTTTTGATCTAATTTGGATTCTATAGTATCCTAGCATGCTATCTAGGAGATCTACTCCTCCCATATAAGCATTATATACAGCAACGCTTTGGGGACGGGGGATTTTTATATGGGTATTTGATTTTTTGCAGAACCTCGTTGCTTCTGATGTAGGCTGACTGCCAACATAGGTTGATACGGTATTCACAACTTTATTATCATACCAGGACACTGCAGATATTTGCACACCATCGACAGTTGCCACTTTTTCCAGAAATGTACCTCTACCTTTTTTTTTCATTTCCGATTCCTTAGGAAACTGCAAGCATGGTATACGGTTAGCTCTTACTGTACCCAATGGTTAAAATGCCATTTTTGGTGAGATATGTTAGCAGGGGAATGCTTGTAAACCAGTTATCAAAAAAGAGTTTGTAGTTTAGATTTTTCGGAATAGATTCTGAAAGTTTTACTACAATGTTGCTACTGGCTCCTAGATCAGGCTGATTATTCTCAAGCACCGTAGTTCCACAGTAAAAATCAAAGTCGTAAGAAAAACCAGACACGCCGCTTTAGAATGAAAACTTTATATCCCCATTTATGGGGCTTTTTGGGATTATATTGTTTTAGAGTTGAGCGTGCTTTCGTTGGGATGATTTGTTCATCGACGGCCATATGTTCTTCTTTAGGAACAAGTAGAAATCTGTCACGAATCTTGTTCAGAAAGGGACGTATTTTAAAAAGTTTATCATAGTCAGGTTGACCCTGAGGAACCTGCAGTGTGTTGTCGTTGAAATGCAGAAATCGTTTGATTTCTTCAAATCTGTTGCATGTCATAGCACTGGAGATATTGGGAATTTCCAACGAATTATTCCAATAAGACCTGGTCGATGGTAACTGAATAATCGACATATATATACAAATGCCACAAAAAACACGAATTTCTTCCTTGGATATATTGGGTGGCTTTTCAGGTCTACTTTGAACCCCATACACCCACATACAAGTTCTTCAGTAAAAATGAAATTGAAGAAATGGATAGGATCTTCTAATTCTTTTTATGAAATCAGGAAGAATTGTACAACCTTGAAATTTTACAAATTCCTCAGAGACAGCTAGAAATTTATTCTCCCAATCAATGGTTTTGCTTCTGCTTTTTTTTCGGCTTCTCTTTGGTCGGTTTATTAGTCGATGTCGATGGTAACACATTCTGATGATCTATAAAAGTTTGCCCTAATGCGGACAATGGCATGTCATCATCATCATCTTCTATATCGGTTTCGTCAATAATAACATCTTCGTTTGTCGAAACGATTCTTTCGTTTTCACTGTCTGACTCATATAGGAGAACGGACGTTCTAGGACCCAACAAGTCATTTCTTTGATGTTCATCGTCCGAGGATAAATTTTCATTGTCACTAACGTCACCATTTGGAATTCGGAAATTTCTGGTGCCATAAAACTTACTGGGGTCCATCTAAGAAAGAGATGTAATTATTATAAATTATCATGTCTTTATATAAATCTGTTCCAAATATGGCACAGGTAAACAAACTCATATTTTGTCTTCAATACGTCAAATTATAATTATGATATTACTTTAGTAGCAAAATTAGACACCTACCTTTATAAGAATATTTTTTTCACAACAAATTATTCACAAGAGAGTATGAAAACTGTTGATCTAAAAAACCACAAAACAGAATATAGCCACTGGACTAATGGCTTTTCTGGCGTCGAGATTTGACTGCGGTAGAGTCTGCGCGTTTTACGTCAGAGCAGCGAACGTGCCGGATATGGAACAATTTGAAATAAGATCCTTAAGCTACTCAAGGACTTAGAAAAAAAATATATTTGATGTGTGACAAATTTGAGACAGTATGCGGTAAGGGGTTAAATACGAAAACACACCTTAAATGTTGGTGATGTCCGCTTTTGTTACTAAAATGAAGATTTGTCCGTGTTTGTTACTAACATTCCCCAAATCCAGATTTTTTTCCTTACAGATTAGGTTGAGAGAACAAAAACCCACTACTCCTTATTAATTTTTGTTTTTCTTAATGAAATTAGAAAAGAACATAATGTTAAAAAAATGTTTGCTTTAAATTAAAACTAACAGTTTAGAGTTTATAAACTTAGCTACATCTTTGGAAAGCGCAATAAATTTCTTCATGTTCAAAATCTGGTTTTAAACACATGTAAACATTCTCATTTCTGTTGCTCCTTTATTATTGTTTTCCATTACTGTCTTGTACCATTCTAAATTTTCCATATTCTTCCATTCTCTCCAAAATGTTTTTTAAATAGACTTGTTACGTCTTTTACGAGTTTTAGTTGATTGACCCTCAAAACTTTTCCCTTTTTTTTCAAAAAGTTTGAAAACCCCAGATTCCAAATTATAACCTGATTCTCCGTTAATACGGATTGTGTAACTTTTCTCTAACCTTTTAAGAATAATCGTCTTCGCTCGACGGTAGTTTTCTAAAGCGCTTCGCTTCTTCCTTCCATGCCAACTGCTTCCAATCTTCTTTAGAAAACTTTATGGTACTCTGTTACGTTTGATTATCGTTTTCATTTCTTTAAGCTCTTGCTCAATGAGACCAAAAACCCTGTCATTGGTCATGTATGAATGCCCAGTGACCGGAAACACTAATTCGACAGTTTTCTACACGAACATTTCTTGCTAGTCAGCTTTCGCACGTTGTTAGCACGTTAATGTTCTTATTTTGTCCAGAACCGACCCCGAACCAGTCGAACAGTTTTATAATCTTTTCTAATCAATTCATTAAATACAATTGAATCCAACTTATTTGGGGACTTTTTTCCGTATAAACGGAAACTGTGTCGGGATTTAGTTTCCCAGTCGAGAGGCCAGTCTCAACTGTCTGGTTGTAATAATGTTGTTGCCTCACCTTGCCTTTTTGCGCAACAATTTAGCCAATTTTACATCATTTTTCGTTTTCTCATCCTATACTATTTGCAAGAAGTTTGCTGATGTAGGAAACGATATATTAAACTTTGCGAATATGTTTCGAAAATAAACAAACCTCTTTTACTTGCAAATCGTCATCAACACTATTACTGTATATGAGCTACAGTTTTTCAGTGTTTAGGTTGCTGGGTAAGTACAATATTTTGCTTTTATTTCGTGAGTAGTGGGATTCCACAGCCTTCAGTTGGTTTATGAAGTCCATTACGCATTTACTTTTTAACGAAAACTGATCTTTTCTCTTCCAACCATCTCTAGTCTCTAGAGGGATTAAAGGGTCAACATACTTTTTAAAAAACATTTGTAGATTCCCAAAACTAGATATTTTGTTATACCAAAAACATTTAAAAATGCCTGGCGACATACTCTTAGCGGGTTTCCTACACGGTTTTCAATATAAAAGTGCAGACTGAGTGAAGGTACAGTCCATGAAGTTTGTTGTTGAAGGATTGTTGATTTCTTAACATATTTGCAAAGAAAAGTATCTTGATGGTTCTTTGACAGAACCTCATAAAAAGCATCGTAGAAGTTTTGTAAGTCTTTCATTTTCAACAGGCGGCACATCAGTTTTCCTTTTTGTGCACAAGTTGGTACTTTTGGCATGAATATCTACAACAGGTAATGCAAGACAAATTAATCAACAAACGTTTACGTGGTCGGGAAAATTAGAAAAGATAGTACAGCAACAAAAGATAACAATTCGCAATGAAACTAGGATGGTACGTACGTGAGCTTGTTGCGAATGTTTACTTTTACAGTGACTTCCATATTTAAAACAATTAAATAAATAATAAAATAACAAACAATTTTAATGTGGTTATTTTAATAATAATTTTAAAATTTGCAAACGCAAAAAATTAAAAACATAACAAGCTTAATTTAGGTTTGCAATACAGAAGATTAAAGTGAAATTGGTATTCGAGGTTCCCATTGGTTGGTGTCAGTGACGTCTCACATTTCATTGGTTACAGCGAAATGTCCGATTTGGTTACAAACATCATGTAGATTTATTCACTTTTGTAACGACACACGATTTTTAAACTGATTTTATTCTTTTTGTATGTTTTTGTGACTTGGAAATGCCACCATTAGATTCCTGGCAAGTGATTAGATAAAGGACCACCTATAACTCAATTTCAAAAAAAAAAAATGGGGGGGCGGGTTTGTTACTCAACTCCTCAATCGTTCTTGTCGTATTATCTATTTACGAATAAAATGTAATATGTTTTCAAGAGGTTACGAAGTTTTAAAAAAATGTATATACAATAGATGAACCATGTTATGTATCCTATTACATTATATAATCATCAGGACTAAAAAATCAACAAATTATATCATACTATTAACACCATTTCAATTTATTAGGATTTTCTTTTCAGAAAAATAATTAGTCTTGTATTCATATCAATTTCTTTTAGGAAATCATGGCAAAAAAAGAGTCTTTTTGATACTATTATGATAATAAAAATACTGTTACAGAAATATTTATTCAGATTACTTCTAAAGGACAAATATTAGCTACTACGAGGGCTACCTTTTAAGTTTTTACAAAAAACAATGAAAGAAAAAATTTTTTTTGGTACAAATCGTTTTATTGTTTCTCAAAATATTTGCTTTTAAGACATTTTTTTCCACTCTGAAGTTGCTGCTTCTTGAGGTGATAAAAATTGCTGTCCACGCATTTTTTTTTCTCCGTCAAATAATCAATTGATGACGTGCTGTGTGAGAGCTGGCATTGTCATGATGAAGAATCATGCGATGTTTTCGGTTGTTTTTGCTAATTTCATCGATGATTTGTAGCAAACAAATTGTTGTATACCATTCAGCATTAACTGTTCTTCTATCCTCTAAAACAATGGTTGCACCATGTCCAGTATAACCAAAGAAACAAGGGAAGTGCTTCGCGAACGAACCACTTTTGTTGGATTCGGTTCTTTTTGGGACACCCAAACAGTTGATTGTTGCTTAGTTTCCGGCTCGTACAAATATATCCAAGTTTGATCTCCTGTTACGATGTTATATACGGATTTTGCATGTCCTCGGTCGAATTTTTTGAGCATTTCTTTACACCAATTGACACAAGCCTGTTTTTGAGTTTTGGTCAAATTATACGGAATCCATCGAGAACAGATCTTTTTCACAGCTAAATGTTCATGCAAAATCGAATGCCATATGCTTAAATATGCCTTTATCTCATGGTAAGTAATATGCCGATCCTCTTCAATCATATTGCGTACAGCATCGATGTTTTGTGGAACAACAACCGATTTTAGTCGTCCTTCACGAAATTGATCGCTGACGAAAGCACGACCATGACGAAATTCTGAAAACCAATTGTAAACAGTCTTTTCTGGTGGTGATTCATTACCAACAGTTGAACGAAGCGATTCGAGGCATTTTTGTTGAATTAGGCTTTTACTAAAATCGCAAAAAATCATTCAACGAAAGCCTTCAGGTGAAATATCCATTTGTTCATAAAAATGTTTTTTTAAACGCTCATTGTAAACAAACTACTCGGCCGGTATCTGAGCTGCCACTGTGTTAACAATAACGAATGTCAAATTTTACAACAGTAGTAATGTCACATCTCAATAGCGCCACCTAGTGGTCATGGTAAAAGTTTAAAAGGCGGCCCTCGTATAGCTCTGGGCTTCGTTAATAGACTCCACATATAACATGGGCTTGTGGAAATAGTTATGTCACTGCTGGATCTATTGAAGATATATTGCTTGTAAAGGTAAATAAGGAGTATATTTTTACTGAAAATACAAGGTGTTCTGTAAAGTGAAAGGTTTGACAGGTTTTAGTTCTAAGTAAATCAAGTAACGTAGCAAATATTGTTTATGTAATAATTTAAAGCCAATGAAAATATGAGTTATAAAATATCCATACACCATTTATTCGAAGAGTCACTCACTCTAACAAATTCTTGATGGACTTTAAGTTTTTATATTTTATATTTTTTAAATAAAATTTCTTTATAACGGTGAAGCCTAGATGTGGCTTCAGGCTAAATATAATCTTATTGCGTTTTTTATTATTCTTATTTTAGTGAGTACTATGAAATGTTAAAACAACTACTTTAAAATAAAAACACCTTGTATATGGTCCGTAAACGTAAACGAAGAGTATATTTTCAGTATTGGTTCAATTTTTTTTTTAACTGCAATATATTTAATATTATCCGCAACCCGCATAGAAATTCCTTTTAAGATATTATTGTGTCTACAGATTAACATAAAAACCCTCCTCACAACTGTAATAACACTGCTGAAATATATTATTCGTTCGCGAGCACCTTTACACATGCTGACGAAAAGAATGTTCTTGTCGGCAAATTAGACGTTAATATTTTAGAGTATTTTTAACTCACTGGAACTGAACCAGATTCTTTAATTGCATTTCGTTGATGTTGATAACGTTGATGTTAATTTACCTTTTTCCAACTGAAAAATGCTCAATTTTATACTTTGGTTATCTCGATTTACAAGGCCTGAATGAAAGATCATCAAAACATGTCAAAACTATTACCAAGAGACCTAAATTTACTTCAAACTCCTCCCTCCCTCTCCCGGGCAATATTTTTAATTTCTTGAAAGAGTTCACAAAAATTATTTTATTTAAGTCTACATCTAATATTGATACATTTCAATCTACATACACTAAGTTTAACGGTACACAAACATGTTTAGTATAAATGGAGAACTAGAGAGCCCCTCTTTTGGACAACGTTGTTTTAATGTCAAGCAGATACATTTAGTCAGTAATCCAGCTTATCCTACTAAATACTATCATTTGATAGCGTTTGCAGTAACTTTTTTTCACTTTTGCTCCCCGCCCCCTCTCTCTCTCTTCTAAGTTGGGAATGTGGAATCTTTGGCACAATGATACTACTCAGTATATATCACCACTACACCAAACACTTTATTTTTGCACTCGACGCGCGTTTCGCTAACCATGTTAGCTTCATCAGGAGCGATGATTGACTAAGGCTAAACTACAAATCTACCCTATTTATACTTAGCCTAACCCTTGAATTACTCAAGCGAAACTAATGACATAGGCAAGGCCATCAATTCCGGTCAAGTAACCAGTAGAGGGGACTATAAGGAATAGGCCCTCTGTCTTTATTTAAACTACTTTTACATTTTATGATTTCCATACTTTCGTATGTGTTTAACAATCTTCTATCAGATACATTTTTTATCAATCTTAGATTATCTAATGTTACAGTATGATCAGCTTCTAGGGCATGTTCGGCAATGCTAGACTTTTCTGTTCTATTGTATTTTAAGTGTGCTAAATGTTCTTTAAATTGTGTTTTAATTGACCTTTTAATTTGCCCAACATACTTTTTGTCACAATCATTACAACTAATTTCATAAATTCCACTTTTCTCACAATTAGGAATCTTATCTTTGGGATTTCCTAAGATATTCCTCAGATTGTCTGATGATTTATAGACTAAGGTGAGGCCTACTTTATTAAATACCTTACTGAGTCCCTTGCTATATTTCGGATTATATGGTATGGAGACATACTTGGTGTTATTTTCTTCGCGTGTAAAAAAGGTGGAATTCTGAATATTAAACCTAAACTTATGGCTATTTATTAGCTTATTTACTAAGTCGTCGTCATAACCATTAACTCTAGTTATATTTCTAATACGATTCCTTTCTTTATTAAAGTTTACTCTATTCGGAGGGAAAGTGATTAAACGATGAACTAAAAAATGTAATGAGGCTAATTTATGTTGTTTGCAATGAAATGAATCATTAGGAATATATCTATCTGTTACTGTGTCCTTCCTATAGATATCAAATTCTAATCTATTATTATTTTTAATAATTAAAATATCTAGAAAAGGCAATTGTCTTTTGTTCTCACCTTCGTAAGTGAATTTAATGGAATCATACCGGCTATTTAATTTAGAAACAAAATCATCAATATTTGCTTTATTTGTATCAAAAATCGCGAAAATATCATCCACATACCTATACCATACCCTTGGGAAATATTCGAATTCTTGACTGGCTTCGATTTCAAACTTACTCATGAATAAATTGGCTATGAAAGGTGATAAGCAATTACCCATAGCTGTTCCTTCTTTCTGAACATAAAATTGATTGTTATATTGGAAATAATTTTGTTCCATACCAAGTTTAGATAATGTTAAGTATTCACGAATAATTTCGTCTTCAAAGTCATTCATTCTAAGTAATTCTTCGAGATATTGTAAAGTTTGTGGAATTGGCACACTTGGGAACAAAGAACTAACATCAAAAGAAATTAAGACTTCACCTTCATTAAGAAGTAGATTTTTTGTTTTATTAATGAATTCTAACGAATTCTTCACTGCGAAAGTATTTAATGGTAACTTCTCAAGTTCTTTTGATAACCATTTGGATATTAAATATGTGGGTGATCCGACCGATGAAACAATGGGTCGCATTGCTTTTCCAGGTTCGTGAATTTTGGGTAAGCAATACAATTTTGGTATGGTCGGATTACTCACATTTAATTTAAATTTTAGCGAGTCGGAGACAAGGTTCTTACATTTTTTTAAAGAATTTTTAACCTCTGATATCATTCTCGGTAATGGATTTCTTGTTACCTTTTCATAAGGGCCAGATTCGATAAGATTATCTACGCGTTCAAAATAATCTTTCTTATCCAATATAACAACCTTATTTCCTTTATCCGCTTTTAAGTAGAAGACATCTTTCTTTTTCAATCCTTTAACTACTATTATGTTTTTTTTTTTTAGTTAAAGGATTGAAAAAGAAAGATGTCTTCTACTTAAAAGCGGATAAAGGAAATAAGGTTGTTATATTGGATAAGAAAGATTATTTTTAACGCGTAGATAATCTTATCGAATCTGGCCCTTATGAAATGGTAACAAGAAATCCATTACCGAGAATGATATCAGAGGTTAAAAATTCTTTAAAAAAATGTAAGAACCTTGTCTCCGACTCGCTAAAATTTAAATTGAATGTGAGTAATCCGACCATACCAAAATTGTATTGCTTACCCAAAATTCACAAACCTGGAAAAGCAATGCGACCCATTGTTTCATCGGTCGGATCACCCACATATTTAATATCCAAATGGTTATCAAAAGAACTTGAGAAGTTACCATTAAATACTTTCGCAGTGAAGAATTCGTTAGAATTCATTAATAAAACAAAAAATCTAGTTCTTAATGAAGGTGAAGTCTTAATTTCTTTTGATGTTAGTTCTTTGTTCCCAGGTGTGCCAATTCCACAAATTTTACAATATCTCGAAGAATTACTTAGAATGAATGACTTTGAAGACGAAATTATTCGTGAATACTTAACATTATCTAAACTTTGTATGGAACAAAATTATTTCCAATATAACAATCAATTTTATGTTCAGAAAGAAGGAACAGCTATGGGTAATTGCTTATCACCTTTCATAGCCAATTTATTCATGAGTAAGTTTGAAATCGAAGCCAGTCAAGAATTCGAATATTTCCCAAGGGTATGGTATGGGTATGTGGATGATATTTTCGCGATTTTTGATACAAATAAAGCATTTGCTTTGCATCAATATTTATTGATGATTTTGTTTCTAAATTAAATAGCCGGTATGATTCCATTAAATTCACTTACGAAGTTGAGAACAAAAGACAATTGCCTTTTCTAGATATTTTAATTATTAAAAATAATAATAGATTAGAATTTGATATCTATAGGAAGGACACAGTAACAGATAGATATATTCCTAATGATTCATTTCATTGCAAACTACATAAATTAGCCTCATTACATTTTTTAGTTCATCGTTTAATCACTTTCCCTCTGAATAGAGTAAACTTTAATAAAGAAAGGAATCGTATTAGAAATATAACTAGAGTTAATGGTTATGACGACGACTTAGTAAATAAGCTAATAAATAGACATAAGTTTAGGTTTAATATTCAGAATTCCACCTTTTTTACACGCGAAGAAAATAACACCAAGTATGTCTCCATACCATATAATCCGAAATATAGCAAGGGATGCAATAAGGTATTTAATAAGGTAGGCTTCACCTTAGTCTATAAATCATCAGACAATCTGAGGAATATCTTAGGAAATCCCAAAGATAAGATTCCTAATTGTGAGAAAAGTGGAATTTATGAAATTAGTTGTAATGATTGTGACAAAAAGTATGTTGGGCAAACTAAAAGGTCAATTAAAATACGATTTAAAGATCATTTAGCACACTTAAAATACAATAGAACAGAAAAGTCTAGCATTGCCGAACATGCCCTAGAAGCTGATCATACTGTAACATTAGATAATCTAAGATTGATAAAAAATGTATCTGATAGGAGATTGTTAAACGCATACGAAAGTATGGAAATCATAAAATGTAAAAGTAGTTTAAATAAAGACAGAGGGCCTATTTCTTATAGTCCCCTCTACTGGTTACTTGACCGGAATTGATGGCCTTGCCTATGTCATTAGTTTCGCTTGAGTAATTCAAGAGTTAGGCTAAGTATAAATAGGGTAGATTTGTAGTTTAGCCTTAGTCAATCATCGCTCCTGATGAAGCTAACATGGTTAGCGAAACGCGCGTCGAGTGCAAAAATAAAGTGTTTGGTGTAGTGGTGATATATACTGAGTAGTCTCTCTCTCTTGTTATTTTTTATAACTTTCTCCGAAACAATACGGTAGCACCGTAAACCCAATACAGTAGCGAAACACAGGGGTAACCGTATAGCTCTCAGTTTTCAAGACGTCACATGGCAATGTTAAAAACGGGACCAGCGGAAGATTTTAAATAGAGATAATGTACTGTGCAAAGTTTTATCATTCAAAATCATAGATATTATACAAATGTTGGAAAATTTTTGATTTAATAAAATATCAAGTTAGTGCAGCATGAGTAATATTAAAAAAAAAAAACAAAAAGAATGGAGCGCATTATTAGAAAAGAAATGAATACAAGTGAAAAACTTGCCAAGAAGGCATTTTCAGGAAAAATGTTGCAGACGAAAGTTTTAGCATTTTCTTCAGGGAATTAAATAGGCATATTAGATTTTGGGCCCAATGCTTTGTTGGGACTCTATAAGGCCCAAAACTGAAACTGGAACCTAATTTTTAATACATATTTGAATTCAGCAAGGAATTTTAGGTCCGAATATAAATTGAGTGTTGTTGGGCCTGATTAGGCCTCATTATAACTACAATAAAATCCGACTCTTATAAGGATGTTTACCTGTGTTATTAGCCTTTGAAACACGGAGTATTCTTTAAGTGATCCTGTACTAACATCTGGATCATTTTTAAAAATTTTCTGAGAAAAATGTGAGGCGCATATTTAATAATTTTTGTACAAATTTTTGAATTGGACCATTGATGTTTGGTTGCTGCAAGCCAAATTTTTGCTCTATAACCAAAATAATCTCATAAGAGAAATAGCTTCTCAGAATTATTCAATTTATTCGCGAAGGATAGCCTAGGTAAGGAGTTTATATAAATGTTTGGGAGAACTTAAGATATTTGAACTTATATTTCATGAACAGAAAACTTAAAATTAATTATAGCTAACCTAAGCTAATCTAGTAGCGTGGGGTTCTAGGACCTTGGGAGACGACGTTGGGCATGGCGTGGAAGAGGGCAGTAGGCGGTCCTAACTGTGGGATTGGGGTGGTTCGTGGTTTTATCCAGGAATTTGAGTTAACATTACTCATAAATTCCCGGATTGTTGGTATCTGGAGATCTCGGTGAAACTGGGTGTTGTGGACAAATCATGGGGGGAGATGCGGGGCAAGTAGAAGTCGTATTATATGTACCGATAATAGGAATAAACATGTCTCTAAAAACTCAACGCGGCATATTTTAACGATCCCGCGGAACCCAGCCTGTTTCGTTTTGCGGCGACGCTTCATTCTACGAGTTTGTAGATGTAGCGATACCTATATTTTCTCTGACAGTACTGAATTATTAAAATCACTCATGTACCGAATACTCGAAGTTAATCGGTTTTTCCTAACATTAATTTTAACTAGTCTGGCGTCGTGAATACTACGCATCCAGCTGACCTTATTAAATACGAAATATACACGCTTCTGAGAAGCAGCGAAAGCAATAACTATATTAAGTAATCAAGAACTGGCGTAAAAATTACGTGATATGATAATCAGAAAACAAATTCCAAGCTTCTCCCTGTTGGATATCGTCATTAGATTGGAATAAGTGAGATAAATACTTTAAGTTTTTTTCTCTCTTTCTCCGTCGATTTAGCTCTATTGAAGAGCTATGATGTGGCGAAACGCATCTCGAGATGGATTGGCGGATGAGAGAACCGTCGAAAACTGCTGAAAAAAACGGACTCAATTTTAATTTAGCTCTATATGTACTTGGAGTAGAATCCTATAAAGCGCTGCCAAGCGGTCATTCTTAGCAACTCGCTAAACAATTCCTCTGTCACTATGTGGCCTAGAACAGCCTCCGACAGAGGGCAGGTATGCTTTCAAAACTAGCCTCACATCAGCCAGAGGTGCAAATTATTTGTGTAATATATAAAGTGTTTTTTTGGCCTTGTGGTACATAGACAAATAAATAAATAGAACCCTGTCTGAATTTTGTGCTTCATTTTTGCCCATTTCTTTATATACATTTATTTTTTAAAATTGAATAAGTTCTCATACTGTTTAGACTTTACATACACACAAATATATATATATATATATATATATATATATATATATATATATATATATATATATATATATATATATTAATTATGTTAAAAGACATTTCCCCGAATTTACGAAACAGCTGAAAAAAATGTTTGCCTAAGGGTGGTGGCTGTTTCTCCAAAAGTTACCTAAATTACTAAATTCTCTGAATTCCTAGACTAAACCCTGGAAAGTTGCTTTAAAATTGTAGCTAAAACAAGGACAAAAAAATCTAAAATTGAACGAAAAACCTCATTTCCATAATAAAAAACCTAAGGATTATGTAGTTTTTATGTAACTTAAAATAATGACGCGACAAGAACTCCTTAACAGAATTGCAATTTAAAATAAGTGAACACTTCAGCTTCCTTTTTTATTTTCTTTATTTTTAAAGTACTAACTTTGAAGAGTTTTGGAGTATTTTATATATTTTGTGCCTCAACCTTGAATAATAATCTGAAAACATTTCAGCTATCAAAACCTTGTAAATCGAGATAATAAAACAAATTAAAAAATCCAAACTTATTTAAGAACCAGTGTATCAAATGACATAACAAAACATTTCATCATTAAAATTGCATTCAATAAATTCGCAAAGCTGAGTCTAAAATTTGCCGGAGAGAATATATTTTTTTTGATGGATCTGTTATCGTCTTCCTCATACATGTAGATCTAGTGTTTATTATTATACATTGTTAATTTAAAAAATTATTATATATTTTCAATAACCATTAAGGAAGAAAAAACTTTTTTGCATACCTGCACGTTCGTCATTTAAAATGGAAAAACCTATTTTAATTTAAGTTATGCTTTTAATATCTTATTTGTTTTCATTATCGGTCTAGCGATATAACTGGCACGAGTTTTTATGTTCTTATATTTGTGTTCCAGAAATTTGAAATGCACATAAAAAAATTCACGTAACTATCTTCCTAAATTATAAAGTAATTTCAATTTCTATTCGATATATGCTATATACTTAAAATGTGAATGTGTTAACATAAAATGAGTCCAATCTACTCAAGCTTTTTTTAATATCCTTTAAAATAAATAAAATCATTCTTACTCTAAAATGATATGTCCTATTTAAAAAAAACTAAGTACAAGTTCCGCCAAGAATATATAAAAAGCGAGACATCTTTGTAGTAAAAGTTTGAAACAAATATTTACTTTTTAAATATTTGTTTAATTATATATATATATATATATATATATATATATATATATATATATATATATATATATATGTATATATATATATATATATTATATATATATATATATATATATATATATATATATATATATATATATATATATATATATATATATATATATTATATATATATATATATATATATATATAACGGAAAACTATAACAACTAGATGCTTTTACTGCACTCTACCGGCAACTTACTAAGTCATTCAAGCAAATGCGAAGAACACTTTGGTAACTTCTAAGAATACGATTTTTTCGTTTATTTTTAATTGTTATACCAATGCGCTATATATATATATATATATATATATATATATATATATATATATATATATATATATATATATATATATATATATATATATATATATATATATATATACAGGGTTTTTTTACAGCGCTTGCCCTCTCTTAACCAATTTCTCCACTCAGCTTTGTTGTTCCAGACCTCGTCTTTTAACCCTCTGTTTTCCATTGCCTGATCAACCTCATCTCTCCATGATCTTCGTGGTCGTCCCCTTTTCCTTCTACCTACTGGGCTCCAATCAGTAATTTTCTTTATCCACCTTGTGTCCTCAGCTCTTCTAACATGAC
Organism: Pachyrhynchus sulphureomaculatus; assembly: GCA_019049505.1. Lineage (NCBI taxonomy): Eukaryota > Metazoa > Arthropoda > Insecta > Coleoptera > Curculionidae > Pachyrhynchus > Pachyrhynchus sulphureomaculatus. The sequence continues at coordinate 16,961,490 of CM032456.1, forward strand.
CGTACCATACTAGTATTCTCTATTCGTTTGTTTCAATTACGTTAGAGTGTACTTCCATTCTTCTCCTAATTGCTTCGTGGGTAACTTTGTCCATTTTCGTAAGTCCGAGGCATCTTCTCAAGTATTCATTTTCTGTGGCGAGAACTTTGCTTTGCATACTTTTGTTCATAGCCCATGTTTCGGCTGCGTATGTCATTATACTTTGTATTTTCGATGTGTATATCGTTTTCTTGATATTGACTTTGATATTTTTGTCCCATATTACGGAGTGAAGTTGTCTGATATTGCTCCTAGTTTATCCCAGTCGGATGTTAATTTCCTCTTCTGTTTTTCCGCTTTTCGATATGTTATATCCTAACACCACCTCTTATTTCTTGATAGTCATCTATTATTAAGTTCTTTAATTCTGTATCGGATGTTGATAGATATTCTGTTTTATCAAGTTGATTTCTAACCCTGCACGCTCATATTCCTCTTTAAGCTTTAATTATAAACAAATAAAATAAAATTATTTTATCTCGGTACCTAGCCGTTGGTCATCAATCATCATGGAAATTTATTTTATCTGTGATTAGCCAAATGCAAGTAATGTTAAGTATTTTATTGATTGCACCGAATACGTATTGATATTTCGTAGCTTTTAGTCTCGGTTAAATTCACAACTTTCCACGATAGAAATCGCCATCCTATTATAAGTCAAACAGTTTTTTATATCAGCTAATTTATCAAATGTTATGCACTCGTGATAATTTTCACTCAATCTACACTTTATGGCGAACATTCGAGAATTTTTTCTAAATTTTTTAATCTGTACTTTTCAAGATAGGGCGGAGAGAGCGCCATTTTTTAGAAGTAATATGAAGTTAAAATTTTCTAACTTCGCAGTTAGTTTTGAGTGGCAGCTGCAGCAAGATCACAGTATCGAGTAGCAGCAGCAGCGGGAGCACTTGAAAATGCCAAATGAGATTTTGGAGAAACGTCGTACAAATTCATTGTTGACGAACGAATTGAAACCCGGAATTTTAATGTATTACATTCCACCATCCGTGAAAACCTCTATTGTAATATATGTATATATATATATATATATATATATATATATATATATATATATATATATATATATATATATATATATATATATATATATATATATATATGACAATCGGGTTAGACTTTGAGGAAATATTGCAAAAAACTTATCGACTTCTACAGATAATCTTTACTCAAAGATATTGTATTGGCTCTTTTACTTACACAATCGTTATTGCAAAATCCCACCGAAATATTTACAAACGTTTTTATTAATTATGTTGTCATTTCATGTACGGCAGTGGCCACCAGAATCGTACATGTAGTTCATAGTCTAAACGCTAAACTATATTAGAAACCCATAAAAGTACTCCTAAACTGTGAACTACATGTACCATTTGTTTCACCACGGCTGTACGTAATAACTATTAGGTGTACAAATTAATTTCGTTCACTTAGCTTCCATCGACTACGAAACTTATTCAAATTGATTTTTTTTAGGCCCTGTGGTCAGTTTAAAGTGCCATCCGAGGTATGATACTTAATACGACTGCGAAAATCACGCTATGTCGTTGGAAAAGCAATATAGTCTGTTCGACTTTGGGTGAAAAGTCTGTATTGACAGTACGTGTAGAATGTGGTTCCAGCAGTTTGAGGAAGGAAATTTCAGATTCTAGGGTGATGATCCACCAAAAAGAAGGAACGAGGAGAGAGTAAATTTGGGACGAGAATCCTTGTTAAACTCAACTGGAAGTTGCAAATGCACTTGGAGTGACTGATCATGAGAATAGAAGCAGACGCTACGATACTGCTCTCGCCTTGCTCTTCAAGTTCAAGAAAAAAAACTTTTTTCACAAAATTGTTAGTTGCTATGAAAAGTGGATATGGTGCGATTATTCCTGAGAGGAGAAAAACATATATCTAGCCATGTGAGCAATCAACGAGCACCGCAATCCAGGCAAAATAGATGTTGCTATGCATTTGTTGGGAGCGCAAGGGTGTAATCTACTATGAGATGCTCCAACCCAGCCAGACTACCACTTTTGACCTGTATCAACAACAGTGTGTTAGTGACGAACTTGAAAAAAAAGGACTCTTTACTGCCACTGGAAGAAGGTGGGTAATACTTCTGTATTACACCTAGTCTCGTACAGCGAAACAGACCCTGGAAACCATCTGATTTGGACTGAGAAATTCTTACTCATGTGGCACATTTTCCAACCTTGACCATTCTCGATTAATATCTATTCATATTTGATCAACATCACCTGGCCGATTCTCAGTTCCAGATCATCTCTCTTCACGTCTAGAAACGCCTCGATAAATTCATCGCATGGAAACAACTATCATTACACACGGGATTATTTTGAAGACCGCGTTTCTATTAGTTTTTATATAAATAACCATAAAAACTGGTCTATAAAGGCACATAATTTATTTGTACACCTAGTACATCAAATATTGGAGTACAGATACATCATGTTTTGGTATGCAGACGTCAAAAGTAAAAAATGAACTAAATATTACGTAATTATAACACTTGTTGCGTGGAATGTCTATATGAGCTTACGAATATATCAGATTATTAAATTTATTTTATCATTCTATTTTATACAAAAATTTTCATCCTTAATGGTCCTTTAACTACGGACACTAGAACTATTTTAGTCTGCCATTTATGAAGGCACTGTGTACATTTTACTTAAGAACAAAATATATCTGACAATAACTTCGTGATATTTCTAAAAATGTTATATTAATGGTTAATTTTATTTTATAGATGAGACTACATTTCTTATTATAATAAAACAACGAAAGCATACTTGACACATTTTATTTTATTTCCCAATTAACTGTACTTTATCTCATCAGAACGGGTTAACGTTAGCTACAATCTCAGAAATCTTGTTGCAAGCAGCTCAATCTAATAGTTAAGCCAGCCATCGACTTCTAGAATACCTCGCACAAAAGGAAATAGGATATCTTTTTGGATTCCTTTATCGGTTAAATTAAACGATCTACAGGACAACCTATTCAGTTGTAGCAGAACTTTTACCAACTTATAGCCCTAGTACAGATCTGGTCGTTTAAGATTCTTAAGCCGGGTTTCCACCAAACGGAGATAGCACGGAACACAAACAAACACTGTTTTTCTCAACAAAAAGAGCATGTTTTGTAAAAAATAAACAGTTCCGAAAACATTTTGGTCGCGGAACAATGTTTTTAGTAAACAAAATACTTTCCCATCTCGAGTCGGTACATCAAAGGAAAACAAATTTCGTGTTTTTAGTCGGTTTGGTTGAAACACCTGAATGTTGTAGTTTTGTTCTCTGTGACATTTGTACTCTATTCTTTCAACTAGTTATCAACTTTTTATTAAATGTATGCAATTTTTATGAAAAGACTTTTCATTTCACATACATATATACATATATATATATATATATATATATATATATATATATATATATATATATATATATATATATATATATATATATATACCAGGTGTATGCATAAGTTTTTGCCGGTTTCACTAAGAGATGGTACCAGCGAACAGTACGCAGTGTATGAATTTGATAGATACATCAGTTTGTTCGTCTGACATTAACCTAACCAACATACACAAGTTGAGTCCGCCAAACATTAGCGTCTGTATTGTATCGTTCAGTGATCATGTCGACTTTTGTGCCTGAAAAAAAACATTTGCTTTTCTTATTTAATCAAAAGAAAAAGGCTGCGGAAAGTCATCGTTTGCTGGTAGAAACCTATGATGAACACGCTCCATCGATTAGAACATGTGAGACATGGTTTGGACAAATCGCTTAGGCAAGAAGTCCATGCTTTGTGTCTGGTGGAACCAGAGCGGTATTGTGTATTATGAACTCTTGAAGCCCGGCGAAACCGTTAATGCACAACACTATCGCCAAACAATTGATTAATTTAAATCACGCATTGATCGAAAGACGGCCAGAATGGGCCAGAAGACATGGCAAAGTGATTTTGTTACATGACAATGCGTCGTCTCACACAGCAAAACCAGTGAAAGACACCTTGAAATCGCTTGGATGGTACATCTTTCCGCACCCCGCCGTACTCTGCTGACCTGGCGCCATCTAACTATCACCTCTTCGCATCAATGGGGCACGCGCATGCAGAGCAGCACTTCAGCAATTTTGAGGAAATTGGAAAATGGTTCGACGAATGGGTTGCCGCAAAAGAGAAGCAGTTTTTTTGACATGGAATTCATAATTTACCTGAAAGATGGGCGAAGTGTGTAGAAGCCAATGGCCAATATTTTGAATAAATAAAAAAATGAAAATTACGTGTTTTCTTTACCACAAAAACCGGCAAAAATTTATGCATTCATCTGGTATATGGGTTACAGGGAAAATCGTCCTAGATAATTAAGGATGTTATAGTTTAGGTCGTTTTTGACCAATTTGACTCTACGACATGATGTCCTAAACTTAACCGTTTTCGAGATATTCAAGTTTAAAGATTTTCTAAAAAAAACATGTTTTTTTTGCTTTTATATCGATTTTTTTTATTAGAGGTTCTCGAGTGCGATTTTTTGGTTATTTTTAGTTAGTCTGTATGTCAAGTATCAAAAATCATCAAAAAAATTTGAACTAGTTACTAACAGTTTCAAATGGCGGCTTGTTAATGTTTCTAAATTACGAATTTTTACCAAGTATTTCCTACTTTAAATCAATAAAGAGAAAAAAAAATATATGGAAGTTATTCTGCAAATTATTTTAAAAACTTTTACGTCTTTCTAGCTATCTAAAACGGTATAATATCTACTGGATCTATTAAAAATTCTAAGAAAATGAGATTTCAATAGGCCCAAATGTAGAGTAACATAATAATAGAATTTAGATACTACCAATTACCGGTTTATACTACCTGCACCTTCAAACAATAAAAAGGGTTGGGTAAGCATTTTTTCCGGTCGGGGGTACTCTCTGTGCGAGTGACATTTTCTGTTCACTAAACATTATTGAATGATTTTTAGTCTGCTCATGCGATTCGTCCGTGGTAGATGTGCTATAACGTGCTTTTCAAAAATATCTGTGTTTCATCTTCTGACTGTGTGAATTGGCTCGTAACTGGATTTTGATCTCTGCTTGTGAATATGGCAACGTATACCAACGAGGAATATGCTGACATCCTAATGTGTTACGGATTTTGCGAAGGAGTGTCGTCGCGAGCACGTGATGAATACATACTGCGATATCCTACTCGTCGTGTACCTGATGTTAGCGTATTTGATGGAACTTATCGAAGACTACGAGAAACTGGTTCCGTAAAAAGACGGCGGACTGACATGGGACGACCACGTATCTTTGACGAAGACCGCTTTAGGTGTCATTCTGTGTACAGTTTTCCTATTAAACTCCTAGTATTATACCTTTTTTGATAGCTAAAAAGACGTAAAAGTTTTTAAAATAATTTGCAGAATAACTTCCATACATTTTTTTTTTCTCTTTATTTATTTAAAGTAGGAAACACTTGGTAAAAATTCGTAATTTAGAAACATTAACAAGCCGCCATTTGAAACTGTTAGTAACTAGTTCAAATTTTTTTGATGATTTTTGATACTTGACATACAGACTAACTAAAAATAACCAAAAAATCGCTATAAAAGCAAAAAAAACATGTTTTTTTTTAGAAAATCTTTAAACTTCAATATCTCGAAAACGGTTAAGTTTAGGACATCATGTCATAGAATCAGATCGGTCAGAAACGACCTAAACTATAACGTCCTTAATTATCTAGGACGACTTTCCCTGTAACCTTACATATATATATATATATATATATATATATATATATATATATATATATATATATATATATACACATATATATATATATATATATATATATATATATATATATATATATATATATATATATATATATAAATGCTTGTAGACTATCTTAACAACGAAAAACTATTCTGCTTGAACACTTTCTTTAAGAAAAAAGCCCAAAGAAAGTGGACATGGCACAGCCCGGATGGACAAATAAAAAACGAAATAGACTATGTCCTTGCTAACAAGAACAACATATGTCAAGATGTAACAGTGCTAAACCAATTCCACACCGGGAGCGACCATAGACTAGTACGCGCTAGTATATAGATTAATACAAAATTGGAAAGGAAGAAACTAGTGACTAAGCATAGATTACCGACAAGTGATGTTCTGCTCCTAAACAGGGAAACATATCAAAAGGAAATAGAAAAGAAGCTAGACCCACTGACACTTCAAGACAAAAACATAGACGAAATAACAGAGAAGATAGAGGAAAGTATACGCACTGTAACGAAGAAGATATGTAGTAGGGCAGGAAAACCATCCAATAACAAGCTAAGACCGGAGACAATGGGATTGATTGAAGGAAGAAGAAAAATAGATAGAAATACTCCCGCATATAAAACTATAAATAACACAGTTAAAAAACAGATAAGGGCAGATTTCAGAGCTTACAGAACGAAACAAATACTGGATATCATAGAAAACAATAAAAACATGAGGGTATTAAGATCGAACAGCACAAAAGGAAGACAAAAAAATCATAAACATCAAAAATACAGACGGGAAATTAGTCTCAGACAAAAGAGAAATGGCTAGAGAAATACAACAATCCTACGAGAAACTCTACAGAACAATGATACCAAACCCTAAAGGATTTTCCAGAAACATTCTGAATGTGGGCTCAGAAGACCTACCAGAAATATCACACTCGGAGATTGAGCACGCTCTCAAAAAAATGAAAAACGGAAAGAGCCCCGGAGAAGACCAAATAACTGCCGAGATGCTAAAGTTAGGGGGAGAAACACTAATAGAAAACTATCAGAATACTGATGAATAAATGCCTTGAAAAAGGAAAAATACCTGAATCCTGGAAAAAACGCAGAGGTCATTCTTATATACAAAAAAGGAGACCACACGAACATAGAAAACTATCCTATAAGCCTATTGTCAAATTTATATAAGCTCTTAACTAGAATTATAACTAATCGCCTGACTACAAAGCTGGATTCCTATCAACCAGTGGAACAGGCAGGTTTTCGAAAAGGATTCAGTACTATCGATCACCTACAAACACTCAGGACAATTATAGAAAAAACAACAGAATACAATATTCCCTTACATTTGGCGTTCATAGATTATCATAAAGCATTCGACAGTGTTGAAAAATGGGCGTTCTTAACGGCGATGGAAGATGCTCGAATCGATTCGAGATATTCTACTATCATTAAAGATATATATGATAAGGCAACCTTTCAAGTAAAAAATCGACGATGACCTCAAGACAGATAAAATAATACTCGGCAAAGGTATAAGACAGGGTGACACCATATCGCCCAAGCTATTCACACTGGCTTTAGAAAACGTCTTTAAAAACTTGGATTGGAAAGAAAGAGGTCTCATCTAAACCATCTAAGATATGCCGATGATATAGTCCTAATAAGTACCGATGTCCAAGAACTAAACATCATGATTAACGAAACTGGATGAACAATCTAGGAAAGTAGGACTTAAAATGAACTTAAATAAAAACTAAAATCATAAGTAGCAGCCAACAGGACGTCATCGTGGATAGCACAGTTATAGAGAAGGTTGAACACTACATATATCTCGGTCATAAGATCAAAATAGGAAAAGAGAGATAACGAGGAAAATCGGGGAACGCTTGAGAGTCACTCAGAGATCTATGGAAAGAGTAATGCTGGGCGTCAGCATAAGAGATAAAATACGTAACTCTATTATACGGGATAAAACCAAAATAATGGATGTTATGGAGAGGATAGCGGCTCTTAAATGGCAGTGGATTGGGCACGTGGCGAGGCAGGATGCGGAAAGATGGACGCATAGAGTTATGAATTGGAGACCAAGAGGGACAAAAAGAAGTGTGGGACGTCCCCAAAGACGATGGATTGACGACGTGAAGACGATAGCAGGCAGGCAGTGGACGAGAAAGGCTGGAGACCGACAATCATGGAAGGAGCTAGAAGAGGCCTATGTCCAACATTGGATGAACCCGGGCTGAAGAAGAAGAAGAAGAAGATATATATGTATTTAGTAACAATGATGATTAAAAAAGTTGACTGGCAATTTTGAGGTCCTAAGAAATTAATTAACAATTCAAAATCGCTACCTAACATTCTGGCAAAATTGTGGGAGGAAGATCTCAATTCCCCATTTAACCCAATATCGCCAGTGCTTAAATCAGCCAATAATTCTGCTTTAATAGAGAACTGACCGAATATCTTGGTTTTTTCTGTTTTGGCCAATAATTAAAAACAAACCACAGCTAATTATGAAAAATCGTCGTCTTGCGGCACTAAACAAAATGGGAAAAAGAGAACAAACACTAGCAACAAAACTTTCGGAACAGTCTACAAAAACTGTTTGAAGTATTTGACAGGTTAAATATTAAAATAATCTTTTGAGAAAGCGAAATTGAGTAATATCTCCATGAATTCTCGTGTGAACTATCAGCTAAATTGTCTTTCCATATTTATTACAATGTGAACGATGCAAAGGATATTAAGAAGCAGTCATAGGTTATGGAGTCTTCCTTCTACGCCGGAGACTCGAGTTCGAATCTCGGCTCGAAAGAAAAAGTAATAAATTAAAAAAAAAAATTAAATCGCGACGGTCGCCTCTCTCGGAAAGGCAATGGCAAACCTCCCACAGTATCATGCCTAGTAAAGCCCTCCCTCTTTGGCCGTTCGAAATCGTCATTAAACTGTAGGTTCCTTTTGTCTGTGGAAACACTTAAAAAGGCACCAACCACCAGCAAAGGAGAGGGCCGCCTACGTCCATACCGGACATAATATTTCAAGAAGAAAAGATATTGAACTTTGTGACTTTTTCCTTATTGCTAAAGTTTAAGTAACAAAATAACATTCTTAGTTTCAGAGGAATTCTTTTGTTGGTTAATATTTCCGTTTGTTTGCCAAATGCTGCCCGTGCCAATCTCATTCTTCTTTATAGTTTCGACGTGTGATTTGCTTTTCCACACTTTATTATTTGCCCTAGGTAGATGTATTCCTATAGATATTCCAGTTTTTTGCCATCTATTCTCAAGTCTCACGGACTGTCTTCGTTTGTCATAGCCTTTGTCTTATCTCTATTCAGCAGTAGTCCTACCCTCTCTGATTTGTTGTGTAGGTCAGTAAAGCTAGAGCCGCATCTGCGCCTATCGTCGCGAAGCAATGCGTGCCGAAGCTTCGTACGTTTTGTACACTAAAAAGTTATCGCGATAAAGCTGTGGTCATATTAGCGGCTTCGGTATTTTACGTGAACTATCGTGCAATAATCCAAGATGGCCGATATCATTTCCAGGCGTTTAAACTATGGACGACGAGTTTCTTTACTTTTACATGTGTGCTAACAATTACATAATGCATTTATTAAAATCTAAAAAGAAACCTAAACAGAGAAGATTGTGGATGACAACAATACTCAGAAATCGAACACAGTAAGTACTTTTGACTCTTTGTTAGCTCACCATCTTTGCCTACATGTACCATGCAGATAATGATAATTAACATATTTCATTTTCATCTTTTCAGATCGTCAGTTGACAGAAAATTTTCTGAATTACGGGCTGATAATGCTGGACAATTCTTTAACTTTTTTCGCATGTCGGAAATTGATTTTGAATATTTGCTTAATGAAATTGGCCCATTTATTGCAAAAAAGGATACAAAATTTAGAAAATCAATTCCGGCCAAATTACGATTAGCAATAACTCTTCGGTTTCTGGCTACCGGGGATACTTTTCGAAGTCTTCACTATCTGTTTAAGGTATCACACCAGCAAATATCAGAAATCGTAGCAGATGTGTGTGAAGCGCTGAATGCGAATCTTAAAAGGGTGGTGCAACTACCTTCGAATCAAAAAAATTGGCTGGCTGTGGAACATGAATTCAAGGACATTTTTCCTCATTGTATTGGGGCAATAGACGGCAAACATGTGCAAATTACATCTCCACATTTCAGTGGCACTACATATTTCAACTACAAACATACATTTAGTATTGTTCTAATGGCTCTAGTTGACAAAGATTTCTGCTTTTTATTTGCTGACATCGGTTGTCAAGGAAGAATAAGCGACGGCTGAGTCTTCGGAGAATGTCTCCTGAATAAGAAAATTCAAGAATGTGATCTTGATATTCCTTCGCCATCTCCACTTCCTGGTAGACCACAACAAGATATGCCGTACGTATTTGTAGCTGATAATGCGTTTCCCTTGACTATGAATGTTATGAAGCCATATCCTGGTGACCACCCAGAAGGCAGTCCTAAAAGAATATTTAATCGCAATCTGTCCAAGGCACGCATTGTAGTAGAAAATGCTTTTGGTGTGATGTCAGCTATTTTTTTCGTGTGTACTTCGAAAACCTATTTGTCTGGAACCAGCAAAAGCATCGAAAGTGGTGATGACATGTGTTTTGCTTCACAATTTCTTACGAAAAAGTAAAACCTCCAGATTAATATACAATCCTCATGGTTATACAGACAGATTTGAAAATGGAGAAATAATACGTGGGTCCTGGAGAGATGAGGAACGAAGTTCTAATGGGGCACTTGTTGATCTAGGTCCAGTTGCAAGAAGATCCTCCTTAACTCCATTACAAATAAGAGATAAGTTTGCTGAATATTACAGTACATTGTAATTTGTAAATATTAAAAGGTATTGACAAATAAAAATAATTATGTTCTAACAATGTTTTATTATTTATTAAAAGTAGTGCACATTTTTGTATTCACTTAATTCTTGCTCTGAATCGACTCTTGCTCGAATTAATGTTATCATCAATTATATTATAATAAGCTTCAGCTAATATATCTTTACCAGGATGTATAATTTTATGCGATACAATATTTATCTTCTTTTGGTTATGTTGTGACATAGACAATGGCTGTTGTGAGTGCACTGAAATTAAGTTACTTGACAAAGATTGGATTTGTGCTGATGGATGAACTGGTTGAGAGGATGGTTGTTAGGACTGTAAAAAATACCATTTCATGGTCAGATAAGGCTACTGACTGTCTCGATTGTATGGTATGTGGGTTTGGTGATGATGGATGAATTGCGAATGGTGATTTTGGCGAACTTAAAACCATATCGTGGTTTGATTGTAACGACGAACTATAAGACGAGGCTACCGATGCCGCTCGTTCTTGGGCTTTGGCGGACATTATTTCCTGAAAAACTAAATTATCAATATTGTGCATTAAAATTATTCTTCGTTCTTCATCTATTTTTTTTTTTTTTTAATTTTTCAGATAAAAGCTGTGCATATAAGTCGCATTCGTGCACCTTCTCGGGTTTGTTTAAAGCTGCTTTTTCTTTAATTATTGTGTAGGCCTCATCCATTTGTTTTTTTTGCATGTAGTAGGTCTGGCATGCACTGTTGCCGTCTCTTCTTAATCGACGTAGTGTCCACAGTTTGGTTTCTTTCGGTGTTACTAGAAGGTTCATCAGCAATACCAGCTTTTTCGATTGGTTCCTGAAATTATAAAAATAAAATCCAATGTAAGTAAATTCAATAATTAAATTAATTGGCTGATTAAAATTTGAAAAAAAAAACGAATAAAAAAATAAATAAGTGATAATTAATTGGGCATTTGTTTGTTGTTCAAATAACTATTTAAAAAAATCACGAAATAAAACAAAACTATCTAGCAAATACTAAAAATATCTATCTATCTAGAGAACTATCATAACCTATTAAATTATAAATACACTACATTTAAAAGAATAGGCGTTACCTACCTCAGTATTTATTGTAGCAGAGCACTCATAAATAGGCGCCAGAAAAAAACTGTTCATTGCAGAAAATGCAAACCAATTAGTTTTGTACGATTCTTCGGTTCCCATTCCAGATTTTTTACTACTTTTAATTTTATTGAGATGAATTCTGTAATACGCCATCAAAGAATCCCTCTTTTTCTTCAATTCTTCGATACTCGTTGAGTTTTCGTAACTTAAATTGCTTTTCAAACGACGCCATGCATCGGCCACCAAATGTTTTTTTTGTGATTTACATTTTTTGGATCCCATATGATGGGCTCAGTTTCATAATGATGTAAAAATTCTAACACCATTTCATCGCTCCACTCCATATTTATTTATTAACTTGAGCCACCCGCACACGTCTGAACAAATCGAAAAACAACCGCCGAAATGAACAACGCTAGTCTGACCACGCAGCACGATATGTTAGCGCGCCAAAACCCTTTGATATACCGCCTACCGCGCGATAACGCACACGCAGCCCGAATGTTCGCGACGATAGCCGATAATGGCCGGTCACATCTGCGAGTATCGTGTCATAGCACGAAGCTTCGTGGCGATGCACGCAGGTGCGGCCCTAACATAATCATTTCCTGTAGACCATCAAAATTATCTGATATTAGCACATCATCAGCATAACGCTGATGATTTAACCCCCCTCCTTATGAGATATGGATAGACATTTATTATATTTTACTGACAAATGTCTAAAACCATGATCTATGTCGTCTCTGTGAACGACTTCATAGGGCTCTTTTCAAACATTTGTTTAAGTCGCTATCAGAGTGTCTGTCTGCTTCTGCTACGAGCGCTGAAATACGATCTAGGCAGAAATGAACTACCCTTCCCAAAATGAAACTTTATTAGTTCATATTTACATGGAATGTGGAAATGCTAAAAAAACGATACGCAATATTTGAGCGTGACATAATCTACAACGAACAGCTCGTATCAGTGGATTAAGGGTTATTTATAATTAGGCATATGGCGCCCTCTGTCAATAGACTGAGCGGTATTACAGGTAAAGTAATCTAGGAAAAATGAAGAGGCGAGATATAATTATTCGGATTCTTTTAAGTGACGTCACCATTACGACCTCTTCTTAATAGTTACAGAAAATATGGCTATCGCTACAGAAAGACAAACAAGTGGAACAAGACGTCGCCACAAAACGAAGCCGACTGGCTACTGCCGGATCATTGAAATGTACCTCGTCGAATTTCTCAGAGAGCCACGCAAGTAGAAATGTTATATGTAATAATAATAGGGAAAAATATGCGCTATATCTCGGAGAAACTCGATCAATCAAAACAATAATTCCCGTTAAATTCTATTGCCTATTTTGATTGGTATTGTTATTCGCGTTGCTATAACCATCTTCCCAGCGCTGTTTTATTTACAGTGTTCTGTTCTGAAATGACGTTTTTTCCTAGGTACAAATGCTTATGAAACGGCCTAAATATCAAAGAAAATAAAAGTTCGTGGATTTATTTGAAAGACTTTTAGTGTTTTATGTTAAAGTAAGGAAAAATGCATTTTGTCTTTTCTGTGTTTTCTAACGCTTTACCTCATAAAGAATGTCAAGTTAACTGTACAAAAATTTCTGATATGCTCTGATAGCCAGTGTTGCACTACAAAAACTTGGTCATCTACAGTTTTGAGTCAATTTGACGCCAAGTTTACGGTAAGTTTTTGGTGAGCAACATTTGGATACAAGTTGATCGAAATCTACGGCCGGTAATTGAATACAAGTTGTAGGCAAACTTGTACTACAATATGTACTCCAACTTTTGTACAACTTCACTCCAATAACTTGTACAGTTTTTTGTAGTCAAGTTGTACTCAAATTGCGTAGGAATTTACTGCCAACTTCATTACAACCTTGCCCTCTCCAATTTTTTTCTTCAAATTGACTACAAATTCCGGCCCTAGAATTTATAAAAGTTGAATTCAGCATGGTTATCAGGGTGGTTATGTACGTCATTTCTGACATTATAACACAGTTAAATAGTTCGTAGCAGAAAAAGAATCCTATAAATAAGACTACTATCATAGAATAATAAAATATTAGTAAATTAAACCTAACCCAAATCCCTTGTTTATGGTTAGCCACTATCGACCAATGCAATTCAATTGCCAGGAATTATAGTAATATTGTGACGTCATTGTCCTATGTCTAATATGTCAATTAAGATTGATGTTGACAGTGTTGACATTTTCATTCTTGTTGAGAATATGACAGAGAAAGTGACAGCATAGGCATAAAAAATCGTCATAATAGTTATTGTAGATTTTAAAAATACAAATTTAAAGGTTATTAAATACTTTCTGAAATAGTTCAATATTAACGCGGAATTGATCTTTAGTAACATATTCTTTCTTATATTTCTTTCAGGTTAGATTTTGGCTTTCGTTTATTTACATTGCTCATAATTGATAACATTTTAAAGCCTTTTACTTTTTAGAAAAATGGATATGTCTAGTGAGGTTTCTGAAGAAGAATCACATATTCAAAATATAAATACTGCTTCTGTTGGCAATTGGCAAAATAGAGACGAAAATAATTCAACACTTCTTTATATTTCTGTGAGTTACTTTGTTAAATTTTTTATCCTTTATGTTCTAATTTTGCAAGTAAAGTTTTGTAAAATTTTGTTATAAAACTTAATCCCAAACAATAATAAAAACGAGTTTAATATTGCATTTCTTAAAATATGTTTTTTAAAGAAAAAATTTCAAAGTTGAGGTCACATAAAACTATTATTAATAGTTAGGGACTTCAGGGGGAATAATAATAAAAATTAATTTGTTTAGACTTTGGTGTTTCCTTCTGTGGTTTATTGCAGTTTTGTCCACCTGTATTCATAATTATAAAATTTACATTAGACCATCACTGGGACTATGATATTGATTGACTAAAGGTAAAAGGGGAGGTGACAATTATAGGAGAGAGATTCGGAAAAAACATTAACAAACAACTCCATATTTTTCAAAAACATTATTTTGAAGTGATACTAAGGAAAACTACTTTAGGAGAGGAGGGTGAAAAAATTTTTTTTAGGTTACATTTTTTCCTGTTTTTTTTTTTTAAGCTGGGTTTCCACCAAACGGACATAGCATGAAACAGAAACAAAAACCGTTTTTCTCAACAAAATGTTTGTCGCAGAACAGTGTTTTTAGTAAACAAAACACTTTCCCATCTCAAGTCGGTACATCAAAGGAAAACAAATTTGTTCATGTTTTTTAGTTGGTTTGGTTGAAAACACCTGAATGTTATAGTTTTGTTCTCTGCGACATTTGTACTCTACTCTTTCAACTAGTTATCAACTTTTTACTAAATGTATGCAATTTTTATGAAGAATTTGTCAACATTTAAAAAGTAAGTACCATTTTTTTATTTATTTAGTTAAACTTTTTATTTAAATATATATATATATATATAATATATATATATATATATATATATATATATATATATATATATATATATATATATATATATATATATATTTATATATATATTTAGTTACAATGATGATTAAAAAAGTTGACTGACAATTTTAGGTCCTTACAAATTAATTGACAATTCAAAATCGCTTACTTAATATTCTGGTAAAATTGTGGAAGGAAGATCTCAATTCCCCATTTAACCCAATATCTCCATTGCTTAAATCAGCCAATAATTCTGCTGTGCCGTAATTAACTCCCCTTTTTAATAGAGAACTGACCCAATATCTTGGTTTTTCTGTTTTGGCCATTAATTAAAAACAAACCACAGCTAATTATAAAAAATCGTCGTCTTGCGGGACTAAACAAAATGGGAAAAAGAGAACAAACACTAGCAACAAAACTTTTGGAACAGTCTACAGAAACTGTTTGAAAAAAACAAACATGTTTTGTTTATTAAAAACAGAACTGTTTTTTTAAACTGTTCGTTTGGTGGAAACCCGGCTTTACATATGTATTAATTCTGGTTGACTCAACATATTGATAACAACAAATATTTTTTTATTATTTAGGCATACATCACAACTTACAATACTAAGTATTAAAATTAGATTTCTATTAAAATCTATATTTTTCATGGTAATATAAAAAAATACAATGTGATGAATACTTACTAAAACTTCAAAACTACAAGTGTCTAGAATTGATATAAAATATGTAACATTTGACACCCTTTCAACATATGATTATTCAGCGTACCAAATGAATTTTAGGTCACAAATGTCAACATATGATTATTCAGATTAGAAATGAATTAGGTCATTTAAGAAAAGAACACATAAGTAAGAAATTTGAACAGATATTTTTCAGACATAACCATGTAATATGTAGTCCCCTTCTTTGTAACTTTACAACAAAAAAGGACAAAAACCTGTAGCAAACTATGGACAATTTTCTAAGTAACAATTATGTTATAGAAACACCCAAAAAAAACCTTCCTAAGATAAAAAATATTTGGTTATATTGACAATCATAAGAGACAGGAATTAGAAGAAGTTATAAGACAAAATGTAGTCATAAAAAAAGATGAAAAGATCAACATAACATGTTGAAAAACTAAAGCAGCAAAATAGGTCTACAATTTTTTTGTTGAGTTGTTTAGGTGCAGCTATTTGACTTGTGCTGCTGCTTTTTTGACTTCAGTGATAGCATGTTGGTCTTGGAGTATACCTGACCTGGTGAATGTTGGAGTTCAGGAACCTGTTTTTAAGGATTTCAGGATTATTAATTTTTCCCAGGTGTCTCAGTAATCCATGCCTTGTCCTCTAATTATTTTCACCCAACCATTTTAATTTGGTCTCAGGTTTTCCATCAATCGTCAGTATCAACTTATTTAAGACATTCTCTAGTCTAGTCTTTAGAAAAGAATTATAAACATTTTAATTGGGCTGTAAAGTCAAAATACTTTTTTAACCAATTTTAAATCTTCCATTCAAATTTGATTGAGATTTTAATTCTGAAAGTCAATAAGATTTTTAGACTAATTTTGCATTCATCGTGTACTTTTAGTGATACAAGGAAGGAAATTAGCATTTTATATTTGACAGTTATCAGTATCAAAAAATATTTTGATGAATTTTAAATCAACATTCAAATTTTATCCAGATCTGTCCATAAATAAAGGAGCTAGGAGGACTTTATATATGAGAGTTGTCAAAATTTATTTTGACTGATTTTACATCACAACCAGTTTATATCCCAGGAACCCTCATTCACTGTTTCTTGAGCCTGTGGATGAAAATGAGTTATTCAGAATCATAATGGCTCTGCCTAATAAATACTCCAGTGGAATGGCTGAAATTCCTATATTTCTATTAAAACACATTGCTTACTACATTAGTAAACCATTAACATTTATAATGACCAACTGCTTTTCATTGGGAACTTTCCCAGATTCTCTTAAAATGGCGAAAGAGGTGCCCATTTTTAAAAAGGGTTATATTTCATGATCCGGCAAACTATAGGCCAGTGTTTCTTTTGTCGGCGGTGTCAAAGGTGTTTGAGAGATCAATTTACAACATACTCTTGCCCTTTCTTTTACAATGCAATATTCTCTCACCAAACCAATTTGGCTATTTATCAGGAAAAAAAATCCACGGAGATGGCTATTTATCAAGCCCTCACAGAAATCATTATGAAACTTGACAGAAATTGAGAAAGTGGCTGGCCTGTACTTTGATCTCTCAAAGGCTTTTGATACCATAAATTTCTCACTGCTATTCATTAAGCTTGAGAGATATGGGGTGAGGGGAGTGGCCCTGGGGCTTCTGGAGTCATATTTACAAAACCCATCCCAGTCAGCGAATGTTAGGATTAACCTCCGGGACTATTTCTCGGACCCTAACAGCATGTGTAGGGGTGTACCACAAGGATCGATACTAGGTCCATTGCTTTTCTTGTTGTATGTGAATGATTTACCGGACTATCTGCTGCAGCAGCAGGATGTAGATGATGATGATGGGGGACACATACATCATTTTGTCAAGCTCTTCTATCGCGAGCCTGTCAGTGATCTGTTCTCGTATAGTGGCAAGCATGGCTGAGTGGTGTGAAAAGAATTACCTTTGTCTTAATGGAAATAAAACGGGCCTTATATTATTTAATAAAAATAAAATACCCACACAATCATTATATGTGCAACATGAACTAAAGTCAATACCCAATATAGAGACAATAAAATTTTTGGGGGTTAATATTCACTTAAGTATTTGTTGGGAAATACATGCAGTGAAACTTCGGTCCAAGCTCAATCGTGCGTGTGCTCTTATTAGAAGACTTAGATATATTGTATCATCAAATAGCATACAACTTTTCTATTTTGCTTATGTTCAATCCCAATTAAACTATGGGATTTCTTTCTGGGGATCTTCAAGATTTGCTAGGGATATCTCTAGGGCACAAAAGAGAATTGTGAGATGCATGCGTCATTTTCATCCTCTAACATCGTGTAGACCATACTTTATTGAAATGGGGTTATTTACGGTCCGGGTCTCTACTTCATGGCTTTGGTCACCTTTGTAAAGAAGAATCCATCATTTTTCTTGACAAACAGGAATGAATATGATCCAGGTATGGCAATAATGACTAGAGGTAGAAACGAAATACGAGCTCCCTACCTGTTACTTCTTTCTTTGAAAAAGGGCCATATTTTAAATGCATAAAGGCATATCGGCTTCTCCCATTGGAGATCAGGAACATTGAGGGGATTGAGAGATTCAAAAGGGCAGCAAAAAGGTTTGCTCTCTCAAAATGTTTCTATTCTTTT
This sequence comes from Pachyrhynchus sulphureomaculatus, assembly GCA_019049505.1. Taxonomy (NCBI): domain Eukaryota; kingdom Metazoa; phylum Arthropoda; class Insecta; order Coleoptera; family Curculionidae; genus Pachyrhynchus; species Pachyrhynchus sulphureomaculatus. The sequence goes on from CM032456.1 coordinate 16,980,120, forward strand.
AATTTTGATCAATAATTTTAGTTATCAATAGTGGTAAGATTTTGTCCTCTGTACGGTGTCTTATATTTTGTTGGCTATATGCATATATTCTATTTTTTTTGTGACGTTGCTTTTTTACGTTATGCAATCTTGATGGCAATAAAGGAATGAATAAATAAATAAATAAATAAAGGAGATATAAGTATTTTAATTTTTTTTATTGTTAACTAAAGAAATTATAATTATTTTAAATTTGTGAATAGTAAAAATTATATTTTATATCTTATTTTAAATCATAACTTATCTGCGTGCCAAATTTAATTCAGATTTATCAAACCATTTAGTGTGACTGTGAAACACAAAAACAAATATATAGACATTCAGATTTATATATCAGTATGTAGACTGTAGCCGCGACTATGTCTGCAATTATCTTTTTAGTATACTACTCTGCAGTATATACTCTTCTGCTTCTATCGAGCACTTATTGTGAAAGTTAAATTTGTAATTAAATTTTTACAGACTTAAGAATTTTAGGTAGAATATGTCAAAAATGAGAAATCAGAAGTTAATGAAAATCGCACCATGTCTTCGAATACTCAAGAAACTTACACCGATTTTGTTACTCCTCAAGTAAGTCCTCTTGATCCTAATATGAGTTCTGTTGCTCGATATAGTCCAGTACCTGTGCAGTACCATGAAAACTCCAATAATCAGTTAGGACCGATTATTATTCATCAGTATGTTACACAAGAAGATAATATAGGGCAAGATGGTTTTGCGAACCATATAACTGCAGAAAACTCATTAGAAGATATATCTGCAGATATGCCAACACTGTTGTGTAATAATAGTATTCAGTCTGCTGATTTAGAGATGGTCGAAAATGAAAACGTTAACGTATGTAATAATGGAGGTCTGCAGATTATACCAGATAGTGAACAGCAAGGTGTCGAATTAGTGATTACTGATCATGCTACAGGTAATGTATTATCATTAATACTATTTTAGTTTTAGGTCAAAATTATTAACTTTATACCGGACTCCGTAAGAAAGAGGCGGATTTGTGCTATCATTTTTTTAGTGTTCTGTATGGAATACTTATCCTTAGACACTTCTGTGTCTGTCGATCAAACCCGATTTTCTCCAAAAGTATTTGACATAGAAAGTTGAAATTTGGCACTAATATAGGAATTGATGGCCTCATCAGAGCTGTGTAGTTTTGAAAGTGAAATTTTGTCTGAATGGGTTAGTTTTGGGGGGGTGAAATCAGAAGTGAAAAAATATTATCAGGTCTTTGAGTGAGGTGTCAAATGAAAGCTTGTAAAAACACAAGTTTAAAAATATATATACAGTAGAACCCCGGTTATCCGAGGTAACGTGGGGGGGCACCCTCCTCAGATAACTGAAAACTCGGATAATCCGGATTTGTTTTTTACCAATACTTTAAACCGATGTATTAACGTTTTTAACATATAAATAGGTACATACATTATAAAACAGTGAAATAGGTATCTATGCGCTTCTGTTTCATATTGCATCTTCTTTTTCTCACTGCAATGTTTCTCCATCTATTAAGAAGAAGCAAATCCGCTGGGTTTGCCTGTTGTTGTTGTGCGATATACCTCAAAGCTTTTTCCAAAGAAGTAAAATCTTCTTAATGACAGATCTTAGTGGGAGACTGTTCATCCACCGCCGCTTCGTCATCGTCATTTTGTGATTTTTCGGTTTCCTGAAAGGCATTCGTTATTTCTTCAATACTCATTACTTCTTCTAAATCATCTGCTGTAATCCATTCAACAACATCTTCTCTTGTCACATTTTCACAACCTTTTAATTTTTGCATTAGTTCAAATAAACTTTTTTCTTTTTCTTCTATCTCGCTGTCAAAATTTGAACAGGACATTTCTCCATGGCTTCTCAATTTCAAAGCTATTTCATTTAATGGAGTATCATCTTCACTGTCATTATAGTCCTCAAAATCAATAACTTTTGACCAAGATTTTTGAATAGTGGTAGTACGCACAGAATCCCAAGCTTAACTTACCCAGTAAATAACATTTTTCAGTGTAACTTTTCTCCTCCCATTGATAATATCCTCCTTTTCTGTGTATTCTAACAGATGTTCAAGATATAAACGCCTATAATTGTTTTTAACGTTTTCGAGGATGCCTTGATCCATTGGTTGCATTATGCTAGTTACATTTGGAGGAAAAAATTTTACAACAATTTCGCCCACATGAAGTCCTTCTCCAGGGTGAGAGGGGGCATTATCCATTAACAAAATTGCTTTAATAGGAAGACGGTCACAGATGGCACGAACTCTTCTTCAAACCAGTTAGTAAATAAGGATGCATCCATCCATGCGCTCTTCTGACTTTTGTAGTGGACTGGTAGGGCTTTGGGTGAGATGTCTTTTAAAGCTCTTGGACGTGCAGACTTGCCAATCACCATCAGTGGGATTTTGTGCTTGCCAGATGCATTGGAACATACAATTATAGTTAATCTTTCCTTACTTCGTTTGTGCCCAGGAGCTGATTTTTCCTGTCGAGATACCAATGTTTTTGATGGAAGCATTTTATAATTCAAACCAGTTTGGTCACAATTGTAAATTTGATCACATGTGTATCCACAATCTTCGATTTGCTTTTTCAAATTCTGCTTAAACTTCTCAATTGATGACACATCAGCAGAAAGTTTTTCACCACATACAGTCGGTTGTGGTACACCGTACCGTTTTTTCCAGCGGTCAAGCCATCCAGAACTGGCGGTAAACTTATCTATCTCTGAGAATTGCCTACTAATCATTATTGCTTTCTGTTGTAAAATTGGACCTGACAGCGGCTCACCTTTTGATCTCTGTTGGTTAAACCACATGAATAAAGCTTCGTTAACCTTTTCAAAGTCGCCGGTTTTCATTGATTTTCTTCCTGAGGACGAGGAGGCTTGATTTATACACCACTCTTCTATTTTTGTGCGGTTTCTTTTCCAATCTCCAACTGTTACCTCACCTACTCCATAATCTCGTGCAACAACTTTAATTGTCTCTCCTGCTTCAATTCTTCTGATGGCTTTTAATTTTTCTTCAATAGGAACAACGATTCTTTTACGTTTGTTTTGCTCCATTATAATACGACAAACAAAAATTCAAACAAAGCAGTTCGTATTAATTACACTTAACTAATGCATTCACGCAAATTTACATGCTGAAAGAGTCCAAAAACATAAATAGGGGAACCCCTCACACGGGCCAGGGGATTCCCCGAAGGCCCCGACGATTTTAAATGGAAATATGTACATACATATTTTAGAAGCTCGGTTAATACGCAGCATAGACGCCCGTACCTCGGATAATCAGGTTCTTAGATTGGCTTGGTTATTCCGGAGCTCAGATAATCGCGACTCGGTTAATCGGGGTTCTACTGTAATGTAATACTTGCTCACACTTTTCTTTGTACTATTTTTAAAAAATTGCGAAAAATCGCTGTCCCTCCTCTTGTCTCGAAAAGTTCTGATCAAAAATTTTTTAAAAAATTCTGGAATATTGAACGAAAATTATCGCGAGTGCATTACCTTTAATAATTTATCTGGTATATAAAAAAAAACAAAAATTTCAAGGTCATCAGATTTCAGTAAAGATTGGAAACAAACTTTGTTGAAAACTAATTTGGGGTGTGTTTTGTGAAGTCACTGATCATTTTATACCTCTGTAACAAAATTTTTTATTTTACTTTTACTAATTGCGCAAGTTCAACTTGCACTTGACCGGTTATTTTTTTTAAATGCTTATAATACTTATTATATAACAATATTTATTATTATTACCTGCAAATTTTTTTGATTTTTTTTTTATTTATTTTTTAATATAAACTGTTTTTTTATGAAAAAATTATAAATTTTACGTAAAATAGCTATTTGGATAGTTACGGATCCTGTACATTTACGTGGACATGAAATTTTCAAACGTTATAATATGTTTTTGGAATCGCAGATTACGAGAAAAGTAACTGTTTTTTTTTTTAAATGTACAACATTTTCAAATATTTACCAATTTTAGCTATTTTTCGCCTTTTTCGAGATTGTTTAGTGGTTATAAGAATGAACATTACATTTGAGATGTTTGACAATTATTTAGAGTTTAGAAATCACCAATTCTACCATAAACGTAAACTGAAACTAATCGGACCTAAAAGCATTGACTAAATTTGGACATTTGTCAACATTTTTTTCGAGTTTTTCTAGTGAATATATGAATTTACTCTAGTTTTTAGCTATTCCCATATCATATCAAGAATGTAAACTAAAAATGTAACAAGATTGGTCCGAAATGGTCTAATCTTAAAAATCAGGCCAATTTCGACCATTTACCACCTTTTTTTCTACTGCTGTGTTCTAGTCAATACATGCAAAATTCGCATTACTTTTGTTATATGGGAAAATTATTTAAAAATTTAAAATTATCTTACGAATAACCTCATTTCAATTAATCCCAACCTAACATAACCTAATGGGGGAACTTTACAGCAAGAACCCCAAACTAAATATGAAAAATTCATATATTCACTTGAAAAAGGTAAATCATGGCCAAAACTGGTAATTTTTTGAAAATCTTACGCATTGAAAAAAAACGGCTACTTTTGTTGTAATCTGCGACCCCAAAACATATTATAACGTTGGAAAATTTCATGTCCACGTAATTGTACAGGATTCATAACTAACGAGATATCCATTTTACGAAAAATTTATAATTTTTTCATAAAAAATCGATTTGTTTAAAAAATAAATAAAAAAAAAATCAAAAAACTTGCAAGTACTATTCATTACGAGCATTTTAAAAATTAAAGGGCAGACAGAACTTTGTCCAAGTTAGTAGTACTTCATGCAACTGTGCCTCGGTGTCATCTACCCAGCATTTTTTGTCCAAGGCTGAAAACAAATATTTCCTTCCTACAAAAGTTGTAGGTTTTTTGGGGAAGAATAAAATTATCAGAGAAAACTTTTGGATATATTAGGAAATTACATTTTTACTGTAGTTTTTCTGAAATATTTTGAAATCCATTTTCAGATTTGGGTCGCTATTGAGCCCAAATTAGCACAATTTTTTAATTGGCCACTCAAAATTCAAAACTACGTATAAGCTTTAATCTGGATCAGATTGTGTCTTCATAAATTGCGTCAATTTATGGACTAATGGGGAGGTCCAGTTGACTAAGAATGATCCATATATATAAATTTTATAAACTACTAAAATTTATTTTTTTACTTAGGTATATCTTACAGTGTTAACGCCAAGAATTATTAGTGGAACGTTGTTTACAAGATGATCAGAGACTCTTAGAGGCAATTGCTCCTAACCCAATATTAGAATCTGATCTGCTGTCTCTTGATGAGGGCATTTTAAAGCCCGAACTTAATAATGGAACTGTCAGTTCTACTGTCGTGACATCCGTTAATGAGGAAGTTATTAATAATTATATTAATTGTTTATCTAATAGAAACGTCGAAAGTAATGGTGAATATAAAATGCAGACAAGATTTACATGTTTAGCCAATATTGATGAGGAAGAACAGTTACGTAAGTGCCCTGGTTCTTTTTATTATTTTTATTTGAAATTCATTTCTAACACAAATTTTAGATACCTGACCTTCGATCAAAAGTCGTCTACAATAAACCCTTGGTTATAGAAGTTATACATAATTTTTTTGAGAATTAAGAGTTTATGTGATAGGTTATAAATAATTGTTGATCAGCTTAACATGCTTAGTCTAAAATTTTGGAAAGAGTGGGTTTAAAAAAAACTTGTAAAATCTTCCACCGTCTGCATATTTGACTCACTTTTTCCTTCCCAAGAGCATTTTTGGGCAGATAAATCACAGCATAAGTTAAAAACATCCAGATTGTCGTGGTCAAAACCTATCTTGCCGGTGAATAAACTAATATTTCTTTCGCTTTTGTAAAGTCTTAGCTGAGGTAATTTAATTTTAGCTTTATACTTCTGTCTGGAACTCCAAAATGATAATCCTCTTTTTTGTGCTTCGAATTCAAATAAGTAGAATTTTGAGTATAAGGGAATGTTAACCATTTCTATTTTTTTTCTATTTCAAATTATTTAGAATCGACTGTCATTGTATTTTGAGATCATATAAAGCAGGGGTGCTCAAACGGTCGATCGCGATCAACAAGTCGATCGCGAGTACTTTTTGAGTCGAACTCGAGAAAAAAATTCCGATATAGAACTATTAACAATTAGGCCAGAATAACCCCCTCATCACTTTCTTTTATCGTAATAACCCCCTGCTAGCGGCAAAAGGCGGCTTTATCAAAGGAACGCGCGGTACTTGTCAAAGAAAAGCCGCGTTTTTGATTCCCGCCGATTTTTCTAGAAACTTCGGGCGGCGTGTTTGACGGGAACATTCGAGACTTCGTTTGCGCCGATATAAATGTTGCGCCTGCAAGAATAGGAGTCAGTCTGAGTTGTAACTTGAAGGCGATACATCGATACAAAGTTTAGTAATAAATAGTCCAAAGTGAGTGCGGCGAAGAAAAGTAAAACTTATCATTTTAATAACGATTGGGAGGAAGAATTTTTCTTTTGTATGGTAAAGGATAAGTGCATTTGTCTCATTTGCCGTGCATCAGTTGCAATACCTAAGCGTGGGAACTTTGAGAGGCATCATAAAACGGTTCATAAAAACTATGAAAAGGATTTTCCGTCACAGAGTGAATTAAGAAAACGAAAAGTACGTGATTTGATAACTTGTTTGAAAAAAAGAACAAACCATGTTCACAAGACCAGCCAAATAATCAAAAGCTGCAACGATCGCGTCATTTAAAATATCCCATATATTGGCGAAACACAAGAAACCATTTGATGATGAATTGGTTGTGAAGGAAGCATTTATTGTTTAAAAATAAAACAGAGATTATGTCTGCTATTAGAGAACTTCAGTTATCTCGTCCGACTGTCACAAGGCCCCTCGTGTTGAAGTCATGAGTCAGGACATGGCGGATAAACTAAAACATGATATCATGGAATGTACATACTTTTCTTTACAGTTCGACGAATCCACCGATATGACAGACACTGCCCAGCTGTGTATTTTTTTATTCGAATGGTATTCAATGACATGTCGGCTAAGGAAGAGTTTTTGACAATGATTCCTCTGAAAGGAAAGACCCGTGGCGAAGATATATATGACGTTTTCTTCTTCAATTTTGTAACAAACTACAAGCTACCAATATATAAACTAGTGTGCATTACAACCGATGGAGCACCAGCAATGACTGGAAACAAAAACGGTTTTGTGGCATTGTGTCGAGCTAATGATGATTTCTCTTCATTTTTCTCCTTCCATTGCATTATACATCAACAAGTTTTGTGTTCAAAAGTTCTAAACATGGAGGAGATTATGGGCATTGCAATAAAAAATGTGAATTCTATCCGTGCACGTAGCTTGCAACGACGGCTCTTTAAATTGCAGTTGGAAGATAGTGAGTCAGCTGAACACACTGATTTAGTTCTTCACACGGACATCAGGTGGTTGAGTCGCGGAAAATTCCTAGAAAGGTTTGAAGAATTATTGCCCGAAATAACAGCTTTTCTGGACGGAAGAGGTGATGACACTCAGATGCTGAAAAACGGAAAATGGCTGACTGATTTGGCATTTTTGACAGACATCACAATGCATTTAAACACCATTAATTTGGAGCTTCAAGGTAAAGGAAAAAAACTATTATTGAGATGATTAGCGCAATAAACGCATTCAAAAGTAAATTGCAACTTATGATAGATCAACTGAAAAGAAAGGATCTGAAAAATTTCTCCGTCTTTGAAAGCAAGGATTCCTCAGTTGAATTATGATATTTATCAAATATTTTTGGGCCAATTCGAAATACGTTTTTTATGATTTCAGTAAATTGGCAAATATCGCATCATTTATGAGTTATCCTTTTTCATGTAAAAACATTGAGGAATTAGCTACTGAAATAGCAAGTCAGTTTAACATGGACTCATGTTCTGTTGAAAATGAGTTAGTGCAGATTATATCAGATATACATCTCAAAGCCACAGCATCTGATACAAAATTCTGATATTTTATATCTGAAGGTAAATATCCGAATCTAAGGCAAATCGCCCTTCAACTGACGGCAATGTTTGGGTCAACTTACTTGTGCGAGTCTGCATTTTCTGAAATGAAGATAATTAAGTCAAAATATCGCAATCGACTAACTGACGAACATATGTCATCATGCTTGCGATTAGCACTCGGTAATTACGTACCATTTTATGAAAAGTATGCTGAGGACATGCAGTGCCACGCTTCAACATCCAAAGTCACTCTTTAGTTAAGTTTAGACACTAGAACTCGTTTGTTTTGTAAGAACCAATAAACTCGCAATTTTTAATAATTATGAGTTTTTCATTGACATTTTAGAGCAGACCTACACTTACCTTGACGATACACCCTACCTACACGACAATCCTGCATCACACTTACTTGCAGCCTCTCAGAGTCGATCGATCGTAGTCTAACAATATTGAGGTAGATCGCCAGCAGTTCAAGTTTGAGCACCCCTGATATAAAGAATTTTAAAGAGACAACCTAGAGACTTCTATCTCACTGTAAGACATATGCGTGGACAGCATCTTTCTTATGGGACACCATACTTTTTGGTCATACAATCTTCCTAAGAATTTCTGCCTCATTACATGACAGTATGTAAAAATACTCGTTGCTATCTTAATTAGTCAAGTCGTCAATTAATTTAAATCACACGAACTATCAGAGAAGCCACTGTTATTGTAACATAAATGTTATTTCTGTGTCTTTCAACAACTATTACAAGTTAAATATGATTTTTAGAAAAAGTACCTGTAGTTTATCTAAAGGTGTGAAAATGGATAAATTATAGGTTTTAACCGGGATCACTTTTACCATGGTTACGTTGTTCCTTATATAGTACAGGGCGTAAAGAAAACATCTTAAATATATAGGATTGCTCTCTGCTGAAATCTGTGACTAAACAAGTTTTTAAGTAAGCACATGAAATGTTCCGTGATCGCAGTAAAATATCCCCATGCTTTAATTAGCTCACTTTAATAGATTTTGGAGCAGTTATGCTTTAGCGAACCAATGATTCCTGTTTCTTACCTCATAGTTTTTGATTTTCAGATTAACAATTAAGGGTATTCTATGAGAGAGGGTTTGATGCTGTCGGCTTTCAGTTTACTATGGGCTATAAATAATCGAGCCACCAATTTCGAAAAGGATATATTTAAAATTTTTAGGCTTACACGTTCTTTTTAGTGTTCCGTACGGAAGACTTATAAGATCACTTCGGTGTCTGTCCGTCTGTCACACACCCCGATTTTCTCCGAAACTATTTAACGTAGAAAGTTGAAATTTGGTACTAACATAGGAATTGATGGCCTCATCAGAGCCGTGTAGTTTTGAAGGTAGGTCAACGAGTGGGATGTCAAATGAAAGCTTGTAATTCAAAAATAAATAAATATATATATATATATATATATATATATATATATATATATATATATATATATATATATATATATATATATATATATATATATATATATATATATATATATATATATATATATATATATATATATGTAATAATGTAATACTTGCGCACACTTTTTTTTGTATTATATTAAAAAAATCGCGAAAAATCTCTGTCCCCCCCCTTTATCTCGAAAAGTACTGATCAAACAATTTTGAAAAAATTCTCGAATATTCTCCACGGGGTGTAGGTTAAACGAAAATTATCACAAGTGCATTACCTTTAATAATTTATCTGGTATATTAAAAAAAAATAAAAATCAAGGTCATCAGTTTTCAGAAAAGAACGGAAACAAACTGTTGAAAACTCATTTGGGGTGTGTTTTGTGAAGTCACTAATCATTTTATACCTCCGTAACAAATATTTTTATTTCAAAAGCAATCAACGTACGGAACACTAATTGCGCAGGTTTAACTTGCACATGATC